>CM035812.1:78490850-79169796 GCA_020458035.1 Magallana ariakensis | reverse complement strand
AGTATTTATAAACACGTATAAAGTGTATGTGTACATGTGATGGAGAGAGAGAGAGAGAGAGAGAGAGAGAGAGAGAGAGAGAGAGAGAGAGAGAGATGAATTTCGTGTTTAAAATAATATATTAGTTAACGTTTAGGGTTTAAAAGAAATTGAGAAAAATTATTTGCTTTATTTGAAGCATTTTTTAAGATGTTCAATCTGTAACAAGAATTTGCTGTCTTATCTTATGGAAAATTTTGTTCTTGTCAATTAACAAAGGCAACAAAACTTACAAACGTAATAATTTAACTGTGACCTTTTATTAAAATTATACAATTTTACACAGACCTTGGAATTCCTTTCACCTTCCCTCTCTCTCTCTATCTCTCTATCTCTCTCTCTCTCTCTCTCTCTCTCTCTCTCTCTCTCTCTCTCTCTCTCTCTCTTTTAAATTGGGGGAGGGCTAGACTCATCAAAATATCTTGACAAACAAAGAAGACCGGGTGGGGGGTATAAAACAACTTCGCAAAATCGTACAACTCCATATCGGTGGGGGGGGGGGGGGTTAGGGGGTTATTATTACATGTATTATTATATATATCTTTCACATTAGGTTCTTACATGCTCCTAACAAGTAGGGAGGTCCATGTTTATTCACTTTATTCACTCTCAGACTGGCATTTCAAATTTCAAAATAGAGACACAGGTTTACAAAATATATAATTATAAAGTAACCGCATGGCTAATCTACTTTTTGAGGCTAGATAATGCTAATCTAACAAACACAATTTAGTGAATCAACTTAATAAGTTGTGTATTTTTAATACATGTAACTAAATGTATATAAAAGAAATTAACTACATCTTATTTAAAAATGTTAAATAGCTCAATCATTGTGTCGGGTACCTGTTACACTACATATAACAACCTGCTGTGTTAAAATCTTTGATATTGTTTGCTACTTTCTAGTTTTTCTACAATGCAATTTCTACATATATACACAACAGAGGTTTTTAGTTGAAGCAATTCGCGATAATTTCACAACTGTAATATATTTTCAATATTGCCTTTCCAATCGGGCACCTGTTCATTACATGCAGCAAACTCGCCTGTGTATATCTTGTATATGCTGTGTTAGTTCCAGTGTTTTTTCTGATCATGGGAAACAAAAGAATCGCCAATTGATATGCACAACGAAAGTTTTCGTAGAATATGCAGCCTTTAAGAAAAACAGTACAGTAGAATTTCTATTTTAATTGTTATTGATTAAATATATATATATAAGCTTTAAGAATTTTATTTTAATCAAATATCTTAGTTCGTTTTTCTATTAAAAGTGACCTCAGGGTATTTCAGGGTTGTCTCAGTACTCCCGATGTCAACCTCAGGGCCACTCAGGGCTTACTCAGTACCCTCAGTGCAAACCTCAGGGTCTCTCAGGGTTTCCTTACTGCAAACAGTAGGGTCTCTCAGGGTTTTCTCAGTACCCTCAGTGCAAACCTCAGGTTCTCTCAGGGTTTCCTCAGTACCCTCAGTGCCGACCTCAGGGTCTCTCAGGGTTTTCTCAGTGCCACTCAGGGTTTCCTCAGGGTTTTTTTTATAGTCTCATGGTTTTTTCATTACAGTAGTGTATATTAAAACATGTAATAGTAAAGTGCTTTTTCCTGCGTTGTCAGTGCACCAGATCTAGAGTGATCCTTCTGTGCGCCTCATGACGATCGTGGAACGAACAATGCATAAAAATATACATAAAGATATATATATATATATATATATATATATATATATATATATTATATATATATATATATATATATATATATATATATATATATATACACACATGTGGAATTAAGAGGTAGGATATGTTCACTGATCTTTGTGAAGGAGTATACCGACATATTTACTGTGAGTGACCTGTATCTCAGGAAATTTGGTAGTTTCTCCTGCAGCGTTGACTGTAGGGTGTTGAATAAGATATAAAAATCAATAAGGAAAATTAAAAATATCCATTAAAGAAAAGAAAACCTGTCAATCAATAGTTGCCGTTGAACATAATCGTATATATTTTTTTAAACAATGTATCTTTTTTAATAATTGTACAAAATTGATAAATTAAACATCAATGCGTTTACACTAAGGACCTATACAATTTATGAGGTTATGTACAATTAGTGATTTTTTAAAAAAATTCTAATTATTGTTTGTGTTTGTTTAACATCCATGCCAATTTTCACTACAAAGGCGATTAGAAAGGAGTAGAAATGCATTTTCGCAATAATTTCTGTACAGCCCCAGATCAATTCTAAAGTCTCAATTTAATCATTTTAAACATTATGAACACAGACTGCCGATCTATACCTACATACCTACTTTTTTTTCACAAGTCAAAAAAATAAAGTGGTTTCTGTTAAAAATATCTTTTTATCTGGAACGTTATTTTCTTAATTTGTCCAATTTCACCACTAACCAAAGACACATTAAAGAAAGTTACACATTGTCTGTTGTGCTTAGAGATATTGAAGCATTAGTACAATATAAGCATGCATGTGTAAATATTGCCAAAGTTTCAAGAAACATTTAAAAATTTGACAAGCATCAAATGTCGTCGTTGTCGTCGCGGCGGCAAAGTTGTTATCATCGTCGGTATCCTTTTTGATGTTATTGATGTCATTGTCTTTGTTTTTGCTATCGTAGTCTCTGGTGCTGTGGTCGTTGTCGTCGCTACGGCGTTGTCGCCATCGTTATTATCGTCTATATCGTTGATGCTGTTTTTGATGTCGTCGTCTTTGTCTGTGTTGTTGTTATAGTTCTATCTGATGTTGTTATCGTTGTCTTAATGTTGTTTTTGTAGATGTTGTTGTCGTTGTTGAGGCTTCCTGTTGAAACAGTTCGTTAAATCATTTTCATAAGATTACCAGTACTTATTTAATCTAAATTCGCAAACAATATACAAGAATTAATAATAGTTTTATAATTTGACAGTTTAAACTATATTTCTTAGTAACAAGCAAAATGCCAAATTGATGTAACGTGTAACTTACAGAAACATTTCTTCAACTGAATTTAAATCTACAAATGTTTTGTTTTGTTTTATAGCCACACTTAAAGTTATAGTGTACTTTGAATGTTTGTGAAATTAAGTGTATCAGTACATCGATAACACTGTATATTTTTTCCGCAATAAATGGCCATGACAATCTAACTCCAGGCAATGTTTTAATTCTGCATTCACTAACAACCACGTGATGCCTCTTGACTAAACCCTTGTATCACTGACACACCTTCTATCCCACGACGTTATTAATGTTCCATCATAAAAATGAAAATATAATATTTACAAAACATACATATTGTTCACAAATGTCATTGGACTAATTGTCTATTCAATAAGTCGCTTTTACACCTTCAAATGTTCAAACAACTTTTCCCTTTTTATATAATATCGGTTTTTTTATGTCACATTTCCAAGTCAATATCGCGGAACCTGTTCTGTGTCCGGCCTCACCAACATTTGAAGCATCGACTGCTGAAAAAAAATTGCTCCTGAATCCAATACTTTATATTTTTTTCCAAAAAGACTGCTTGACTTTAGGAGTGCCGATGATATTTCGTCAGATAAGCTTAATTAGGCCGGGTATGTAAGCTGAGGAACATGTACGTACGGGTGGAAATGAGCAGGCCGGACCTGGAGAGTACCGGAAGAGATAGTTCAATGAGAGTTTTAAGGTCCGAATGGCGAATGTTGCTCTTAATTCGTACAACGTATCTATGTCGAAGTTGATGATACACCGGATAATATCATTAGCAACCAAAAGGGTATTGCTTCTAACCCAAATAGGATGCTGGTTGATTTTAATATTGGCCTTTTTTCCCATTTTAAACATTATTCTAGGAGTCTACCAAAATGACATCAGTTAATAAAAGAAAAAGGACATGTGTCTCAAATTAGTTAGGCGCCCTCAAAACGAATTCGGGAACGCACTGCTCTTTACTTCATTTTCCCAACTCACCAAGAGAGGCGAGATATTATGTAGTTGGATTTTAATGAATTGTTTTAGTTTCAATTATTGTTCATGTTCTTTAAGTTTTGCGCACATTGACATGCAGAGTCGATGGTTATTGTTTTGATGTTTAGGTCAATCAGGTTTAACGTCTTTTGTGTAGGCTCAACAGGGTGTATAGAATGATATCGGCCAGTGTGACCTCAGAACTGGTTTAATTGATAAAAGTATGTGTAATTGCGAGACATGTATGGAAACCCACTCGGGTAACAGTACCAAGTTACAAACTTATATGATAAAAAGTGTTCCTCAGTCGGTCACACAGCCAGGGAAAGTCTGTGTAGGTGGTAGTGGTAGTGATGGTGGTGACTCATAACAAAAGAAATTTAAAGGTTCTCGGTTCATGACCGTGACTGGGCCTACCTACAAAACAACCATTAGTATTTAGAGCAGATACTAAGAGATGGCGCTACTCAATTTTTAGGGCAGATAGGTTACTAGAACATCATTTTGATAGTTTCAGTGTTATTGATGCAAAAGCAATATTTTCAGTATGATCCGCAATGGGGTAAAGTGTTTCGTATCATGTTCCTGGGGTATAAGAGTATGTGTGACGAAACCCGTAACACTGACAGGGTATCCTAGTGTAACTAGCTGGAGTAGTCAAGGCTGTCGTATTATGAGTGTTTAGCCGAACTAAATGCTAGTCTTTTATGTTTAGTGTTTGGGTGTCGCCTTGTTAAAGTAATCTTTTAATGCCAACTACACAAATCTCCTTTTTTCTCTTCCAGCTAGAAGATGTGTTAGTAAGTTTGATATTGGTAAATTCTTAATACAATGAATAAATGTTAGAGTGAGGTTTTTTAAATTTTTAATTTAAATACATTGAGTGTGTGTTGAAGGAAGTAGGGGGGGCTTAGTCTTTCATATCCTGAGGTTGTGGTCAGGGTAAAAAATAGGGTCGGAACATTTTCCATAGAGAGACCATGTAGTTTGAAATTAGATCGATAGTCAACAACTCCTTTTAAGCTATATACGAAGCAAGAGTCATCGACACTATCCAAATCCCTCTATTGCGGTACTTTATCTTTTATATCTTTTAGCAGCAGTTGGTAGTCAAGCTTGATTTTGGTTGCCTCGATTATTTATGGTTAGCCAAGACAATAGTTGATTAGGATATGAACCGTGTATAATGCACCTGATATATACCTTTTTACGGGGAATGATTAAAGGTCACTGTGACCCCTATTGTAGGTGAGATATCAGCGATGAATAAAAATACCATTCATAAATTGGGATTCATGATGTTCTACACCCAGTCTATGCAGAAACACTTTGGACACAAATGCTGCTCGGAATTATTTTGAAAGCAAATAAACACATGAACTGTAGTGTGCTCTCGGGAGAAAGTAAAATACTAAAGTATCAAGCCCGGGTAAATCCGGCTTGTGTAGAAGCATCTCCTTCTAGAAATACTAAAGAGTAAAATGCATTGCAGGATATGGACAAAAATCGCATCTATAAAATATTTGTTTAAACATTGATAATATGAGAGAGACGCTTTTCCTGTTTAGTCAGTACGGTGGGGTTATCCTTTTTTTACGATGGGTGGCGGAGGATATAAAGGTAAATCATATGGACATAGCCTAAATCCCGGAAAATCTCCAAAACAATGCACCAGTAGTGTAAGAGATGATTCATTGAGCCTTGTGAGGGAGTAAATGAGTATCTGGATCTGTGAGAGAGTCGTTCGTTTATGTTAATTTGTTGACAGGGAACGAGAATCAAAAATCAAAAGCAAAAGGAAACTATCATCTGATAAACCCTGTTGTTTTTTGTACACTATCAATGACAGTCGTAATGTAATTTTTGTTCAAATATTGTGCTTTTGCTCTGAATAAGGTTTTTAATGAATTTGTGTGATTAAAACCAAGTTGTGTAGTGAATGTTCAAAGCCTGTGTACATTTTCAGATATATTTACAACACTTTATCTGGAAAGAGAATTTTAAGAAATAGGATTTGTTATAAAATGAAACAAGTCAATGATTTTTATTCTTGAGACTTTAAAGGATTAAAAAAATCGATATTAAACTAAATTTCCTCTTTTTGGTAAACGTCAATAAGTGATTTTGAGTTTTTACCGGCAGCGGAGAAAGGGTCTACATTTTTAATTCTTTTTTGTAGTGTATTTTTCATTCACAATGCATGACCATCATATATATTACACACTTTAATTTAACGTTTCAATTCCATTATTTAATATAATGAAGATAACAAGAATATGCAATTAAAATGAAAACAATTTAAACAGTATCAATAAAATAAGGAAATCAAATATATGATTTCAAAACACACAAGCCTCACATACAAAGTATATAATCGATCAGAAGTACACAGTTATTTCATGAAAAGAAGAGAACCTAAACCGAGAAGCGTCTCATGCATGAAATGCAATGTGCTCTTAAGGAATTCCATTAACAATATAGTCCTTTTCCACTATTATCACGTGCTTGTCGAAATCTGAAAGATCGCATAATACCATTGAACATGTTAACCTGTACATACATGATACCTTAAAAAAAGAAAATCAAATTTTTGTGCATTGATTTGATGCACAATAATGGTGATTTGATTGACTTTTACCACTGATAGAAAAACAGAGAGCAGCGTAAAACAGATATTACTGTTCTGGAAATATACCGAAGTAAAATGATTGCTTATGTCCGTGAACAATGTTTCATAAAAGAACAATAATGTTAAGCTTTACAAATTATTGCATAATGAGTAGAATCATAAAATTAAATGATGTCATTATTCTCAATTTAGGACGTCGAAATGAAATGAAATACTGATCGTGGTTAAAAAAAGTAAATGGTACGAAATGTCCATAAATAAATACATTAGTTTGTTTTAAAAAATTAATATATAAAAAGTCTTTTGGGAAATTAGTTGGTTTAATATATATATATATATATATATATATATATATATATATATATATATATATATATATATATATATATATATATATGAAACATAAAACTTCCGTCTATTAGGAAATATCATGGTAATTTCGATTGATGTTATACTGGAAGGAACGGTCTGTGAATCTCTTCGATGAAATAACTGTCATTACAAATTCAAGGTGACCCATGAAAATTTGTTTATATACGATAACATTATATTGCAATTCATATCATGGTTATACAAATGAATGATTAAATGTTTTTTTTTCTTGCACCAATAAAGTATAATAAAATATTTAAAATTGCTGCGTTCATTAGTAAACTAATCGACAGATAAGATTAAATCATAAATCAAAAGGTACCCGAAGTCTATCTGATCTGACTATGTATTTCATATTTTTAATTTACCTTTAAATTTGAATAGCATCAATATCAATGTAATGCATTATATCCATTCAGGGACCTAGAGCAGAACCAGATAACAAGGATCGTTTTTTTGACATGAAATACGACATGTGTAGAACTAATGAATTAACAAGCCCAAAAGTGAAAATAAGGCGTCATAACAGACATGCAATTAATCAGCCTTAACATGATTTTGAAGAAATAAGCATAATGCTAACAAAAGTACTAGCCAGTAGCTTACAAAATGATTTAACATATATCAAAAACAGAATGTGTGTATGATAACGAATTCAAATAATTTTTATCACCTTCAGATATTCAGTCAATGACAATAATATGACCACTACCTCCCCTTAGAAGAAAAAAAAATAACACACATAGAATTTAAAGTTTTATTTTTTTAATTAAAAAACAAATACATATATTTCCGGCAAATTTGTAACATAATAATATAATATACCAATAACGACTGCATAGATAAAAGAAAATACACAAAAATGTTCAATAATTTTGAAGGTAACAAAACATGAACAACTCTCTTAATCACTTCTGCAAGACGTTTTCGATGAGCTTTATACTACCCATTATACTATCCAACATAGATGAAGTGTAAACGCACTGAAAATATTTGCTATTTCCTAGTTTCAAGCTTCGTTTTTCATTTTCACAACCATCGAAACGCTATTTTTTTAATCTTAAAAAAATCCTAAAGTTACGAAGTTATAGAAAACACTTTGTATCAATTTTTTTTTATATCCAGAAATATTCCTTTTTTTCTTTAAGCATCTGCATTTAAAAAAGCGATTGTCTTATTTGAAATAAACAAATTTTATTGAATATTGAAATTATCTTTGCATATATCACAAACCATTTCTATAATTTACATTGATATGCATGTTTTACAAAATTCTATATCTGAAGGTTTAAAAAAACAAAAAAAAAAAAAAAACAAAACAAAAAACATACGAATCTAGAGTCAATGAGTTTAAAATCTTAATTAAATCGTACGCATCTTTTAATTTCTTTCTGTTTTTTTTATTCAATACACCATTGAAGTAAAAATGTCTTCAATGTTTACAACTTTTGACAGTGTTTGCAGGGGCTTTTTTAAAAACATTGTGATAATTTGCATTTTTTTAAATGTCGTACACTGTATTCTACATATAACAATTACCATCGTATGCATCTCTTGCTTTTTATGTTCAGATAAAAAAAATGGACTTCTGACCATTCTCTCCCGCGAATGCGTATAGCATGAGGATGCAACTTTTCAAAGATAATATTTAAATCACCTATATCTGGTTTACTGTGAGAGAATATTTAACGAAAACCAATGTGTATTCTTCTCCTAACACTACATCTTTGTCTAAATAACTTTTACCTTCATTTTCTCATCTACAATTGTTGAATAATATCATGATTCATTATATCTTACATCAATTAAGATGTTAAAGAAAATTCTCCCACTAAAAGTATCACAACCTTTACTGTTTAATTTTGAAGAATCACCAGTAGTCCACGTATCTATGAGATGTCCACATGATTTGTGGATAAAATCTGTCTTTGGCGAGACAGTAGGACACTATAATGTTATATATATTTGAGTCTAAAGTTAAAAAAAAACCCACAAACTGTACGTCAAAGTTCTGATTAAAATAGTGTTTACACGCTAATGAACAAAATACATACTTCTAGTGTTAAATATATAACAAGCAGGGATGTCAATTTTATCCAAAGAAACAATCCCGCTTTCTAAGACGCTGTTAAGTAAAATTTAGTGTTTGCAGTAGGTTGTGGATGATTAGTTGTGACCTACAATCAACGCAATGGGTAGTTAGGTACCAGGATGGGTTCTAATTATTGAATCAATTATTGTTTTGTTTTTTTTTAGGGGGGGGGGGGGCATGTGGGCATATATATAACATATTTGTGATAGTGTATCCTGGTGTATTCATCTTTATTTCTCAGGTTTTTATCAACAATTGTTCTTTGATATGCCAGCAATTCTCACTAGGTGGTAGAGTTAGGTTTTACTTTATAATGTTGTGTTGTGCATGTACTATTTAGACAAAAAGCATGCACAACACAACGTTTTTGTTATTTGTGAGTTGCATGGCTGTTGTATACTGTTTTGCCCTGCTTAGTAGCTCTGATGTTTGAGTGTTGTCTAGTCCCTAAAAATAATTATCAGAAGAGCAAAGGTTAGCCCCTTTAAATGATTTATTCATTTTGATTGTTTATTTCACATTTTGCTGTACAATCATAAAAAAATCAACAAACGCTTCTGCATTTTTTCCCAAGAAATGATGCACGATTGTCCTAACCGAGAAAACTTTAGTCGAGTTGTTTAGCAGACAAAATATCATAGAATTTTGCTCTTGTACATGATTAGTTAAGCGTCATACAAAAAATGATGTCTATAAATCAATTTCCTAAACCACTTTACATAATATATGCAAAAGTTTGTCAGTACCGGGAGAGTTGGTTTCAATGATTTTCGATTGACATTGAGACATTGTAATTTCCAATAAAAATTTGAACGTATTAGGACAACAAACAAGCAAGATATTTAAGTTTAAAAAACAACTTCAAGAAGAAAAAGAAAGATTAAAAAAAATACCAACAGAGTCAGAACAAGGTATCCCGTTTAAAACGGAAAACCCTGAAAATGGATTGCGAAAAACCCCACATACATTGCAATTCAATTAGATTGCGACAAACGAATCATAATTTCTCGACCTTTATTTTATTTTTTTTTGGGCAGGGGAGGAAAGACATAACGCAACAAAATGTGTCTGTCCCGGATAAATGTGACATTAATTTTTTTTTGTCTATTCTAAACTGGATTAGAAATAGTCAGCGTCATAAAATTATATTTTTAGTACAGACCATAAAAATGAAAAAATCAAATTAACATGGGCTAAAGATCTTCTTTCTATGATTTAGATTTTCAAATAAAATCAATGACTAGATTTTCCGTTAATTTTAATTATATATTCTAATGCTCAGTTTTTGATAATAAAGATATCCTGAAAATAAAATCAATGTGTTTAATCAGAATTCTAAGTGGTAATCAGATAAAGAAAAAGGACACATTATACTAAACACCTTACCTTATAATTTCTTACTATCAAGATAAAAATATACCTCCAATAAAACTAAAAACAAATGTCGTATGGAGAAAAAAGACAATGTTTTATTAAATAGCTATTAAAACAAAATAGCAGTATATCCAATATAAGTCACCTGAAGTGTCCCGGCTTATATTGCTCGGAGTATAGGTATACATGTCACATCATGCGTAACACTGGGAAAATATTCTGATGTAGTTAGCTTAAGTAGACCGGAAAAATGAAAAAATGACAATAACAAACCGTCAACCATCTCAAAAATTCATAAAACGAAATACAAATTCAAAGCAAAGCAAAACGGACCTCCAAAAATGTAGAGGTAGGATCATGTGCCTAAGAGGAGTAAGCATCCTCTTCTGACCGGTCACATCCGCCATGTGCCCAATGTCATATCGGAAAAATTTCAATATTGGAAAAAAATGTCGTAATTTGGGGAAATTATCATGATCGGGAAAAAGGAGAAAAATCCGTGGACAATTCGGTATTTAATCTTTTTTATTTTAAACACAGTTTATCGATACTCTAACGGATTGTGTAACAGGCAAAGCCTATTTTACTCTTCTACAAATACAAAGTAAAGTGGTGGATTAACGAGATATTTCTATCAATATAGTATTAGTCAAGTAGACGACTATTATAGATAGTTAGTAGAGTAGTCAGTTGCAAATGGGACCCTAATAAGGCTGTCTCGTATTGAAAGTGTCTGATTTATTTAATATATTGATAATTTTTGAAAAATCAAAGGTTGTAGCACCAGTTTGCAAAAGGAATTTTTACTGGTTTTTGAATCATGTTTAAGTAGTTTGATTTGTGTTGTCTAGTAAAACGTTTCATATCCTTATATGATAAAAACGAGGACTTCGTCTGTAGCACTGAAATGATATCCTAATATTGCTAGCTTTAATAGTCAAGAATGTGTTGCTTTATCTAATTCAATTTGAACTTAATTTTATTGATTTTCAAATGACGCAGCACTAAGGTATACTATGCAGTCGCTATGCTATACTATGCTAAAATTAAAATAATTTTTATAAATATTACTTGTTTTACTCCAGAATGTAATTATAATTTAGACAATGTGTTATTATTTTTTCAGAGTGTTAAATGCACAAATTGATGTGTTTGACACCGAGAAGACTATCTAAATTCACATTTTACAAAAGCATTCACATTACAAGTATTTATCATCTTTTGAAAAGAAATTGAGAGGATGTTTCATTTATTTAAAAATGTTACTACTTTGATGGACTCTATAAACTGACTTGAAAAATATGTAAATATTAGGCAAACATCATATAAAATTTCAACAGGAAGTTTTCTTTGATGTTGATTCTAATAAAACACGAACCCTTTACTACGCAGCATCACTTTTTAGCATCTACAAGATAGGTATAATTTATTTATATTTATGTAAAAATTGAATTCAAATAAGGAAAGTCCCTTGCACTATTGAAATCTGTTTATGACCTCCATTCGGGAGAATAAGCTACGTATATCACGTGACTGTCAATTCATGGGACCACTCTAAGTGTCATAGAAAATGACATTTACTATGCTGTTTCATTTATTATCAAATTGTAATCATAATATGATAACTATGGAACATTTTGTAATAATGTTTGCATCGATTTATGGACGTTTAAAACCATTAGTTTTTTCATAGTGCATATTAACAAAGCTGCGGATTTGGGTATTAGACAGTCTACATGAAGCCTCTTCCAAATTCAAAATTGCGTGGTTGAATCCCAAGTTATTTTAATCAAGTATGCTATCCTTTTGTAGTTGGATATATGCTGTCTAATAAAATCATCTCTTTACATGATAAAAACGATTTGATAAAAAAAAAAATCATAAAACGGAAGAAATTTTCAAGCATTTAGACATAATTTGAATTAATTCGTTATCATATAGGAGACCAGTAGAAAGAAACGTCATCTTTACTTCCAAACAGTGTGTTCACTATTTCATGTATATATGTTAAAAAATGATGCTTCTTGTAAGCTTTTAAGACGCTATCAATGGCGGAAAAAATGATGCGTGAAATAAAAGTGCAATAGTTTAATTAAGATATAAAATATATATATATATATACATATTCGATAGAAAGACAAACATAGGTTTTACTTTGGAAGCGCATAATTGAATTTGAGGTTTCATGATCAGAAGGAAAATAATGAAAGATGTTCTAGATTTTGTCAACGTTATATTATTTTCTTTGTTTAAAGTCTTATGGTTTATGACAAGCAGAAGCAGAATTTGTTCTCATTCCAATTAAAAAAAAAGTTCGCAAGATAGATACAGATACACGACAATTAAAAAATAACTCAGTCCTTAAACAAAAAACTTTACTATACCAAGTGAATGCAACAATATCATATCCATACAACTATGTGTAGAGGTACATTACGTTGGTTTTATATCTAACTAGTAATCAGATATGTTTGAACAAGTACACTTATCTTCCAGACAAGTCACTAGTCACTCACAAAACAGCAAAACAAAAAAAACCAAAAAAAAAAAAAAAAAAAAAAAAAAACCCACCAAAAACCCGTAAAAACCGGCTTGCTTAAATCATATTAGATAGTCTTACATGTTGGTTTTGGGTTGTTGCATATTTTACACACTTTTGGTGGAAGGATTATAAATGGAATACAGTATACATGTTTTCTTTTCAGACAAACATAAACTATTTGCTCTTAAATACTGGTAAACCTTATACTTCTTTTACTGTTGAATACAACCTGAAGCACATTTGCAGCTCTGTTCTCTGCTACCTTGATTAGGAAAAGCAATGGCTTGTGTGAAGAGCATTTATTGACAATGCTAAATGAAGTTATAATGAATATAAATATGAAAATGTGAGACTGCATACATCATATACATAATACGTAATTTTCAAAAATTCTGCAGAATGAAGGGCCCCAAAAATATCCCACTGGAGGGACACTGTACTGCATGCGATGTATCCCTCGTCCCACTCAAAAATGTGCTTCCTTTTAACGGTAAAGATTCTAAAGAATCAAGATTTAAAGCAGAAATCTAGTCTATACCAATTTATAAAAATATTTCCTGCAAACATTGTGCTTTAACTAACTTTACAGAAAAAAAGAGATTCAATAACATGTGTTAATTTTGACATGCCTGTTCACTGTGAAAAAAAATACATTGTTATTGCCCGTAGACAACCCATGTCAATGTTATGTGTCTAACTATTGGAATGCGTCCAAATGTAAAATGTACATGTTAAAACTAAAACAATTGCTATATCAAAGCAAAACAACCCCCTAAATGTATATTTACATATACATGTGAACACTATGTACACTCATATTGTCAACCTTAGGTGCCACCGCAGCTAGTAACCTCCAAAGCAAAGTAAAATATAACAGTCCTTTTAAAAGCTGGTGGTAAAAATGTTTTAACAGAAAAAATATTGTTTACACGTCTTCAAAAAAAAAGTGAACACACATACATCTTGATGTTAAATACCTTGTAACACACCTTTAAACAAATTACAACTTATTTCCAAATACTTTTTGGAATACTTGGGTGCCACCTCAGATAGTCACCCCATTAATTTTTAAAATTAAACTTGGAACATGAAATATCTAAATCATAAGACTTGTTAAGTACAACATGAAATGTATAACTATAAAGATGATAAATACATCAAAGTCAACCCCTGTCGGTCTCATGCCCTATACCTGTATTGTAAACATCCATACCTCCATGCAATGTACCGTTCCCCCATTACTCTAATAAAACAAAAGGACATTGCAAGATTTCAACCTCAAGACTAAAATACGGAGCCACCAATAATGGATACCGCCTCAGTCAGTTATCCCTCATTACTAGACCCTATATGACCTATATCCCAGAAAATTAATGTGATATAGAAACTATAATGTTGAAAACAATGACACTCTGATGTATCTCTGAATTGATATATTAGGATATTCAGTGAGGCTTAAATTCCGTAACTATAGATACACTGAATGTACGAGAGCTGTCTGATTTATCCGATATTATTTACCTTTTTTTGAAAAAGTTATATACTCAAAGAATAATTTAAAGCATTATCAATTTAACCAAAAGGGAAAATGCTTCTAACCTAAAAAGGCTGCTGTTTAATTCAAAGTTTTGCCGGATTTTCCCAATTTTAAACATTATTCAATGAGTCTCCAAGAATGTTATCAGCTAATAGGAGTAGAAGGACATGTGTCTCATATTAATCAGATGCTTCAAAGAATAACCAAGGAACCACTCTTTACTTCATTTTTGCCACGCATCAAGGGAGACGAAATATTATGCAGTTGGTTGTTAATGATTTGTTGCTGTTAAAATTGATGTTGATGTTTTTTGTTTGTTTTGTTGTTTTTTTTTTTTAATTTTATTGTCATTTTCATAACTATTACAAGGAATTAAAGAAACAAAGCAAGTATTTATTGGCACTCACACACCCTTTCATACACTTGCATACATAAATATCAGAAACACATTCTAGTTGTTTACAGGAAAATTAAAGTTCAAAATTATTTTTCCAGTTTGACCATTGTTTGTAGAATTTTAACATTTAACACGATTTAATAGATGAAAAAAATGACAATAACAAACCGTCAACCATCTCAAAAATCCAGAAAACGAAATACAAATTCAAAGCAAAGCAACACAGACCTCCAAAAAGATAGAGGTAGGACAAATTCAAAGCAGAGCAACACGGGCTCCAAAGATATAGAGGTAGGATTAGGTACCATGGAGGAGTGAGCATCCTCTGCTGACCGGTCACACCCGCCGTGTGCTATGTATATGTATCTTACAACCTTATATTTGAAAAAGATATGTTGTAGTAGCCCCTTTAAGGTAATGATCCATACCCCACTACATAAATAAAATACCTACAGAATTTTTTCAAATTTCTCGAACATGTATTTGGGGATATATCCTTATCAAATTTTACCCAGTTAACTGGTCCATCGGTATTTATAATAGCTAGGGCCGTTGCTAAAAATAGAACCAATTACGGACAATGGTCCTTTTACATACATTGAGAATATTGGCCTAAGCCTGAAATTTGACTTTCAGAAAATCTTTTTTGACTGATATCCTATGTAAAATGATCGATTTTATTTTTTTAAACAATTACTTTAATGTTACACATGCTTATTTATTAAAAAATATATAAATTTGTTTACAAATGAGATAAAATGAAACAAATTTTCAAAGAGAATTTAATCTCGTATAATTTTAGTTACCTACAGAATTCTCTGAAATAGTGATAATGTTTACCCCTTAAGGCCTTTAATCAAAACAAAATAAAATTACCCGAAGGACCGGCCTTTTTAGGATCACAATTGGCGTATTTTTGGTAAAATTCATTAAAATATATATTTTGAAAAAAGTTCCATAAAAAGAAAATTTTGCATAGTTTTATCATTTCATCTCTCTAAAAAGTATATTTAGCTTTTTGTTAAATAGAAAACATTATTTGAACAAACTGTTGATCAATCTGTATTATATAAATCCCAAAAGATGGGTTTTTTTGAATATCGATAAGTATTATTGATCGAGATCGGTATTCAGAAATTGCAGTCACATATGCAAAAACGCTAATTACCTGATATGCTTTCAAGACAAAACCTATATTGAACTATTTTTCCTAATTTTAAAGACTGTTCTAAAAAATGAAGTGAGTTTTCTTCAACGTATAATTTTGATTCTAAAACAATTTTTAGGGAAAATATATTTATGTTCGTTGCTAAGCGTATAGAGTAAAGATCGGGCACGGGTAAGACGTAATAACGCGTGAATTACGTCATACGTTGTTTTGTGACGTATGGACAATTACCTTAAGTAAGGGATCTTTTTTGTTTTAAGTTAAAAATATACTGTTTGGTATACAAAATTATAAAGTTTACAACTTTGTTACCCTGATCTAGAGGTTCATGTTGTTTTAGTTCTATGCACATTGAAATGTAGGGTCGATGGCTTATGTTGTAATGTTTATGGTGAAAATACCCACTTGGTAAAACTCTGTATATATGTGATATGAGCTAACAATTTGCAGTTTGGGGATAAAAAATGATTATCTAAAAAAATCAATTCAATAAGTAACAACAAAAGCCCCTGTGGGATTCGAACTCGGGATGTTCGGATCACAAACCCAACACGTTATTCACTCGGCTATGGAGTAGGTTACATGTTGCCGTCGATACAATCCTTTTAATAAAACGACGTGTTTCGATCAGAGGTCAGCCATTTTGTGATGATGTGTTTTTTAACCTTAAGTCAGTCGGGGTTTACGTATTTGGCTTAGGCTCCACAGGATGTATGGAATGTTAAATACAAGTGTGACCTCACAGCTGGGTTTTAATAACCGAGCGCAGCACCAGGCGGGAGAAGCCCGCCCCGCGAAGCGAGGATTAATGGTAACACGTATATACGGAAATTAGTTAAAAATGAGTTGAATCAGGGGTACTAAGGGCCAAACAATTTTCTTCCAGCCCTGGGCGCCGTCATTTTGGCCGCCATTTTGTTTTGAAAATGTTAGCTGAGTTATTAAATAACTTGCGCTTATCGATGTTTATTACCCCTAAACTCGATTAAAAACTGTCCAATGTTTCAATGAACGGTAATTTAAGTTTTAATATATATTATTATATATTATATATTATATTTAATATATGTTATATTAATGTGAATACATGATAAGTTTCAATAGTGTTTCAATCAAAAAACACGACTAGTTCTACGTATGTCTTATCAAATTATCAGATTGTTAACATCAAGAAACTGATCTTTTAAATAATGAATAAAGTAATTCAATTTTATTACCGGTAGTCGACATATAAATAAATTGATAAACGATGAAAGAAGAAATAATTTCTTGTCGGAATCACGTAACTATCTTCCGGTATTTCCGAAGACAAAACCTGTACGTTTTATGTACGAGACATGACGTCATAATGTAGACTGAGCACGCGACGTTTAGTTTACCTTTGGCTAATGATTTGAGTATAGGCGGATCCTACTATGTGCGTTTCAAATAATCAAACTGCACTGTGTTAAATCTGCGCTTGGTCCAACGGTCACATAAATGCATGAATAACCGCGTGTGACGTGGGCAAAATCTTTCGTTTGATTAAACAAGTTTCCGACGGGATTTACTGAGAATTTATCGTGATGTTTTGTGCATTATACGATTATCCCACCGTACTCAAATACTAAAGCAACATTGCAACATACGGTTGTAAAACTTCTCCGATCAGCTGCTAAATTTAAGTGCACAATAATTATACCATCTGCACATGTACCATAGTTGTCTGTACTTGTTTCTCTTCTGGTTTCGGCTCGTTAAATTTCTCAAAGAAATGCAATAACTAACGATATAAATCGTGGACGCAATATTTGAGTTTAACTATTAATTCTAAATTGATCACAAACATCTTTATTACCGACATTACGCGATTTTGACAGACTATAGGTGACTAAAGGTGATCAGCGGATTTGGTGTGGTACATTGACCAAGTGCGAGTAAATTTTTAATTCATATCTTTCAATATTTCTTTTAGTTATAGTGTTAATAGATGGCGATTTATCGTCACGGTATCCATCAAAAGACAAAAGTTACTTGCACCATCGTCGCGAGCGCTAGACATGGTATACAAAGGACGAGTAAAGGAATGTCAATCATTTTCTAACATCCAATCTGGTGTCTCAATTTAGTTCATGGTAATTTTAACCAATAGATAGTATTGCCCATACATAAAAACTCTTGTCTTGTGCGCACATCGATCGGTTAACTATTTTAAATGCTTATAAAATGAACCGATGTAAGATTATAAAGTACTCATTATGCTCTCTCTCTCTCTCTCTCTCTCTCTCTCTCTCTCTCTCTCTCTCTCTCTCTCTCTCTCTCTCTCTCTCTCTCTCTCTCTCTCTCTCTCTCTCTCTCTCTCTGTAAATAACGGAGATGAAACAAAACATTATAACAGGATTTCATTTTTAAGCCACTGAATAAATAAAATTATTCGATTTTGATCTCTTTACATAATTGCTAAATCCCGATTTTGAGCGATCACTTTAATTTATGTATGCTGTCCTTGTTAAATAATCATAAACTGTTAATATGTTTTAATTTCCATGCAGAACCGAGCGTAATCACTTTTTTAATAAAATAAAAAAGAAGACCTCTTTTGTTTTATGGTGTATTTCCCGGCCGTTTGCAGCTGTTTATTTTGATGATACACGACATATACACAGATGACCAATTTTCACACCTTGCCGCGGTCACTCTGTCGCGTGTATAGTCTGAGCCTTGTCTGTTAGTTCCTAGGTTTTTTTCTTGATCCCAGACAAACAAAAGAATGTGTTGTGTACTTATACACAAAGGAGACAGTACATCGTCTATCATACACATAACTTTTTAAGCAGGGACTTCAAATCAGAAACAAGGCATTGAAATATGTGTACTTTTTTCGAAAGTAGAGATAAATACATGATTTTAAGCACCAGCCACATCACCGCATACTGGTAGTTTTAAACAAGTATAAATTACTTGTTTAAAAAGAGAGAGAGAGAGGGTAAGAGAGAGAGAGAGAAAGGGAAAGACAGAGAGTCTTTTACGAAATTAGAAATAAATACATGATTTTAAACAATGGCCATATTATCGCATACTAGTATTTATAAACACGTATAAAGTGTATGTGTACATGTGATGGAGCGAGAGAGAGAGAGAGAGAGAAGAGAGAGAGAGAGAGAGAGAGAGAGAGAGAGAGAGAGAGAGAGAGGAGAGAGAGAGAGAAAGAGAGAGAGAGAAAGAGAGAGAGAGAAATGAATTTCGTGTTTAAAATAATATAATATTTAACGTTAAGAGTTTAAAAGAAATTGAGAAAAATTATTTGCTTAATTTGAAGCATTTTTTAAGATGTTCAATCTGTAACAAGAATTCGCTGTCTTATCTCATTGAAAATATTGTTCTTGTCAATTAACAAAGGCAACAAAACTTACAGACGTAATTATTAAACTGTGACCTTTTATTAAAATTATACAATTTTACACAGACCTTGGAATTCCTTTCACCTCCCCCCCCCCTCTCTCTCTCTCTCTCTCTCTCTCTCTCTTATAATTTGGGGGAGGGGTAGACTCATCAAAATATCTTGACAAGCAAAGAAGATCGGGGGAGGGGGGCTAAAACAACTTCGCAAAATTGTACAACTCCATATCGGGGGGGGGGGGGGGTGGGGGGTGGGGGTGGGTGGGGGTTAGGGGGTTATCATTAAATATATTATTATATATATCTTTCACTTTTATTTCCTACATGCTCTTAAATAGTAGGGGGGTCCATGTTTATTCACTTTATTCACTCTCAGACTGGCATTCAAATTTTAAAATAGAGACACCGATTTACAAAATATATAATTATAAAGTAACCGCATGGCTAATCTACATTTTGAGGCTAGATAATGCTAATCTAACAAACAGAATTTAGTGAATCAACTTAATTATTTGTGTATTTTTAATACATGTAACTAAATGTATATAAAAGAAATTAACTACATCTTATTTAAAAATTTGAAATAGCTCAATCATTGTTTCGGGTACCTGTTACACTACATATAACAACCTGTTGTGTTAAAATCTTTGATATTGTTTACTACTTTCTAGTTTTTCTACAATGAAATTTCTACATATATGCACAACAGAGGTTTTTAGTTGAAGCAATTCGCGATAATTTTACAACTGTAATATATTTCCAATATTACCTTTCCAATCGGGCACCTATTCATTACATGCAGCAAACTCGCCTGTGTATATCTTGTATATTCTGTGTTAGTTCCAGTGTTTTTTTCTGATTATGGGAAACAAACGAACCGCGAATTGATATACACAACGAAAGTATTCGTAGAATATGCAGCCTTTAAGAAAAACAGTACAGTAGAAATTCTATTTTAATTGTTATTGATGAAATTAGATATTCAGTTTAACTTTTTCATTAAGAAATTCCTTATGTTTATTGTAAAACAAAACAAAAATATTGTCGTTTTAACATAAAAATAATCGATTTATTTGAAACTAGAACCATAATATAATTAGGCAATATAATGTGGTTAATACCCGAACATGCTTTCTTTTTCTTATTTAAAGCTCAGAGTAACTAAATTGAAATTTAGTCAAATTAAAATCAAAATAACTATTTATATAAAAATTAATTACGTTAAGCTTTTAAAATTTTATTTTAATAAAATATCTTGGTTCCTTTTTCTATTAAAAGTGACCTCAGGGTATCTCAACGTTGTCTCAGTCCCCCGATGTCGATCTCAGGGCCACTCAGGGCTAACCCAGTACCCTCAGTGCAAACCGCAGGGTCTCTCAGGGTTTCCTCAGTACCCTCAGTGCAAACCTCAGGTTCTCTCAGGGTTTCCTCAGTACCCTCAGTGCCGACCTCAGGATCTCTCAGGGTTTTCTCAGTGCCACTCAGGGTTTCCTCAGGGTTTTTTGATAGTCTCAGGGTTTTTCCATTACAGTAATGTATATTAAAACATGTATTAGTAAAGTGGTTTTCCCTGCGTTGTCAGTGGACCAAATCCAGAGTGATCCTTCTGTGCGCCTCATGACGATCGGGGAACGAACAATGCTGAAAAAAAAAAAAAAAAAATATATATATATATATATATATATATATATATATATATATATATATATATATATATATATATATATATATATATATATATATATATATATATATATATGAGTGGAATTTAGAGGGAGGATATGTTCACTGATCTTTGTGAAGGAGTATACAGATATATTTACTGTGAGTGACCTGTATCTCAGGAAGTTTGGTAGTTTCTCCTGCAGCGTTGACTGTATGGTATTTAATAAGATATAAAAATCAATTAGGAAAATTAAAAATATCCATTAAAGAAAAGAAAAACCTGTCAATCAATATTTGCCGTTGAACATAATCTTATATTCTTTTTAAACAACATGTTTTTTTAAATAATTGTACAAAATGGATAAATTAAAGATCACGGCGTATACACTAAGGACCTATATAATTTATGTAGTTATGTACAATTAGTGATTTTTTTAAAAAATTCAAATTATTGTTTGTGTTTGTTTAACATCCATGCCAATTTTCAGTACGAAGGCGATTAGAAAGGAGTAGAAATGCATTGTCGCAATAATTTCTGTACAGCCCCAGATCAATTCTAAAGTCTCAATGTAATCATTTTAGACATTATGAACACAGACTGCCGATCTATATCTACATACCTACTTTTTTCACAAGTCAAAAAAATAAAGTGGTTTCAGTTAAAAATATCTTTTTATCTGGAACGTCATTTTCTTAATTTGTCCAATTTCACCACTAACCAAAGACACATTATAGTAAGTAACACATTGTCTGTTGTGCATAGAGATATTGAAGCATTAGTACAATATAAGCACGCGTGTATAATATTACCAATGTTTCAAGAAACGTTTAAACATTTGACAAGCATCAAATGACGTCGTTGTCGTCGCGGCGGCAAAGTTGTTTTCATCGTCGGTATCCTTTTTGTTGTTATTGATGTCATGTCTTTGTTTTTGTTAACGTAGTCTCTGATGCTGTTGTCGTTGTCGTCGCTACGGCGTTGTCGCCATCGTTATTATCGTCTATATCGTTGTTGCTGTTATTGATGTCGTCGTCTTTGTTTTTGTTATCGTAGTCTCTGATGCTGTCGTCGTTGTCGTCGCTACGGCGTTATCGCCATCGTTATTATCGTCTATATCGTTGTTGCTGTTATTAATGTCGTCGTCTTTGTCTGTGTTGTTGTTATAGTTGTCTCTGATGTTGTTTATCGTCGACATAATGTTGTTTTCCTAGATGTTGTTGCCGTTGTCGTGGCATCGTGTTAAAACAGTTCGTTAAATTATTTTCATAAGATTACCAGTACTTATTTAATCTAAATTCACAAACAATATACAAGAATTAATAATAGTTATATAATTTGACAGTTTAAACTAGAGTTCTTAGTAACAAGCACAATGCCAAATTGATGTAACGTGTAACTTACAGAAACATTTCTTCAACTGACTTTAAATTTACAAATGTTTTGTTTTTGTTTTATAGCCACATTTAAAATTACATTGTACTTTGAATGTTTGTGAAATTAAGTGTAACAGTACATCGATAACACTGTATATTTCTTCAGCAATAAATGACCATGATAATCTAATTACAGGCAATGTTATAATTCTGCGTTCACTAACAACCACATTATGACTCTTGACTAGACCCTTGTATCACTGACACACCTTCTATCCCACGACGTTATTTATGTTCCATCATAATAATAAAAATATAATATTTACAAAACGTACATATTGTTAAAAAATGTCATTATATTGGAATAATTGTCTATTCAAAAGGTCGCTTTTACACCTTCGAATGTTCAAACCACTTTTCCCTTTTTATATAACATCAGTTTGTTTATGTCACATTTCCAAGTCAATATTCCGGAACCTGTTCTGTGTCCGGCCTTACCAACATTTGAAGCATCGACTGTTAAAAAAATTGCTTATAAATCCAATACTTTATATTTTTTTTTTACAAAAAGACTGCTTTACTTTAGAAGTGCCGATGATATTTCGTCAGATAAGCTTAATTAGGCCGGGTATGTAAGCTGAGGAACAGGTACGTACGGTCGGACCTGGAGAGTACCGGAAGAGGTAGTTCAATGGGAGTTTTAAGGTCCGAATGGCGAATGTTGCTCTTAATTCGTACAGCGTATCTATGTCAACGTGGATAATACACCGGATAATGTCATTAGGAACCAAAAGGGTATTGCTTCTAACCCAAATAGGCTGCTGGTTGATTTCAATATTGGCCTTTTTTCCCATTTTAACATTTTAAACATTATTCTAGGAGTCTACCAAAATGACATCAGCTAATAAAAGAAAAAGGACATGTGTCTCAAATTAGTTAGGTGCCCTCAAAACAAATTCCGGAACGCGCTGCTCTTTACTTCATTTTCCCAACTCATCAAGAGAGGCGAAATATTATGTAGTTGGATTTTAATGAATTGTTTTAGTTTCAATTAATGTTCATGTTCTTTAAGTTTTGCGCACATTGAAATGCAGAGTCGATGGCTATTGTTGTGATGTTAAGGTCAATCGGGTTTAACATCTTTTGCGTAGGCTCCACAGGGTGTATAGAATGTTATAGACCAGTGTGACCTCAGAACTGGGTTCAATTGATAAAAGTATGTGTAATCGCGAGACATGTATGGAAACCCACTCGGGTAATAGTATCAAGTTACAAACTTATATGGAAAAAAGTGTTCCTCAGTCGGTCACACAGCCAGAGAAAGTCTGGGTAGGTGGTAGTGGTAGTGATGGTGGTGACTCATAACCAAAGAAATTTAAAGGTTATCTGGTTCATGACCGGGACTAGGCCCACCTACAAAACAACCATTAATATTTAGGGCAGGTACTGGGAGATGGCGCCAGTCAATGTTTAGGACAGAGATGTCGCTGAAGGTCAACTGACAATACATTATACATAACAAACCTGACAAATGGTCATCAGCCGTGAATAATGCACCTGATATTCACCTCAACACAGTATGATTACTGTTCACTGTGACCCCCTTGGAGGTGAGGTGACAGATATGACTGAAATTACCATTCAAAAATATGATTTCTTGATTTTCTGCACCCAGTAAATGCAGGAACACTATGGGATCAAAAGCTGCTCAGAATTATTTTTAAAGCACATAAAGCAGAAGACTCATAGGAGATCGGATCCCTTTAAATCAAATAAAATGTCATGCAATTAGAGCCAAGTACTGACCAGCTGGTATTCATTTTGTTTTTACACGGACATAGCAGATCCTGCTATAATGCGCCCAAAAAAT
Source organism: Magallana ariakensis (assembly GCA_020458035.1). NCBI lineage: Eukaryota > Metazoa > Mollusca > Bivalvia > Ostreida > Ostreidae > Magallana > Magallana ariakensis. The sequence continues at coordinate 79,145,409 of CM035812.1, read as the reverse complement.
GATTGTGTTCTTGGGAGAATATGCAATACTTTTTTTTAAATTATCCAACATGCACGGAAGCATATCCTTGTATAAATACTAAAGAGTAAAGATAATGCAGGTGTACATTGCACGATATGGACAAAAAATTGCATCTATATACTATTTGTTTAAACCTGTGATAATATGAGAGGCAGTTTTCCTGCTTTATCAGTGCGGTGGAGTAATCCCTCTTTGTGCTACGTGGCAGAGGAGGAAGAACACTACGGAATTCGAAATCCACTGATATTCCCGAAAACCCACTGACATTGTCTCATATTAAACAGTAAAATTAATTTGAGCAAGAAATAAAAAGGATTCAAAAGTCAAGAAAGGTTGTAATAAGCTAAGTCTTTTTCTTAATTGACAAGCTTGAAGCGTCGTTTTTGAAAGCGGGAGGGTGGAGCAGACTCATCCGAAAAAAAAATCTTACAAAAAATGGAAATCCGCCAACCGCCCGCCAGTAATAAAAATTATAATCTGTGAGGGGGAGGTTGCACATAGTACAGTAGTACAGCAAAAACTTCAATTTCATTGTTAATTTCGATTTTTTTATATTCTCCCAAAAATGGGATGGGGCATCTTCATCGTAATATGTAAAAAGAGGTTGGGGGCAGGGGGCTTCCTGATACTAAGTTCCTGAAATATCTTAAATTTTGAGGTCTATTTTATTCTCTTAATTGTTTTAGAAATTACATGGTAAAAATGTCATACACTCAAAACTAACGAGAGAGAGAGAGAGAGAGAGAGAGAGAGAGAGAGAGAGAGAGAGAGAGAGAGAGAGAGAGAGAGAGAGAGAGAGAGAGAGAGAGAAACAGACAGACAGACAGACAGAGACAGAGAGAGACAGAGAGATTAAAAAAATGTAATCAGATCATGACAATAAGCCGTGCAATAGAAGATACAACATGTATATATAAATAAAAAGAGAAATATTAAAAGGTCATTTAATTTAACAACATAATTATTTTGATTGCAGCGATTGGTAAAGAGAGAAAGAGAGGGGGAATGAGTTTATAAAATATTTAATATCTGACATAATTTTAATTAAAAACACTCACCTAAAATAATGAATATACAAATTGTTCTGCTTATTCATGCATGTTTTATTGTTAATATATATTTCATTTTTATTAAATTTTCTAAATATTAAACATTACCCAATTAAGACATTACGTAACATCTTGATCAAGGTGTTAGACAGACAATTTACAAAATTAATGCGACATTCACACCTTTTGATCTACTGATGTATGTTTACTATATACAGATATTGCCCCGCTGATCCTCATTTTGATGTTCTATCCGGTTATCCTCCATCTCTATTTTGAATAATCATTATGTTGAGAAATATTTTTTTTGTTGAAAATTAAATCGACCACATACATATTGATAATATAATTAAATTGAATTTATTGTAGAAAACTAAAAAAAAGGCTCTTAAAATCAATTCTGAAATCGACATAATTTAAAAAAAAAATTAAATAAGTTGTTACATTATGTATGCTAATTGGATTTTTAATACATGAGCGTATCTAAGAGGGAGGGGGTGTCGGGAGAATTTAAATTTGTTAAATTTACATAGTTCAAATATCAAAAATAGGTCTTAGACCCTCCCCCTCCGGCGGAAAACATAGATATACTTCGGACCCCATCCCCTGAAAAAAGTTTCTGAATCTAGATCTGCGCATGTAATAATGAATTAAAAGACATCGTAACTGATAGATACGTGGGAAACAGTGCTTGTCAGTACCCCGTACAATGGCGTACACTGCGGTACAGTGCTGGTCAGTGGGTAGGTACAATGTTGTTCAGTTGAGTACAGTGGAATACAGTGGATCTGTTCAGTAGATGTACAATAGATTTAAAAAGGAGTACAGTGATTAAACATAAATATCAGACGTTGTCAGTCAATTTTCGGGAATATCAGTATATTTTAAATTCAGCAATGAAGGTAAATCATATGGACATAGCATAACTCCTAAAAAATCTCCAGAGTAATGTGCCATAAGTGTAAGGGATAATTCATTGAACCTTGTGAGGGAGTTAATTCGCCGTGGGTGTCGTAGATCTGTGGGAGAGACGGTCGTTTATGTTAATGTATTGACTGCAGGGAACTATAATCAAAAACCAAGAGCAAGGAACAAATATTCATCTGATAAACCCTGTTGTTTTTATTGTACACTATTGATGACAGTCGTTATGTGAATATTGTTTGTTCAAATATTGATCATGTGCAAAAACACCGATGGGTTAATAGGGAGTAATACTGGAGACGGCAGTTCTATGAAATTCCCAAGCAAGGAGGGTGAAGGGATCGTCCAGGTTTAAGTAGTGTAGTGATTCCCGTGGTAGGGGGAGGGGGGGGGGGGTCTTACACCTGAAGAATGTGACCAGTTAATAGGAGAAGATGTGTTTTAATTCGAGTGCTTTTGGAAAGAATCCCGAGGATTGCAGTTAATTCGCCGTGGGTGTCGTAGATCTGTTGGAGAACGGTCGTCTATGTTAATGTGTTGACTGCAGGGAACTAGAATCAAAAACCAAAAGCAAGGAACAAATAATCATCTGTTGTTTTTATTGTACACTATTAATGACAGTCGTTATGTGAATTTTGTTTATTTAAATATTGATCTTAAGCACTGTTGTTTTTAAAATGAATTTGGGATAATATAAGTCAATTTCTGTAGTGAATGTACAAAGTTAGTGTACATAATCAGATGATTATTTAAAAATAGTCTGATGCATAATTTTATAAAATAAGATTCGTCGTAAAATAAAACAAGTAATTTTTTAATGAAAAAAATTCAAAGGATAAAAAAGTAACTATTAAACTACACTACCTTTTCTTCAGTGAACCTCAATGAGTGACTTCGGGCGTTTACCGGCAGCGGAAAAAGGGGATTGCAAATATCTTATTATTTTTTAAATTGTGTTTGTGGTTTATTATTGTTTTACAATATATGAACCTGATATCGTAACGCACTTTCATGTAACGTTTAAAATTCGTTACTTGATACATTGAATATAACAAGAGCAATAATAGATATACAATTTAAGACAAATAAACAAACAAACAAACAAGCAAACAAACAATCAAACATTTTTAATAAAAGTAGGCATATCAAACTATACTTTCAGCACACACAAGCTTCACAAACAAAGTATAACCATTTAAGGAATATGGAATCCTTCTCTGAATAGTATGGGTGAAATTCAATAAAGCCTGAAGGACGTTATGAAAAATTTGATCACGCCAAACCGTATTTTATCACTTTATAATATTAGAATAATGATTTCATATTATTTATAATTATATGATTTTCAGCAATTGTACGATTTAATATTAAAAAAGTCATTGATGAATTTTATTGAGTCATACTATACAAAATCGATTGGAAATGTTCTCATAGACAAAGACACAGAAAGATGTAAGCATTCAGAAACACAGAAATATTTTCTGCAAATTAGAGAACCTAAACTGAGTAGCGTGTCATGCAAGAAACTCACAGTACCACGTGCGAGCATCGCACTGTTTTATGTAGAAACCGTACCGTAACATGTATAAAACCGTTCTGTACCGTGAAGAAGCGACGATAGAAAAATTATTCATGTCTGTTATTAAGGTTTCAAAAGAAAAAAACCGTTTAGTGTTAATAATTCTATTCTAAAATGGGTATAAATATTCAGCTTAACGAGGTCATAGCTCTTAAGAACGGCTGTTAAATTCAAATTTAAAACAATGAGCATGGTTAAATAATATTTATAAACAATACTAAAGTGTAATAGTGTTTTTTGTTTTTGTTTTTTGTTTTAAATATAAATCACTTGTCATTTAGATAATTGCTAGGTACTCTCAGATAATGTTGAGAAAAAGAAATCGGCTAGGAAATAAAAAAAAATCAAAATGATCCCTGAAAAGTGAACTATTTAGAATAAAATGTACTTTCATGAGAAAAATCAATTATTGCAGCTATATGATTTATATAATGTTTATACCAGATGAAAGATTACATGCATATTTTTCTTTATAAAGTACAATATAATGTCATTAATTAAAGCATCAACCATCACATATCAATATTGATTCTGCTTTTACTTATTCTCGTATTTATATTATTAAAGATAAATCGGATTTATTTTCTAAACATTTTGTTTGTTTGTTTTTTTTATTTTTTGATTTACAAATAAAGAAATTCGTGTTTCTATATTTATTTTATTTTTAATTTTGAATATCTAAAATATCATAATTGTAAACGTATTGCTTTTATTTAGGCGCCTATACTATAATCAGATATCAAGGATCGACAACAACGCCTTTAAAGGGCTAACACAGCTGGAGTATTTGTAAGTATTGTTACTACTATTACCGTGCTATTCATATCTTGACGAAACATCGACACCAATAAATACACACATTTTTTAAATAAACTACAAAATACCCTGCACAAGAGTTACCGTTTTAACATTTGATATTGATATTGATATAACACGTGTGAGATTAATGGGATAGACATGCTTTTGCGGATCTACGTAAGTTGAAGTGTTACCAAAATATATTTTTGCAGTGATATTATCAAGAATAATTATCTAAAGAGTGAATATATTTAGTGGAACTTTGTTTTAAAGTATACATAGAAGTTAAGATTTGACAAATGTGTAATAAATAATTAACCGTCTATTCGTTTCTTGAATACACGCTTTTAATTTTGATGAAAAATGAATATGCATGTAAACCTAATATATCAATTTGTGAACCATGAACGGAATGTCGTCTTTGTCCGTCTGAACTAAAACATCGACTACCTTTAAGAAATGACAAGACGACAGAAACCGAAATTCCTATTTTTGACGTAAATAGCAAGTGTTAAAGATCTTAATGTTGTTCATACAAGTATATAGCACTGCTGACTAGTATGCATGTATACAATGTTTTCTTTTTAACGGAAACATGTTAAATGTAAATTTTGCCATTATGTATTTTAAAACCGTACTAAATTCTGTTTGATAAAAAAGCACAATTAATAAATAAAAAATAATTTCCAAAAGAAATAAAATGAGATTTCGCGTGTTCGCTTACAAAAAAGTATTTTTTTTTGCAACATGACTTGCATATGTATATAGAACTGCAAGCTCAGCTTGTTAAGGACGTCCATAAAAAAATCATATTTTCGCATAAAATGTTATCCTTTGAATAATCTTGACATTCTAATCAAATTACTTGCTACACAAAGTGATCTCATATCAATATAAAAATTAAAAACATCGCTATTGCATGACATTTTGGTCTCATTGGAATACCCTGTTACGTGATACATGTACCGCCAAAAATAGATTAACTAGGCTTAATAACCTGAAACGATAAATATTTATTAACTTCAAATTTAATTTCAGTAGATATCAATGAAAAATATAATATTAAGTTAGCTGGTAAATATGATTAAATAACAGACCAAACATAGTTATTGAAAGAAATACTTATAGAGTACTTACTTTTTATCAACACCCAAACAAAAGTTGATGCAATGTTTCCAATAAACTTTTTACTGCTTACATAACCCTAAAATTGAATGTGTCATGACTAGCAACCTATTGTGCTAAAGATAACATAAAAATGGAAAATTCCTTTATTTTTGTGCATATTGATGGAAGTAACAATAACTATAATACTACAGTAGGCATACTCAAAGTGTTTAATCTGTTAAAAATGTGTGTAAAAACTTTTGTTGTCTATTCATACATTTGATCATCATATAAGAAGGATAATAACACGCTTCGATTGACATAAATAACAATACAATCTTGTCTAAATTCAATCCAGATCCTCAAAATAAGCTTAGTAGCGCTAGCACAGTGTATTGAATTTCCATTGTTTACATTTTCATTGAACATGTAGGACATGCGAGCTAATATTATTTCGATGTTAGAGGCTGATAGAAAGATATAATAAGCATCAATACTCTCTATGATCAAAATTAACGAAACGCAGAACATTTTCCCTGACTAAGTCACCGAAATGATGTTTAAACATAATGTTACAAGAAATACAAATGTAAACAAGTAAACATAATCGAAGTTGGGAAATTTTGCTTTGTTTTTGTTCTATCTCATAATATTGAATAATATAAAACAATATCTAGGGAAAGTACAGATAAGTCCTAGTTCGTTCAGTTGTTTCCTTTACCGCTTCCCGTCCATGCTAATTGTGAATGAGTTTAATTTAAAGATACATGTATATCACTGAAGTCTACATGTTTATTTACAGCTGCAAGCGCCGATGTGACGTAGTCAACCTCAACACGTCATCGGACGACTTATACATTTTAAATTTTGCGAGATATTAGGAATATTTGGTGTAATTATTTCAGTACACTTTTCTTGATACGAACAAACCCAATAAATAGTTATATTAATTTTTGTAGATGTTTGTTTGTTAATTATCGAAATATCAAAAACATCTCATAAATAATGAGCGGGACTTATGCAAATTTCCCAAACCCACATGTGCTAAAATTCTGATACCCTCTTAACATAGCTGAAAGGTGCAATGCGACTTTTGATGGTCTGCCCCAAACATTGATGGTGTGACACGCAAAAAGCTGATGGTTCACGTACAAACGCAGAAGTCCGATATTGGTTTTACTACATTTACCACCTATTATGGTTTGAATACTTTATTTTTATATTGTATTATTGACTAACTTGCAGCAAATATAAGCATACTATAAAATTCCTATACAATCTGGGTTTTTTTTTCATGTTGTTTTGAAGATGTATGGTCGTGACTAACTGACGCTATAATCTAGGAGAGATTATGAACTGTGCAAAACGACGTTATCAATAACATCAGCATAGTGTGACGTCACAATCACTTTAATCTTTTATTGATAATGTACTGTCATCATCGAAAACCACGCACCGTCAATATGTACGACCCTCTCCGATCCCATTTGGCCGTGGTTGCATGATACGATTTTATCTCGTAGTTAATACAGTATATTGACCAATACGAGTAAAGCATAGTCGGAGGTTGACCTTTAATGTGACATTTGATTGTCCAGTTTACAGAAAATATGCTGTTTACTACTGATGGAAAAGCTTGGCTCATGACGTAGAGTTAAAACATGTTACGGGTTGAAATATAGTAAATGGTTTAATTGTTCATTTGGTGCAAGATCCATAATGAATTCAACACCGATGTGATATATCTTTTTTTTAAGTTCTTTATGATAAAAAGAGAATTATGTAGAATAATAGAAAAAAATTCCTTGACATTCCACATAAAACTATAAAATGTATCCCGACTCCTATGTTCAATTCAAAATCATTTTAAAGAAAAGGTCAACAACAATTAAAATGCTGTGTTTGAGAGACTGTAGATTTTCTGAATATATTTTATATTCCAGAAAAAAAACCTCTGAGACTTGTTGCTAGATTACTTCATATTTCCACAAAAATGACAGCTAAAACACATCTTTTCAGTGTGTATATCTTGAAATTAAGCCAAGGTCACCAAATCAAGATAATATTATGAATCATCATTGAAATAATTTATATTTCAAATTTAAGAAATATGTAGCCTAGTTTCATTTACTTGATCATGACGTTTGCGCGCAACGACGTTACTAATGACGCCTACATAGCGTGACGCTATATACGTAGATTTTAACGACACCGTCTCTTTGACGATACATGCCATTGTACTTTAGATTGAAGAGCGTATAAAACAATTGGACTTTGGCGTTTACCATCGTACCTTGTGGTGACGTGTCTTTAAAAGACGTCCATCACACTTGTGATTGAAAACTCCGCCTTGTGGGTAACACGCAGACTTCGGCGTGACAGTCGGACTCAAAAGTATTACATATATTTAATTCGAATGCAAATGAAAGTTACGTCAAAGCTTTGTATAAAAAGATTGTTTACACCTTAATAATCGAAATACATATATCTTGTGAGAAAGATAAATTAAGATGTGAAAAATACGTTTTTGAGAGAAACTTCGTTTTAACATTATTGTGCTGCAAGCCAGGTTCTATTTTGTCGGGAGGGATATGTCTTCTTAACAGACATTTGTTTGTCAAGTAACATTGTTGATGCTACATCTACATGCTATATATTATGTGTTTAACCAAGTTAAATTCCTAAAGTGCAAGGAATTTCCCATTAACATCTTAACACTGACGGTGTACACCGATGTTATTAACTTGAGTTTTAGGGATATGTATATAATGGCGTTTTGATAGGCAAACAACCTCACAAGGAAATTAAAATATTTAGTCAGGTAGGGAAATGGTCTACTTGCAAGGCTCACTTTTAATAACCTAGTATAGCAGAGACAATTTTCGCTAGAAAATTCAAGCTTCCTTAAGTATAATGGGGGTAAAGTGTTGACTATTAAATTTTCAGTTCTGCATTGCAATTTCCAGTGACTACAGTCGCCTATTATCTCTGAGTAAGACATAAGTGGAGGCATCACTTTAGAATTTTGATAATCTGCGGTAGTTGCAATAAGGGTGTTTTAAAAATGCCAAAGAAGTTTTTGAAAACTTCTCTCAGAAGACTTATTTGAGTTCAGCTCGAGATGAGATATAGATAAGGCTATAGACCAAAGGTCAAGAAGACATGTATACAACTAGATAAGAAAGGTTTTGAAGCGTTACCTAATCTTGTTTCAGGAGGAGTTGATACACAGGTTTGCTACCGGTTGCACTAACAGTTAGAAGGAACAACAGCTGAATACCCCAAGAGAGCACGCTTTAATCTGCTATTAAGGAAATGAAAATTGACCAGCTCAATCAAGTAAAACAGCAAACAAAAATCCTGAAGTAAAACAACAACAACAAATCGTAAATTAAGTTTCCAGATTTGAACATTTTTCTTATTTTAATATTTTTTTTCGAATTTACCGAAACGGGAAATACCGGAAAGTAATATATATATAATTTAGTCGGTGTAGTAATTCTATGCAGAGCATAAAAACATAAGTCAGAACTGCTAAAAAATATCGATGTCATTGGAATGCTATGAGTTGCAAATACAATAAGCAACAGGAGAAAATATATATTGAAAGTACAGAAACAACATTTAATATATTTGCCCATGTTTTATGAATACAGATAATGACGGACATACTGCAGATTCCAGGAGTCTTGTGACTTTATCAGAGAAACGACTGATATCTCATTTTGTTTGTTGAGTGCAGTTCTAAATCACCCATGAATAAGAAAAGAAAAACAACTTGTTGATGCAGGTTTTGACCCCCTATATTTAAGGTAATTGTCCATACGTCACAAAACAACGTATGACGTAATTCACGCGTTATTACGTCTTGCCCGTGCCCGATCTTTACTCTATACGCTTAACAACGAACATAAATATATTTTCCATAAATTGTTTAAGAATTAGAATTATACGTTGAAGAAAAATTACTTCATTTTTTAGAACAGTCTTTAAAACCAGTAAAAATAGTTGAATATACACAGCAAAATGTGCCACATATGTTTCACATATGTTGTGATCAAACATACGTATAACTCATGTGTATCATATGTAAATCATGCGTGATTTTTCAACACATGTTAAACATGAGTTCAAAAACATATGGTAAACATGTGTGTATGAACGCATGTATACATAAACACATGTGTAACATATGATACTTTTTTCCATACGTTACACATATGTTATACATGTGTTATTCATATGTGTTTTTTTCTATATGTATTTCATACGTTATTTTAACACATGAGATACATGTGTGAAGAAAAACTTTGCCAGTATACGTGCGCGGATTGGTTAGGGGGTTGGGGGTTGGGGTTGGGGTTCGAGGCATATTTGCGATAATGTTACAATGTAAATGTAATAAATTTTCATTTTTCAGGGGGGTGGGGTTCGGGACCCCCCCCCCTCCCTCTAGATCCGCGCATGTTATACATGTTTATAAATGGCTTAAACTTTACATGTAGAAATGAATAGATGTATAACAAAATTAATAAATTAACTGAAGCCATGTACTCTCTTTAAATATTGATTTATTAACAAATCCGGATTTAAGACGGAATCGACTTTAATTTTGTCGTCCACAAATATACGTCACATTTTTACGTCACGGAAGCAGAAGATCAAGCTGCAGGGTGAATTAGCTAAAGGTAAGGGTTTTCAAGCATTTGTTTTCATTTACTTGGATTTTAAAATTTCATCATACAGTGGCTGGTGGTAATAGAGGGAACATTACGGGAAAATTCGGGTTGAAAGACGATAAACGATCGACGGACATATTGTGGTTTTAAAAAAGAAATATTGCTTTATGTTGCCAAAAGAATATTAAAAGTGTGGCTATAGTAAATGAAGTACCAGTAAGTTAAATACAGTAGCCGAATCACACATTTATAGATTAGAATATTTCAGAAAACGAACGGCCGGTTACCTATAGTTAGGTCTTTCAATGTGATCAATACTGAACATAATTTTCCCGAAAGATCTCAACTCAGCAGCTAACGGGTTTCAGTTGAATTAGGCTAATTAATTCGTATGGGGAGCATAAAATATTTGTTGATTTGAAGATATATTAAAATATAAAAAGTTGAAAGTGAAAGTAGCAAAAGAACTAGAGCAAAGCTCATTGCAAAGCAACGAGTAGGTCTTGACTTCCATTTGCAGCTGAGGGAACAAAAAAAAAAATAATCAATACACCTAATTAATTCTATATGTTTTTACATTACAAAACACGATTGAATGATCAGTAAGTCGTCTGAATTAAGTTATAGTCTTATTAAATGCTAATTGAATAATTTTTTAAAGTTTATAGAAATGCATCAATGGTACGGATGTAGGATATCAACCATAACACAGTGACAGATGTTTCTCTAAATTGTTTAAATGTAAGTACATATATCATGGAATTTCAATTCAAACATTTTTTCAAACATAATTTTTATATTCATTATGATTTATATGTATGCATAAAAAATGTCATTTTTAACTATAGTATAATATGTTTTGATAACACAAATTTATTGAAATATGTAACACATTTTGATGTACACATGTATGTATTCAACTATTTAATGTAATATATTTTTTAGCAAATGGATGTAATATAAGATTTGTCTGGATGAAGTCTGAAGACATTGTGAAGAACAATCTAGGATCAAGACTTGAGTTCAAAGATAGCAGAATAAGCTGCACAGTGGTTGCAATAATTGTGAAAAATAATGGTACATAAATTAAGGTTCTGAGTGTATAGATTAATGTTAAGAATTTTATTACATTGACTATTTGTAAGTGTTTAAAATAAAATCTCACTTAACACAAATGATTCAAGCTAATTGAATTATAGAAAATTGTTATGCATAATTTTTTTTTCACTTTTAAGATATATTTTTGTATCATGTTGATTTTTAAAATATCTTATGATTGTGTCTAATTTTGAATTAACATTTTAGAAAGAAGTTAAAACATGCCTCTTTAAGGAAAAACATTGAGAAGTGAGAAGTTGGAGTTGGGCAGAAATCTGGCAGCGAGGCTGAATATATTCACTAGAGGTAAAAGGTTTATACATGTATGTAAATGTTTAACTTTTCTGACTTTTCTATTATAGCCACCAAGTCTCAGTTAGTCTGACTGTCTGTCTGTCTGTCTCTTTCTCTCTGTGTGTATCATAGTGTATCTCTCTCTCTCTCTCTCTCTCTCTCTCTCTCTCTCTCTCTCTCTCTCTCTCTCTCTCTCTCTCTCATGTATAACATTTCAGGCAATCCAATATGCTTGTTATGGTTATTGTACCACCATATTAATGTACAGCTAGGATTGTTTATTTAAGTAGATTTATTGCAAATGTAAATTATATGATGTTATTGAATTTACAAATATTATCTTCTTTTTCAGAAACTAAAATTTTTGAAGACGATTTTGAAGATTGATTTTGTAATGGAGCTGATTGAAATTAAATTTAATGTGATCTGAACATGTGTGTTATTGCAGTTCTTTGTTTGATTTTTGTTTTTGTAAAATCTTACTAAGTAATTAAATGTAAAGAATCTTAATTTAATCCTTAGTACATATAAATGGTTAGATTTTAAAAATAATAAATATATGGTTAGCCACATGTTAAACATATGGAAATTAAAAACATATGTTAAATATACGTGAAACATATGTAAAACATGTGTTTTAATACGTATGTGAAACATACGGGGTGTTTTTTATACGTTTCACATATGTGAAGACACATATGTTAAACATATGTTTAACATATGAAAAACATATGTTGCACATTTTGCTGTGTAGGTTTTGTCTTGAAAGTATATCAGATAATTAGCGTTTTCCGCGTATGTGACTGCACTTTCTAAATACCGATCTCGATCCATAAAACTTACCGATATTAAAAAAAACCATCTTTTGCGTTTTAAATAATACAGATTGATCAAATATGTTCAAATAATTTTTTCTATTTAACAAAAAGCGAAATATACTTTTTAGAGAGATGAAATGATAAAACTATGCAAAATTTTCTTTTTAGGGAACTTTTTTCTAAATATATATTTTAATGAATTTTACCAAAAATACGCCAATTGTGATCCTAAAAAGGCCGGTCCTTTAGGTAATCTTATTTTCTATTGGGAAAGCGGAAACAAACAATTTTTTTCTTAGGCCTAACACATTTTGTTTGGGCAGTGTTAAACAAACCATATGTAAAAAATGATAATACGTAACTGAAAAGGTAAGGAACAGATATTTGTTGACGGGGAAGAGATGTAGGCGATTGAAAACTCAAGAATGTCTCCTTAGTTCTTGTGAACCCTTTCAAGACATTTATTGTTGTCGATTCAGGTACACTTTGGGTTCAAAAACTGCTTTGAATTGTTATTTTACACTGCACTATGCAGTCGATTCCTACTAGGTTGGACCCCTCAAAGAACAATAGAATTGTATGCAATTTCAGCTAAGTACTTAACTTTTAATGCTTCATTTGGTCTCAACACGTATTGTGCGCATTCCAGTGCATAATTTACTTTTGTTTTTTTGTAGTTGTAAGTTGCAAAGTAATTCCTGTATACACCAAGTGAATGTTGAGGGAGAAACAAAGACTGCGGGCCCTTGAATAAAGTGGAAATGATTGTTGTGGTTACTAAGTTTCAAACGTACATATATTTTGTATCAAAGGGTAAATTCAATTCATTTCCTTAACATATGAGACACTGCATGAAAAATGTCAGTGTAATGACATCTGCGGATATAGTTAACTATTAAAAAAAAGTAATAAAAAATATGTCTTCTGCTAAGTTGTACGAAACATACTGGAAATCGCACCTGTTATGACGTCACAAATACTCTTTTGAAAGTGTAATGAGGAAAATGTTTATAAAATTTTAATTTTTGGGGTATTATTGTGTAAATAAAATTTACAATCTTATTTTTGAGATGTATCAAAACGATATTAAAACATGGCAAAATATGACCGAATCATTTTTTTTTCTAGCATTTTCGATAATCAAGCCTTCTGATTGGTTTAAAAACATCAAACAGCACGCAGACACTTTTCATAATCAAAGCATGGAACTGATCCTATACTTACAGCTATTTGATTAAAAAATGGAAGAAAAACCTTGCAATCTAGTTAACTATGCAATAAACGATTTGTAGAAATCGTACCTTTTCATTGTAATCGTGTTTGACGATAGCCAACGTGTCCTTATTTAACCTGTTATTTGAAGAATTTTACAAACAAGGTAAATTAAAATCAGGTTTGCAAATATAAGACATGCATAGCAATTCAAATAAGTGTGACACAAAAGTGTAATAATTTCTTTACCTTTGATGTATATATTTATATTCAAATTATACATGTAAGCGTAAGATGTAACTTTTTTTCAGTTTAGACATGTTTGTTATGGCATTAAACAGTTTGATATAGCAAACAATACGGGATATAATTTTTAAATACTGTATTTTTACCAAAGTCAAAGTGGTCGCAAAAAACCCTGAAAAATATATAATTGCTCAAACGATCAGATATATTATACATAATCTTAAACAACCCTATTTTTTGTGTGTATCTCTTATTAAGGTTCCGTCAAAGGAAAACCTGTTTAGAAAAGGCATTTTAAAGTTGCCGACTTTAGTTTTTACTGTACATGCTTTTACGCATTCTAGTAAAATTACATCTTATAAGAAATGGATTTGATAATATTTATCAAACTAGCACAATAAGCAAATACATATAGAAATATTGATTTTTTTCGAGAATTTTTTTTTCGAACGTTGGCATTGTGTTTTTATAACGTTTTGATAAAAATAATCTTTGTAGGAGTTCGTTAGCAAAGTTGACATTAAATTGTAGACCTTAGCAATTTTGCATACAACACTATGCTTTCCTTGGGGTTAATTTTCCTATTTTTGAATAATTCAGCTGAACCAATCGACATTTGTTATACAACAATTAAAAAAAACCCCAGATTTTGGTGCATTTTTATACGTCTGATGATCCTCTTTAAAAACCAGATGGTAAAATTTAATTTTTTCTTGTATATTAGGTAGACAATGTTATTACGTATAACATTACAATGCGAGGAATTTGTCCATTGTAATATTCTTATAATTTGCTTCGAAGTCAGAAAAATTCCAATGTCCTATATATTCCTGTTAAGAGTAACTGTTACTGTATTTTGAGTTTACCCCTGGCTGAATTTAAAAAACTTCGCAGGGACAATAGAAACTAGTTTATGATATATAGTTAAAAAAAAATAAACAGTTCAATGACGAGGTATTAAAATAACCAAATCTCTAAACCAAACCTTGATGTCAAGATTTTTAAAATGTCATAGTTTAAAGCGGTTGGTATATCCTTATAAAAATTGATAACATATGACCCTCTTATCATTAAGAGTATGTCTAATCGATGATGATACCATTGTGGAGTAAGAAATGAGTTAAAAGTCATAGTGAACATTGTGTCTAGGAGATATATATGAAATAAACAATTATTTTAGTAATGTGACCTCTAAATTTGGAAACGTTTGGAACACCATGTTCTTCATAATAAAATAATGACTACATTAATCCACTGTGATGATAATTTTTCATACTTTCAGAATAAAATTATTGTAGACAATCATAGAATTGCAACAATTTTTGAAAACGTGGATGAAATCAAAGCATTTTCATATGTTTACATTATGTTGATAATCTATCTTTATACTTTTCTTCACAACCGTTTGAGTTTCATTTTCATTGCTATCAAATATATGTTTAAATTGTTTTGTCAATTTCTATTTTCGTTTTATTTTTTTCTTAATATAAAATATTACTTTAAAAATTGTACCGATGCTGGTATGTTGCAACCACTTTTTGAATAAAACCATTATTGAAATAAATTAGTGGCTGTAAAGTGATTCTTATAATAAAATACATTCCCAACCACTATTGAAATATTTAGTTCAATTGTGGTTGGATTTCAATAGTGGTTACAAAGTGATTCTTCTAAGGAAATACATCCCCAATCACTATTGAAATTATTTTTTTAAATAGTGGTTTTATTTCAAAAGGCACTTGTGCGTAATCAAAATGAAATATATCGAATGGCCCATTAATTAGTGTCTGATTATCTTTTAATATTTGATCTTTTTATAATAAACATGTATATATAAATATGCTTACTTATAGAGCTTTAGATACCTTGAAGAAAAGACGGATGACGCAAGGTTGATATTGAACTACATTTAAATTAAATTAATCGATTAAAGATCAAAATAATACTTTTAGAAAACAATATGCAGTAAATCATTAATCTTATGTTTTGATTAGAAATGAAAACATAAAATAGAATTCACCAAAATAGAACCAAAGGCAAAAACATGATTTTTTATTTAAATTCTTTGCATAACACTTTTAATCTCGTGTAGTTTAAAGTATTTACGACAGTGCAACTTTATAAATATGATGAAATGACCCAAAATACTGTGTGTCTTAGGGGAAAATAAAAATCGGAATATTTATATATTTTGAGGACGGCCTTATAATCTTCTTTGCAGATCAAAGAAAATTCTATTATCAAATATCTATTTATTACTTATCTTGTTTTGCGAATGGCAGTATTTGCAAATGCCATGAATTTTAGTCAAGATACAAGATAAATTATCGAGATAACTATTCCAACAAAAAGACGGTCTTGATCGAGAAACTAGAAAGTTATCTCGACTTCACAAGATAGTTATCTTGACTTTATGTGATATGTTATGTTGACCAAACATTATGTGTATGGCAGAAATATGCCACCATACATAACACTTTTGATCTCATGTAGTTTATAGTATTTAAGACAGTGCAAATTTATACATATGATGAAATGACGCAAAATACTGTGTGTTTTAAAGGTGAGAATGATAATCAGCATATTTATATATTTTGAGGACGGCCTTATAATTTTCATTAATGATCTGCTATGCAGATCAAAGAAGTCCTGGGTAATGAGTTCAAAATTCTATTATCAAATATATTTCTATAACTTATCTTGTTTTGTGAACGGCAGTACTAGTATTTGCAAATGCCACAGATTTTAGTCAAGATACAAGATAAATTATCATGAAAACTATCCCAACAAAAAGTCAATCTTGATCGAGAAACTAGAAAGTTATTTCGACTTGACGAGATAGTTATCTTGACTTTATTTGATATGCTATGTTGACCAAAAATTATGTGGATGGCAGAAATACGCCACCATACATCTGTTATGTTACAAATCAGCAAATGTAAAGTTTATAAATTTGTCCAATTTTGACATGACCTAATATGGCAAATGCTTGATTCGGGAAAAGGGAAGCCGTAATCGCCGGAATAGACCAAAATAAACATAATATTCAGTTTAACTGTTATAATAAACGATACTATATTCTTTGGATCGAGAATATTATTTTGAGAAAAATTAAAAATATTGAGGTTTGATTCAAGAATAGGTGAATGTATGTAAAAATCGGTGCCCTGGTACACTGGTGTGACGAAAGCGCTAGATCCTGTAATATAATTTCCATGGTATTATACGATAAGGGTTAACATTTACTACAAAAAGAAATGTCTAATATCGCTTAAATAATTTGACATGTAATTTGAACTGGAAAGTATAAGTTGAATACGTATGGCGGAAATAAGAGGGATCAAGATTTGTTGGGTATATAATGCACATCGATAATATCACCGAAAGAGAAACATAAAACGCGTAAAACCCGAAAGGACTAAATGCATCACAAGATAGAATTGTCAACCGGTATTTTCTATCAGAGTTATCTGAAATGATTTTCTCTGAAGATTTTTGAAAAACAATGCATATACGCAAATTCAAAAATCAAAATGAATGCAGAATGAAAAAGTTATGCCGGCGGTGTCTCGAGTATACATACTGCGCAATTTGTTTGCATGCGACGTTATCATAAAAAATAATGACGTCATGGCGTTTCTGGTGCAGCTGACGCGAAAAACAATGGTATTTTTCAACAGCTCTATACTGAAAACTATTAATGCTAGAATATAAAATTAAGCTGATTCTCAAAGGGCGTTTCCTAGACTATGTTTGAAAAATATATGATACAATTTTGAGACGGGGCCGATTTTGACAACAAGTGAACAATGTTCTTTAGTCAATATTCTACGTGGTCATTTTTCTACAACCCACACGGAGAGAAATGACCTTAGGGCCATAATTTCTACGATGAAATCTAAGTATTCTACAACTGAGTGGGTCATTTTTGTACGTAGAAAAATGACCCCGGTCAATATTCTAACGGGGTCACTTTTCGTCGTTACACCGGTTTAATTTAGATTTGCTTCTAGATGCCAACATCATCATGTGCACGGATTTAGAGAAGGGATTGGAGTGGGGGGTCCATACCCTCCCACCCTTGAAAAAAATTATTTATATTGATACATGTAGTAAAATTACCAAAAATACGCCTCGGACCCCAATCCCCTCATGGATAAATAAACATTAGAATATTTTGATAACAACAAAAGCCTCTACATATAGTAAAGTGCATTATAATCAAAATTTTTTCACAGTGACGTTTCATAATTTAAAATTTGTACAATACATATATTTGGCTAAAAAAGATTATAGGTTTTTAAAATTTGTTAATCTGAAGTAAAAAAATAGAAAAGCCCCAGCAGCATTTGAACTCTCTACAGACACGTAGTTAACGCTCTACCCATTGCACTTCACTGTTAGGTAACATTATTTTGGGGGAGCGGGAATATTATATTTATATTTTATTGTTTATTTCTGCAATAGGGAGGTCATCACAATATGCAGGTGTCCTGTACCACCTTAAAGCTGAAATGTGTGCTTTACATAGTTATTACCTAATAAAATAGTACAAGGGGTTTTAAAGAATTATGACATGAAAATACATGCATGTTATTAGAAAATAATCTTTGTCCTAAGTTACATACACATCACAGGTCTATAGGTCGCATTACCGGGTACTAGTTTTACCCAGCTCTTCGGTTAGATGGGTTCCACGTGGGGCGCGTTTGATTGAATTGACTCTAGTAACTCTAGGGTTATGTTGGTGCATGCGCAGAGGCTTGACTCTATGAATGTGAATAAAACGACAAGTGTTGCTCTAGGGTTAAAATTAATGGCGAATAAATTTGGTTTTCTCTTGTCAGTTGATCTAACGCTATCTGTCTTAGCTTTTGATCTAAAATTAACATAAGTTAAAACATTTGTAGGTCTTACTATTTAAAGTTTATAAAAAGAAAAATCATCCAGTAATTATGTTGTAAAATTCCCCTGTCATTCAGAGCTTATAAGATTCCTTCCCCCTACACCGATCTGAAAATTATTTTGAATTGAGATACGCATCTCAATGATAACATTCTTGACGAGTAACTAAGTACTAGAATAAAAGAGAAAACTAAGAAAAAAACAATGTCGCGTGTTACTTGTAGATTTTAACATTTCCAATGATCCAGCAATAACAAATGCTTTATTTTTTCTCCATATATTTATAACCTTACTTGAAATCTGGAAAAATATCAGTTATATAAAGATTTTAGTAATTCCTACTCTGTAAGTGATATATGGAATTTGTAATCCCCAAATTCAAATTTGCATATGTCGAGCTCATAATTGCTCATCGCTTTGCGCCATCTTGAAACTCTTGTGTTCTCACTAAAAGCAGGAGTAAACTTTTGTAACTCGGGTTCAACACTACTGTCGTAAAATACATGTTTTATTGACAACTCTGGAAACCCGAGGTACTCGTGTTGTTCAACCAAACACGCCCGTGGTGTATATAACGGTATGTGTTTTCAATGTGCAGAATAGGATTCATTAACATACATAAACATTCCTTTTGTGATGATCAGCTAATTAATGGATCCATATTGTGCTCTAATTGGATTATCATTATGATGTTGACCAATATAGGTAGGCATAATACATGTAGTACTCGCACAATTTTATGAGACACCGGTATACATAAGTATTACTTTCACTTTCTAAATAAGTGACCTCCCTTTGCCAGCATACTGTATCCTCATCTTTTAATATCTTAATAAATAATCATTGTTACCTATCCTATCGCATTTGTACAGTTTCTGTCATTTTAATTGCAAAAGTTATTTTTTTTCATTTGTCAGACTTAAAATGTTAAGTTGGCCCCATATTGACTCTGTGACATTTTGTATTAAATTTGTGTATTACATTTAAATAAGCTTAAATATAGAGACTTATCATATCTATATGAGTTTTATTTAATAAGGAGGAAAGGGTCTTTTTTTTAATGTATTATGATGCATCAAATAAAATGTAGGCTATGACCCCATGGGATTGTTCTGACCCAATGAAACAGCTGGAAAATACCAAATATCTTGAAAACTGTTGAGATCCCCACCACTAAACCATATGTTTTCTTGTTTCTAATATCATTATGATGCATCAAATGGTGTAAGTACATGACCACCAGGAGTTGTCTAAAAACCACTCCCCACCCCATCCCTCAGAAATAGGGAATGATGATTTACTTTGATAATTTTTAACTTCTGAGATTCCCCATCCCTAAACCATATTTTTTCTTGCTCTTTTTGTGCATCAAATTGGATATAGGTTATGCCCCATTGGAGACACCCTGACTTTTCAGAACTGGATATAATAAAGTATTTTATCTTATTCATATGTATAGCGTTTGATCCATTGGGGTAATTCCTAGCCTAATGATGACCCTGCTTTGTTTAGGATTACAATTTCCCTGAATACATATAACATTTTGTTTATCTTAATGATAAAAATTAAAAAGCAATATCCTAAATCTTAATATGCATCTAGAGAAAAAAACCAATCAAGAAATGATTTAAAATTTGCTACTGTACACATGTAAGAATGTATTAAAGAAGACTCTGAATCTCATAGGGGGTGTGGAGGATAAACATTTAATTTAAACATATATTGTTATTAATTTTAACTTTAATATAAGGCAGAACAAATTACTTCTGATCCTATTTCAATAAATCATTTGTCAATTATGCAAGGTTTAATGTGATTTTTTTTTTAAAGAAAAAAACATTTCTTACTAGTTTATAAAACTTTAAGACCTAAAATTATAATTTCAATTTTAAAAGATCATTCGACAATTAAGAAAAGTGTTAATGTAAGGTTTTTTTTTTTAATTTTAAGCAAAAATAAATGCTAGGTTTTGTTTTTTGTTTTAAGAGAAAAAAAACCCGTCATTTTATTTAAAGTCTAAGGAGGGATACATACAGGGGCAACAGGTATTTGAGTTTGCCGAGTTTTAAACGTCAATTTTTTTGCAATTATTTTACTCCCTAGATGAAATTTAAATTTTTAAAACCCTACTGCACATCTTTAAGACAGCCTCTATTATATCTCAAGATATGATGTGTCTATTCATGAAATCATAAGAGAAGTTCTGAGATCTAAGTTATTTTAGGAGTGATAAACGTCAATTTTCTGCTACTATTTGACTTTCTTGATGAAATTAAAATTTCTAAAACCCTATTGCACATGTATAGGACAGCCCCAATCATATCCAAAGAGATGACATGGCTACTCCAAAAGTTATAAGACTAGTTATGGGAACCATACTTTTTTGCAAAAAAACATCGTTTTTTGTTGCCCACTGATCCCCGTGAAAAAAAAAAAGAAACCTGATCACAAAATGACACCCCCAATCACATTCTAGAAGATCATTTGGCTACTGCAAAAAATGTTGACGTTTTTGAAACCAGATTTTTTGTAAAAAACCGTCATTTTTCAGCCACCAAATGACCCTATGGCAAATTTGAAATTTCCGAAACTTTATTACGCATCTATGGGATACCCCAAAACGTATTCCAAAAGATGATTTGTCTATTGTTAAAATGTAGGAGGAGTTCGAAGAAGAGGGTTTTTTGTGAAAAAACGTCATTTTGTCCAATTATTTGACCCCCAGGACTACCAGAGAATTTTTGAAACCTTTTTACAAAACAACATGATACCCCAAATCAAACTCCAAGAGTTAAATTTGCTGTTTTATAAGATGTAAGAGCAGTTTGAGAAAGTAAAACGTGACAGACGGACGGACGGAAAAGGGTAACAACAATATACCCGAACTTCTTTAGGAAGAGTGGGTTTAATTAAAAAATACAAAAAAAAAAAAAAGGAATAGAAAAAATGGTAAAAAATAGTAAAATATCTTCTGTTCACATTTTTTCAAAACTCCAATAATGCTTTAAAAAATGTGTCGTATTGAGAAAAATAATACACTTTTTTGTATTAAAAAGCTTTTAAAACAAATGATCAGTATATCCAATATAATTCACCTTGCACTACTGAACTCGAAACCTACTGATATTCCCGAAAATTGACTGATATTGTCTGACATCTACTGTATAATCACTGTACCCTACTGTAAATCCACTGTACATCTACAATACAGAGCTACTGTACTCCACTGTATTCAACTTTACCCCATTGTACAGAGCTACTGTATTCCACTGTACATCTCCTGCACAGAGCTACTGTACCGCATTGTATCCTCTTGTACCCATCTGTACAGACTACTGTATTCTACTGTACTGCACTGGGCGGCACTGTACCCACCCACTGACCAACACTGTACTCTACTGTATGGCACTGTACGGAGTACTCACCAGCACTGTAGACCATTGTGCAGGGTATTAACACTGCAAAGTACTGTTAACCCAATGTACATATGTTTTATGACTAATACTGTTTCAAAAATGAATTTAATTCTTACTTCTTTCAAAATGCATGTTTGACAACAAAGTATGGATTTGTTTTGAATCTGTACTGTTGCTTACAAGAAAGAGAATGGGCTTCTATTTCTTTAACTTCATTATTACATCCGTTTCCAGGGGGTGGGTTTGGGTTATCTATGATTTTCGTGTGTGTGTGTGGGGGGGGGGGGGGTCTGAGACCTATTTTTGATAATTGTACAATGTAAGCTTATAAAATTTGAGCCCCTACCCCCTCTAGATCAGTGCAAGAATCGAATCAGCATGAAACATAACAGCTTGCAATTAAATGAAAAAAATATTTATATTGATTTCAAAATTAACGTTTATGTGATTATATTCAGTTTTTTAATGTATTTAATTATATGTCAATATGTGAAGTGAACGTTTTTTTAAGACATTGAAAAAAACATACTTCTCAACCTTATGGGTTTTTTTAAATAGAGAAGATAACTGGTGAGGACTTCACAATGATCCAAAGGTGTGAATGTCGCAATTATCAACCTTTTAAATTGTTAGTCTGACACATTTTCAATATATTTTTGGTGTTGAAAATATTTAATCACAATCAGATATATATTAATTATATGAATAGCAGTTGTGTGCTAGGGTATCATTTACTCAAGACACAAATTAACCTAGCAACGAAATTAGAGAGCAAGGCCATTCACACTAAATTTATAGTCAATGGTTTAAAGTAATGAATAGTATGGAAGCATGAATTTTTATTGTTAAATGGATATTTCATGTGTTTTGAATTGCCAACCTAGTACACAGGAGAAATGTCCACATGTGTTAAACATGTGTTAAACATATATTTTACATATATATTTTACATGTGTAAAACACATATAAAGAGCACACATGTAAAAAGTGTTTATTTTCACACATGTTGAACATGTGTTTCACATACGTAAAACACATGTGTAATTAAACACAACATTTTTATACATGTAAAACATGTGTTCAATATGTATATTTCATGTGTTTTATGTATATGTAAAACTCATGTGTAAAATATCTTGGCAACTAATCAACACTGTTTCTATTTTCATTTAAAGCAAAAAATGCTTTTAATTTCTTAGCTAATAGAGAATGATATACTGCATACATGTGCAATGGTTTATTCATTTGCATTTCCAATCACCTCTTCTACCATTAAAAATTTAAAAAAAACCAGTGTTTAAAATGAAAATTGATTTTATTATTGCAAATGATTACATAAAGGCATATTTGTTGTTCTTCTGTTTCCAATAAGTTTTCTGAAAAAGAAACAAAATATAATTTTTTTCAGCTGCTTGCATAAGTTATTTCAGAATCTCCATCTCCTTAAATGTATCAATGTTAATTCCCTACATTAGCAATTAATCGTGTAAGTTGAGAGAGAGAGAGAGAGAGAGAGAGAGAGAGAGAGAGAGAGAGAGAGAGAGAGAGAGAGAGAGAGAGAGAGAGAGAGAGAGAGACTAACAAAGAAACAAACATATCAAACATATCACTATTTATATGAGAGAATAAAATTTTACCTTTAGTATATTTAGCCATCTCACTATCAATCTAACTTCAACTTCCTTCTTTTCAATTCATTGACCTTAGCAAGGCATGCGTGGACTTCTTTCTAAAATGGTAATACCAATTTAATACAATTATCAGAGGTTTTTAAAGCAGCATAAAATAAATATTTAATTTGAAGATGAAAATAAACAAAATATTTGTTTCAATTTAACTTTTTATTAACTTTTATTTTTTTTATTTTAACTAAATATTTGTGAAAGTTAGATTTTCAACACTTAAAAATTACAATATAAAGAAATGATTAATATTAGCCATACAGTCAGAACTTAACGTATTTAGATTTAATTACCATGATTTGTCACTTTTATACCAGCCGCAGTATAGAACTATTCATGAACTCAAGAAGAATGTCTGGATCTTGAAAAATTCTTTACCGTATGTCTTCGGACTTTTTACTAAAGCCATTTGCTACAAAAAAAAATCCACATAGCAGTTGTATATACAATAAGTTGCATATCATAGTACATTGCAGGTATAGTATTGCATGTTTTACTTTACAAAAACATTTAAACATGACATATTTAATTATTATGAAAATTTCACTGTTTTCTTTTATACTCTGTCCCACGATATCCTCGATTCACATTTTGCTTAATTACTCGATATTTATAAATACATCTACCTCAGGGTTTAAACGATGTTCATTCAAAAGTATGAAAAATTAACAAAATTTCTCCTTTGAAACGCCCCCTCTAGGTTATCAGATTTCAACACACGACATACAAATGTGAAGTCTACGGGGATTTTGTATTGCAACAGACCCGAATAATAACGTTAAAAAGTTGTGCGAGGTATTCAAAGTGACTTCCGAATAAAGAAAAGATGTCAACATTTCCCATTTTCCCATTATAAATCTCCATAAGAAATTTGTTTTCGTTCCTGTGATTTTTTTCCGAGTGAAAGATGATAATGTGTCAATGAAGTTACTGAGGATATTTTTTCTTTTATCTATTTTTTATTGCACTTCATTTACAGATATGTGTATTTTTTATTAAAAATCATCAAAATGGGCTGCATAAATATCTTGGGACATACTATACAACAATTTAAATATTAATTACTTTTAAATAAAAATGTCGAGAAACAGTTTTGAAGATAAAAATTGAATTTTTCTGATGATACTTACAACTGCATAAACAGTTTAGAAAGACATATCTCTGCTATTCACTGGGTTATTGTCCTCGATCTGTGTAAAAAAAAAAATAGTGTTTTAATTAGCATATAACTCACTTAATATATTAAGTAACCAGGTGAACATTTTAGCAAATTGTTGTGTACTAAAGAACACATTTAAAAATGAATTTAATCTGTTCAGTGCTGATATATCAACAACTACAACAAATTATTTACAAAACTTTTTTATGGAATACCTACTCGTTACTTTGCAACGAGCTTTACTCTAGTTGGGTTTTTTTCTACTTTCACTTTTCAAGATTTAAATGTGTGAGTGTCTGATCTAAATAAAATGCATATTTTTTTAGAAATATATATTTAAAGTTGGCTTAATTATCAAGCATTGTTTTGTCTCTAAATCGAGTTTTAGCCAGAGTTGTATCTTTTGGAAAATGTTTACCGACAGACCTACAGTTTACATACATTTATAGCAGCTGTAGTATAGCTTTATGTGTATATATATATTAAATTATGTATTTGCATATAAAATCATCTAAAACTTTCATCAATTTAACTTAAGTGTAGTGGATTACCATCGGTCGTTGACAATACACGTTTCTGATTTTCAACCCGAATTTTCCTGGAGAAC
Organism: Magallana ariakensis; assembly: GCA_020458035.1. NCBI lineage: Eukaryota > Metazoa > Mollusca > Bivalvia > Ostreida > Ostreidae > Magallana > Magallana ariakensis. The sequence continues at coordinate 79,119,815 of CM035812.1, read as the reverse complement.
AGATGCTCTGAGTTACTTTACACGTTGTAAAATGACATAGGTTGCGACCAGCAATATTTATATAATTTTACAATAAAAATAAACAAAAAAAAAGTGATTGACAATCCTTACCTATAGCTTCAAATCGAATCTGAAATTCACCATCTTCTGCTTCCGTAACGTAAAAAATGACGTATGATTGCAAAACGACAAAATTAAAGCCATCAAGATTTTAATCCGGAATCGGTAACAAATAAATTTCCTGTAAGTTAGTGGCAAAAAGTTTATTAAGTAAATTTTATTTATACATGTATTAACTAATAAATGTAAATTACAGGTTAAAGTCATAAAAATGAATAAGAAAATAAAACATTATTTAAATGTGTATATGTTGTTTGAAACATGTATTGAACATATATATTTTTAAATATGTGTTAAACATATGTAAAATGCATATGTTGTACATGTGTATAATATATGTGTTCAACATATACAATTTTAAACATACGTTGTACACATGTATTATATGTGTAAAATATGTGTAAAATTATACACATATTTTAAACATGTGGACATTTTTCCTGTGATAAGATGTCAATCTCGTAAACATAATAAAGAATGCAGATCAATTATAATACCACGTTTAAATAATGCTTCACACTTGTATCTTTAAGTCTTATACTATTTTGACATATTCTTACCAGCTAATGAGAAAATGTTGCATTCATATCTAGCTATTGTTATCGTCTGTTTACGTTTACGTTATTGTTTACGTCTGCTGTGTATAAAACTGACACCGGAACCGAAAACTTCGCCCATCGTAAAAACAATTTATTTTTGTAACGGTGGCTGCATACAAACAACAAAAAATATTTTAAGAAATTAATTCTTTTGCTGTTTTGATTAATCTGTTTAAATTTCACAGTGTTGTTTGCATGCGGCCACATCTAATTCTTATTGGAAAGTGAACATTTCATTAAAAAACCGTGAAAATGTTGCGACTTTATATTGAAACATAAACATCCCATGTACAAAAAACTTAAATCATGTCAAAGCTTGAACTTGGTTAAAAATTAAAAAAAAAAGAGGCAAATAATGTATGCTTACATGCTTACTGCCCCTTGTTCTTTGCAGGCGCTGCTTAATTTCTCGGTCTTAAAAAGAGGGAATATAAACGTGAATCTATATGAGTGTAGAGTATGAGATTTATTAGTCCTATGACGATGCTGAGGCCATTGACAGTTGTAAACAACGTCATTTGCTGGTAGGACCTCATAGCTTGGTTCAATTAATAAAAGTTGTTAATACCAGGATATGTCTAAGAATGCAGGAATTGGTGATAGTAAGCCAAACATGCCAAGTTATTAAGAAATTTCAATCATTCCTTCTTCATAACCAGGGTTAGGCCTGTGTACAGAGTTTCCATAGGTCTCAATAATAGGAATTGGAATATGTTTACTGTTAATTGTAAGAAGACAAAACTAACAAACTTGAGATTGTCGGATAATGTTCATGGAAAGAGAAATTGTTTGAAAATTATGATTTTACTAAAATGGAAAACAGGTTATGAACCTAAGATGTCTTGAACTCTTTAATGTAATTCCAATCAAAACAGATGACCAAAAATTGAAGATCAGATTAACGTTTAAAATGCAATAAGTAAATAAATATAGTGAAAATATATTCTTTTGGTTATCCTTAAAATAGAAAATGATGGTATATGAACCATTTAATATCAAGGGGGTATTTCTAAACCACCCGTACTAAAAAAAAATACAAAGGTGAGTAACTTCAAAGGCAGGAATGACTCCAAAGTTCTTGATGTTGTGCATGAAGTCATTTTAGTTAAAATGTTGAGCCAAAAGATGCGCGAAATTGATATTTTAGAGTGCACAGTGCAAAAATGCCCTACTAGATCGAACCTCCCAATGACAAATAAGCTGTTATGCATATTGAGCTTAGAATTGAGTGCTTAACGTTAAATGGTCTAATAGTGTTTTGTACAGTCTGATCACGTATACTCCGGACACTGTGAACGTGATCAAGTGAGACTCTGGGTATAATTACATTATGATATACAGGAAGCAGACCGAATCCTCCCGACTGGAACGGAAATCCCTCATATTTACAATATCGCAGGTTAAATAGAAGAAACGAGTTACTTTTTACTCTGATCATAAAAGATCACATATACTATGTTAAGACCTGTAATACTTTTAGAAATTATCCTTGCTTTTGAGCAATCCTTCTGAGCGCCTCATGGCGGTCGGGAAAGGAGTAATGCATATAGACATTGTTTATCTCCAAAAGATCTACATCAAAAGGCTATTAGGGGGAGGGGATATTCAGTGAGGTTTGTGAATTCCGTAACTACAGATACGCTGAATGTACGAGGGCTGTCTGATTTATCCGATATTAAGATTTGTACCTTTTTCTAAACTAATTTATGTACTCAAAGAAAAAAATCAAGCATTATCAATTAAATGTCAGCAAACAATGTGATCAGCTAGAAAACACACATCAGAGCGTATAAGCAATTATAATTTTACAGCTAATTTATGCAAAGAACAAATCGTGAAGAGTCCTAAGGAAGAGAAGTATCGCACCATTTAAAACCCGTTCTTTCACAAAAAACTACGTGTTTTCAAATAGCTAAACTATCCAGATTTATAATAATTATTGAATAATTTGTATTGATACATCAAAATGGATAGAAAAAAAACATTTACATTGCAATTCAATTAGATTGAGACAATCGAGACATAATTTTTTCGACCTTCATTTTCTTGAATAGGAAAGACGGATCAAAATATGTCTGTCCGGGATTTATGCGTCTTCAAAAGAAATGTTTGGTTTTTTTTTTTCAAAACTGAAGGGTACCGAGTGAACGTCATAGAGTAATATTTTAGTAAATGCATTATGATAAAGACAATCAAATTAACATGGACGAAGGATAAGCTGAAACAAGTGTTATCTATCTGTTATGTTTTCTTTTCATATGTATAAAAAGAAATACTTATTTGTTTAACCTTTTATAAAACTGATTATTTATAACTCTCTTGGCATTAAGAGTATGCTTTCTAATCTATGCCATGATAACTTTAAAGTTAATTTCAAAGTCATCGGGGAAATTTTGTCAAGAAGATAAAATTAAAAAACAACACTGCCAAAACTAGTGTTACCTCTTGATTTAGAAACGTTCGAAATATCCACGTTTACATATGCGTTAGAATTTAGTTGCTAAATTAAGTGTTTTTTTAATTACATATTTATTTTTAAAGTATTGTAGAAAATAATTTAGTTGCAACAATTGTGTGATACATTAATGGTAAAAATAAGCTGAATGGATCTTTTTTTCATGTCTACGAGACATAGGTCGTGACAGTATTATTTTAAAGACTTTTTTTGTTCAAAATAAAAATATAACAAATTTGAAAATCTGCTTTTGTGGTACGCTGTAAGTGAGACATTGTGCTGTTACAAATTACTAACTATCAATATCTTAAAAAGAAGAATATCCAGCAATATCAAACAGATTGTATTTTTCATTCTTAAACAAAACAAATTAAAAAAAAACAGTAAAATATTTTCTGATCACTTTCAAACCTCAAATAAAAATGTGTTGTATGGAAATACATTAAACGCCAACGTTTTATTGAATAACTATTGAAACATCACAGCCGTATAAACCAACATTTGCGCAAGAGTTCTGGCTTATGCTGCAAGGAGTAAAGGGTATCTATGACCTCATCCATAGCAATGATGTTGTTAGTGTTAGACCTCATAGCTTGGTTTTATTGATAAACGTGTGTTAACATCGGGATATGTCTAGGAATGCAGTCGGGTTACATTACTAATATAATACTGTTCACAGGGTTATTTTCGCCCCGTGTTTTTTTTCGCTTTTCATCATTTGCGAACGGTTTCGCCCCGTCTTGAACTCGCCCAGACGTAGTTGGGTTTAAAGAAAGATAGTTTTGGACATTCGAATTCGACCAGTGTTAAATTCTCCCGCAGACAATGAGGGCAAGCGGGGCGAAAATAAAATGGGAGCGAATATTTTCCTGTATACAGTAGCTGTTACGCTAACTAGGCGAACCTCAGACTGTTAAACTGTAAAGTTGATGGTGAGCCAAACAAGCCTAATTATTAAGGAAGTTCAATTGTTCTTGCGTCATAACAAGAGTTACCTCTACCTACAGAGTAACCATAAGGCTCAATAATGGGTATTGGGATATATTGCCGGTAAATTGTAAAACGAAGAAGCTAACCCTCCTGAAATTATCAGACATGTTTAATTGAAATAGTAACTATTTGAATATGGTTTTGCTAAAAGAAAAAAAGTATAAATCTTAAGCTACCCTCAATTATGTATTGTCAATCTAATCAAATAAGATAACAAAAGTTTGAAGAACAAATTAGTAATTCAGATCGTAGTTGTGTTTTAAAATGAGATGAGTTAGTAAATATCATAAATATGTTTTCGTTTGGTAATCATAAAAATGGAAGATATTGGCGCATGAGCCTTGTAATATAAAAGGGGTTAATTCTGAACCACTCGTTGAAACGATGATTTTTTTATGGAGGTCAGGAACCTCAAACTGAATTATAAACAACAGCTAGTAAAGCATGTTTACGGAGAGTAATTAGAGGCAAATGACACCACATATTGTTTGTTTATATCTTAAGGGGCAGGGACGACTCCATAATCTTAACACAAAGTTAACAACTTTTGATTTATTATGTTGTGCACCCAGTCTATACAGGTGCAATATGAGATTGAAAGCTGCTTGGAATTAATATTTTAGGTTGCACACTGCAAAATATTCCTATGAGTTCGAGCCCCTCAGAGACAAATAAAATGTTATGCAAAATGAGCTAAGAATTGACCTGCCAGTGATTCATGCAGTCTGATCACGTATTCACCGGACACTGTAAAAGTGATTAAGTGAGACGTTGGGGAGAACTTTTTTGCTAAAATCCGGAATCGAATGAATAATTCCGACTGATTCAGGTCAAAAAGAACAAATGAGCTACGTTGTTCAGTGAGCTTTGTAAGGGTGTATACGGACATTTTCATGGGAAGTGACCTGGATTTTGGGAAAAATTGTTAGCGGCTGTTGCAGCGTTGAATGTATTATCTTGAATAAGATAAAAGAAACAATGAATAAAAATATCAAAATATTTATTAAAGAAAAAAATACCCGTCAAATCAATAATTTACCGATTAACATATTTGTGTTAATTTTTTTTTTCTATAATATATTGTTTAAATGATTGTTATGATTGTTGAGTTTTAGAAATACATAAATTGTAGAATGTAAGGTGAAAATCGATTTTTAAGTTACACGAATGATGAATATGCGAGGGCTGTCTAAATATTCCGATACCTAGATAATAGCTTTTGCTTATTTTATTTTTTAAGTATAAAAACTCATAATTTGTTTCAAAATTATTTATAAAATAATTAAATAACCTTTATATTCGTTGTTGTAAAATAACTGAAGTAGACCGATGCTTCCATTGATTTGGTGAGTTTATCGAATACAATATATACACTATATGAGAACTATTTTGATTTTACATTTAAATGCAGTGCAATAAAATAGGTTAAAACCAGTTATATAATCAACGAATTTAAATTAAACATTTATCGATTTAAAAACATTTATCAAAGAATGCAATCAGCTCACGTAAACACGTGACATCAAAGCATATAACGAAGGGGTGTTAAAGAAGCATATAGAATCTAAAATGCAAGTAATTCTGCGAAATAACAAATATTAGTGATTAAATATCTATTTCAATATCAAAACATCACAACGGCGACGAAAATCAAATAAAAAATACCAGAGACATTTTTTTTTATAAATTAGACTGTATTACGTAGGTTTACACATTGATGAAGTAATGAATAAAAGTAAAATTTCCTCTAAATCTGATCGGAAAGCATTGTAAACAAATTCAAAATATAAGAAATCTAAGAACTGTAATAAAGTATTTTGTTGTGATTTGTTGAGCATTGAAAGAGAGAATATTGGAACATATGTTAACTTTATGAAATATTCGCTAAAAGGTATGTAATTATGCTATTATTTCTCGACAAGACTTTCCTCTGTCGTTGTTTACGATATAAACATCCGACTAGAACAACACTACCCCGTATATTTTGAAGTTTACATTTAACACGTATCAATAGTATAATGTTTGCTTAACTTGAAAAGTGCTGCTAGAATCCCATGTTATGTGTTGCTTTTTTTTTGCAGCATGCCGTTTTCCGGGCATACTGTATAAAAGTTGGAAAAGTTTATAAAGAAATGAGCGAATAACTTTTTAATAAAGGAGACAATATGATTCTAGCAGGATTTTTTATAAGATTGAGATGGTTTGCCTTTACTTGATATGTTTATTGTTTTGTGGAAACCGCGGGTTAGTGTTGTTCTATCTCATTTTATATTAAGGAATATATGTTAGCTATTTCCGATTAAAAACATCCATGTAATATTATGAATTTCTATAGAACAGTCAAAATAAGACGCTTAGTTGTCCATATGCTTCCTTAACCTACCCGTGAAGCAATCATAATCTTACGGTTAGTTATGCATAAACGTAGTGACCATGCCTCTTTAAACCGTTATTTACATGTAGCATTGTAATCACGTGTTTTCCAATAATAAACAATATCCCGATTCAAGTGTTGAATAATTGTTACAAAACTTAAAAAGATACATTAAAAATGAACTGTGAAAAATCACACCATACATTGCAATTTAATCAGATTTAGACAACCGAGTCATAATTCTCGACCTTTTATTTTTTTTATAGAAAAGACAGAACACAGCAGAATGTGTTTGTCTCGGATAAATATGTCTCTGAAAGAAATTTTGTCTATTCTTTTATACCTTTTAAAACTTTCAAAAAATGTGTAGTATGGAGAAAAAAGACAATAATTTATTAAATAGCCATTAAAACAAAACATCAGTATATCCAGTAAAATTCTCCATCGCCTGAAGTGTTCTGGATTATGTTGCTTGGAGTAAAGGTTACTTGTGACATCATGCGTAACACTGGAAAATATTCTTATGTAGCTAGTTTAAGTAGGCCGGGAAAATTTAATCTATTTTTTTTAATTACATTGAATCAATACTCTAAAGGACTGTGTAACTGACAAAGCCTATAATAACCTCTTACAAATATAAATTCAAGTGATGGATTAACGAGATCTTTCTTTGAATATAGTATTCATTGTGTTGTCTAGTAACAAGTTTCATATTCTTATATCATAAATACGATGACCCTATCTGAAGCACTGAGAGGATATCCAGATATTGATAGCTTTTTAGTGAAGACATATTTTTTATCTAATTTAATTTGAAGTTAATTTGATTGGTTTTCAACTGACGCAACACTATTAAGGTATACTATGCAGTTGCTATGCTATACTATGCTAAAATTAAAATAATTTTTTGTCTGTACGAACCTGATAATATACATTACAAATTACCTTTGAATGCAACTTTGAGGTCAAATAAATATATCACCGCTGAATATAAACAACTTACTGTTTTCCATGCACTTGTCGATATGACGCCATACTATACAAATATAGCCCGTTCATGAGGTCGATCCATAGATATATCGACTTCACAGAAAAGTGCGAGGTCAATATGCTTTTCTGTAAAGTCGATATATCTATGGATTGACCGAGTGAAAGGGCTACATTTGTTATATTATTTTCCAAAGAAGAATTTGCTTTTTTACTGATAAAGCAACTTTATCAAAACAATTGATAAATTGAGTAATTTCATATTTCCTTCAATAACAACACTATATTTTTTCAATTAAGTTTAGGTATTCCAGAACATGTTATGTTGTAATTAATGGTAACATTTGAGCAATGTCTAATTATGGGGGCAGCAGGTAATATGGCCGGGTAGTGGTCTATGACTGCAAGCCCCTGCTTCTTGAGTTCTTTTCCGATGCATTTGAATGCTTTCGTGGATTTCTTGAATTCCTCCCCCTTTACAGTATTTATCTCCTTGTGTCTCTCCAAATACCGCTGTAACCCCTGTCTATACGACAGCATTGTTGACTTTTTATACATTTCTCCATCCTTTGTTCTAGCTTCCATGTAAAATTTAGCCAGCAAATCGTCCAACTTCTCGCACTGAAAATGTTCGAAGTCTCCGCTCTCGCCTTTCGACTCAAGATATTCCCGAAATAGCTTTACGGTTGTTGCTGTTACCTTGTTCGTGTTCCTTGCATCAACATTTTCCATTATTACTTTCATTTCCGCTTCATTAATAGTCGCAAAACGATTTTTCACTTTAACGTCTGCAACTTCCATCTTTGTTGTTTGTTTACGCGGATTTTACCGGAAAGAGAATTTTGATTGGTTGGGATGAATCACGCCAGCAAATCAAATTCATTTTAACATTAGAGCAAAATTTCCCTAATCTATATTCAGAAAGTACAGGTCAATCCGAGTTTTTTTAAAGCTTATTTTTAGAAAGTACAGGTTAATCCGCATTTTTATACTTTGACACGTGGTATCAAAGGAACCAATGATAAAATTCGTTATAATGCATGAAAATAATATTGTAAATGTTTACACACATCATGCGTAGGGAGAAGCGAATCAATTTATTTTGTAATACTTAAAATTGATTTCATAGATAAACGACGCATAAAGAACAGACATTAATTTACCATTAAATATTTGACACCGATAAGCCCATCTAAATTCACATTTTACAAAATTGTACACTTAACAAGTCTTAACAACGATTTAATTTTAAAATAATAAGGTTCATCAAACGGAATAAATTGTCAGGCACTATTGACATACTTTGAAGTAATTTCCCAATCAAACTCTATTGAGGAGAACTCTTGAGAAAATGCCATCTTATTTCCTAGCATTGTGTTCACTATTACATGTATTTGTGGGAAGAATTGGTGCTTTTTGTGAGATTTATAGACACTATCTTTGGACACAAAACATATTACGTGAAATATAAGGGTTGTGGTTAATGTTAAATATCAAATATCTATTTATATCAGATATAACGACAAAAATCGGTTCTACTTTGGAAGCGTATCATTGAAATAAGATATAATCAAATTTATGATCATAAGGAAAATAATTATAGTAATGATAGACATTCCATGACTTTGTCCACTTTATATTATTGTCTTTGTTCAACTCCTTATGGATTATGACAAACTAAACTTGTTCAAAATCAAATCGAAAAAGTTCACAAGACAAATACAATACAGTTAAAACAACACAGTCCTTAAATAAAAACTTTACTACACCAAGTGAATTCAACAATATCATATGCACTACACCTATGTACAGATGTGCATTATGTTGGTTTTATATCTAACTAGTAATGAGGTATATTTGAACAAATAAACTAGGCTTCAAGACCCGTCACGAGGAAAAAAACCGTTTTGTTCTATATCATATAAAAAAGTCTTATATCTTGATTTTTTTTAATTTAATAACAAAGTTTCTTCTATGGTAGACCCGTCACGAGGAAAAAAAAACGTTTTGTTTTATATCATATAAGAAGTCCTACAGTCTTATAGTCAGTGAAATTAGTTATTTTTGTAGACCGTTGGTGTTATGAAGTGTTCTTGCATTGCATTAATTCGTTACAAGAAATAACGATGTCAAGGATTTGATACTTTCTAAAATAGTTGGTTACATGTATGTTTCAGTCTTAATTATATTTTGCATAACAAACCTTTAGGAAAAAATTTGTATTTTACAATTTAATACTTCACAAGTCACCATACCGATAAAATATTCTTCAACAGTAAAAGTGTTACGCAAACAACAGTCGATACTATATTTCATGAAAAGAAGCCAAATATATCTAATTATGAACAAATAGTAACTGTTTTGAATTTGGTTTTAAATTTAATGATTGATATGTTTAGGTATCAAATTGTGTACTGGATTATGTTGTCGATTTAATGTTAGAATATGGAGCTAACTTATATGAAATTAGCCGACAAATTTCAATGGAAGACACGGTTCGAAAAAATTATGATATTGCTAAAATGGAAAGAAAATTCTCAAGTAAACGATATACAAGAGTTTTGATGTCGCCCAAATTAAGTTAGATAACATAATCTTAAATAAACGATAAGCAATGTCAAAGCAACCATAAATATATTTCGTTTCAAATATACGACCAGTTAAGGCATTTACTACAGAAATAATCGTTTGTTTATCATCAAGTTAAAGGGAATAATAATTTTTGAGGCATTTGATAATATAGGGATAGTTCTGAACCGATATTTAAAAAAAAGAGATATTTGCCTGATATAGGCAAAAGTTTCAAACTGCACCGGAAACAACAGCTGACAAACACATGTTAAAGGACACTGGTAGAGGACACTGACACCTCAGACTGAAATTGTAATTGTTAAACCTTTAGATGAGGGACAATGAAGACTACAATGCCCCTGAGGAAAATTAACAACTTTAGATTTATAATGTTATGCATCAAGTCTATACATGTACACTTTGGGATCGGAAGCTGTTTAGAATAAATATTTTAAAGCGCACGGTGCAGAGGTCTCCTCCGAGATCGGATCCCTTTCGGACACAAGATACCATGCAAATTGAGATAAGGACTGACCTGTCACTGCTTCGTGCAGTCTGATCACAATCAGTTGCCGCGCATTATGCGTGTGATTGTGACGGTGGAGAGAATTCCATTATTTAATCAGGAACCAGATAAAATATGGCTGACTGGCATGGAAATCCCGAATAAATAATGTTTACAATATTGCAGGTTGAATATAATAAAAGATATACTTTATACGATCTGAACATGAAAGATTTCAGCTATTATCACTACTGTAATGAACAAACCCTTTGACTATCAAAAAACCCTGAGGAAACCCTGAGTGGCCCTGAGAAAACCCTGAGAGACCCTGAGGTCGGCACTGAGGGTACTGAGGAAACCCTGAGAGACCCTGAGGTTTGCACTGAGGGTACTGAGTAAGCCCTGAGAGACCCTGAGGTCGGCACTGAGGGTACTGAGGAAACCCTGAGAAACCCTGAGGTCGGCACTGAGGGTATTGAGAAAACCCTGAGAGACCCTGGGGTCGACATTTGATACGAAAAATTTAAAATTACTTCAAGTATTTAATGTTTGGCGTCATGTTCAATAAATATAAACATGATTACATAATGCATAGGTATAAATTTACTTTATTTCTGCAATTGCATTTGATCAGATTTGTGCTCATTTTAACCACATCTTTAATAAATTGTATTAAGTTAAAATTAAGGGAAAATCCAGAAACACAGATAATAAGTATATATCGTTTACTGACATGTGCATTTTTCATGTATACCAGTTTTACATGCGACAAGCCAGGGCAACATGTTTTACTAAATTTATTTTTTTCAAAATTCACGATGAGCCGTTAACATTTAAAGTATTCTTCCGAAATGAAATCATAGAAGTCGGTCGTAAAATGTAATGTTTTTAAAACAAAAAATCATGTTGATATCATTATAGTTGCCCTAACAAAAAATATTTGATTAATGCGTATTCCAATTACACATACATTTTTAATTTTAAACAAGTGAAATCTTTTGCTTTTGATTTATCATATGGCATATTCTTGTACCGTATGACAAAACAATAGCATATTGTGACAGGCCGATATTTTTAGCCGGTCGGTTTACCTAAGGTAAGTTCAGGTGTGGGTGGAGCCTATATTGAAAGAGGTGTGAAGCCCCGAGGGAAACACGCTCGCTTATATATACATGTCTATATACACGGGGTATTAAAGTGCTCTCACCAGAGTTTTTCCGATGATCTAAAAAAAATATCGTACTTATAAAACAAATGATCGATCATTGAAATAAATATATAAATGCATGAATAACCGCGTGTGACGTGGGCAAAATCTTTCGTTTGATTAAACAAGTTTCCGACGGGATTTACTGAGAATATATGGTGATGTTTTGTGCATTATACGATTATCCCACCGTACTCAAATACTAAAGCAACATTGCAACATACGCTTGTAAAACTTCTCCGATCAGCTGCTAAATTTAAGTGCACAATAAGTCTACCATCTGCACATGTACCATAGTTCTCTGTACTTGTTTCTCTTCCGGTTTCGGCTCGTAAAATTTCTCAAAGAAATGCGATAACGAACGATATAAATCGTGGACGCAATATTTGAGTTTATTTAACTATGTATTCTCAATTAATCACAAACATCTTTATTATCGACATCACGCGATTTTGACAGACTATAGGTGACTAAAAGTGATCAGGGCATTTGGTGTGGTACATTGACCAAGTGCGAGTAAATTTTTAATTCATATCGTTTAATATTTTTTTGGTTATAGTGCTAATAGATGGCGATTTATCGTCACGGTATCCATCAAAAGACAAAAGTAAATTGCACCATCGTCGCGAGCGCTAGACATGGTATTCACTGGACGAGAAAAGGAATGTCAATCATTTTCTAACAGCCAATCTGGTGTCTCAATTTAGTTCATGGCAATTTTAAGCAATTGATAGTATTGCCCATACATAAAAACTCATGTCTTGTGCGCACATCGATCGGTTAACTATTTTAAAATGCTTAGACAACGAACCGATATAAGATTATAAAACTCCATATGCTCTCTCTCTCTCTCTCTCTCTCTCTCTCTCTCTCTCTCTCTCCGTAAATAAGGATTTCATTATTAAGCCACTGCACTGAATAAAAAAAATTATTCGATTTTGATCTCTTTACATAATTGCTAAAACCCGATTTTGAGCGATCACTTTAATTTATGTATGCTGTCCTTGTTAAATAATCATTAACTGTTAATTTGTTTTAATTTCCATGCAGACCCGAGCGTAATCACTTTTTTAATAAAATAAAAAAGAAGAACTCTTTTGTTTTATGGTGTATTTCCCGGCCGTTTGCAGATGTTTATTTTGATGCTACACGACATATACATAGGTGGCCAATTTTCACACCTTGCCGCGGTCACTCTGTCGCGTGTATAGTCTGAGCCTTGTCTGTTAGTTCCGAGGTTTTTTTCTTGATCCCAGACAAACAAAAGAATGTGTTGTGTACTTATACACAAAGGAGACAGTACATCGTCTATCATACACACAACTTTTTTAGCATGGACTTCGAATCAGAAACAAGGCATTGAAATGTGTGTACTTTTTTCGAAATTAGAAATAAATACATGATTTTACACATCACCGCATACTGGTAGTTTTAAACAAGCATAAATTATTTGTTTAGTGTATATCTCAGAGAGAGAGAGAGAGAGAGAGAGAGAGAGAGAGAGAGAGAGAGAGAGAGAGAGAGAGAGAGAGATGAGAGACAGGGTAAGAGAGAGAGAGGGAAAGACAGAGGCTCTTTTACGAAATTAGAAATAAATAAACAATAAACAATGGCCATATTATCGCATACTAGTATTTATAAACACGTATAAAGTGTATGTGTACATGTGATGAGAGAGAGAGAGAGAGAGAGAGAGAGAGAGAGAGAGAGAGAGAGAGAGAGAGAGAGAGAGAGAGAGAGAGAGAGATGAATTTCGTGTGTAAAATATTATAATAGTTAACATTTAGAGTTTAAAAGAAATTGAGAAAAATGATTTGCTTCATTTGAAGATTTTTTAAGATGTTCAATCTGTAACAATAATTCGCTGTCTTATCTCATGGAAAAATTTGTTCCTGCCAATTAACAAAGGCAACAAAACTTACAGACGTAATTATTAAACTGTGACCTTTTATTAAAATTATACAATTTTACACAGACCTTGGAATTCCTTTCACCTACCCCCCCACCCTGTCTTTCTCTCTTTTAAATTGGGGGAGGGGTAGACTCATCAAAATATCTTGACAAGCAAAGAAGAGCGCGGGGGTGGGTGGGTGGGATAAAACAACTTCGCAAAATCGTACAACTCCATATCGGCGGGAGGGGGGGGGGTAGGGGGTTATTATTACATGCATTATTATATATATCTTTCACTTTAATTTCGTAAATGCTCCTAAAAAGTAGGGGGTCCATGTTTATTCACTTTATTCACTCTCATACTGGCATTTCAAATTTTAAAATAGAGACACTGATTTACAAAATATATAATTATAAAGTAACCGCATGGCTAATCTACTTTTTGAGGCTAGATAATGCTAATCTAACAAACACAATTTAGTGAATCAAATTATTTAGTTGTGAGCATAAAGCACAATTTTTTATTTGTTGCAGAAATTCTGTGAAGTAATTGGGTTTGAAGCCATTGTAACTTAGTTTCTTGAGTACATTTAAAAGGTTCCATAAGGTTTATAAGGTTCCATTCTTTTCTTCAAAAGTAGCATCCCTTTTCTTCCATTTTTTTCAGATGTGGGCAATTCTTTCTTTTTTGAGATGAGTGCATTATACATTTCCTTACAACCCTTGTTTGAGTTCATAAAGATTATTACTGTTTTGGGATACCTTAAATTATAGTCCTTTTTTCATATCTGCCATCATTCGTTTGATAACTCCCGATTGCTGAAATAAGTCCTGAATATTAAAGAAAATTTGATTTTGCATTGAGAAAAGTGTTAAAATCATGAAAAGAAAGGTAACTACCATCTGCATTACATATGTCACTAATGTATCTTATCCCATTATCGAAATAATTTAAAAAAAAAGAGTGCTTCCTTGTCAATTTTAATATCCAGATTATACCATAAGTGCTCATTTGATATGTTTTTACCTTGTTTTGAATTATTTGCCTTATAAACTAGTATCCAACTTTGAAGAACATCTTTCCAGAACTTATTTCTTGTTCTATCTTTTAGAATTTTGACAAAGTGTATTCCAAAGTTCATAAGTTCTGGTATAGTAACGTTTAAATCAGATTCAAGTTATTTTTTCCATTTTGAATCCATGCATGATATTAGTCGTCTTATCCAACTAACCTTGAGAGCAATTATAAAGTCTGAACATTCTATCATCTTTAGACCCCCCATCTTTATAATCTTGTATAACTGCAGCTTTTTTAATTTTGTTCAGTTTACCATCCCACAGAAAATCATACAGTTTATTCTCAAAATTCTTTATATAGTGGCTTGGGGGATTTGGTAAAGTTAACATCAAATGATTCATCTTTGGGATAAAAAAGAGTTTTAATAATTGATAATTTTCCAAGTGGGGTAAGCTTTCTATTTTTCCATTGTCTTATCAAATTTAATATTTTGTCCATCTTGTTGGTATAATTTAGATCTATCATTTCATCTAGGTTAACAGAAAACTTTATACCAAGTAAATCGAACGTTGTTTCTTCCCAATTAAATTTCCATCTTGTGTGGTGATAAACATTTTTTGAAAAATTTTTGCTACCTATCCATATTAATTTTGTTTTACTAAAATTAATTTTTAAACCTGATAATTCTGCAAAATAGTCAAGTGTTTGTTGTATTCCATCTAGAGAAGATGCTGACCCATCAGATATCAAAGATGTATCATCAGCGTATTGTGATATTTTATATTCTTCTCCGTCAATCTCGATTCCTTTAATATTTCTATTGTTTCGGATTAAAATACCTAACATTTCTGCACAGAGAATAAATAAATATGGAGAAATTGGGTCTCCTTGTCTACAGCATATTTGAGGGTTAAAATACTGGGAAAGTATACCATTTTGAATAACACAATAGGAAATATTTTTATAAAAACAGTTGATCCACTTCTTGATTGAAACTCCAAAGTTAAAGAAGATTAAAGTTTGGAATATAAAGTCTCATGAAACTGTATCAAATGCTTTTTCAAAATATATTAATATCAAAAGGTCAGGAATATTATTAAATTCAGTGTAACTCATTATATCATATACAATCCTAATATTTTCTCCAATAAATCTTCCTTTTAAAAAACCGGTTTGATCATCATTAATTATTGTAGACAGTTTTGTTTCTAATCTTTCTGCAATACAGCCAGAAGCAATTTTGTATATTACTGAGAGGAATGTAATAGGTCTTCAGCTCTTTAAATGTTGCCTATTTTTATCAGGTTTTGGAATGCAAGTTATTATCCCTAATTTTTGTGTATTTGAAAAATCTCCTCTATTGTAAGAATCATTTTTTGATCTAGTTATATATTCACCTAAGTCTGTCAAGAAAAATGTTGAAGAATTCTACAGTAAATCCATCTGCACCTGGACTTTTTCCATTTTTCATTTGCTTTAAAGTTTTTAAAACTTCTGCTTTGGTAACTGGATCTTCTAAGCTATTTGATTCTTGGTCTGTTAGTTTTTTGACTTTATAATGTTTAAGTTTTTCAGCTAAGTTATAACTTTCTAAACTTTCTTTTTTTTTTTTGGTATAAAGTTTTATAAAACAACTTTGTTTTGTCTAAAAGTTCTTCTTGTGATTGTATAATTTGACAATTTTCAATTTCTAGCTTTGATAATTGTTTATTGACAAAATTGCGCGATTCTAGATTACAAAAATATCTTGTTGGTTTTTCTCCTTCTCCAACCCACTGCGCCCTTGATCTTATATAGTTTCCTTTAAGTTTATGTGCTGTTAATTTTTCAAATTCTATCTGCTTATCAGCCAAAATTTGTTTGTTCGACTCGTCTAAATTTTTTTCTAAGTGTTTTATCTCATCTTCAAGTTTTCTTCTTCTTCTTTTAATTTTCTTTTTTTTTTTTGTATGTGCTAAAAGAGATAGATTTCCCCCTTATTTCCACTAACAGTGTATCGAAAAATAGGCTGTCAGATATTTGAAATACTATTTCGGAGTCTTTGATATTTTGAATTTTATTAATGTTACAAACAAGAGTTGCATATTGTCTTTTTGTATCAATAATCTGTGTCTTTATTATTTGTATATATTCTTTATCAGATAAAAGAAAATTGTTAAACTTCCAATATCCTCTGCCCTGTATAAAGTCTGTAGTCTTTATATGTCACACAACCGGGCTGTGGTCTGAACGGTAGCTATTTTCATATTCAATAGTTTGTATAAAGGGAGATAATTCACATGATACAAGGAAACAAGTATTCCTTTTAAAGGAATGATCGGCATGTTGGCTATTATCTTTGGTCAGCTTTGTTATGTAATGCGAAAGCATTCCGCTACACGTTTTGTTGATTTCCAATATAATTAACATTTTTTTAAAAAAAGATAAGATTGCATGTAAACGAAAATTGTTATTAAATGTTGATATAGGAAACTATTTGGCAAACTTAAAGGAGATGATATTAAATTTTGTTTGAAGATAACCAAAATACTACATTCAATTACCGTATCTTGTAACTTCTTAATTGTAATTAATCCAAAACCTAACTTTAACAGCTTATCTTTTTATTTACAATCCAAATATCATGTTTATCCCCAGACAAATGGAGTCTGTTTGGGTACGAGTCAGTTTGGGTACGACTTCACTTTACTCCGTTCCGAAATAGAAAGGCATGAATATGCTTTACTTTTAGTAGGCGAATTGTACTTCCGATAAATATTCTTACGCATATGTGAAGACAAACGTGATTAGAATCAGTTTGTATGTAACTGTATAAATGTTTTAATTTCAATGCATACGAATAGGAGTAACGTTTATTTAGTATTCTACGTGTAATTAAAGATTTAAATGAGGCTGTCATTGCAAAGAAAATAGTAGTGCAAGGCGTAATGCGTGCGCAAATAGTAAAATTTGCCGGATGCCTCATATGGACACAAAATCTAGTCTTGCTTATTTAATTGGATTTTTTTTCCTCCAAGTAAATCGTTTTAAATGCGGATTTGCACATCTTAATATATCACTCAAATTCATAGATTCCATTTGATTAATTAATTCAGACCGCGCTTTGGGATTATTTAAGTATTTATATTTCATAGTATCTAAGTTTTTGTCCATAACCATATTGAAGTCACCACCCATAATAATGTTGTGGTTATTTAATAATGTTTCAATTTTTCCCCCTATGTCTTTATAAAATTGTGTGTTGTCTTCATTTGTCTGAAAATACATCATTAACTTTAAATTCAAAATTGTTTTTAAAAAATATTGCCACTCCACGTGCATTTGATCTATAGGAACTAAACCCCATTGTGTTTGTATCATTTTCTCGTCCTCTTGTACAAAATATGTATCTTCTAGGAAAAAAAAATGTTATATTTTTTGTTATGTAAGTAGTTAAACAAATCTTTTCTTTTTGTTTTGTCTCCGAGGCCCTGGCAATTAACACTCAGAATTTTTAGAAAATTTATACATGTACTATTATTATCCATTGTCAAACTTTTGTGTTATTTTCTTTGCAATCATCATAAAAAAAGAATGAAACATGGATATAAAAAGGGGATTGTTGAACTGTTTTGGGTAGAAAGTGGAAGTTACGGGTTTGGTATGAATTCTATGTGTACAAATGAATTTTTAAGGAGGAAAAATGTGATGTTGGGATATCCTAGGTGTAAGGTAATACTCATTGCATTATGGCACAATTAAAATCAAAGTACTGAAGTACTGACGGAAGTTGATTTTATCGACTATTATTTATTTTAATATTAACGATATGTTATGTTATTTTGCATGGCAAGTAGTTTCCTAGACCCCGTTTCTTATATGTATTTGAATTATACACATTTTTTCTAATATGAATTCTTCTTCTTTCCTTAGTTTTACAAAGCATTTTTTCTCTATGATCATATAAATTTACACAT
The DNA here is from genome assembly GCA_020458035.1 of Magallana ariakensis. Lineage (NCBI taxonomy): Eukaryota > Metazoa > Mollusca > Bivalvia > Ostreida > Ostreidae > Magallana > Magallana ariakensis. The sequence continues at coordinate 79,101,140 of CM035812.1, read as the reverse complement.
ACGATAATTTATCAACAATGGTAGACAACAAAATACCCAGTGAATATCATTTTCTGTTTCATAACTTTTAGATATTTATTTCGATAGAAAGTCAAGGTAAAGAACTGTCTCCATCATCATGTCAAGATATCAAAATTCCCATAAAATAACAATCGGTAAGGGAAAAAAGTGGTAAATTACTTACATCACATGCAACCGTATGTTAATAGGATGTTGACAAAGTCACTGTATAAAACGTTAAATACATGCCGGTTGGACCGGACAATTCCGAAAAAAAAGTAAAGCAGTTCAGTACGAGATAATACAGTATCATCATATTGATGTAAATTAAATATTTACAAGCTTATCTTGCATAAGATGTGTTTATTGTTTTTACATTATTGTCGCAACAGCAGGCAGCTCTCACTTTTACTCCATATTCGCGGTAGCACTCAAACCAGTTTCCAGTATATGACGGAATCGGCGGGGGCCAATTTTACTGTGGAACCATCGGGAGACGACAACGACGCAATTTTTAATATTATTGTCTTTCATTTCTCGCAACAACGCCCGGCCAGCACCATGTTCTCCATCATCATCACTGCCCTCATGCGTTACTCCTTCTGAATTAGGGAAGATGTATACATTGTGTGTCGCGCTACTTACTCGGGTAGTCGGAGTATTTTTTTCAAGGCTTGGTTGACTTGTTTTACCGCTGACTTGAGAAGCATATGATGAGAAGCGGTTACCGTTATCCTCTGTATGTTTTCCTTCAAATAATTTTGTTTCGATTTTGTCGCTCGAGGCGTCAAGTATTTCATCGGCTTTCGGTCTGTTAACCTTTTCACGGTATACGGATCCGTTACTCGGAAATACAAGTTTGTCACCTTTGATCACCGTTGTGATTTGTCTCTCATAATAGCTGTTTGAAGATCGCTTTCTGCGTTCTCTCATTTCTTCTGGAAAGTGATTAGAAATTCTCACGGGCGATTTTTTTTCTTTTAACTTTGGAATTCTGTTCATGATTTTTTTCTTTTTGGTGTAAGTTTCCGAATTGAATAAATACTGGTCTTGGAATCGTTCTATTTGTCTTTGGGTCGCCTTGTTTGTAGATTTTGAGGATTCCCACATTATTGACTTCCGATTCCTGCATTTCCAGATCATGTATAAAATAAATTTGAACTAGAAGAGGAAGATTCTCATTTTGGTTTTCTTTCAGCCCTGTTATAATTGCATTACATTCCATGCTTTTAGTTTTCAGGTCAATAATTTGGTTGTTCTGAAATTCAACTTTTTGTTCGAGTTTAATGACTAGATCTTTCAGAATAGCGATTTCACGTGTTGTTTTTTCATGTTTTGATTCCAAATCTGTGAAATGGCCAATCGTATCATCGGCTTGCGACTGCAATAATTGTAATCGTTCTTCAACTCAGTGTTTACCTTATATGTCCAGCTTAATGTTTGCAAGTTCATTTCTGTGTGACTCAAAATTTATCATGAGATTCGCAAGCGTGTTTTGTATGCTTGAGATGCCTTGCATAACATCTTTAAGTTCGTATTTTTCAACATAATCAAAGGACTTACGTGCACATTCCGTTTCTCCTTCAATGTCCTGCATACTATCGTGACTTCTTTTGATACTATCCTTTGTCCGGTCGACGGTTGTCATACTTTGAAAGTTTGTCGGGTGATTACCAACTCACTGCACACTCACTTAGTTTATATTTTTTCAGATGGAAATTAGTTTTTCACATGTTAGTCAATGAGTTCTTTGTTACCTTGACATACTACATCTAATTTTGATATTTCAAACCGTCCTTTATATAATTTCTGTCATTTTTTTCCACAACATCTAAGCACCGAAAAAAAACACGTCTACATACCACAACCGGAACCGGAAATCACTTTTCGTTTTTTGTTGCCCACTGATCCCTGTGTTAAAAAAAATTCTGAAACCTGATCACACTTCAAAATGACACCCCCAATTACATTCTAGAAGATCATTTGGCTACTGGAAAAAACGTTGTCGTTTTTGAAACCAGATTTTTTGTAAAAAAGCGTCAATTTGCAGCCACCAAATGACCCCATGGCAAATTTGAAATTTCCGAAACCTCATTGCGCATCTATAGGAAATAACTATATACATGATACCCCAAATCAAACTCCAAGAGTTCAATTTGCTGGTTTATAAGATGTAAGAGCAGTTTGAGAAAGTAAAACGTGACAGACGGACAGACGGACGGGCAGACGGACGGACGGAACAGGGTAACAACAATATACCCGAACTTTCTTTAAAAAGTGTGGGTATAATTAAAAAATACACACAAAAAAGAAATAGAAAAAATGGTAAAAAAAATAGTAAATTATCTTCTGTTCACATTTTTTCAAACCTCCAATAATGCTTTAAGAAATGTGTCGTATTGAGAAAAATAAGACACATTTTTATTAAAAAGCTTTTAAAACAAATGATCAGTATATCTAATATAATTCAACGTTGCAGTACTGAACTCGAAAACTACTGATATTCCCGAAAATTGACTGATATTGTCTGACATATACTGTATAATCACTGTACCCTACTGTAAATCTACTGTACATCTACAGTACAGAGCTACTGTACCCCACTGTATCCAACTTTACCCCATTGTACAGAGCTACTGTATTCCACTGTACATCTCCTGCACAGAGCTACTGTACCCCACTGTATCCCCTTGTACCCCACTGTACAGATTACTTTATTCAACTGTACTGCACTGGGCGGCACTGTACCTACCCACTGACCAACACTGTTCTCTACTGTATGCCACTGTACGGAGTACTGACCAGCACTGTATCCAACTGTAGACCATTGTGCAGGATATTGACACTGCATAGTACTATTAACCCAATGTACACATGTTTTATGACTAATACTGTTTCAAAAATGAATTTAATTCTTAGTTCTTTAAATATGTATGTTTAAGAACAAAATGTGGATTTGTTTTGAATCTGTGCTGTTGCTTACAAGAAAGAGAATTGGCTTCTATTTCTTTAACTTCATTATTACATCCGTTTCCTGGAGGTGGGTTTGGGTTATCTATGATTTTCGTGTGTGTGTGTGGGGGGGGGGGGGTCTGATACCTATTTTTGATAATTGTACAATGTAAGCTTATGAAATTTGAACCCCCACCCCCTCTAGATCAGTGCAAGAATCGAATTAGCATGAAACATAACAGCTTGCAATTAAATGAAAAAAATATTTATATTGATTTCAAAATTAACGTTTAGGTGATTATATTCAGTTTTTTAATGTATTTAATTATATGTCAATATGTGTAGTGAACGTTTTTTTAGACATTGAAAAGAACATACTTCTCAACCTTATTTTTTTTTAAATAGAGAAGATTACTGGTGAGGACTTCACAATGATCCAAAGGTGTGAATGTCGCAATTATCAACCTTTTAAATTGTTAGTCTGACACCTTTTTCAAACTATTTTTGGTGTTGAAAATATTTAATCACAATGAGATATATAGTATTATATGAATAGCAGTTGTGTGCTAGGGCATCATTTACTCAAGACACAAATTAACCTAGCAACTATCTATCTATCTAAATTAGAGAGCCAGGCAATTCACACTAAATTTATAGTCAATGGTTTAAAGTAATAAATAGAATGGAAGCATGGATTTTTATTGTTAAATGGATATTTCATGTGTTTTGAATTGCCAACCTATTAAGATGTCGATCTCGTAAGCATACTAAAGAATGCAGATCAATTATAATACCACGTTTAAATAATGTTTCACACTTGTATCTTTAAGTCTTATACTATTTTGACATATTCTTACCAGCTAATGAGATAATTTTGCATTCATATCTAGCTATTGTTATCGTTCGATTTTCACATTTGTTTACGTCTGCTGTGTATAAAACTGACACCGGAACCGAAAACTTCGCCCATCGTAAAAACAATTTATTTTTGTAGCGATGGCTGCATGCAAACAACAAAAAATATTTTAAGAAATTAATTCTTTTGTTGTTTTGATTAAACTGTTTAAATTTCACCGTGTTGTTTGCTATTTATGCTTGCTCTTTGTGCGCATCAACTTGTATATAGGTTGTGCACCCTTGGGGACACCCTGACTTTCCAGAACTGGACATAACAAAGTATTTAATCTTATTCATATGTAGTGTTTGATCCATATAGGTAATTCCTAGCTTAATGAAGATCCTGCATTGTTTAGGACAATTTACAATTGCCCCGAATACATATAACATTTTGTTTATCTTATCGATAAAAATTGAAAAAGCAATTTCCAAAATCTTTATGTGCATCTAGAGAAAAATACCAATCAAGAAATGATTTAAAATTTGCTACTATACACATGTAAGAATGTAAAAAGACTCTGAATCTAATGGGGTGTGTGGAGGATAAGCATTTAATTTTAATAATTTTTTGTTATTAATTTTAACTTGAATATTAGGCAGAAAATAAGACTTCTGATCATATATCAATAGATCATTTGTCAAATGTGAATTTTGCTTTAACAAAAACATTTTTTACCAGTTTATAAAACTTTTTAGACCCCAAATTATATTTTGATTTTAATAGATCACTCGACAATTAAGAAGAGTGTAAATGTAAAGTTTTTTTGATTTTAAGCAAAAATAAATGCAAGTTTGTTTTTATTTTAAGAGAAGAAAACCGTCATTTTATTTACAGTCTAAGGAGGGATACGTACAGGTGTCGATCCAGAAACTTTTGCAAGGGGAAAGGGGGGGGGGGAGCAACAGTTATTTAAGTTGGGGGAGGGGGGGTCCGAGGCATATTTTAGGCAGTTTTATAAATAAAATGTGATTTAAAGAAATTTGAATTTTGAAGGGGGGATCTGGACCCCTGACCCCCTTCTAGATGCAAACATGGGATAAATGTTAATTTCATGCTACTATTTGTCAGGATTCAAATGAAAATTTTCAAAATTTTATTGCACATCTATTGGACAGCCCCTATCATATCCCAAGATATGATGTGTCTGTTCATTAAGGTATCCGATCCATAATAGCCCCAGATTAAATGAATCTAGATGCTTAACATACATGTATGGGCTTAATACTCAGTATACTTGGACATTATTTTCATGTTAAAGTATCAGTCTATATGAGTATATAGGAGTGGAATGTATCCTAATTAATGACTGTTTCCTGTTCTTGAAGAGTTGTCCCCCTTTAATCATAATCTATAAAAACCAATTTAAAAAAAATATATACGGTATACAATTTATTTTAAATAGATTTTGTACTCCTAAGGATTAAATTCATCTTTTCACCAAAGCATTTTTTGATATTCTTAGTATTTACTTTTTTATTAGCTCACCTGAGCTGAAAGCTCAAGTGAGCTATTCTGATCACATTTTGTCTGTCTGTCTGTCTGTCCGTCCGTCTGTCTGTCTGTCTGTAAACTTTTCACATTTTCAACATCTTCTCCAGAACCACTAGGCCAATTTCAACTAAACTTGGCACAAAGCAACCTTACGCAAAGGGGATTCAAAGTTGTGAAAATTAAGAACCACACCCTTTTACGAGGGGAGATAATTAGAAATAATTGAACATTTTCAAAAATCTTCTTCTCAAGAACCATTTGGCCAGGAGAGCTGAAACTTACGTGGAAGCATCCTCAGGATGTGTAGATTCAAAATTATGAAAATCATGACCCCTGGGATAGGATGGGGCCACAATTGGGGGGGGGGTCAAATTTTAACATAGGAATGTACAGAGTAAATCTTAAAGAATCTTCTTCTCAAAAACTAATCAGCCAGGAAAGCTGAAACTTATGTGAAAGCATCCTCAGGTAGGGTAGATTCAGTGTTGTGAAAAATGTAGGATGAGGCCACAATGGGGGGTCAAATTTTTACATAGGAATATATAGAGTAAATCATTAAGAATCTTCTCAGAAACCAATCAGCCAGGAAAGCTGAAACTTATATGAAAGCATCCCCTGGTAGTGTAGATTCAGAGTTGTGAAAATCGTGACCCCTTGGGGTAGGGTGGGGCCACAATGGTGGGGTCAATTTTTTACATAGGAATATATAGAGTTAATCTTTAAAAATCTTCTTCTCAGAAACCAATTAGCCAGGAAAGCTGAAACTTATTTGGAAGCAGCCTCAGGTAGTGTAGATTCAGAGTTGTGAAAATCATGACCCCCGGGGGTAAGATGGGGCCACAATGGGTGGTTGAATTTTTACAAAGGAATATAAAGAGTTAATCTTTAAAAATCTTCTTCTCAGAAAGCAATCAGCCAGGAAAACTGAAACTTGTGTTAAAGCATCCTCAGGTAGTGTAGATTCAGAGTTGTGAAAATCATGACACCCGAGGGTAGGGTTGGGCCACAATGGGGGGTCGAATTTTTACATAGGATTATATAGATTAAAGTCTTTAAAAATCTTCTCAAAAACCAGTTGGACATTAAAACTGAAACATGTCTGAAGCTTAATAGGGTAAATTCAAATGTGTTTAAATCATGATCCATGGGGGTAGGATGGGGTCACAACAAGGGGGGGGGGGTGGGAACAAATTATTAAATAGGAATATATAGAAAAAAAACTTTAAAAAATGTTCTAAAAAACCATTTGCTTAGAAAAGCTGTAACTTTTCAGATAGTGTAGATTCAAATGCATTAAAATCAAACTTTTTAGGAGTCGGGTGGGGTCACATTATGGATCGAAGTGTACAAAAATAACATATTAATTATTCAGAAAAAACTGAAATGTTATCACATATGGTTTTACTTATATGCAAGCATTTTAACATATTGCTGATTCTTTAAAATTGTTTAGATTCTCGCACCTGGACGATTCTTGGGTCTCACAAGGGGCCAGAGTTTGATGTAGGTTTATATCCCATATAAAAACAATTATTTAGGATTTTGTTGAGAACTACGATGCTCAATATGTGATATGACTATAAAATCATCCTGTTAGAGAAGGGACTTGATTATAAACATAAGAATATCCAAGGGGAAATGGATTTTTTTATTTTCAGGATCCAAATGTATTCTACTACATTGTCCAGATATTTTGTATTATGACTCCATTAAGCTGATCTTATCATGTCTATTGTTGCTCAGGTGAGCGATGTGGCCCATGGGCATCTTGTTTTAAAAATGTGCTTGTCCCCATAGACCTTATGCAACCTTCATTAATTAAGTACTGCTTAGTTAATCATATTTTTGAAAATTTTTCTCGGTAAATCTTTTTCTACTCCAAAAAACTTTTAATTTATATCAGAGTATTTAATACATGATGGAAAGTTATTCAGGGTTAGAAAAATTAGGTCCTAATATGGGTCGGATACCTTAAATCATAAGAGGAGTTCTGGGATATAGGTTTTGTTTAGGAGTGATAAACGTCAATTTTCTGCTACTATTTGACTCTCTGGATGAACTTTAAATCTTCAAAACCTTACTGCACATCTATAGGACAGCCCTTATCATATCCCAAGATATGATGTGTATATTCATTAAATCATAAGAGGAGTTCTGGGATATAGGTTTTGTTTAGGAGTAATAAACGTCAATTTTCTGCTACTATTTGACTCTCTGGATGAAATTGAAATGTTTAAAACCTTATTGCACATCTATAGGACCGCCCCAATCATATCCCAAGAGATGACATAGCTACTCCAAAAGTTGTAAGAGGAGTTATGGGAACCATACTTTTTTGCAAAATAACGTCATTTTTGTTGCCCACCGATCCCTGTGTTAAAAAAAAAATTCTGAAACCCGATCACACTTTAAAATGACATCCCTAATCATATTCTAGAAGATCATTTGGCTTCTGCCAAAAAATGTTGACGTTTTTGAAACCAGATTTTTTGTTAAAAAACCGTCATTTTTCAGCCACAAAATGACTCCCAGGACAAAATTGAAATTTCCGAAACCTTATTGCGCATCTATAGTATACCCCAAAAAATTTCCTAAAAGATGATTTGTCTATTGTTGAAAATGTAGGAGGAGTTCGAGGAAGAAGGTTTTTTGTGAAAAAACGTCATTTTTTATCAATTATTTGACCCCCAGGACTACCAGAGAATTTTTAAAACCTTTTTACAAAACAACCCCAAATCACACTCCAAAAGTTCAGTTTGCTGGTTTATAAGATGTAAGAGCAGTTTGAGAAAGTAAAACGTGACAGACGGACGGACGGAACAAGGTAATATACCCGAACTTTCTTTAGAAAGTGCGGATATAAATATACCTCCAATAAAACTTTAAAAACAATGTTGTATGAAGAAAAAAGACAATATTTTATTAAATAGCTATTAAAACAAAATAGCAGTATATCCAATATAAGTCACCATTTGCTGAAGTGTTCCTGCTTATATTGCTGGGAGTATACGTATACATGTCACATCATTCGTAACACTGGGAAAATATTCTGATGTAGTTAGCTTTAGTAGACCGGAAAAATTAAAAAATGACAATAACAAACCGTCAACCATCTCAAAAATCCATAAAACGAAATACAAATTCAAAGCAAAGCAAAACGGACTTCCAAAAATATAGAGGTAGGATCATGTGCCTAAGAGGAGTAAGCATCCTCTTCTGACCGGTCACATCCGCCATGTGCCCAATGTCATATCGGAAAAATGTCAATATTGGAAAAAAATGTCGTAATTTGGGGAAATTATCATGATCGGGAAAAAGGAGAAAAATCCGTGGACAATTCGGTATTTAATCTATTTTATTTTAAACACAGTTTATCGATACTCTAACGGATTGTGTAACATGCAAAGCCTATTTTACTCTTCTACAAATACAAAGTAAAGTGGTGGATTAACGAGATATTTCTATCAATATTGTATTAGTCAAGTAGACGACTATTATAAATAGTTAGTAGAGTAGTCAGTTGCAAATGGGACCCGAATAAGGCTGTCTCGTATTGAAAGTGTCTGATTTATTTAATGTATTGATAATTTTTGAAAAATCAAAGGTTGTAGCACCAGTTTGCAATAGGAATTTTTACTGGTTTTTGAATCATGTTTAAGTACTTTGATATGTGTTGTCTAGTAAAACGTTTCATATCCTTATATGATAAAAACGAGGACTTCGTCTGTAGCACTGAAAGGATATCCTAATATTGCTAGCTTTAATAGTCAAGAATGTGTTGCTTTATCTAATTCAATTTGAACTTAATTTTATTGATTTTAAAATGACGCAGCACTAAGGTATACTATGCAGTCGCTATGCTATACTATGCTAAAATTAAAATAATTTTTATAAATATTACTTGTTTTACTCCAGAATGTTATTATAATTTAGACAATGTGTTATTATTTTTTCAGAGTGTTAAATGCACAAATTGATGTGTTTGACACCGAGAAGACTATCTAAATTCACATTTTACAAAAGCATTTACATAACAAGTATTTATCATCTTTTGAAAAGAAATTGAGAGGATGTTTCATTTATTTAAAAATGTTACTACTTTGATGGACTCTATAAACTGACTTGAAAAATATGTAAATATTAGGCAAACATCATATAAAATTTCAACAGGAAGTTATTTCTTTGATGTTGATTCTAATAAAACACGAACCCTTAACTACGCAGCATCACTTTTTAGCATCTACAAGATAGGTATAATTTATTTATATTTATGTAAACATTTAATTCAAATAAGGAAAATCTCTTGCACTATTGAAATCTGTTTATGACCTCCATTCGGGAGAATAAGCTACGTATATCACGTGACTGTCAATTCATGGGACCACTCTAAGTGTCATAGAAAATGACATTTACTATGCTGTTTCATTTATTATCAAATGTTAATCATAATATGATAACTATGGAACATCTTGTAATAATGTTTGCATCGATTTATGGACGTTTAAAACCATTAGTTTTTTTCATAGTGCATATTAACAAAGCTGCGGATTTGGGTATTAGACAGTCTACATGAAGCCTCTTCCAAATTCAAAATTGCGTGGTTGAATCCCAAGTTATTTTAATCAAGTATACTATCCTTTGGTAGTTGGATATATGCTGTCTAATAAAATCATATCTTTACATGATAAAAACGATTTGATAAAAAAAAGTTCATAAAACGGAAGAAATTTTCAAGCATTTAGACATAATTTGAATTAATTCGTTATCAGAGAGATCAGTAGAAAGAAACGTCATCTTTACTTCCAAACAGTGTGTTCATTATTTCATGTATATATGTTGAAAAAATGATGCTTCTTGTAAGCTTTTAAGACGCTATCAATGGCGGAAAAATGATACGTGAAATAAAAGTGCAATAGTTTAATTAAGATATAAAATATATATACATATCCGATAGAAAAACAAACATAGGGTTTACTTTGGAAGCGCATAATTGAATTTGAGTTTTCATGATCAGAAGGAAAATAATGAAAGATGTTCTAGATTTTGTCAACGTTATATCATTTTCTTTGTTTAAAGTCTTATGGTTTATGACAAGCAGAATTTGTTCACATTCCAATTAAAAAAAAAAGTTCGCAAGATAGATACAGATACACGACAGTTAAAATAACTCAGTCCTTAAACAAAAAACTTTACTATACCAAGTGAATGCAACAATATCATATCCATACAACTATGTGTAGAGGTAAATTACGTTGGTTTTATATCTAACTAGTAATCAGATATGTTTGAACAAGTACACCCATCTTCCAGACAAGTCACTAGTCACTCACAAAACAGCAAAACAAAAACAAAAACAAAACAAAAAAACCAAAAAAAAAACCCAACCCCCCCCCAAAAAAAACCCGAAAAAACCGGCTTGCTTATATCATATTAGATAGTCTTACATGTTGGTTTTGGGTTGTTGCATATTTTACACACTTTTGGTGGAAGGATTATAAATGGAATACAGTATACATGTTTTCTTTTCAGACAAACATAAATTATTTGCTCTTAAATACTGGTAAACCTTATACTTCTTTTACTGTTAAATACAACCTGAAGCACATTTGCAGCTCTGTTCTCTGCTACCTTGATTAGGAAAAGCAATGGCTTGTGTGAAGAGCATTTATTGACAATGCTAAATGAAGTTATAATGAATATAAATATGAAAATGTGAGACTGCATACATAATATACCTAATACGTAATTTTTCAAAAATTCTGCAGAATGAAGGGCCCCAAAAATATCCCACTGGAGGGACACTGTACTGCATGCGATGTATCCCTCGTCCCACTCAAAAATGTGCTTCCTTTTAACGGTAAAGATTCTAAAGAATCAAGATTTAAAGCAGAAATCTAGTCTATACCAATTTATAAAAATATTTCCTGCGAACATTGTGCTTTAACTAAATTTACAGAAAAAAAGAGATTCAATAACATGTGTTAATTTTGACATGCCTGTTCACTGTGAAAAAAATACATTGTTATTGCCCGTAGACAACCCATGTCAATGTTATGTGTCTAACTATTGGAATGCGTCCAAATGTAAAATGTACATGTTTAATCTAAAACAATTGCTATATCAAAGCAAAACAACCCCCTAAATGTCTATTTACATAAACATGTGAACACAATGTACACTCACATTGTCAACCTTAGGTGCCACCTCAGATAGTAACCTCCAAAATAAAAAAAAAGATGACAGTCCTTTTAAAAGCTGATGGTTAACAATTATTTTAACAAAACAAATATTGTTTACACGTCCTGAAAAAAAAGTGAAAACACATACATCTTGATGTTAAATACCTTGTAACACACCTTTACACAACTGAGAACTTATTTCCAAATACTTTTTGGAATACTTGTGTGCCACCTCAGATAGTCACCCCATTCATTTTTTAAATTAAACTTGGAACATGAAATATCTATATCATAAGACTTGTAAAATTAAAAATGAAATATATAACTATAAAGATGATAAATACATCAAAGTCAACCACTGTCGGTCTCATGCCCTATTCCTGTAATGTAAACATCCATACCTCCATGCAATGTACCTTTCCCCCATTACTCTAATAAAACAAAAGGAAATTGCAAGATTTCATCCTCAAGACTAAAATACGGAGCCACCAATAATGGATACCGCCTCAGTCAGTTATCCCTCATTACTAGACCCTATATGACAGATATCCTAAATAGGTAACATCCATGCGCTGTACCTATACATCCTCCTCATTTATCTAGTAAAACAGCAAATATGAAAATATAAGATTTCAACCTAACACAAACACAATGTTAAAATGACTCAAATACAGAGCCGCACAATATTGGATACCGCCTCAGTCAGTTATCCATCATTACTAGACCCTATATGACATATATCCTACATATGTAACATCCAATGCGCTGTACCTGTACATCCTCTCCATTTATCTAGTAAAACAACAAATATAAAAATATAAGATTTCAACCTTACACAAACACAATGTTAAAATGACTCAAATACAGAGCCGCACAATATTGGATACCGCCTCAGTCAGTTATCCATTATTACTAGACCTCATATAACATTTATCTTAGAAAATGTGATATAGAAACTATAATGTTGATAACAATGACACTCTGATGTATCTCTGAATTGATATATTAGGAGGGAGGAGATATTCAGTGAGGCTTCAATTCCGTAACTACAGATACACTGAATATACGAGGGTTGTCCGATTTATTCGATATTATTTTTTCTGAAAAAGTTATATACTCAAGTATAAATTCCAAGCATTATCAATTTAATAACAGTCAGTAAACAATGTGATCAGCTGAAAAACACACATCACATCAACGCATATGAGCAATTATAATCTTACAGCTAATTTATGCATATAAGAAATCGGGTAGAGCCCTATGGAAGAAAAGTGTCTCATGTAGAAACCGTTCTTTAACATTAAAACCACGTGTTTTCCAATAGCCAAACTATCAAGATTTATCCTGATTGTTGAATAATAATAAAATGGATAGAAAAAAAACCCACTTATATTGCAATTCAATTAGATTGAGACAATCGAGACATATTCTTTTTTCGACCTTCATTTTTTTTTGAATAGGAAGGACAAAACAAAATATGTATGTTCCGGATATATGCGTCTTCAAAAGAAATGTTTGTGTTTTCAAAAATATTTAAGTAAATGCCATTATGATAAAGACAATCAAATTAACATGGACAAAGGATAAGCTGAAACAAAATTTAACTATATGTTATGTTTTCTTATATATTTTTAAATAGAATTACCCTTTTGTTAAACCTTTTATAAAACTGAGTATGAATCTCTAGACATTCAGAGTATGCTTTCTAATCTATGGTGATGCCATGATAACGTTAGAAGTTATTTCAAAGTCATCAGGGAAATCTTGTCAAGTAGATGTAATTAAAAAAACAACATTACTAAACCTAATGTGACTTCTTGATTTAGAAACGTTCAAAATGCCACGTTTACATGGGCGTAATAATTTAGTTGCTAAATTAATTTGTTTTTTTAAATACATATTTATTTGAAGAATATTGTAAAAAATAATACATTTGCAAGAGTTTTGTGATACATCTGTGATACATTAATGGTCGAAGAATAAGCTGAATGGATCAAGTTTTTTCTGTTCATTATAATTCATATCTACGAGACGAGTAACGATATATTTTTCTGTTAAACAGATATCGGTTTGATTAACCTTATATACAAATGATTATGTACGAAGCCTTTGAAAATAAGAGTCTACCTTCTAATCTATGATGACGTCAGGATGAAGTAAGGGTCATTTAAAAGATTTCAGAGAAATCCTGTAAAGTAGATTTAAAAATAATACAACAATAGCAGGAATAGTTTGAACACGTTCGGAATACCACACATACATAGTACTGTATGTGTAAAGATGTAGTTACTACATTAATTGGTTTTAAAATAGATATTTGATACATATACCTCCTATAAAATTATATTATTGTAACAATTATGTACTACATTAATGTATTTACATCACTGTCATATGTTTACTTTTTAAGACTAACGCTATGTATACTCAGTCTTATATTTTGTGTTGTGTTGTTTAAACACTGTATATTTATACTATGATTTTAATTGAATTATTATAATTATTTTTTGTTATTAAATCTAGGTTGAGATATATCCGTTGATATCAACTACTTATTCTAATTTCTAGTTCTTAAAATAAAATTTATTTTTAACTTTAAAACATTGTGTCCATTTAGGATTCTATGGGGTAATCAGATAACAAGGATCGACAACGACGCTTTTGCGGGGCTATCACAGCTGAGAAAACTGTAAGTAACGTTTTTTCTGCTCATTATTTCATTCTTGAAGATAAAGATGACAGTTAAATTTCATCAATTTCAATATTATATATGAATATAAAAAATATAAAAATGATTATTTACAAAGCCCGATGTATTAAATATACTAAGCGGTAATCAGATAATCAGAAAATATTACGCTCACTTATGAAATTGACAAGATTATCTAATACTCAACATTTTCGGAAAAATAAAAATGCCATTGTTAAGACTGAGGATAAGGAGGGGTGTTCGGTTGGTTAGCGTAAACTGAAACGCTACATCAACATTTAATTTCATGGGTCATGACGGTATCATTTTAGAAACATGTTTTTTGTTTTTGTTCAAAAGGAAATATAAAAAAATTGAAAAACTGCTTTTGATGTACACTGTAAGTAAGACAATGTGTTGTTAAAAATTACTCACTATCAATATTTCAAAAAGAAAAATATCCAGAAATATGAAAAAGATTTTTTCTTCATTCTTAAACAAAACAAATTTTAAAAAGCAGTAACATATCTTCTGATCATATTTGTTATTTCAAGCCTCAAATAAAAATGTGTTGTATGAAAATATATTAGACGCCAACGTTTTATTGAATAACTATTGAAACATCACAGTAGTATAAACCACCATTGGCGCAAGTGTTCTGGCTTTTGCTGCAGGGTGTTTAGGTACCTATGATCTCATCCGTAGCACTGACATAATATTATAGTGTAGTTAGTTGTGACATCATAGCTTGGTTTTATTGGTAAACGTGTGTTAATATCGGGATATGTCTAGGAATGCAGTCGGATTACATAACTAATATAATAGCTAATATGCTAACTAGGCGAACCTCAGACTGTTAAACTGTAAAGCTGATGGTGAGCCGAACATGCAAAATTATTTAGGAAGTTCAATTGTTCCTGCTTGATAAACAGAGTTAGGTCTACGTACTGAATAACCTTAAGGCTTAATAATGGATATTGGAATAAATTACCGGTTAATTGTAAGACGAGAAAGCTAACCTTCATGATATTATCAGACAATGTTTAATTGAAAGATATTTTTTTAATTGAAAAATATTTTTTTCTAAATTGGAAAAAGATATAACTCTTAAGCTACCATCAATTCAGTATTGTCAATCGAATCAAATTAGATAACAAACGTTTGAAGAACAAATTAGTGATTCATACCGTAATTTGGTTTTAAAATGAGATGAGTTAATAAATATCATAAATATGTATTCGTTTGGTAATCATAAAAAATGGAAGATATTGGTGCATGAACCTTGTAATATATAAGGAGTTGTTTCTGAACCACTTGTTAAAACGATAACATTCTTATGAAGGTCAGGAACTTCAAATTGCATCAAAAACAACAGCTAAACAGATAGTTAAACATGCTAACGAAGAGCAATTAAAGGCAAATGACACCACATACTGTTTTGTAAAATCTTTAGGGACAGGGACGACTCCAAAATCTTAACTTAAAGTTAACAACTTTTGATTTAATATGTTGTTCCCCCAGTCTATGCAGGTACAATATGGGATCGAAAGCTGCTCGGAATTAATATTTTAGATTGCACACTACAGAAAATTTCTAGGAGTTCGAACCCTCAGAGACAAATATAATGTTATGCAAATTGAGCTTAGAATTGACCTGCCAGTGATTCATGCAGTCTGATCACGTATTTACCGGACAGTGTGAAAGTGATTAGGTGAGATGTTGAGGAGACCTAAATAATTATAAACAAGAGCAAGAATGAATAATTCCGACTGAATCTGGTCAAATCGAACAAAAGAGCTACGTTGTTCAGTGAGCTTTGTGAGGGAGTATACAGACATATTCACGGGGAGTGACCTGGATCCTGGGAAAAACTGTTAGTGGCTGTTGCAACGTTAAATGTATTGTCTTAAAAAGATAAAAGAAGCGCTGAAAGAAAAATCAAAATATTTTTAAAGAAAAATAACCCGTCGAATCAATAATTTACCGATTAACATAATCGTTAATTTTGGATTTTTTTCAATATTATATTTTTTAAATGATTGTTAGGATTGTTTAGTTTTAGAAATACATAAATTGTAGTATGTAAGGTAAAAATCGATTCTTGATCTACATCTACGATGAATTTGCGAGGGTTGTCTAAATATTCCGATACCTAGCTATTAGCTTTTGCTTATTTTTTTTTAGTCAACTCATAAGGTTTTTCAAAATTATTCATAAAATAATCAAATAACCTTTATATTTGGTGTTTTATATTTGGTATTAATTGAAGTAGACCGATGCTTTCATTGATTTGGTGAGTTTATCGAATACAATATATACACTTTATCAGAATTATTTTGGTCTTTCATTTTAAATTCAGTGGAATTAAATAGGTTAAAACCAGTTATACAGTCAACGAATTTAAATCAAACATTTATCGATTTAAATGCAATCAGCTCACATAAACACGTGACATCAAAGCACATAACGCAGGGGTGTTAAAGAAGCATATGCAATCTAAGATGCAAGTTATTCCGAGAAATAACAAATCTTTGTTATTAATTATCTTTTTCAATATCAAAACATCACAACATCGACCAAAATCAAATAAAAGATACAAGAGACAATTTTTATCTTCAGAGATTAGACTGTATTACGTAGGTTTACACATTGATGACGTCATGACTGAAAGTGGAATGTCGTGTTAATTTGATCGGAAAGCATTATAAATAGATTCAAAATATAACGAATCAAAGAACTGTAATAAAGTATTTTGGTGTGAGTTGTTGAGAATTGAAAAAGAGAATATTGG
Source organism: Magallana ariakensis (assembly GCA_020458035.1). Classification (NCBI taxonomy): domain Eukaryota; kingdom Metazoa; phylum Mollusca; class Bivalvia; order Ostreida; family Ostreidae; genus Magallana; species Magallana ariakensis. The sequence continues at coordinate 79,084,140 of CM035812.1, read as the reverse complement.
AACATATGTTAACTTTATGAAATTTTCGCTAAAAGGTATGTAATTTTGGTATCATTTTTCGACCAGGCTTTTCTCTGTCGTTGTCTACGATATAAACATCCAACTAGAACAACACTACCCCGCATATTTTGAAGTTCACATTTAACATGTATCAAAAGTTTAATCAATGCTGAACTTGAAAAATGCTGCTAGAATGCCCTGTTATGTGTTGCTTTGTTGCAGCATGCCGTTTTCCGTGCATATTGTATAAAAGTTGGAAAGGTTTATAGAGAAATGGATAAATAACTATTTGATCAAGGATAATATAGGATTCTAGCAGCAGTTTTTATAAGATTGAGATGTTTTGCCTTTACTTAGTATGTTTATTGTTTTGTGGAAACCGCGGTGTAGTGTTGTTTTATCTCATTTTATATTAAGGTATACATGTAAGCTATTTATAATTATCACGTGATAATGCAACGAGATGACAGTAATGTACTACCCGATTTTAATGCATTTAAATCTTATTTATTTGGAAAAAAAATAATGTTTTGGTCCAGTTCAAAAAAGTCATTTAATATTATGAATTTTTATAGAACAGTCAAAATTTCTTTACCTACCCGCGAAGCAATCATAATCTTACAGCTAGTTTATATATTAAACAAAGAGCAAATCGTGTAGAGCACTATGGGAAAACAGAATCGCTCTTTGTTTATATCGTTACTTAGCATTGAAATCACGTGTTTCCCAATAAAAAAATATCCGGATTCAAGTGTTTGAATAACTGTTACAAAAACTTAAAACGATACATTAAAAATGGATTGCGAAAATAACATATATTACAATTCAATTCGATTGAGACAAACAATGCATAATTTCTCGGCCTTTAATTTTTTATTAAAAATGTGTTAATTAAATTTTTTTAATTAAATGTGTGTGTGTATATATATATATATATATATATATATATATATATATATATATATATATATATATATATATATATATATATATATAAAATCACAACACCGAAATAAACTATTATTTATGAAACTATAAACTATTATTTATAAAATTTATATTTATAAGCTATAAAAAACAGATAAATTACCCCAGACTACTTAAGGTAACTACATCAAAATTAAAGGCCGAGATTCGATTGCGAAAAAAACATATATTACAATTCAATTCAATTGAGACAAACAAGTCATAATTTCTCGGCCTTTAATTTTTTATTAAAAATGTGTTAATTAAATTTTTTTTAATTAAATGTATATATATATATATATATATATATATATATATATATATATATATATATATATATATATATATATATATATATTTATATATTTAATAAGCACAAACATTGCAATAACTCTCAAATTACAGTCTGGAATACAGTTAAACGACAATTTGAGAGGATCGGGACGATACACATTGCATAGATATATACATATATAATAAGCACAAACATTGCAATAACTCTCAAATTGACATATACCTGCCCATAGTGAATGATATAGATATACATAAAGCACAGAGAAATTCACCTTATTGGAGCTCCACCTCCGCCCCGGCCGGGGCTTGAACTCACGACCTCCTCTCAAATTGTCGTTTAACTGTATTCCACCTGTATCTCAAACGACCGTGTAGTGAGCGACCGGCGCGCTAGGTTCCCTTCGTCATCGAAAGCAAGATTTTTGTCTTGCCTAGATGGCGTAGTGGTTAGCGCGGTGGCCGCTCACTGCTAGGAGAATGGGTTCCAGAGGTCGTGAGTTCAAGCCCCGGCCGGGGCGGAGGTGGAGCTCCAATAAGGTGAATTTCTCTGTGCTTTATGTATATCTATATCATTCACTATGGGCAGGTATATGTCAATTTGAGAGTTATTGCAATGTTTGTGCTTATTATATATGTATATATCTATGCAATGTGTATCGTCCCGATCCTCTCAAATTGTCGTTTAACTGTATTCCACCTGTATCTCAAACGACCGTGTAGTGAGCGACCGGCGCGCTAGGTTCCCTTCGTCATCGAAAGCAAGATTTTTGTCTTGCCTAGATGGCGTAGTGGTTAGCGCGGTGGCCGCTCACTGCTAAGAGAATGGGTTCCAGAGGTCGTGAGTTCAAGCCCCGGCCGGGGCGGAGGTGGAGCTCCAATAAGGTGAATTTCTCTGTGCTTTATGTATATCTATATCATTCACTATGGGCAGGTATATGTCAATTTGAGAGTTATTGCAATGTTTGTGCTTATTATATATGTATATATCTATGCAATGTGTATCGTCCCGATCCTCTCAAATTGTCGTTTAACTGTATTCCACCTGTATCTCAAACGAACGTGTAGTGAGCGACCGGCGCGCTAGGTTCCCTTCGTCATCGAAAGCAAGATTTTTGTCTTGCCTAGATGGCGTAGTGGTTAGCGCGGTGGCCGCTCACTGCTAGGAGAATGGGTTCCAGAGGTCGTGAGTTCAAGCCCCGGCCGGGGCGGAGTTGGAGCTCCAACAAGGTGAATTTCTCTGTGCTTTATATATATATATATATATATATATATATATATATATATATATATATATATATATATTAAAAAAGAAAACACGAAAAACGTTCAATATAGCTTAAGCGCTTTCATTTTAAAATCTTCAGAAGCTATATAATGGTAACATAGTAACGTGACGTCAAAAAACTTGAACGTTGAACGGCGATGGCTATAATGACGTCATAGCTGGATTTAGCGGAAAAAAAATAATATGCAACATAGTAGATAATATACAATTCGATACATGATTATTACAGACAGTTCAATTTGGGTTTAAAAATACGTATGAAATGTTTTTCTTTTTCTCTTCTTTGAACATTACTGTCACTCAACAGTTTGTAAAACGGAAATATTTTAAACTGTTTATTGCCGCAAATATCCAAATGCTCACTTAACGGTATCTGTCGATATCCCGGGGTGTTTATATGTTGTTTATGCACTCGCACACGGGCCCGAAGTGGATTGCTCGTTTCGCCAATATAGTACTCGTTGCAGCCTGGACATGTTATTACATATAAAACATTCTTAGTGTCACACGACATGTCCGTCTTTACGATGAATTCTTTTCCGTTGAACTCGTACTTAGATCCCTCTGTAATATGGTGACAGGTCCCGCATCGTGGGTTTCTACACTTAGTAACTGTGTGTTTGTTATCAAAATGGGAAGTGCACAATATTCGTTTTAGATTTTTAGGCTGACGTCTGCTGTTAATAAAGTTCACATCTTTGTAAATTTCTTTCGTGGATTGGTCGTTGATGAGGGTATTATTAAACTGATGAATTATTGGCGTAATGTTCTGATTTCTTGGATTAAAGGTACGTACAAATGGAATAATATCAATGGTTTTTTGCGGATGTTTACTGGCTAATAATTCCGATCTATCATATTTCCTGGCATTACGAATTCCGTCGTCAATGAGACCTTCGGGATAACCTTGGTTAGTGAGGTAATGTTTGAGTACCCTGAGGCGTATGTCTTGGATGTTTTCATCGCTCACAATGGTACAAATACGTCGAGCTAAATTATATGGAATAGCGGTTTTAGTATGATGAGGGTGACACGAATTAAAATGAAGATATTGATGTGTGTCAGTTGTTTTGTAGTATATATCAGTAAACAGTTTTCAATTCTTCTTTATAACTAGAACGTCCAAAAATGATAATTTGGTGTCACTACTTTCTAAAGTAAATTTGATATTGGGATCAAGGTTGTTCACAAGTTGATGAAATATCTCTAAATTTTCGTCACTATTATTCCATAAAATAAAGCAATCGTCTAAAAATCGTTTCCAACTAGATTTTAATAGATCTGGCTTCTTCTTCTCCCCAGAGTGAAAGTATTTGTTCGTGTAGCTTTTCTTCAAGGTATCCAAGAGTTAGAGTGGCGTATGTTGGTGCCACCTTTGTCCCCATTGCTGTACCTTTCACTTGTAAATAATGATTTTTTCCGAACGCAAAGGTGTTGTTTTGAAGTAATATACGTAATCCTTCGAGTATAAACTCTTTTCTAAAGCGATCTTGTAGAATTTCAGGATGCTTGTTGATCCAATAGCTCACTGCTTTTATTCCAAGCTCTGTTGGTATATTAGAATATAAACTGACCACGTCAAATGACACAAGTTTTGCGGTAAGTTGAACACTTTCTGGTAATTGGTTTATAAAATTCACATCATCCTTAATAAAACTGGGAACTTTTTCACAGTAGGGTTTTAGTAATATATCGATCAAATGACTTAATCTTTGGGTGGATGAATTAGGTCCTCCTACAATAGGTCTAAAAGAGAGGTCTTCTGGATTTAAGCAGCAAATGTATTCTCCAGTCTGGGTTTCTACAGCATTTTTTATTTGTAATGATTTATGTACTTTTGGTAATCCGTAGAATTGACTTTCGCGGGCATCAAAATTATTAAGATAGTCTCTTTCCTTGGAAGTGATACTTGATAAATTTTCATTCACAAAATGCTTTAATTTTGACAGAGTTTTTTTTCCCGGTTTGCGTCAACATGTTTATAATATTCTGGGTCATTTAGCATATCTAATATTTTACCTTCATAATATGCTTTATTCATTACAACAACTCCGCCTCCTTTGTCGGCCTCTTTGATAACAATGCTGTCATCATCACATAAATCTTTTAACGCTTGTTCTTTTTTCGATAGATTTGACTTTGTTTGTCTTGGAATGTTAGAAAGTTGGAAATTATCAAGAGTATTACACACTGTATCTAACGTTTGATTTCTACCCCGTTTTGGATTAAAATCTGACTTGTTTCTGACGAGATCCTGTTTTTGTTCCTCATTTAGATATTGTGTAGAATCGTCATCATCCTCGTAAAAATATTCCTTTAGTCGAAGTTTTCTTGTATATTCCTTAATATCCGTTTTAAGTTGTTCGTTATTCATACGGGGAGTTGGTGTATATTTCAAACCTTTTGATAATAATTTTATTTCAGTTTCATTCAATATTCTGTTCGAGAGGTTGAACACTTTAGGATTATGTTGCATTGGTTCCTGTGTATTATTAGCTTCACGAGCATCTAATACATCTGTGTCCGTTGTTGACGATTCCTCGGTATGTATCTTTGCCCTCGATTGGGCTTGCCTCCTCCTAAAAAATGATGTTGTACTCCACGTCCAATAAAGGTTGTTTTCCCATCTCTGTAGATGTTTGATGGTCTGTGCCGTTTAGGTCTTTGGCCATAATGGTTTTGATTGATTCTCCTACGGTAACCCGTTTGTTGATTTATTGGTTTATCGTAGTAATGAAAAAAACATTTCATACGTATTTTTAAACCCAAATTGAACTGTCTGTAATAATCATGTATCGAATTGTATATTATCTACTATGTTGCATATTATTATATTTTTTTTCCGCTAAATCTAGCTATGACGTCATAATAGCCATTGCCGTTCAACGTTCAAGTTTTTTGACGTCACGTTACTATGTTACCATTATATAGCTTCTGAAGATTTTAAAATGAAAGCGCTTAAGCTATATTGAACGTTTTTCGTGTTTTCTTTTTTAATTTTTATCTATAACTCGCCGTCCACTGTGGATTTTTTTGTGTATATATATATATATATATATATATATATATATATATATATATATATATATATATATATATATATATATATATATATATATATATATATATATATATATATAATCACAACACCGAAATAAACTATTATTTATAAAACTATAGACTATCATTTATAAAATTTATATTTATAACCTATAAAAAAACAGATAAATTATCCCGGACTACTTAAGGTAACTACATCAAAATTAAAGGCCGAGAAATTAATAATGTTAAATTTATTATAAATAAAGTTTATTTCGGTGTTGTGATTTTTTTCATATACTACTATGTGTGTGGATTTATACTATATATATATATATATATATATATATATATATATATATATATATATATATATATATATATATATATATATACCTCCAAAAAAAATTAAAAAATGTGTCGTATGGAGAAAAAAGACAATGTTTTATTAAATAGCTATTAAAACAAAATGGCATTATATCGAATAGAATTCACCGTTGGCTGAATTGTTCCAGATTATGTGACCGGGAGTAAAGGTGTATCTGTGACATCAGGCATATCACGGGAAAATATTCTGATGTAGTTACCTTAAGTAGTCCGGGATAATTTATCTGTTTTTTTAAACACATTTTAACGATACTCTAACTTATTGTGTAACAGGGAAAACCTATAATACCCTCTTACAAATACAAATTTAAGTGGTGAATTAACGAGATATTTCTATCAATATATTTTTATTCAAGTTACTAATACAAAAGTTACAAAATACTATTATAAATAGTTAGTTTAGTAGTCAGTTGCAAATGGGGCCCGAATACATGTAAGTCTGTCCCGTATTGAAAGTGTCTTATTTATTTAATATATTGATATTTAAAAAAAAATCAAAGATTGTAGCAGCCGATTGCAATAGGAATTTTTTACTAGTTTTTGAATCATATTTAAGTAGTTTGATTTGTGTTGTCTAGTAAAAAGTTTCATATCGTTATATGATAAAAAAAAAAGGATGACCTTATCTGTAGCACTGAGAGGATATCCTGATATTGTTAGCTTTTTATTGAAGGCATTGTTTTTATCTAATTTTATTTGAACTTAATTTGATTGACGCTCGCTGCTATGCAGTTGCTATGCTATACTATGCTAAAATTAAAATAATTTTCGATTTTCCTCTGTACCAACCTGATAATCCACATTAAAAATTACATTTTCATACAACTTTGAGGTCAAATAAATCTAGCACCGTTAAATATAAACAATTTACTGTTCGCCATGCACTTGTCGATATGACGTCATACTCTAAATTTAGCCAAATATCATGCGTAGGAGAAGCGGATCAATTTATTTTTATTACTAAGAATTCATTTCATAGATAAACGACGCATAAACTACAAACAATTTATTTACCATTAAATTGTTGACACCGATAAGCCCATCTAAATTCACATTTACTTTCACAAAATCGTACCCTTAACAAGTCTTTACCTTCTGTTAAACTTAATTAAGAGGAGATTAAATAATTTAGAAATGTTACTTTTTTGATAGACTCTATTAACTGACTTGAAAAATATATAAAATATTAAGGGAACGTCATATAAATTTCAGCAGAAGGTTATTTCTTTGATATTTATTCTAATAAAACACGAACTCTAAACAATGCAGTATCACTTTTTAGCATCTACAAGATAGGATAATTAATCATATTGATGTAAAATTTCAATTCAAATAAGGAAATGTCCTTGCGCTAGTGCAATTTGGTTATGACCACCATTTGGGAGAGTGAGCGGCACATGTCACTTGACTGTCAATTCATGGGACTACTCTAAGTGTGATAGAAAATTTATGACATTACTATGCTGTTTCATTTAATATCAAATTTAAATCATAATATACTAACTATACACGAATTATTTGTAATAATAGTTGCATCAATTTATGGACATTTAAATCCGTTGATTTTTTCCCAGTACACCTTAACATTGCTGTGAAAGTAAGTATCAGACAAAGTCTACATAAAGCCTCTTCCAAAGACAAAGATCAGTGGTTTGATTATAGGATATTTCTATGGAGTATACCATTAGTCAAAACTCTAACTATAATAGCCAGTTAGTAGAGCAGTTAGTCGCAACTGGGGCCCAAATAAATATGTCCGGTATGGGGATTGTCTACCTTATCAGTTAATGTATTTATTCTAAAACCATCTACGGGTATAAGTATATGTTAATGGTTGGATATATGTTGTTTAATAATATATATCATTTCTTTATATGATGTAAAGCAATTTGATAAAAACAGTTCATCAAACGGAATATATTTTCAGGCATTATTGACATAATTTGAAATTATTTTCTAATAAATTTCTATTGAGGGGAACTATGGAAAAAAATGTCATCTTTACTCCCTAATATTGTTCTCACTATTACATGTATATGTGGGAAGATTTGGTGTTTTTAGTGAGATCTATAGACACTATATATGGACAAAAATAATATTACGTGAAATATAAGAGTGTGGTCTCAACCCGAAAAAACATGCTTCAACAGTAAAAGTTTTACGCAAAAAGCAATCGATACTATATTTTATGAAAAGAAGCCAAATATATCTAATTATGAAAAGATGGTTATTGTTTAAAATTTAGTTTTAAATTTAATGATTGATATGTTTAGGTATCAAAAATGTGTAATTGTGTCTTACCGGAAATTAGCCGACAGATTTCAATGGAAGACACGGTTCGAAAAAATTATATTATTGCTTAAATGGAAGGAAAATTCAAGAGTTTAGATGTTACCCTAATCAAATTAGATAAAATAATCTTAAATAAATGATATGCAATGTCAACCATAAATATATTTCGTTTTAGATATAAGACCAGGTAAGACATTTATAACAGAAATAATCGTTTGTCTATCATCAAGTAAAAGAGAATAATAATGTTTGAGGCATTCAATATATATATATTAAGGGGTAGTTCTGAACCGATATTAAAAAAATGATGTTTGTCTGATAAGGTCAAGAGCTTCAAACTGCATCGGAAACAACAGCTGACAAACACATGTTAAAGGACACTGGTAGAGGACACTGACACCTCAGACTGAAATTGTTATTGTTAAACCTTTAGATGAGATATAATAAAGACTGCAAAGTTCCTTAGGAAATTAACAACTTTAGATGTATAATGGTATGCACCCAGTCTATGCATGTACACTGTGGAATCACAAGCTGCTGGGAGTGAATATTTTAGAGCGCATGGTGCAGAGGTCTCCTACGAGATCGGATCTCTTAAGGACAAAATTGTTATGCAAATTAAGATAATGACTTACCTGTCACTGCTTCATGCAGTCTGAGCACAAACAGTGAAGGTTTTGTCGCACATTATGCGTGTGATTGAGACATTGGAGAGAATAACATTACATAATCAGGAACCAGACAATATATTGCCGACTGGAACGGAAATCCAGAAAAAATAATGGATTTTTATAATATTGCAGGTTTAATAGAATAAAAGTGATACTTTGTACTATCTGATGAAAAAAATCGCAGCTATTATTTTATGACATGTAATAATTCAAGGGGTTTTCCCTGCTTTGTCAGTGTAGCGGGGTGATTCTTCTGTGCGCCTAATGACGGTCGGGAAACGAAACAATACAAATAGACATACATAAAGATCTACAAAAAAGAGTGCTATTAGGAGAGAGGTTATGTTCAGTGAGCTTTGTGAAGTATTATACAGTGAGTGACCTGTATCTCAGGAAAGTTGATAGTTTCTTCAGCAGTGTTGACTTTAGGGTCTTGAATAAGATATAAAAATCAATAAGGAAAATTAAAAATATTCATGAAAGAAAATTCATGAAAGAAAATTAACCAATCGAATCAGTAGTTGTTGTTGAACATATTCGTAAATCTTTTTAAAAAAAACAATATATATATTATTTAATTGTACAAAAAAGAATAAATTAAAGTTGATTGCGTTTGCATCAAGGACCTATACAATCTACGTGTTTATGTACAGTTTGTCATTTTTTTAATAATTCAAATTCTTGTTTGTGTTTGTTTAACATGTATGCCAATGTTAACTACATATAAGATTAAAAAGGAATATATATGCATTTTCGCAAGAATTTCCATGAAGCCGGATCAATTGATGATTAGTCTCAATTTAATCATTTCAAACATTATGAACACAGAATGCCGATATCTACATATCTACATTTTTTACAAGTCAAAAGAATAAAGTATTTCCTGTTAAAAGTATTATTTTATCTGGAACAGTATTTTCTGAATTTGGTCAATATCACCACTAACCAAAGACACACTGTAGTGATTAACACACTGTGTTTTGTGCTTAGAAATATTGAAGCATTATTAAGCACGCAGGCGTCAATATTGCTATTGCTTTAATAACGAATCATAATTTGTCAGGATAAAATCTCGTCCTTGTCGTCGCGGCGGCAAAGTTGTTATCATCGTCGGTATCCTTTTTGTTGTTATTGATGTCATCGTCTTTGTTTTTGTTATCGTTGTCTTTGATGCTGTCGTCGCTGTCTTAATTCTGTCAAGCATCACGTGTCGTCGTTGTCGTCGCGGAGGCGTTGTTGTGATGATCGTAATTCTCGTTGATATCTTTGTTGTTGTTGATGTATTTTTCTGTGCTGTTGTTATTGTTGTCTCTGATGTTGTAATCGTTGTCTTAATGTTGTTTTCGTTGTTGTTGTTGTCGTTGGTATGGAGCTTGTTCAAAACAGTTAGGTAAATTCTTTCTATAAGATCAGCAGTTTTTAATTAATCTAAATGCAAACAATATAAAATAATTAATAAAAATTATATACATAACATGACAGTTTAAACTAGATTTCTGAGTAACAAGCACAGTTAAAAATTGATATAATGTGTAACTTACAGAAACATTCCTTCAACTGACTGGAAATCTACTAGTGGTTTGCTTTAGTTTTATAGCCAGATTTATGATAATATTGTACTCTTTATACTTAATGTTTATGAACTTAATTAACAGTACATCGATAATACTCTATATTATATATTATCATTAATTAATACATGTTAATGATAATCTATCCCCAGAAAATGTTTTTACTCTGCCTTCACTAACAACCACGTGATGACTCCTGACTAGACCCTTGTATCACTGACAAACCTTCTATCCAGCGGCGTTAATATATTTCTAGTAATCACAATGATGAAAATATAATATTTACAAAGCATACATACTGTTCACAAATACCATTTTATCAAAATAAGTGTCTCTTTAATAGCTTCTGTTTACACCTTCAAATGTCGAAACGACTTTATTTCTTTATACATGTATATATAACATCGGCTTTTGTTATGTCACAGTTCCAAGTCAATATCCCGGAAACTGTTCTGTGTCCGCCTTTACCAAAAGTTCATTCCTCGCCTGCCTAAATGATAGCTATAGAATTGAATACTGTTATTTTTTTATTTATTTTAAAATACCTTTTTTTACTCTAAGAGTGCAGGGGATATTTCGTCAGATAAGCTTAATTAAGCCGGGTATGTAAGTTGAGAAAAAGGTACGCATGGTTATAAAGAAGCAGCCCGAAACTGGAGAGTACTCGAAGAGGTAGTTCAATTAGAGTTCCAAGGTCAAGAGGGCGATTGCTGCTCCAAATTCGTCTAGCGTATCTATGTCAAAGGGGATAATGCACCGGATAATGTCATACGTAACCAAAAGGAAAATGCTCAACCACCCCACCCCCCCCCCCCCCACTCCCCCAAAAAGGCGGCCGATTGATTTGAAGTTTCGCTGGGTTTTACAATATTCCACGAGTCTACCAGAATATGTTATCAGCTAAAAGGAGAAGAAAGATATGTGTCTCAAATTATTGAAGTGCTTCAAAGAATAATTCCTGGAGCCACTTTTACTTCATTTTCCCTAAACATCAAGAGAGTCTAAATATTATGTAGTTGGTTGTTAATGAATTGTTGCTGTTTTAATTGATGTTCATGTTGTGTTAGTTCTTTGCACATTAAAATGCTGAGTCGATGGCTTCTGATGTGATGTTAAAGTCAGTCGGAGTTACGTCTTTGGCTTAGGCTCCACGGGATGTTTAGAATGTTAAATACTAGGTGACCTCACAATTGGGTTTCTTATAATCAAACTCCGTGTATCTCGAGAGAAGTATGAGAACCTACTCGGGTAACAATACCACGAAATGTGTCTACGCCAAATTGTGTCTCACTTGGTCACACAGCCACAGAAAGCCTGGGTTGGTGGTATGGGTAGTGATGGTGGTGACTTAGTACCAAAGACGTTTAAAGGTTCTCGGCTCATGACCGGGACTGGGCCTACCTACAAAACAACCATTAATATTTAGGGTAGGTACTGGGAAATGGCGCCAGTCATTTTTAGGACAGAGAGGTCACTAAAGATCAACTGATAATACCTAATACATAACATGCCTGACAAAAGGTAATTAACTGTTAATAATGCACCTGAAATTTACCTTAATGCGGATAATGATTAAAGGTCACTGTGAACCCCTTGCAGATGAGATGGCAGAGATGACTGAAAATACCACTCAAAAATATGGATTCATGATGTTCTGCACCCAGGAAATACAGAAACATCATGGGAGCAAAAGCTGCTTGGAACAAATAGCACATAGAGCAGAAGACTCATACGAGATCGGATCCCTTAAGATAAAAAAAATGTCATGCAATTTGAGCCAGATACTGACAAGCTGGTGTTCATTTTCTCTTTGCACGGATATAGCAGATCCCGTGTGTTCTTGGTAGAAAATACAATACTTTTTTAAAAACTCTAACTTGCAGGAAAGCATATCCTTGTTAAATACTAAAGAGTAAAAAGAATGCTGATGTACATTGCACGAGAGATACCTTTCCAGCTTTTTCAGTGCGGTGGAGTAATCCCTACCTGTGTTACTGAATTCAATTCAAAATCAAATGATATTCCCGAAAACCCACTGACATTTTCTGAAATCTACTGTACCTTGACTGCACCTCACTTTACCTTTTACTGACTTCCACTGTATGTTACTGTACTTTACTGTACATTTCTACTAAACAGCACTGTACCCCACTGTACAGGTCTACTGACTTCCAACTGTACGCCACTTTACATTGCACGTACAAGCACTGTACTTCACTTTACGCCACTGTACTTGGCACAGACAAGCACTATAACCCACTGTATCAAACTGTACCATACATTTGAAAAATAAAATCTTTTTCATTAAGATATTTTCCTCCATATTCAATTGTATGCATAATTATATAGAAAAGAATTCAACAGGTCATTAACATTAATGCATATTTTATTTATTAATTTTTATTTCGAATCTTACAATCACAAAATAATAAGACGTTCATTTAGATAATTGCCAGAGAGGATTAAAATCCTGAATTTTATATTTTGAATGAAAAAATGACAATAACAAACCGTCAACTATCTCAAAAATCCATAAAAAGAAATACAATCTGATTTAAAAAACTGCATAAATTTTATATTTGTTTATGTGTAAACTGCCGGTCGTTGCTTTTTAAGGATAAGAAAATGCACATCCCTAACCAACAAGGATACAAAATTATTTCTTTTAAATTATGACAAACCCTCGATTAATATGACTGGGCTGTTAAATCCCTTTTTCTCGTTAATTATGCTTCAGTCACTAAAAAACTAGCCAATTAAGACCGCGTCTTTTAATCACAATGAACCGTAATGAACCACAAGAAACCAGAATGATACCACGATGAGCCACAATGAACTTAATCAGTGTTATAAATATTACTTTAAAGGTATAAGTTTTATTTAATATATCTTTGTATATATATATGTTTTATTTAAGATATATAATGCTTTGAATTTGTATTTCGTTTTATGGATTTTTGAGATGGTTGACGGTTTGTTATTGTCTTTCTTTAACCTCAAAACGTTAGGACGGTTTGGTATGTTACAGAATTAATGCCTTAGTTTTCAATTATGTACATGTATGTTCAGGTACAGAAATCATATTTCATTTAGAATTCAATTATTTTAGTACATGTAACGCTTAGATAGAGAGAGGTAATATAAATATGTAGAGCATGAATTAAAAAAAACTATATGTGGTAAGTTTTTATATATCATATAATAATGTAAATATTATCATTTAAAAAGCTTAACATAATTTGCCAAGTCGTCGTATTGTTTAGTTTTGAAAGAAATCAGTCACTCTACATGACATTTGAAAATGTTCGATTAAATGGTGAAATATAATAATTTGACATTTCGCAATTAATAATAATTATTGTCATAATTAGATTAAATTAGTTTGCTTTCAGTTCAAGTGCTTTATTCCAAGAGACAAATATCTCATAGGTTATACATGTAAAGATACTTAAGATGTGCAGTACAGCGGTACTAAAAAACGCTCATTCTAATTTATCGAATAATTAGAAGGGATCAATTCTCAATATTACCATATAATCTTGTGTAGAAAAAAGGAATAAAGGCATTGTATGAAATTAGAAAAAAAACTCGAATGCATAATTTGTCGATACAATGTCATCTAGATTTGTTTGATAAGATTGAACAACCGTACTCATTTTGTTATACGGTTGTTAAGTTTGGGGATAATCCAATAACGCTATCATAGAAAGAGTTCATCTATAATTTTGTAAACTTCTTAACCTATCAATTCAAGATTTAATAGTATATGATTATCTTGGAGGATATCGTTTGGCCATTCAAATCCAAACACGCATAACATACTAGTCCAATTTAATAGGTGGAAAAGAAACAAAACTTACTGTACAAGATAGATAATATTGTAAATCAAAATATAGGATGGAAAATAATTTGATTTGAGAATGTCAAATATATTCTAGACCACTGCTATATTTAAAATACTATATACCACTGCTATATTTAATATGTTTGGCTAAATCAAGCCCCAACATTGAACACAATATGGTTAAAGCAAAAAGTATAACTCATCAATTGATAAATTTAAACAAAATAGATGGCATTATAACAAAACTCGACTAAACCTTTGTAACACAAAATTAAATTTGAAAAGTACCGCTAATATTCTTTCGAAAAACGATGCTTTAACCCTGTGTACTGTAGATTATAGTGCGCAATTATTTTTACCTTATGAAACTGGTCGCTGGAATTACTGTAAAAAATATAGCCAGAGAAAATAGAACTTGTAGTAAATGTACTATTGACGAAAATAAAATATTGACAAAAAAATATTTCATATTATTTCATTTAACCTACTTAAATCATCTTATTATTTTACTGAAGGAAAGACTAGTTCTCTCGAAAATTTTGCAGATGTTATTTTTTCATAATTACACATTGTGTTTGCTTCAAAAATTTTGATTAAATGTAAGACAAGAATTTCTCCCATTAATTATGCCATCCCCTGTGTATTGCTGTTAATATACACGGCCAGTTAAAGTTAAATGACAGCAGGTGTAATAAAGCCTATTTATATGTATTAGGGACAGGGATACCCTAATTAAACTGGAGAGGGAAAGGGATATACGATACACTTGGTGTTAATTGGGGATACCATAACGGTTTCTCTCTCTCTCTCTCTCTCTCTCTCTCTCTCTCTCTCTCTCTCTCTCTCTCACACACACACACACACACACACACACACACACACACACACACACACACACACACACACACACACACACACACACACACACATACGTGTATGACGTGGCAACTGAACACCTTAACTTCCCACATGCAAATGGACACTTCTTGAAAAATGGAGTTAGAGGGAAGAAATGTTCATTTTTTCACTAGAAATAACAACTAATAATGGTATTACACCTAATATGTATCAAAAAAGGTTTATTTCAATCCTTGATTTTTCACATACCAAATGAACACTTAACTCATACACAACCAAGCGAACACTTTCATTTACACACTATCCATTGAACACTTCTAAAGCACACAGTCAACTGAGCACGTCTGGCACACACAGTCATTTCAACACGTATAATACACACAGCCAACTAAGCACATTTTGCACACACAGTACATGTATCAACTGAATACTTCTAAAGCACACAGTCAACTCAGCACGTCTGGCACACACAGTCATTTCAACACGTACAACACACACAGCAAACTAAACACATTTAGCACACACAGTATCAACTGAACCCTTCTAAAGCACACAGTCAACTGAGCACGCCTGACACACACTGACATCTGAACACATTTAGCACACACAGTCAACTAATCACTTTCTTTCGAAGACTTATGATATTACAGGTATCTGCGGCTGAAATCCATCTTTTTAAAAAATATATTTTCTGACCTTGACCTTTTGACTTCAAAAACAATAGGGGTCTTCTTATAATTTCAATGAAATGCTCAGAGAATCTTTAATATACTTCCTGGAAATGAGTGTTCCAACAAACAGAATGACAGTCGAATGGAAAGAAAAATGAATGAAACCATTGAAATTGCAATGTTGCAGCATGCTGTCAAAAAAGGTAACGTTATGGGGTATATAAAATCCTCTAAACAGCTTGACAGGGTGGGGTGTTTGACTATGAACAATGCCTTTTCATACATACTGTAGATACCTAAACTTTCTATTTTATACTTTAGGGGAGTCATGCTTAATAATGCTCATGCCAATAAAAAGTAACTTTTCTTCATAAAAATCAATACGTATTGGAAAGGGGGGGGGGGTCTATGATATTGATTATGATATTCAACAAAATAATAAAATCAGAGAAGTCATCTCTCTCTCTCTCTCTCTCTCTCTCTCTCTCTCTCTCTCTCTCTCTGTGGAACATACTAGCAATGTTTTTGTTAAGATTTTTATAATTTTTTATTGTAAGAATTGTATGTTATCGTATCACGACGATTTGAAACATATGAGATAGTTCAATAATCCAACCGTGAAAAGAAATGACTGCATTTAATTTTGTTTGCTTGGGAAGCAGATGTAGCTAATATAATTTTTTAAAAATATATACAATATATTATAGTCAAAACCATTACTCTTTCATTATAAAAAAAACATATTTAATTTATAAATGTCTGCATGTTAAAATAATCGTTTTAAGTGTATTTAGTATGTAAATGGTTGCTTTATTCACCTGTAGTTTCAGTGATTGGAATGCACACTTTGCATATTAAGAGGAAACGTGGGGAAAACGGACGATAAATGTACGAGGGGCATTGATCAGTTGATTTAATTGTTTAAAAGTTCTGTGAAATTTTAACTTTTGTGATTGTTTTATTAAGAAATAAAGGAAAAATAGTCTATGGATGTAAATGTACTGTCTCACAATTAACTGATTAAGCCTGCTCGTAATTAACCCCTAATTGTCACCAGTATATGTCGCGCACGGTGTGTTTCCATTTCGCCATAACTGTGAAAAATATAATAGACTAGAGCCGAGCTCGTTGCAAAGCAACGAGGAGGTCTTCCGTTGCAGCTTCGTGTCGAAAAAGGATTGTCAATACGATAATAGTCATGATGTTATATACTAGTGGTGATAAATGAGTAAATGGATGGCATGTATCAGCCCCTTATTGAAGAGGACAGCAATTCCAATCCAGCAATAATTCAGTCAGGGAAAAACACGTGGTTTCTTTTTTTTAATATATTTGACAGCGTATTAATGTTTGAAAATGTATGCGAAATACATGTATAAAGAATTTATCAGCAACTGCTTAACTGCAAAGCCATATTTATAATAATAAATTTTCGCCGCAAAGAGATTGACCGATCAAATGATTTTAGATCCTATTTTTGATTTATTTTCTGTTCTTTGTATAATTTCAAAACTATATACATCATTGGGATCTTGAACTTCTCAAATAGCCCCGCTTTATTAAAAGATGAGACATTGAAAATCACTTGCGTAACTATTCACTGAAAAAAATAGTTCAAGGTCACAGCACACCCCTTACTTTTTCTGGTGAAACTAAAACTGGATTTGACAAAAAGAAGGAGACGGCATAGAATAGACATCTGTTTCACTGATGTCTGTTATGATCTTGACCTTTGAATTATAAACTAAGTTTATGATTACTGCACACTCATAAACCACAAGTACTGTTTGCAATGATCTATATTTTTACCAGGAGAGAGAACACATGGTCCAGACTACAGTGTATACAGTTGTATGCTATGAAATTGACTCTCTAAATAGACACTTTAGGTAATTGATGCCCTTAAAGCAAAAACAAGTCTTAAATTTTGACTAAAAATTTATTGAAACTTTACACAGTGGTCTGTGTTATGACAATGACATTTAAACAATATCTTGATTCAAGGTCACTGTACATCCTTGACTTAAAAGCACTCTTTATAGTAATGTATGAGCCAGACAGAAGCATTGGGAGAAAAATATAATTATGGTTAGACAAAGATTTTTCAAACAGGTCTCATATGATCCTGACCTTTGATCCAGAAACTTTGTTCAAGGTCATTGGACACCCTTTAGTTTAAGGCACTCTATAGCTGAAATATTAGAAGTACATGTAAGTAAGTTACATAAATGTGGGAGCAAGACTCGGCTAGCTTGGGAGAATATATGGTCTGGACACCTGGGGTACGTAACATAAAGGGTACTTAGACAGTGCTTAAGTAGGACTTAGGTACATTCTTAGACTTAAGTCCGTAACTAGAAGAGTGCTTAGCTGGGACAATTTACCCAAAACTTAGGCGGCCGGTAAATGTGACTTAAGTTTTTTAGAAGTTTTATTGTTAATTATTGCAATTCAGCATTTGAATACAGTGTATTTATCACATAATTTACACAAAAATAATGTCATAATATTCACCAATATCAAAGTTTTGGATTAATTGATATAAATATTAACAGTGGTTGTAAAGAGATGTAACATTTTCCATATAGTATGCAAATGGGCTGCTGAATAGGTTGTAAACACGTAATGCTCAGTTTACTCATGTTACTAGACTATGTATGTAAATTCACGAAACTTGAGAAATTAAAAAAGGACGTTTAAAGACAGAAAAACTCTCAGTGATTTTAAAGACGACGATTGCCTCATTTCAAGATATCGTCTTAACGAAGAAAATACACTCAGAGTATGTAACTTGCCTTATTGGTGATGTAATATGCAAGACAAAAGATAAAAAGAAATCCACTAGTTTTAACGGTATCGCGATATTACGCCACAGGGAGTTTTCGAGAATGACTGAACTAGTGAATATTCGTAAAAACAAAGAAGTAACAACAGTAGACTGAATACATTGCCCGAGAGCCATCGCTTTGAGCTTTTTAAAAATGTTAGGTACATTCAAATTCGATAAAAGAAATGAACAAATTGTTTTTACTCTTTAACATAAGCATGACTTAGCAAAGACATTGCTAAGTTTTCTTTATGTTACGATATAAGACATACTTAAGTTGGACTTAGGCAGGTCCTAAGATTCCACCTAAGTCCTACTTATGACCCTACTTAAGTCAAAATCTTAGCATGCTTTATTTAACGAGCCCCTGACCTCCACTCTTTTACCTAGAAACTTGGTTTAAGGTCACTACACACTCTTTATCCAAAGGCACTCTGTGGATGAAGTATAAGAAGTACATGTAAGTAAGTTAAATGTAGGCAGACCCAATTACAGAGAAATTACACTTGTGGAAAAGTAAACATACTCATCATTATAGGCGCCATCAGAGTGGGACGTCGATCCTAGTTATACATATATATGAATAGATATTATGACCATAAATTATGATTAGTATCCATTGTCATGTAAGAAGGGGGATTAACTAAGTGTTCTGTCCACAAGTACCCAAGTTACAAACACTTGGATAAACGTATTTTTGCATTGTTATTTCATACATAATGTATAATGCTGCGTTTGTGTTTTAGGAAAGTATCAATTGCCAGTAATAATCTGTTTAGAAAATATGTGGTCACAATTTATCTACGTAAATGTAGCTTGTACACTGATCCTGAACATATTTGAATAACTGTTCAAATTTTCGGCGATGTTTAGTACTGGTTGACGTCCATGCGCGGATCTAGAGGGGGCGGATGGGTGGGTAACTGGAAACTTTAAACAAACTTATTAAATAGACTTAGTAAAATTACTTATCATATATACATGTATGGCTTGGACACCCGCTGGCAAACACCATTATCCCACGGACCCCCCCTCCCCACCCCTTAAGTGTCCGGGGGGGGGGGATCCTGGAACCGCGAATGACGTCGTATTTATCATGCCCTATCTTTAAGGATCACCGGACTCCATGACTATGTGATTTTGTTTAGTTAAAAGTTTTGAAAATTGTAAGCATGTAGTTGGCCCCGTGTTGTACATTTATTACGCGACCTCCGTGCGCTCATTTTGCGGAAGAAGTAAAAGCGCTGATCAGACAACATACACACACACCAAAACGATTCGGTGAAAATTAAAAATATATCAACCATTCGAGTGCGCGTGCACCGCATACGCACAAGTTCGACTTGTAAAGTTCGCACGAATAAAAATCTCCGCAATCTACGGATTTGCAGCATTTTCAATCATATGACCGCTACTCGATCTTCTACAACTGCCCGAATCTGATCAATTGTTTTTTAACATATCTTTTACTCTTTGAACACATGTTCCAATGAAAATGAAAGATGTAAAAAGAGTAATTGCAATGAGCTTCTACAATGAATTAAACGACCATACAGAAAAACTACAAAAGCGATCATGTTACCGTTTACGACCTGAATCTAAACATAGTCTTTTTGGAAATTCGCGTGAATATGTACCTAAAATAATCCCTGAATCCTTTAATTCCGGACATCGATCAGCGAGGTTTTTTGTATCGTGCGAGCCCCTCTCGCATACATTGCAACATGGAACTTTAATTTTAAACTGCCTTACAAAAAACGCTTGGAAATTATTAAGAAAAAAAATCACCATTTTGGATCCTGTTCAATTAATACATTCTAATCTCTCTCTCTCTCTCTCTCTCTCTCTCTCTCTCTCTCTCTCTCTCTCTCTCTCTCTCTCTCTCTTTGTACATTTTATTAGAATACCTATAAAACTTTATACACTTATACACTAATTTGTGTTCGCCAAATATTAATTCATAAGACAGGTTGATCTGGCAGGTTGTGAATATCGTCAAAAAAGTGTTGAAGTCTGTCCCGTGAATGCATTAAAGTCTCAGAAGTAATTTAACGGAGATAATCATGGGTAAATATATTAACCTTTTAGTTGAAACGCTAGTCGATTTTACATGAACCTGTCAAAATTTCGGCGTTTTATTGTATTAATTCAAGAAACATGCACATGTGTGATAGGGTAGAAGCACACGAAGCTTGACGTGTGTATTAGACTACCTCTTGTCCACTCGCGCGGGATTTGCAAGGGATGGATTAATATGTAAATGTATACACAAATCCCAGTTTCATTTTAAACAATATAACTATTTCATGACATCGACAAAATCTCAAAGAACACTTTTTATAAAGAGAGCCATACCAACATATTTATTATTTTTGAATTATTAAGCTAAAACAGATTTCATCATTAACAGGTTAATCTTTTTTGTCGTTGATCTCAAACATTATTCTACAGTTTTTAGAACATTTTAGACTTACAAACCCACCATTTATCTATGGCTGTCTATGCTTCAGATGGGACTAATAATGTTTTTACTAATTCTTAATTTACACTCTATCGTTTAAATCAATTTAAGGATGACATTCAAACAATTCTTTGTGTTTACGGTTAAATAAAACAATGTATGTAAGACGCGAGTCTTGTGTATTAGATCACCATTGACCGCTAGGTACATGTAGTCCAGCCGCGACCGAACTCCTCGGCCGCGGGCAAGGGGTGAGTTACGTAATGACACACACAGCTCAGAACCCAGGTACATGTAGATTTGAAATGCTTGCAGTATAATGATTAAAATGCATTACATAGGTATTATTTTTTTAGACTTAGATACTGTAACCACAATTGATATGTATGTTTCTGACGATGTTTCAGATTGGGAATAATATTCAATTGCTTTTATATTTCTTTAACACTCTATTGGTTTAATCAATTTAAGATGAATAAACTTTTATATGAAAACAAAATTCAAACAATCCTTTGTGTTTACGGCTAAACAAACCCATACAAGTAAGATGCAGATCTTTCTGTATTAGATAACCGCTGACCGCTTAGTAGTCCGGCCGCGACCGATCTCCTCGGCCACGGGCGAGGGATGAGTTACGTAATGACACACACAACTAAGAATCCAGGTAGATTTAAAAAGCTTGCAGTAAAATGACTAAAATATATTTCATAGAAATTATTTTTTAAAATCCAGTTAATGTATTTCACTAGAAAAGAAAAAGATTGTTTATATTTTCTCGTTCTCGTTTTTCTTAATTATAAGGATTCTCCACTAGAAGACCTAAACAGAAATGACTAAAAATAAAGCTGTAAGAAAAAAATGTATGCTTTTAAAAAACTTTCTCTAATAAATTAAAGCATCCCGTATAAGCTGGTACTCTTTCAGTTGTTAATTTATGTCAGTTGTGCGCACAAAGACTATTCGTTTACTTGCAAAATGAAAACAGGTACATGTTAACAAGACATGCTTTTTACACTCATATTACGCAATACCGGTACAAAATAATTTTGTAACGACATTAATATCATCATAATAAACAACTTTTCCAGCGACAGCTATATCAAAATATTGCCCATTTTTGAGTTATAAAGGGAAGACTTTTAAGGGCTCTAGGCCCCTAATTTAAGGGGCCAGCCCTTTTTCATGTGTATCAAGTGAAAGCCCTTGATATTTTGCATATTTTTTGTTCTTTATGTGTTCAGAAAAAAATTTAAACTAAAAAGCTTCGATACAAAAACACGACCAAATTTCAGCAATTTCTGAAACATAAAATTTAAATTAATTTTTTGAAATTTTAATGGGAAAAATCGTAAAAACAAAACTCGGAGGACAACGTTCAACGTGTCTATTTTCAAGATTTATGACTTTGAAACACATGCCATGGATGGTTTCAGAGCCTTTGCGTGCACAGGAATGCCTATATTTTTTTGAAAAAGGGGAATAACTCAGCTCCGGAAGTGAAAATTTGAATGATTTTCAGTTGATGTTGAGAATTTGTAATTTCCAATGTACCCTGAAAATTTGAACGTAATAGGACGACAAACAAGCGAGATATTTGAGTTTTAAAAAACGTCTAGAAGAAAAAAAAGAATAAAAAGAATTACCAACAGAATCAGTACAAGGTCTTCCGTTGAAAACGGAAGACCTTAAAAATGTGAAAAAGTTCTAAGGCGAGTGGGAATTTGATAATTCTTTTGTATAAATATAACTGTAAATTAATTTGATGTTTGTTTTACCGATGAGTTAATTACACAGTTAAAAAAGAAAAAGAAATAGAATGGATTTAAAATGGGAAAATAGCAACATAGAGTCATTGTACAATTAAAAAAAAAGAAATTTGAAAAATTATTCATGAAATGTAAATTAAATTATGGATGTAGTGTCTTAAATTAGAAAATACTAAGCATAGATTAAATGTTTCAAGTAAATCGTAGATGTATTAAGTCAGTATTCTACAGTATTTTTTTATGCTTACGATCTATTAACCTCACTTTTTTTCATATTTTTTTCAGGTTTTGTATAATTTTTGCATAATATTCACAAATCACTCATTTTTACTGTGGACAAATAACTTGAAATCTCTGAAATCTGTGAAATATTGTTATGCAATGCAATCAATACTTTAAGCAAAATTAAATGTTTATATAAGTTCCCATTTCGCTGATCGAGGTTTCATTTGTATTGTCATTTATAAAGAGCTTTTATTGACCATTTAAAGTTTGAAATGTAGTAGAAGTAATTTGTAAATTGACCTAAACCACGTGTCTGTGATGAAATATAAACATCTAGTAAATAAGCATGTTTTGTTTTTCAGTCATCGGATTGGACAATTGTTTTCTGTAAGCGACTATGTGCGAAATAATAATAATGGACATATAACAGTATAAGGTAGATTCCTTGGACAAGCATATATCACTCTATTGTACTAATAGACGGTTGTGCACCTATGGCTTAGATAAGTACAGGTATAATGTTGGCTTACTCAAATAAAATGTTAAAGACTAGTAAGTTTCCTAATATTAGATTACTTCATCAAAACAAGTTTTAATAAAACTGGTGGAATCTCGTAAGGATATATTTCAAAACAAAGAAATATATTGATTGTTAATTAACAAAAAATACAGCAAAAAATTCAATACAATTTAATTCAAACCACGGGATCTATCATTGAAACTCAAACCATAAGAAAATATGAAATCGCAAGCAGAATACAGCTATTGCAAAAGACTGAAGAGATGAAAACGGAGGGGGGTCTTGGGAATAAGTAACTTAGAAACAATACCAAAACGTAAGACATAGGTAAATAATAAAGGAACAATGTATATATTTGAATTTTTAATTTAAAATCAAATGATACCTTTTCTTTAGATATCAAGCCATTAGAACTTAGTTGTTCATAAGGTTTAGTTTGACATACAACTAATGTAATACAGAGATTATTGAACAGTGTTAAAACGGCACATTGAAGAGTTGTGCCAAAAAAATCCCCAATCTGCATGACCGTAAAAATTTCTTGTAGAATAACCTTTTTAACATGATTAATACGGCGAAATCTATCAAAACAATCATTGTCACCATAAACATTTCTGCAACATCAAAACAATTCAAGATATCGAAATATTATACCCAAAAATCCATGGAAACTATATCAAGCTCGGTTTTCACCCCCCCCCCCCCACACACACCAGCAGGCATGCCTATGAAAATTTCCTACGATGTGTCTTAAGACGTGTCCTAGGATATTTCTTAGGACAATTTTCCATCATATACATATGTGGATGTAAGGGGGTGGGGGTTAGTTTCCCCCCTTAGTTCTTAAAAGAATTTAGTTAATACAATATAATTAAATTTAGATCCGCTC
Source organism: Magallana ariakensis (assembly GCA_020458035.1). Classification (NCBI taxonomy): domain Eukaryota; kingdom Metazoa; phylum Mollusca; class Bivalvia; order Ostreida; family Ostreidae; genus Magallana; species Magallana ariakensis. The sequence goes on along the minus strand of CM035812.1, from coordinate 79,059,574 downwards.
GCATTATCGCTACATATACAGAAAACGCGGACCCATTGGCTGCGTTCAAGATCGTAGCGGCTAACCTATGAGCTAGGTGGTAGATATCTATAGATCTCTATTAAACAGACAGCTCTAGCCTAGCTGCTAAGTGTTAGATTTCGAATAAAAATATTTGAGTATAAAGTTATTTTTGGAACAAAAAAAGTTTATTTCAAGCGAAAATATATATGTAAATTTACATTTCATTTACTAAAATGTAGAAATTAATTTCCCATTTTGTTAAAAGCATGCATGTGTGCTGTGAAAGCGTACCTAAGGAAGCCATCTTGGATTTGGTACATAGCATCAAAAACTTATGCTACACTGTAGCTTTCTCTACGTAGCGGCTAGGCTAGCTCTCTGTTCAAGAGCGTAGTTTTACGTAGCGGCTACATGTATAGCAGCTACACTGTTGAACGCACTGATGGTGATATATGCGAATACATGTTTTGTATAATTATAAATGCAACTCCCCTCCGTCCTCGAAACAAAATTTTCAGGTTTGGAGATGATTACATTTTCCTTACTTATCAAAACATTTCTGAGTCAGTACTTATCAAAACATTTCTGAGTCAGTACTTATCAAAACATTTCTGAGTCGGTACTTTCTTTGTTGGCGTGTCCCCACTCCTCTTTTAGAAAAATGCTTAGATTCACGATCGATATGTTTAAGTTTTTTTTTTTTCAAATTTAATTTAATCTATTATTTTCATCGATTTCCATTACATATCTTTAGTAGATTAGTCCATTTTTATCCGAGTTTTGGTAATAAGCTGAAATATAACAGAGCTACTTGTGTACAATTTAATAAACAAAGCAGAAACAGAAAAGCGGAACTACATGACAAATATACAAATTTTCTTTTCATAGTTATTTGTATTGCTGGAAAAGTAATAAGGCATAATACAATTTCTTGTCGTTGTTAACAAAATAAATAAATCTCTCTCTCTCTCTTTCTCTCTCTCTCTCTGGGAAAGGAAGAGGAAGTCGCACTTATTAATCTTTCTCCGCGGCCTTTATCATTAACACCGGCTACTACCAATAAATGCAACAGGTTGGTGCATTATACAGGACTTGTACTTACATCTTTTGGTGGTAACATGTGACTGCATCCTCCTATCTTTTCCTTTTTGCCCCAAAATAGTTACTGGTAAATTTTTATTTATTTCGAAAGGGCTTAGATAAATCTTCATCGTTTTAACCTTTAAATGCATAAATGTCAATTAATACGTGCAGTTTTTAAACTACCTTCTCCATTTACATTTGTACAGGCATATACATACATTCACACGGTACAGTGTTTATAAACTGATAAACAAATATTTGATTTCTTTACGCAAAAATCATTCTCAGTTATTTTCCTGATACCAGAGCTTCTTAAAGTCTTAGGAAAAGCTCGCGGTCGTCTTAAAGACTAAGATTAGGAGGTTTCCTAAGATAGGATAGCTTCGATGGCCTCACTTAAGACTGAGATATGTCGTAAGTTTGTCTTAAGATATGCCTTAATCCTAAGTAATAGCTTCATAACCATTCCTGCAGTTTCAGAATTTACCGTAATTCTGAGTCGTATTCAGCCAAGCCTTAAGGCGGGTTTACGGTAATACAAGTCGTGTACAACTTGCCGCATGCAGCAAAATATTGTGTGAAATATGCTATTACTTGTATCATACAACTTTTGAAGTAGAGTATGTTCCTATTCTGTACAACAAATTGTATGCGACCTTTTTGATCCAATTAACCCACGAACGACTTTAGCTACAAACTGTAGTACCTGCAACAAATTTTGAATTGTTTGGTGAAACATTTATACATTGATTTATAAAGTAAAATACGAACAAATTAGATAATCGTTCGGACAAATAAGATAATCGTTCGGACGAATTAGATATTTGTACGGACAAATTAGAAAATTCGTTCGGACAAATTAGAAATTTGTTCGGGCAAATGAGAAATTAGTTCGGATGCATTACATATTAGTTCAGACGAATTAGTAAAAATGGGAATAGGTGTCAGGACACCTCGATAAATGCGCGATTTGCACCGAGACATTACATTTTATGTTTTATTCTCTGCAAAATAACTTTCATGAACAACATCATCAATAAATATTTGGATGATACGAGTCTTTTTCATCATGATCTCTTTATTACCATATTCATTTACAAAAATGAACGTGTTTGTACTGATCCCAGGGCTGTTCCTAAGTCCCGGGAGCCGGGGAATTATCGCGCATTTAATGACGATATCACCCGGTTATTCTGGTATTCCCACTCAACCTCCTGTTAGAGAAGGAACCCCGCACCCACTTCTACTTTTTTAATGTGCTCTGCTATTTCAATTCTTTTCATTTCAGGCAGACAATCCTGTGATCCTCATATTTAATTTACTAATTAACTAAGAAAAAAAATGCACTGAAATGAGGAGCAGGTCAGGCACGTCGCATCGGGAGGCAGAGGGCCTGCCCCCTTTTTTGGGCACCTTAACTTTTTATATATAAAAGAATATAAAAATTCTATGAGATAAGTTAAGTGGCCCCTCCACTTTTGGGGCACTTAAACTTTTTATATATAAAAACTATGTTCTAGTGCATTGGTCTTTCGATTTTACTGATTATTTTCTCTCTTTTTTTTTTTCTTTTTTTTTTTTTTGCTTGCTTGTTAAGAAATATTGTGGATTGCAAAAATTTTTTGTAAAATTCTGCCACCACCCCCCCCTCCTTGAAAAACGATGCTACGTGCCTGCAAGTGGAATGAAAGAACATCGAAAAGTGATTAATTCCGGGGGTATATCGTGGCACAACCTCGAAAATAGTTTCAAACGGTTACGTCTAAATACACTGCTTAAAAAATGTATCTTAAGCTAGCCCATAGCTTTTCAGAGCATAATTATAGGCACCCCCTTTATTTGAAAGCTTGAATTTCATTTGCAGCATTTGTAAATTATATTAATACGGTTTCACAGTACCAGTTCGAAGGTATGATAGACCAATGACTCACTAGTCAGGGGACATTCTGAAGCCCACTCCTAATATAATGAATGAATGATTGAATGCCAGAATATTTTTCAACTACTCCCCAATTTTAGAACATTCAGTTGTCTTAATCATTGAGAAGTTTAAAGGCATTATTCATAAAAAGAACATACAATAACAAAGCAGGCCAACTTTTGCTGTCATAGGATTTAAATATTCATAGACAATGCAGTTTTCTTCAAAATTAAAAACAATACAAACTATCGACACTATTCAGAAGGTGTCATTTTCCTTCACAACCAGAATGATTGTAGACATATCATAATTCAGCGTAGAAAAGAGGCCCCATACAATATTTATGGCAGATCATCCTTTAAACCCTACTTTTAGCCCAATGTCCAAAATGTGAAAAAAATTAATCCATATGATGTGGGAATGCTTGCACATGAATTTGAAATGTGTTATATACTTGCTAGTTTTTCACTTGTACATATTTTCATGCAGTTATTCCCTTGCTTTAAGAAAACTTTTGGATAATGTTTGTCTTATATGAACAAGTGGTTCTTAAAACAAAAGTTTTTAAATGACACCATCCAATTATCATATTTCTCTCCACTTGAAAAAGAATGCAGCCCTTTATTTGAATAAACTTTATTCCCTTTAAGCAGAGAAACTTTGTACTAAATGTAGTTTAGATTGACATTAATAGAAAATATATTAAAAGTTAATCAAGTTAATGTTAATGGAAGACATATATAAATGACACATGATTGGACACCAGAAAGTTCTTTTTTATTAGAATGGTGCAATTGAGCCTTTGGTGAGCTAAAATCAATATCCAGGTTTAGCAGGTGTGTTATATCTCATTGAAGTAATGTACACAAATGTAGTTTTAAGGCAAATCACTTCAATATTTGAATATTGGTACAGTTTGGAGATCTCAATTCCACTGGCAACAGTCAAAGACGATCAAGTCTTAGTATGGTTTTTTTTTTAAATTAATTTGCTTCCTTTTAAAGCTTTAATTCAATTGTCACAGCAGATTTGGTTTTACTTTAATGAAATATTTTCATCACTTGCTGGCTCTCTCAGTTAGGCATTTAAGCACTCAAATGGCTGGGTTAATTTTTTTCTCTGATGAACACTAGGAAATTTCTTTCTCAGCCCACCATCATGTGTGCATCTATACTGAAATTAAATTTAGATATGATTATTTAGTCATGCATATTAAAAAAAAACCCACTTGCAATAACCAAATCTAGCTTCCTCAAATCCTCAATATATATAAATATATACAGTTGAACTTCAGTATCTCAAACACAGATATCTTGAATACCATGGATATGTTGAACTTAAGGTGAAGTCCTAACCATGTATTTGAATTTCTTAAGTTTTTTTTACCCTGGATATCTCAAACCCTTGGATATTTTTTTTCATGGTACCATTGAAGTTTTTTCTCAGTCAAATTGAATTCGAGATAACAAGGTTAAATTTGGCTGTTGTTTTATAAACTGTATGTGACCCTACTTATGATGTACAATTTTTTTTAAGGAAATGCTTACCAGTATACATGTTACTGTTGTAAGTATTTGTTAATTGTTATTTGTAAATTAAATAAATTTAAAAGTAAAAATTATTCTGGTGTACAGATATTTTGGAGACTCTCTAGAACAGTGGTATATTCATTAATTCTAAATACACATACATGTATCGCAAAAAAATTTGATCTACATATACATGATGTATACATATAGAACATGCTAACTAAATTTTAAAAAATCCCACTTTTCAGAGCACAATCATAAAAAAACAAAGAAGTGTGAGAAACTAAATTGGACAGATTGATAGCTAGAAAGAAAGATGAACAAAGAAGTAGGAAACCTATACTGGTAGTTTGTTATCCCTCTCGTTTCACTGGCTGGGGATTAATAAAATAGGAGTTAACACCCCCTCAAAAGTTAAAAGACCTATGCAGCTTTATTTGAATTAAGAATTTAAACAAGAGGCCCAATAGCCACAATGCTCACCTGAGTTAATTTGTCTCTGCTGTTCTTCAACAGATTCCCCCTTACTTATTGTGGCCCCACCCTACCCTTGGGGGCATGTTTTCAACAATTTAGAATCTACACTACGCTTTTCTGGCCCAGTAGTTTGTGAGAAAATGATTTTTAAAGATTATGCTTATTCAATGTAAAATTTTGATTTCCTATTGGGTCCCACCCTACCCCCTAGGGCCATGATTTGAATAATTTAGAATCTACTCTACCCATGCAAGGAAGCCTCCACATAAGATTCAGCTTTAATTTCTGGCCCATTGGTTGTTGAGAACGAAGTGCAAACTTGATGTATAACTCATCAAGGTTAAGTCACATGCCAAAAGTCAGCCCAATATCTGCAAGCGTTTAGAAAAAAATTGCAGAAAACCCTAAAAAATTGAAAAGGTCATAATTCCATCAAAAATCATTGAAGTGGAACATAATGCAAACTTGATCTGTAACTCTTCAACTCACATACCAAAAATCATCTCAATATCTGCAAGCATTTAGAATAAAGTGCGGAAAACCAAGTGGGACAGACTGACAGACAGAAGGACAGACGGATGGACAGACAGACAAACAGATGGATGGACAGACTCTGAGGAAACCTATAGTCCCCTGCGGTTTCACTGGTAGGGGACTAATAAGAGTGTTGAGTTTTTATAACTAACATTAACTTAATTGATGTTTCTGAAAAATAAGAAACAGAATACTTTAGTTCCTAAATATTGTAATAGATTGTGATGTTTTATAATAATTATTAAGAGGTCACAATGCCTTTAATATTGATCTACTTTTTGTTAAAATAAATTTGCTATATTTTTCATAAATTGATACTTAAAAAAAATATAATGAAAGAAAGTGAAGGCTTATTAATAGATACCTTTTCTAAAATACTCTATTAGTATATAGGTAACACAATGACATTAAACATGTAACTATAGTTTGATCTCTATATGAAAATTAAATTTTGCTCTTATTGTTTTCAAATTTTGACCTGTCAAACTCTATAAAAAATAATATAACAAATGTAGCCCTTTTATTCGGTCGTGCTCGGTTGATATGCTTTCCTGTGAAGTTGATATATTTGTGGATCAACCTCATGAAACGGCTACATTTGTATAATATATGTATAAGGGGAAAAAAAGAAATGAATGTGAAAAGCTCACCCTCTAATTTGATGAAAATTAAATGGTAGTAATAAAAATTGTTAAGTCATTAACAACCAAGATAAATGTTTAATTGAATTACCAATTATGAGATTCCAGTTCAAAGCCATATTTCCAATGGTTGATTCTTTGTCATCAAAACTCTTAAATTCCATCTTAGTCTAACTCACGCATCTTCCATGAATTTTTGAAAATCATGATTTTTGTTAGTTTTGGCAGTTCAACATTATTTTCTTGACTTAGTGGAAGTCTGATGAAAGTCCTGAGGATTATACTCTACTATTCTTTTTTTCACACTCCTATGGACTTTATTCTGATGTGTTTTATTTGGTTTCTCACAATCCTTAAATCTTTGTATTGTGGCTCCCTGCTTCCTTTTAACTTGGTCGATATCATGTGTTCTATGATCCACAACAAGCTGTAGAACAGAGGTCCTTCCTTTTACAGGGTGTGTTGATAATATAGGTTCATAACTGAAAAGACAAATTGATTACCTTCTACATGTTCTATATAGAATATTGCAGACATAAATAATATATATAAATCCGTTAAGACAATGATCATGTAAATTTTTATTTTCAGTATGAAAATAATGGATTCAACAATTTTTGTATGAAAAACATCAGTCAACATTCGATTTAGCGGTAGATTATATTTGTTAATCATAAAATTTGCAAAATGTTGACTTTGAATGAGACATTTTGATATCCTTGTATCATCAACTTGTCAGTAATATTCCTTGTTTTAAAAATTTTGTTCATAGTTCACATGCTCTTGCCTGTTGAATCAACTGGTAGTTTATATTAACTCCATATGGGTATAGTCCACTAATACATTCTCCATAGCCGATAATGTTAACAAAATGTCACACAGCATTCTCCCTAATTTTCGTTCAGCAACGAGTGATCCCTCAAACTGAAACTACACAAGTTGTCCATCTTTGGTCCGAGTTTCGTGGTTTGATGTCAGATTCGTTTTCCCGCAAAATCTGTCTGTTTACGTCAACCCCTGAAAAAGAAAGTGAAAGTAGAAAACTCCTGCCTATCAGTGAAGCATCACATAACACAAAATAATTCCATACACTTTCAGGTTAAATCACATTTTGCTTAATATACTTACAGGAAAAATGATCCTCACTTACAAGTATGATGTTCATAATAATACATAGCTTCATTATTTTTATATGTAGGCTGCTAATAAAGGAACTTTTATTTTTAATGGCACTTCTTTGTTGTCCTACCGATTCTAAAAATAGTTGAAGGGATAAACCCATATGTAGGCGTTAATGCTACATAAATAAGGGAAGTTATTGAAAATTTAAGTACAATTATGAAGTTTATCAAAACTTTTAGTTGCTAACGCGTTATTCAAAGCGTTTGCACACACCGTTGCAGTTATGAGACTATATCTTTCAAAAAATTATGATTCATTAATGCTTAAATGACATCAATTGCAAATCATGTCACAGAGCAGATTACATATGACATACAGTAATATCATAGTGTCTGTGCACATTTTTTGTGATAAACTTAATTTTCCTTAGTTTTTAACTAAAACATAGCATAAATACTTATACCTGACCACTGCATATTGCCCAAGAACACACAGTCAATAATTGTTTTGTTATAACTTAATTTGTGACATACATGTATCTTGTGCTGGTTTCCATGGTGTTAATTTCCTTTACCCACTAGAAATTAGTGTTGGACCACTTATGTCACACCATGGGCAAGATCAACTAAATCTTATTTGCAGTCACTGATGTTCAACAGTGACAGAATTGACCAACTTTTGGTGCAGATGAAGGAAATTTTCCTCATGAAAGCCAGCACAAGATTACATGCATGTATACATGTATGTCAAAAAAAAAAATTAATAAATGAAAGGTATAACAAAACATTTATTGGCTGTGTTCTCGGGCAAAATGCATTTTGTTGTCACTTTTATTTTTCCCAATACTTTTTTTCTCTTCGAGAGGAATTATAGAAAAAACAACAACAATTTGGTTCTTGGGTCCGATAAAATGCATGTTGCCCTCAAACCAAGTCAATAAATGTATATTGAATATGTTTACATTAATATCAACTTACATAGCTGCACTATACCCTCAGATTGCAAGGGTTAGAAGACCATGTTGAAGCAGGGACTTATACATACTTACTATTTATTATTATGTCCCTGGGAGAAATAAACAGCTAAATATATTGACACTCCCCCCATCCCAGGTGTGCCTCCCACCTTTAATTCATCATTAATTTTTATATATTTTTTAAAAGAAGAAAAATTGATTTATCATGAGAAATACATGTAACAAAAAACTAGTCTGTAGTACATGTATTATTATTGTAAAATATCATTACTATTTTTTCCCCTTAATTCATGATTGTCGATTTGTATGAAAATTATTTGTATTCTTTTCATCATAATGTTAACTCATTAATTGTTCGGCTTTAACCAGAGACATGTAAAAACCTTTAAATCATTTTTCGACTATCATTTAGAAAATTCACTGTCTTTTTTGTTGTGCCTTTGTATGACTTCTGGGCCTAAAATTGGAAATTTAAACATTCCTCACTTACTTACTAGCTTACTTTAAACGTGCAGAATTTACGTTTCATTTATGTGTTTTCTAGTTGACAGCTTAATGTATGTACACAATGTTAACAATGATTTAGTAGACCACGTACCTATATAAAGGACAAGAGCGTACAAGGCCTGACAAATCCTCCGGTACCCAGGATTTTGAAATGGCATATGAGCATATAAAAAATCTTTACATTTGAAACTCTGCATGAGTACATGTACATGTATAATATAGAGCTGCATTCTCTGATAAATAAATAATATACAATAATACATGTACTTGGTACTTATCTCCTTTGTTTTATTTGATGCTTTCTAAGCATTACAACATGATTTCATATCTGTGCTAGTGCTAATTTTATCCGACATTGTATGTACAGAACATGAACATTAGGTAATTGTTGTCATTATATAAATGGCATTAGATATTTTCTCATAATCAATAAAAAAGCAAAACACGATTTATTTAAAGGCAAATGAATTAAAAATAAAACGCCGTCTATACGATTCGAACACCCACTCCTTGGAGAAGTATGGACTACGAGCCTCTGCCTATCGCAGTGAGCTACGTTGACACATTAGAGTACGGGTGAATAAATTGAACTTTTTTGACAATTATTAATAAAATAAAACGTTTTTGGTGAAAATCACAAATTTGACCCATTATGGGTCTAGACTCCATTTTAATAAATCAATAATAAAAATCAAAATAAACTTATTCTTTAAATAAAAGTACTTTAAGGATGGAGTCAGGACCCATTCATACCTAATTTTGCAATTAAAAACAGTGAATGATCCAAGATTTAGGCAAAAAGCGATGTGCAGCTTAATTTGGAAACCAATACCTGTCGTATTTATAGAATGAAAGCACAATATTGACTTCCATCGTGAAATTTACAATGAAAACAATCCATACAAGTCAAAAATTAATATTCTAACTTGAATTGAAATTCTTTCGTCTTCATTGCTCCGAGTGGGGGATATGCAACGCCTTGTACGCCCCTGTTCTTTTTATAACCGAAACTGAACGTTTCTCCTGCCCATAACACATGGCGTGACCGACTCTACTTTCGTTTTTAATATGAAAACATTCGAATTTACGCTTCAGTTGAACATGTGTTTTTTTTTGGCTGACAGCTTAATATATACACAATATTAACAGATTTAGCAGACCACGTACCTGTATATAACCCAAACTGAACGTTTCCTAGGTCCATTACCAGGGACGTATATACGTCCCTGCCATACACATGGCATGACCGACTCTACTTTCTTTTTTAAAATGAAACCTAACTTGATATGACATAAACAAAACATTATTAATTTCTGACAGTATATTGGGTTACACAATGCAAAAGATCTACGTTGATTCAATTTGAAATATATTAGATTTATATGCACATGCAGAAATTGTTTCAGAATCTCACCGCGAGTACAACATATGCCAATGTTAAATGGAATTTTACCTACCCAGAGACATAGATATAGAAAAGATTTCTTTGTGTTTTCACTAAAATTAATAATAAAAACTTTTTGTTTATTGGTTTTAACCATTTATACTGCAATCATGCAACTATGTATGCAATATTGGTGTATTAATTTTTTTTAAAATAAAATTTTATTCTAACAAGTTACACGGGAAGCCATTTTACCAGTTGCGAATAAGCCGATGAGTTCCGAATAACAGAACTGTTTCTATACATATCGAATGTAGATAAAAAAGTTTTGGCCCTAAAACCATCTACTGAACCTGTTGAATAACAGGTTTAATGCAAACCACTCAGTTATTGGTATTTTCTTAACCTATACAGTTTGATTTGCGCGGAAATGACGGACAAAATCACCGTAACAATAATTTAGACTGGTTTCTAACATCTTGCCGGAATACAGTCGCAGTGCCTCCACTTATCATTATTGTGGTAAATATAATTTATTTATGACTGAGAAAGAAATTTAATGAATTCTAAAAGTATTTGTTTTAACCCATCCCTTCATTCAATCCTAAAACAGAGGAAAACAAATTGGGTATTCGGAACTCGTAAAATGACGGCTCATTAGAGTTCTGCATCCACTTGCATTTTTATTTTATTTTTTATCCTGTATGCTTTTGGGTATGTTAGAATACATACTAAACCTACGTTTAATAAAAGAAATTCTGTTACAAGTGAAAAACTAAGACACCGACAGACGATTTTATGCACTTATTAGCGTTGCAATGACCAGGATTCATTGCAAAGCGAAAGTAGGTCGACTAATCTAAGACCGATATCAAATACATGTATGACCGCAAAAGTGAAACTACTGCAGAATATAAACAAGCATTAATACGTGTTTATATTAAAGGTATTGATTTTCTTCTCCATTTTTTATTTCATTAATTATTTGCTGTGTAACTTCTAAACTATTCGGAACTGGTCAAAATTCGGAACTGGTCAAACGACTGTATCTTTCCTCATAATTCATAGGCCATATTTAATACATAAAATTTTATCTATATATTTACAGGATTCTTTACTTACCTTTTTCAAAGTCTACTTCGTCCCCATGTTCATAACAAAGTGTGAAACGGGTACTGTATTATGATGTCATTTTCCACGTCATTTGATGTAACGAGCATGCGCACTCGCAATGTGTGTAAGTCTCGCCGAGAAGAAAAAATGATGGATCGGTGGTCATCTTATACACACTCATTGCACAGATCTCATGCATCCGGTCAAATTAACACATTATTTTTTTTTAATCAGATGCATCCTAGGACATTTTCTAGTTGATTTATAACAAAATCCAACTGAACACCACCATTTCGTGTTCATTTGGATTTTTGCGTGTTCATTTAAACGTGTGTCGTCTAAAGCCCGTGTTCCGTTGACAGGGTTTACAAACACACACACACACACACACACACACACACACACACACACACACACACACACACACACACACACACACACACACACACACACACACACACACACACACACACATTGTACCATACATTTAAGCATACTAAGCAGTTTCAACCGTTGTAAATTTAATATATACAATTACAATATACACACATACACTCACATTGATGATATTAGGAACTTGAAAATACAGCAAATCTTTGTTCCTAAACAATTTATTTAGATAACTGATATGTGAAATATTCCTATAACTTGAAGATGTTGTCCTTATATTATAGAAACTTAAATACTCGTTATCACTATATAAGGAAACACTTAATAGTTTGATAGATAGTGAGATAGTGAGATATATACCTGAAGTTTTGTCATTTACCGCATTCTTTGCCACCATCCCATACAACCCTTCCTCCCGAGATTTCACAATACACGGCTTTGGAGAGGGTTAATTGCTTTTCGGTGAACCTGTTGAACGAGCACAGGAAGAACTTAAGATAGCTTGCACCTTTAATTTGTCAACTATAGTTTACACTTATACCAATACACTTACCCAACCGTCCCCCAACCCGCACAACATCGCCTTCTCTCAAGTCTCAAATACGTGTATCAAGTATCGGAAAATAATGTCAACTGGTCACCATGAAAATGTATCAATTTAATAAGTTTTAAATCAAACGATTATTTTTAAAGTATAACTGTTCTATTAACCTAATTATCAAGATTTAAGGTTACGTTTTCAAAGGTACAAATCTTATTTATCGATTACCTGTCTAAACAGGTTGATGGAATAATATTTACAGAAAGGTGCTATTGCATTTTCAGGTGAAGAATACCATCATATAATAGAATGTAGATATGTTTTTTTTTCAAACTGAAGAACCATGTTTTTATTAAAAACCTTTATCAGCTTATTTACCAATAGTGAAAATCATGGTATACTTTTACAAAAATCAGAATTCATATTTTTTGCCACTATTTAAATGTAGTTTAGGAATGATTTTTGCGGAACTGTCATGCTAAAATTTTTGGGGAATAGGTACAATATTTGTGGGATAGCTCCACATTTTTTTGCAAAAATGTATAAATATGTGGATACGTGTTGCGCTGGTCAATGTAGAAATGTTGAAACGTTACAATTTAGGAACGCATGCTTTTCCTGAGCCATTAACAATTAATGCAAATACGTTCTTTTATACATGTGCATTCTGTATATGGTGCTATATTTTCTTTAACTATCAATTAGGAAATCAGTTCAATATTCAGACAATTAAAAAATGGACAAAAAATGGACATTCCCTGTTAGATTGAAAATCATATTATATTTGTGATAGAATACAATTTTTATCCAACGACCTCTTAACACTCCTATAATCTTGTTTTAATTGGTTTTTCCACGTTTGAAAAACAATTTTTAGCTTGTATATCAGTCCGATTTAAAAAAAAAATAAATAAATAAAGGAAAGGAAAAATGATATATATATATATATATATATATATATATATATATATATATATATATATATATATATATATATATATATATATATATATATATATATATATATATATATATATATATATGTGTGTGTATACATTTATTACAAATTATATTTATCTATTAGAATTTAGAATGGCAACTTTGAAATTGCCAGCATTGTGATAGCAAATTATGACATGATCATTGTCAATTACCTGTACATTCCATATGTGACACTTTTAAGTAGTTATACAGAAAATTTACGAATGTATTCACTTAATATCAGTTCATTGTGGTTCATTTTGATATCATTGTGGTTCATTATGATATCATTGTGGTTCATTGCGGTTCACTGAGGTTCATTGTGGTTAAAAGATGTGCCGGCAATGAACACAGAATCAACAAAATATATCCATACTTATTCTCTCTCACATATCCAGGGATGACTGAACACTTGATTACAAGGGTACATTTTGTAGATAGCACGCCAATTCCTTGATCACAAGTTGATTTCTTTTGATAATATATCTATGTCATACACTCAAAACTAACGAGAGAGAGAGAGAGAGAGAGAGAGAGAGAGAGAGAGAGAGAGAGAGAGAGAGAGAGAGAGAGATTAAGTTGGTGTCATTTGTAGTCGTCAAAGTTTACAACTAAATATTTGTTGGAACTGGCCGTTTAGATTCTGAATGGGGGTTTTATAGTGCTTATGGCTTTTATTTCTGACTAAGGACCACAAATTTTAGAACAATATAATAAATGAGAGAGAGAAAAAGAGATTAAGAGAGGGATAGAGAGAAAGACAGAGTGAGAGAGAGATTGATTTTATCATCTTGTTAGCTATGACACTCTATTTTGATTTCAGTAAATAAAATTAAGTCAAAATTCGTTTTACTATTTATCAGGCCCGTAATTCATTAATTTCGGAGAGAGAAAGTATACGGGTTTTGCTATAAATAGAGTAATCCGAAATATCCTACGTTTTCAGGGTTTTATTATCGATTTTATATGCAAGGAAGACAGCAGTTCTTAAAAAAGCCAGGGAATGGTTACTTCGGACTATATATTGAAGTGTCATTTATAGTCGAAATAAGTCATATTAAATTGTGATTCAGTTTGCCCACTGTAAAGATATGAGAGAGAGAGTAAGAGAGAGAGAGAGAGAGAGAGAGAGAGAGAGAGAGAGAGAGAGAGAGAGAGAGAGAGAGAGAGAGAGAGAGAGATTAAAAACAATGTAACCGGATCATGACAATAAGCCGTGCAAAAGTATATACCTATTTACTGGCTATGAGGACGATAGCAAGTTTATTGTCCCCCGAGACGGCAACTATTTCCCGATGCGCAGCCGAGGGAAATAGTTGCCATCAAGGGGGACAATAAACTTGCTATCGTCCTCATAGCCAGTAAATAGGTGTTTTATTATACCGAAGAATACTAGAAAAGACAAAAAGTAGCTTTATGTAATTTAATATGTAAATTCAACAGTAACAATAAAGGTCAAATTTAACATTAACAACACAGAGTCACCTTTTCATACATCATCTAACAACTTACTTGGTGTTAAAATGGAAATGAATATTTGATCCAATAATATTTTGAATTGAAAACCCTTGGGGAAGATGAACATTAGTTGCCAAGTAGTTGTTTTCATAAGTTTCTATGCTTGCGAGGACACTATCGGGTAGAATTTCTGGCATTAAGTCCAATATCCCATCATCCAGGAAATCCGGAACTGGCTGTTCCTGTACAGTTGACGATGGACTGGATGTACGGGGATGTTTAGGTGCTGTTTCCGTTTCTGACTTCACGCACCTGTTCAAAATATTACTAATTTCTCTCTGTTTATTCTCCCCCAGCCGCTTGGTATATGAACGAACAGAACTCTCGGATTTGTGTCCACTTATTTCCATTATATGCCTTGTCTCGATGCCATTTTCGTACAGATTTGTAATACAGGTTAATCGAATGCAATGGTTTGTGTAGCGTTTGGACAGTTTTGCCTCTTCACTTACTTTTGCCATGATTTTACCTAAGGTATTTTTGCCGACTGCCATGTTATCGTACCAAAGATTCTCTGTCATGTTCTCGACTTTCTTGGGGCGTTGCCAAAAACAGGGATATTCTGGGTGAAGTTTACTCAAGTAAAGTTGAAATGCAGCAACAGGACAGTCCTTGTCACCTGAAACAATTTAATAGAAATACGAATAAAACAATGCACTGAAATAAACATGTCATGTAGGCCTTTTGGGGTTTTTTTTTGGGGGGGGGGGCAGAATATTAATTTTTAACTTTTTGATTTAAATTTTACCTGGATTCTCATAAATTCGGCCGTCCTTGTCATCATGATCTTTTATGTCGTCTCCACGATGATTTTTTGTTTGTCTTTTTGTCTTCATTCTAATGTATTTCCGCCCCAAAGTATCGGTGTTCACCTCAAAATCCTCTTTTCTCACCTCCCTCACATTTTCCCGTCCTCTGTTACAATTGTAATACATGAACTCAAAAACACTCTATTCTGCAAGAATTGGGGATTGTCTAATTTAAAACAGTCACTTTCGTACATTTTTCTTAAATCATCCCGAGTTATACTGTCTTTGTGTTTAATGTTTCCCATGCCTTCCTTTTTCAACTGGACCAAAACAGCTTTAAAAATATATTTGGCCGGCTTGTATTGCTCATTATTTACAATATCTTTTCGCGTTTTCAAAAAGTGTTTCTGCAATCCAAATCGCAAGGTGATCATAGATTTCTTAGCGTAAAAAGAACCATCTGTTTTACGAACCTCACCGTAGAATTTCCTGAGTGTCGTGACAACCTGAGGAGTTTCAGCTTCATCAAGTTCTGTTATTTCCGAAAATGCACAGTTTTGTGCCCTGAGATATTCATTAAAAATGCTAATTGACGCTCTTATAACTTTTGTAGTGTTTGCAGCATCCCTTTGATCCAGTATTCCTTCTAAATCCTCCTCCGTTAGCGATGCGAATGGTTGAGCCATACTGCGTATTGTCGTCTGCATAAATAATGATTAGAGTTATCGGACTTCGAAATGACGTCACAATACGTACGACACTCGATTAAACCAGAAAAGTTCCGAGATAAAATGCCAGGGAAATCGAATGCCACCGGTGAATAGTTTCGATGACTATTCACCATGGTCAGATAGCACGGAAACTATTTCACGGTTATGTTTATTCACTGTAATTTTAAATAGAAAATATTCACAGAGGTATAATAAAAAATACTACATGTATATATAAATAAATGTTAAAAGGTCATTTAATTTAACAATATAATTATTATGATTTCAGCAACTGGTATAGATAAAAAAAGAGGGAGAATGCGTTTATAAAATATTTAATATCCGACATAATGTGAATAAAAAAATTGCATTGTTTCATTTCCTTAAATATTCCAAATATCAAACATACCCCTATTAGGCATTACATAATATCTTGAGCAAGGTGTCAGACAGACAATTTACAAATTTGATTATTGCGACATTCACACCTTTTGATCTACTGATGTACGTTTACTATATACAGACACTGCCTCGCTGATCCTCGTGTGAAGTAAAACTTCAAAGACATTTTGATGTGCTATCCGGTTATCATCCACCTCTAATTCGAATAATCATTATGTTGCGAAATATTTTATTTTGTTGAAAATAAAATCTATCAAATATATATTGACATTATAAATAAATTCAATTTATTGCAGAAAACTAAAAGAGGCACTTAAAAATCAATTTTAAAATCGATATAAATAGTTTTTTCTTTTAATTAAATAAGCTGTTATATTATGTACGGGGTGATGCATTTAGCCTTTTCAGGGAGTAAATTCGTCGTGAGTGTCGTAGATCTATGGGAGAGTCTGTCGTTTATGATAACGTGCAGGGAACTAGAATCAAAAATCAAAAGCAAGAAAAAAAATTATCATCTGATAAACTCTGTTGTTTTTATAATAGACTATTGACGACAACCGTTATGGGAGTTTTGTTTGTTTAAATATTGATCTAAAGCACTGGTTGTTTTTTAAAATGAATTTGGGTGATATAAGTCAATTTCTGTAGTGAATGTACAAAGTTAGTGTACATAATCAGATGATTATTTAAAAATAGTGTACATAATCAGATGATTATTTAAAAATAGTCTGATGCATAATTTGATAAAATAAGATTCATCGTAAAATAAAACAATTTTTTTTAATGAAAAAGATTTCAAAGGATAAAAAAGTCGATATTAAACTAAACTACCTTTTCTTCTGTGAACGTCATTGGGTGACTTCGGGCGTTTACCGGCAGCGGAAAATGGGGATTGCATATATTTTATTATTTTTAAAATGTGTTTGTGGTTTATTACTGTTTTACAATATATGAACCTGATATCGTAACGCATTTTCATGTTACGTTTAAAATTCGTTACTTAATACATTGAATATAACAAGAACAATAATAGGTATACAATTTAAGACAAACAAACAAACAAACAAGCAAACAAACATTCAAACATTTTAAATTAAAGTAGGCATATCAAACTATACTTTCAGCACACACAAGCTTCACAAACAAAGTACGTAACCATTTTAGGAATATGGAATCCTTTTCTGAATATTATGGGTGTGATGAAATTCAATAAAGCCTGAATGACGTTATGATAAATTTGATCACGACAAACCGTATTTTATCAATTTATAATATTAGAATAATGATTTCATATTACTTATAATTAAATGATTTTCAGCAATTGTACGATTTAATATTAAAAAAGTCATTGATGAATTTTATTGAGTCATACTATATACTATATAAAATCTTCTCATAGACAAAGACACAGGAAAATGTAAACATTCAGAAACACAGAAATATTTTCTGCAAAGGAGAGAACCTAAACCGAATAGCGTGTCATGCAAGAAACTCACAGTACCACGTGCGAGCATCGCACTGTTTTATGTAGAAACCGTACCGTAACATGTACAACACCGTTCTGTTCAATACAAAAACTTTAGGTTGTATAGCATCGTCGTTCAGGTTTTGTATAACGCAATGCTTTCAATTATTAATTGGATAATCCGGTCCGTTTTCACTATTATCACGTGCTTGCCGATATTCATATCATTGAAAATGTTAATTTGAACATATATGATACTTTCATACATGGAAATCAAATTTACGTGTATTCATTTAATGTGCTTAAAAAGTTCTTTATCGCTTTTTTCAACTCTTCGAAAATACAGAGCGCAGCTTTGAACAAGTATAATGTTACTGTCCTGGAAAGATACATCAGCTACAGTAGAAAAAAAATCTTCATGTCTGTGATCAAGGTTTCAAAAACAAATAGTTTAGTGTTAATAATTCTATTCTAAAATGGGTATAAATATTCAAATTATACTGGATCATAGTTCTTAAGAACGGCTGTTAAAGTGAAATTAAACAATGAGCATGGTTAAATAATATTTATTAACAATACTAAAGTGCAATAGTTTTGTTTTTTTTTATTAAATATAAATCACTTGTCATTTAGATAATTGCTAGGTACTGTCATGTAATGTTGAAAAAAAAAATCGTGATCGGCTAGGAAATAAAAAAAAAATAAAAATGATCCCTGAAAAGTGAAATATTTAGAATAAAATGTACTTGTATGAGAAAAATCAATTATTGCAGCTATATGATTTATATTATGTTCATACCAGATGAAAGATTTTTCAAGTAAACTTCAAAATACCTGCAAGAGAGTTACCGTTTTAACATTTGATATTGATATTGATATAACACGTGTGAGATTATGTCCGTGAACTATTATTGAATTTTACCTGATCAGTAATTATTGTGAAATTAATTCAAAAAACTTTTTGATAAGCTATCCTGAACAAACAAAAATGAGAGTAATGGGGTAGACATGCTTTTGCGGATCTACGTAAGTTGAAGTGTTACCAAAATATATTTTTGCAGTGATATAATCAAGAATAATTATCTAAAGAGTGAATATAATTAGTGGAACTTTTTTTTAAAGTATACATAGGAGTTAATATTTGACAAATGTGTAATAAATAATTAACCGTCTATTCGTTTCTTGAATACACGCTTTTAATTTTGATGAAAAATGAATATGCATGTAAATCTAATATATCAATTTGTGAACCATGAACGGAATGTCGTCTTTGTCCGTCTGAACTAAAACATCGACTACCTTTAAGAAATGACAAGACGACAGAAACCGAACTTCCTCTTTTTGACGTAAATAGCAAGTGTTAAAGGTGTTAATGTTGTTCATACAAGTATATTGCACTGCTGACTAGTATGCATGTATACAATGTTTTCTTTTTAACGGAACTATGTTAAATGTTAATTTTGTCATTATGTATTTTAAAGCCGTACCAAATTCTGTTTGATAAAAAAGCACAATTAATAAACATTAAACATAATTTCCAAAAGAAATAAAAGGAGATTTCGCGTGATCGCTTACAAAAAAGTATTTTTTTATGCAACATGACTTGCATATGTATATAGAACTGCAAGCTCAGCTTGTTAAGGACGTCCATAAAAAAATCCATACTTTTCGCATAAAATGTTATCCTTTGAATAATCTTGACATTCTAATCAAATTACTTGCTACACAACGTGATCTTATATGAATATAAAAAAAAAAAAAACATCGCTATTGCATGAAATATTGGTCTCATTGGAATATCCTCTTACGTGATACCGCCAAAAATAGATTAACTAGGCTCAATAAAAAAAAATCCACAGTGCAAGGACTGAACATAAACATATTCTTTTTTCTGTTTTTATCTTGTAAAATGAACATTTAAAATTTCAAAAAATGTTTGGAGCTTGAAATATTCAGAAATATTCGTGAAGGAAGAATTATTAAATTCAACGTAAACAGTGTATGAAAAGAAACGTGCAGGGTGTTTCCATTTTTAACGCTAATTGATATCAAATGCTTAGAGATTTCAAACAGCTCCCAACATTTTTTATATAATGGGGATGTGATGTTGTAGCGTGTAAAATTTCAGTTTATTTAATTAAGTGTATGCCCTTGCACGACTGCATTTTATCTGATCCATTTTAGATTCAGCGTCATTTACGCGAAGTTCAAACTCAACACTGACTAAGCTCACGATTTTTATTTTCATTCATAAATAATTATACTCTGTGACTCTCACTAAAATAATGTTTGAATATTGTTTCTGTTCACACAAGTTATCATTATCAAATTGTTTAAATTTGAAAATTAATTCATTTAATGTCCTAACTTAAACTGTATTAATATATATAAGGAGAGGGGTGGGGTGGGGTATGTGTGTACTTTGAGTTTGTAATTTACTATGCAGTGATGCTTAATTATGCTTAATGTTACTTTGCTGTAAAAAAAAAAGGGACAAGAACTTTTGATATATGGTAAAGTTGTTTTATAATTGTAATAACTATTTATATAATAATTAGATGCAGCCAGAAATATAAAAACTATCAAGACTTATATAATATTATCAATTGACATTTCTAAGAGATTGTATTTCTGTGACAAACTTGTACAAATTTGTTCAACAAGACTAGTGTTTTCTGATTTTCAATATTTTCAGTAATGATAAGGAATTTATGGAAATCAATAAATCTGCTTGGACAATACTTCTCATGTCTTTTTGTCGTAAAAAGACAGTACAGTTGATAAAAAAACCAATACCTGAAACGATAAATATTTATTAACTTCAAATTTAATTTCAATAGATATCAATGAAAAATATAATATTAAGTTAGCTGGTAAATATGATTAAATTACAGACCAAACATAGTTATTGAAAGAAATACTTAAAGAGTACTTACTTTTTATCAACACCAAAACAAAAGTTGATGCAATGTTTCTAATAAACCATTTACTGCTTACATAACCCTAAAATTGAATAATGTGTCATGACTTGCAAACTATTGTGCTAAAGATAACATAAAAATGGAAAATTCCTTTATTATTGTGCATATTGATGGAAGTAACAATAACTATAATACTACAATAGGCATAATCAAAGTGTTTAATCTGTTAAAAATGTGTGTAAAAACTTTTGTTCTCTATTCATACATTTGATCTTCATATAAGAAGGCTAATAACACGCCTCGATTGACATAAATAACAATACAATATTGTCTAAATTCAATCCAGATCCTCAAAGTAAGCTTAGTAGCGCTAGCACAGTGTATTGAATTTCAATTGTTTACATTTTCATTGAATATGGAGGAAATGATACAATAAGCCTCAATACTCTCTATGATCAAAATTAGCGAAACGCAGAAAATTTTCCCTAACCGAGTCACCGAAATGATGTTTAAACATAACGTTACAAGAAATACAAATGTAAACAAGTAAACAAAATCGAAGTTGGGAAATTTCGCCTCGTTTCTGTTCGATCTCACAATATTGAAAAATATAAAACAATATCTAGGGAAAGTACTGAATGAGTTAAATTTGAAGATACATGTATATCACTGAAGTCCACATGTTTATTCACAGCTGCAAGCACCGATGTGACGTTGTCAACCTCAACACGTCATCAGACGACTTATACATTTTAAAATTTGCGAGATATAAGGAATAACGTGCGAGTACCCATTATTGCCGAGTACCCATTATTGCCGATTGTTATAAAACAATATTTCCGTATATATTCGTTGTTTTTAGCTACAAACCAAAATAAATAAGTAACACAATTTTTAAGACACCAAAAGAGTTGGGAACGAAGAAAATTTACTTAAAACATCTCGGAACTCACTTTAACAAAAATAAGCCTATGAAAACGTATCTTATTTGTATCACTGCGATGACACATGCTAATGAATGTTTGCCTTTTAATCCAATTTGATGACGGGGCATTTTTTGTTTAGGTCTTAAGTTGAAGAATATTTACCTCCGTGTTATGATATTTGATAGAAATAAGCAAAATACCATTTCTACTACACAATATTTAAGAAAGAAAACCAAGCGTCTGCTTGCTTGTACGACACCATTTTGTTTTCAACCTGAGGCGGATCAAAATGTTATCCCCGCGCACCTGCGGTGTAACGTAGAGGCGTTGCTATTAACTTACACACACTTTATTTCTTATACTGGACACACTTAAACTTATTTTAAAAAGCTTTTAATAAATATACAATGCATTTCTTAATTTTTTTAATCATTTGTCTCGACACCTGTGAAGCACACGTTCCTCTGTCTGTGTGCATGTGGCCGCAGGGATATCGAAAACAGTATTATTTATAATATGAGTGAATTGCGTTTATGATATAATTTTTCAGGTTATTTTCTTACATTTTATTTTGTTAAATTTTTTTAAAAGTTTGACCTTTTTACCGATTAATTACTGAAAAATGACGAAAAGATATGAGCGGCAATAATGGTTACTCGACTTCCTGTAAATCGAAGGTCATGAACAGGGTTTATTTTTAGTCAGAAGTAAGTCGATATTGGTGAGAATAAAATAAAAATAATTACTCAAATTAAATAAATGAACAATGCAGAGACTTGCATTAAAATTTTTACATGGCAGCTTACGTGAAGAGAGTAATAGAGAAACCATTGGCAATAATGGGTACTCGCACGTTATTTGGTGTAATTATTTCAGTACACTTTTCTTGATACGAACAAACCCAATAATTAGTTATATTAATTTTGGTAGATGTTTGTTAATTATCGAAATACAAAATCTCAAAAACATCTCATAAATAATGGGCGGGACTTATGCAAATTTCCCATACCCACACGTGCTAAAATTCTGAATCCCACTTAACATAGCTGAAAGGTGCAATGCGACTTCTGATGGTCTGCCCCAAACATTGATGGTGTGACACGCAAAAATCTGATGGTTCACGTACAAACGCAGAAGTCCGATATTGGTTTAACTACATGTACCATCCATTATGGTTTGAATACTTTATTTTTATATTGTATTATTGACTAACTTGCAACAAATACATACATACTATAAAATTTCTATACAATATGGTTTTTTCATGTTGTTTTGAAGATGTTTGGTCGTGACTAACTGACGCTATACTTTAGGAGAGATTATGAACTGTGCAAAACGACGTTATCAATAACATCTACATAGTATGACGTCACAATCACTTTAATATTTTATTGTTAATGTACTGTCATCATCGAAAACCACGCACGGCTAATATGTACGACCCTCTCCAATCCCATTTGGCCGTGGTTGCATGATACGATATTATCTCGTAGTTAATACAGTATATTGACCAATACGAGTAAAGCATAGCAGGATGTTGGCCTTTGATGTGACATTTGATTGTCCAGTTTACAGAAAATACGCTGTTTACTGCTGATGCAAAAGGATGGCTCAGTACGTAGAATTAAAACATGTTACGGGTTGAAAAATAGTAAATGGTTTAATTGTTCATTTGGTGCTATATCCATAATGAATTCAACACTGATGTGATATATTTTTTTTTAGTTCTTTATGATCAAAAGAGAATTATTTAGAATAATAGAATAGAATAATTCCTTGACATTCCACATGAAACTATAAAAAAGGTATCCCGACTCCTATGTTCAATTCAAAATCATTTTAAAGAAAAGGTCAACAACAATTAACATTTTTGAGAGACTGTCGATTTTCTGAATATATTTTATATTCCAGAAAAAAAACCTCTGAGACTTGTTGCTAGATTACTTCATATTTCCACAAAAATGACAGCTAAAACACGTATTTTCAGTGTGTATATCTTTAAATTAAGCCAAGGTCATTAAATCAAGATAATTTTATGAATCATCATTGAAATAATTTATATTTCAAATTTAAGAAATATGTAGCCTAGTTTCATTTACTTGATCATGACGTTTGCGCGCAACGACGTTACCCATGACGTCTACATAGCGTGACGCTACATACATAGATTTTAATGACACAGTCTGTCTTTGACGATACATGCCATTGTACTTTAGATTGAAGAGCGTATAAAACAATTGGACTTTGGCGAAATTTACCATCGTACTTTGTGGTGACGTGTCTGTAGAAGACGTCCATCACACTTGTGATTTAAAACTCCGCCTTGTGGGTAACACGAAGATTTCGGCGTGACAGTCGGACTCAAGAGTGTTACATATATTTAATTCGAATGCAAATGAAAGTTACGTCAAAGCTTTGTATAAAAAGATTGTTTACACCTTAATAATCGAAATACATATATCTTGTGAGAAAGATGAAAATACGTTTTTGAGAGAAACCTGTTTTAACATCATTGTGCTGCAAGCAAGGTTCTATCTTGTCAGGAACGATATGTCTTCTTAACAGACATTTGTTTGTTAAGTAACATTGTTGACGCTACATCTTCATGCTATATATTCTGTGTTTAACCAAGTTAAATTCCTAAAGTGCAGGGGATTTCCCATGAGTTCAGCTTTTTCGAGACGAGAAGGCTTCGGAAACAATTATGCTCTGTTAGATATGATATGCCGGGTTAATGGGCAGTTCCATGAAATTTCCAAGCATGGAGGGTTAAGGATTTGTCCGGGTTTATGTAGCGTGCCGAATTCCCGTAGTAGGGGGAGGGGTTAACACCTGAAGAATGTGATCAGTTATTAGGGGAAAATGTGTTTTACTTAAATTGCTTTTGGGAAGAATACCAATGATCGCAGAGTTTTCCGCAATCGTAGATGCTGTTACGTAAATTACAATGCATTCTGGTGGTTGTGGATGTAAAGTTGTGATCTGCAGTCGTTCTAAAAAGGTAACATAATGGCTCAAGCTACCGGGTGTATGATGGTATATGTGTAACATCCGTAACACTGACAGTATACACCGATGTTATTAACTTGAGTTTCAGGGATATGTATATAATGGCGTTTTGATAGGCAAACAACCTCACAAGGAAATAAAAATATTTTGTCAGGTAGGGAAATGGTCTAGTTGCAAGGCTCAATTTTAATAAACTTGTATAGAAGAGACAATTTTCGCTAGAAAACTCAAGCTTTCTTAAGTATAATGGGAGTAAAGTGTTGGCTATTAAATTCTAAGTTCTGCATTGCAATCTCCAGTGACTACAGTCGCCTATTTTCTTTGAGTAGGTCATGAGTGGAGGCATCACTTTAGAATTTTGATAATCTGCGGTAGTTGCAATAAGGGTGTTTTAAAAATGCCAAAGAGGTTTTTGAAAACTTCTTTCAGAAGACTAATTTAGTTTGAGTTCAGCTCGAGATGAGATATAGATAAAGCTATAGACCAAAGGTCAAGAAGACATGTATACAACTAGATAAGAAAGGTTTTGAAGCGTTACCTCACCTTATTTCAGGAGGAGTTGATACACAGGTTTGCTATCGGTTGCACTAACAGTTAGAAGGAACAACAGCTGATTACCCCAAGAGAGCACGCTTTAATCTGCTATTAAGAAAATGAAAATTGACCAGCTCCTTCAAGTAAAGCAGTACACAAAAATCCTGAAGTAAAACAACAACAAATCCTAAATTAAGTTTCCAGATTTCAACATTTTTCTTATTTTAATGATTTTTTTCGAACTTACCAAAACGGGAAATATCGGAAAATAATATATATAATTTAGTCGCTGTAGTAATTCTATGCAGAGCATAAAAATATAAGTCAGACCTGCTCAAGAATATCGATGTCATTGGAATGCTATGGGTTGAAAAACAATAAGCAATGGAAGAAAATATCCACAGAAAGTACAGAAACAACATTTGATATCTTTGCCCATGTTTTATGAATACAGATAATGACCACCAAGTTGAACTGACATACTACATATTCCAGGAGTCTTGTGACTTTATCAGAGAAACGACTGATAACTCATGTTGTTTGTTGAGTGCAATTCTAAATTACCCATAAATAAGAAAAGAAAAGCAACTTGTTGAGGCAGTTTTAGACCGCCCCTCCCTTATTCAATTAAAAAAAACACAACTCGTTAATGCATTTCTAAACCACCCATATTTATAAATAACACAATTTGTTTGGGCAGTTTAAAACAAGCCATACGTAAAAAATGATAATGAGTAACTGAGAGGGTAAGGAACAGACATTTGTTGACGGGGAAGAGATGTAGGCGATTGAAAACTCAGTAATGTCTCCTCAGTTCTTGTGAACCCTTTCAAGACATTTATTGTTGTTAATGCAGGTACATATTGGGTTCAAAATCTGCTTTGAATTGTTATTTTACACTGCACTATGCAGACGATTCCAACTAGGTCGGACCCCCCAAAGACAAATAAAATTGTATGCAATTTCAGCTAAATATGAAGCGGGCAGCTTATTACTGTATGTTTGGTTGAGTTATTGCCCTTGATTTATTGATTTTTGATAATGTGATAAATGTTTCCAATATTAACCAATTAGTGCGATGATTATTTTTTATACAATAATAAATAGTCTATGTAAATAAGGTGTTGTACATAAGTAATTTTGGGTTAGGTCTAGATAGTTTATTTTTGGTTTTACATTCTTAAAGACTACACATTATTTTAAGCCGGCAACTGCGTGTAAGAAAGTAACGACTGTTTGGGGTTAAACTTGAACAGGTACGGCTAGATTGAGTGGGCGGACATCCCTGCTCTATCTAATCTTCGTGTGATCTAACCTACGATACAGAGTGTGCGGAGATCCCTGCTTTGTATCGCATCAATATAAGTGTGTGGTCATCCCTGCTTGTATTGGTGGTGTTTGCGGCGGAGCACTAGTGTGTGGTCATCCCTGCTGGTGTTCTGGCCTTTCTAGCGCAAGTGTGCGGCACTCCCTGCTTGCGTTCGGTTGCGTTGTTGGCGCAAGTGTGTGGTCATCCCTGCTTGCGTTAACGTTGGTACCTGTTGAGTTGTGTAGGTGTGCGGTCATCCCTGCCTGCGTAACGTTGAGTCCCTATATATGTGCAGGCGCGGTGATTGAAGTCTGCACTTGTAAATATTGGCAGCAATCAGGGCTATCCGATTCCGTTTCGGGTACGGGCCCGCGGGGGAACACAGGCAGTGACCCCCTTGCACGTTACATAAAATTTGGTGGCAGCGGTGGGATTCCCTTCAAATGCTGCGGAGAAAATGGAAGACCTCGACAAAGAAATATCTTTCTTAGGAGAGAAGATCGCCGAGATGCGCGAGCGCAGCGACATCATGAAAACTTCAACGCCAAGACCCGCTGCAAGCAGAGATTCTGGTGTAGACACTATGCGCATAGCCTCGGATACTTCTCAGAAGAAAGGAGAGCTGTCTTTGCGCACTGATCAAACGACGACTTTACATTTTGAAGGTGCTACTGCTGCGTATGAGACAGGGGTTGATTCCGCGCATCGCTCTAACAGAACAGAAGTGCGCCCGCGTAGCAGCGACCAGTTCTCTGATTCATATGAGGTTTACGAAGAGTCAGAGAGGAAAGTGGAAAGAGATTTCGCCAAGAGGCCACTCGCTAGCGGCACTGGTGCCGCGCACAAGCCAGATCTGAATTGGCAGGCTGACTCGCTCTTACCCGGCGTGACTCGCAGACGATCTCGGGTGAGATTTGAAAGTCCAGAAAGAGGAAATGAGACAGACAAGGTCATTGCCAAGCAATCTATCAAGCCAGCTACGTATGATGGAAGTGGCCCTTGGCTTGATTACCATGTGCATTTCAAAGCTTGCGCCGACATCAACGGCTGGAATTATGCCACTAAAGGTTTATACCTTGCAGTTTCCTTACGTGGCAATGCGCAAGGAGTCTTGGGAAATATGCCAAGAGGTGCAACGCCTGATTTTGATTCACTGGTTCAAGCTTTAGAGGATCGATTTGCGCCGCCAAGCCAAACCGAGCTCTATAGGGTCCAGATGAGAGAACGACGTCAAAGAGCGGGTGAGACTCTTCCCGAGCTAGACCAAGCCATTCAGCGACTCGCTTATTTGGCATACCGTACTGCTTCTGCTGAAATTCGAGAAACGTTGGCCAAAGACGAATTCGTAGACGCACTGGCAGACTCAGAGATGCGCATTCGCATAAAACAGTCCCGCCTCAGACACCTGAATGATGCGATTCAACTGGCTGTGGAGTTATAGGCATACAATAAAGCCGAGAGAAAAAGCCATGCTCGTCCCACTGCAACAGATCCAGGAAACGATGCGTTGACAAAGAGGTTAGCTGCTCTTAACGCCAAGATAGACTCCCTACAGTTAGAGGTGAAGTCGTTAAAGAGCAGCCGAGTTGGAGACGATGCGCAGTTAAGACCCAGAGTACAGGAGCAGCAGAAACTTTGTTACTACTGCTAAAAGCCAGGGCATATTCGGAGAGACTGTAAGGCTTACAGACAGAACAGACTAAGAGAAAATCATGCCGAGCATAGTGGGAATGAAAATCAAAGAGACGAAATGGAGGCGATCCAAAGAGCGGAGAGCAATGACTATGCACGCAATATAAATGTAGATCCTTCATATACAAAGGTTGTTGAAATAATCAAACGGCTGTGTGATAAAGTCGATTCACTCCAGACAAACGTGAAACGTCTTAGCAAGCGACAATTGACAGATAATGGGCGGACAGTTGACAAGCTGCATGGAATATGCTATTATTGTCGAAAACCAGGGCACTTGCGGAAAGCTTGAACGGTCAGAAAGCGAGCTAAGTGGGGTGTCATTTAGAACAGCCCGAACAATCAGATGGAACTGATGGCAACAAAAAGGAGCAAATATTGACTAAAGGGAAAACCAATGCATGCTACCGCGTAGTTGCAACGTCAAATTGCGTTGACAGAAAATAGATGGTAGAGGGCCAAATTGGGAGTACTGAAGAGAAGGTTGCTACAGACAGCATAAGTTCGATGGTTGGACGAACCTTTGTTGATTGCGAGGACCCAAGTCCTGGTCATGACTTAGATGAGAGAAAAGAGCGCAAGAACCCGTGGAGACGCTGCGGCAATTGTAAGAAAATACGACACAAAAAGAGAATGCGTCGTGTTCCCAAGAAAATGTTGATGAGACCCCAATGTGTATATGCAAATGACAATAGCATGCAGTTAATGGAGAAATTACCTGGTAAAACAGCGCAGGAAATCTTGACATAAAAAAAAGTCAGCTGCAGCAGTTTCACAAAAGACGAATAGCGTCTAGAAGACGAAATAATAGGCTAACACCTGATTGTAAATAAAAGCTTGTATTGTTTGTATACATTAATGAAGCTTGGGCCCAGGAAAGAAGGGCATTGCATAGATTTTTTAAAACCATTTTTGGGGGGTATTTTTTACCGGGGATACCACTTCACCTTTTTGTGGAGTTGGAGGTTTAAATTGTAGTTTTGCGAGGACGCAAAAATTTGAGGTAGGGGTAGTGAAACAGGCAGCTTATTACTGGATTTTTGGATGAGTTATTGCCCTTGATTTATTGATTTTTGATAATGTGATCAATGTTTCCAATATTAACCAATTAGTGTGATGATTATTTTTTTATACAATAATAAATAGTCTATGTAAATAAGGTGTTGTACATAAGTAATTTTGGGTTAGGTCTAGATAGTTTATTTTTGGTTCTACATTCTTAAAGACTACAAATTATTTTAGGCCGGCACATATATAGGGACAGTGTCAACTGCGTGTAAGAAAGTAACGACTGTTTGGGGTTAAACTTGAACAGGTACGGCTAGATTGAGTGTGTGGTCATCCCTGCTCTATCTAAGCTTCGTGTGATTTAACCTACGATACAGAGTGTGCGGAGATCCCTGCTCTGTATCGCATCAATATAAGTGTGCGGTCATCCCTGCTTGTATTGGTGGTGGTTGCGGCGGAGCACTAGTGTGTGGTCATCCCTGCTGGTGTTCTGGCCTTTCTAGCGCAAGTGTGCGGCACTCCCTGCTTGCGTTCGGTTGCGTTGTTGGCGCAAGTGTGTGGTCATTCCTGCTTGCGTTAACGTTGGTACCTGTTGAGTTGTGTAGGTGTGCGGTCATCCCTGCCTGCGTAACGTTGAGTTCCTATAGATGTGCAGGCGCGGTTACTGAAGTCTGCACTTGTAAATTTTGGCAGCAATCAGGGCTATCCGATTCTATCTCGGGTACGGGCCCGTGGGGGAACACAGGCAGTGACCCCCTTGCAAGTACAGACCTATCAATGCTTCATTTGGTCTCAACACGTATTGTGCGCATTCCAGTGCATAATTTACCTTCGTTTTTTTGTGATTGTAAGTTGCAAAGTAATTCCCGTATACACCAAGTGAGTATTAAGGGAGAAACAAAGACTGTGGGCCCGTGAATAAAGTGGAAATGATTGTTGTGGTTGCTAAGTTTCAAACGTACATACATTTTGTATCAAAGGGTAAATTCATTTCATTTCCTAAACATACAAGACACTGCATGAAAAATGTCATTGTGGTGACAGCTGCGGGTATAGTTAACTATTAAAAAAAGTAATGAAAAATATGTCATCTGCTAAGTTTTACGAAAAATACGGGAAATTAAACTTTTTATGACGTCACAAATACCCTTTTGAAAGTGTAATGAGGAAACTGTTTATATTTTTTTGATTTTTGGGGTGTAAATAAAAGTTACAATTGTTTGTGATGTATTAAAACTGTATTAAACCATGGCAAAATATGACTGAAACATTTTTTTTAATCTAGCATAATCAAGCCTTCTGATTGGTTTAAAAACATCAAACAGCACGCATACACTTTTATAATCAAAGCATGGAACTGATCCTATACTTACAGCTATTTGATTAAAAAAGGAAGAAAAAAACTCTCGCAATCTAGTAAACTTTGCAATAAACGATTTGTACCATGTTGAATTCGTACCTTATCATTGTCATTGTATGTTTGACGATAGCCAACGTGTCCTTATTTAACCTGTTAATTAAAGAAGTTTACAATAGGGTTAATTAAAAACGGGCTTGCAAAAATGACACATGCATAGCAATTCAAATAAGTGTAACACAAAAGTGTAATATTTTCTTTACCTTTGATGTATATATGTATATTTAAATTATACATGTAAGCGTGTCTAAATAAAGATTAACTTTTTGTCATTTCAGACATTTATTTTATGACATTAAAAAGTTTGAAATAGCAAACAATACGGGATATAATTTTTAAATACTGTATTTTTTACTAAAGTCAAAGTGATCGCAAAAACCCCGAAAAATATATAATTGCACAAACGATTAGATATACTATACATCATCATAAACAAAACTATT
Source organism: Magallana ariakensis (assembly GCA_020458035.1). NCBI lineage: Eukaryota > Metazoa > Mollusca > Bivalvia > Ostreida > Ostreidae > Magallana > Magallana ariakensis. The sequence continues at coordinate 79,028,269 of CM035812.1, read as the reverse complement.
TCTTGTGTGTATCTCTGATTAAGGTTCCGTCGAAGGAAAACCTTTTTAGAAAAGGCATTTTTAAAGTTGCAGACTTTAGTTTTCATTGTGCATGCTTTTACGCATTCTAGTAAAAACTACACCCTATAAGAAATTGATTTGATAATATTTATCAAATTGAACACAATAAGCAAATACATATAGAAATATTTAATTTTGTTCAAAAATTTTGTTTTCGAACGTTGGCATTGTGTTTTTATAACGTTTTGATAAAAATAATCTTTGTAGGAGTTTGTTAGCAAAGTTGACATTAAAATGTACACCTTAGCAATTTTGCATACAATACTATGCTTTCCTTGGGGTTTATTTTCCTATTTTTGAATAATTCAACTGAACCAATCTACATTTGTTATAGTGTTTCTTATATATTAGGTAAAAAATGTTATTACGTATAACATTGCAATGTGAGGAATTTGTCCATTGTAATATTTTTATAATTTGCTTCGAAGTCAGAAAAATTCCAATGTCCTATATATCCCTGTTAAGAGTAACTGTTACTGTATTTTGAGTTTACCCCTGGCTGAATTTCAAAAACTTTGCAGGGACAATAGAAACTAGTTTATGATATATAGTAAAAAAAAATAAACAGTTCAATGACGAGGTATTATAAAAATCAAATCTCTAAACCAAACCAGGATGTCAAGATTTTTAAAATTTCATAGTTTAAAGCGGTTGGTATATCCTTATAAAAATTGACAACATATGACCCTCTTATCATTAAGAGTATGTTATCTAATTGTGGAGTAAGAAATGAGTTCAAAGTCATCGTGAACATTGTGTCTAGGAGATATATATGAAATACATAATTATTTTAGTAATGTGACCTCTAAATTTGGAAACGTTTGGAACACCATGTTCTTCATTATACAATAATGACTACATTAATCCACTGTGATGATAATTTTTAATACTTTTAGAATAAAATTGTTGTAGACAATCATAGAATTGCAACAATTTTTGAAAACGTGGATGAAATCAAAGCATTTTCATATGTTTACATTATTTTGATAATTTATCTTTATCCTTTTTTTCATAATTGTTTGAGTTTCATTCTCATTGTTATCAAATATATGTTTAAATTGTTTTGTCAATTTCTATTTTCGTTTTATTTTTTTTTTCTTAATATTAAATATTACTTTAAAAATTGTGCCCAAGCTGGTATGTTGCAACCACTTTTTGAATAAAACCATTATTGAAATAAATTATTTCAATAGTGGTTGGGAATATATTTCATTAGAACAATTCATTTGAAACCACTATTGAAATGATACCACTATTAAAAATAAAGTGTTTCTTGCATTTGAAAATAGTTTGCAAAAATTATATACAACTTCTTTCTTTCCAAATGTGTTTCAATAGTGATTGCAAAGTAATATTTATAAAGAAATTCATTCCCAACAACGATTGAAAAAAATAATTTTAATAGTAGTTGTATTTCCAAAGTGGCTGTATAGTGATTCTTATATAAAATACATCCCCAACCACTATTGAAATAATTAGTTCAATTGTGGTTGTATTTCAATAGTGGTTACAAAGTGATTCTACTAATGCAATTTATCCCCAATCACTATTGAAATAATTATTTAAATAGTAGTTTTATTTCAAAAGTGGTTGCAAAGGAATTGTTCTAATGAAATACATTCCAAACCACTATGGAAATAATTTATTTCAATAGTGTTTTATTTCAATAGTGACTGCAACATTGGTACCTATATTGGAATCAGATAACCAGGATTTAGTTCAACGCTTTTGTGGGGTTATCTTAGCGGAAAACACTTGGAGTAAACTTTCTTCTGGTACCCCAGTATATGATTTTCGAAATGACTGTCTATTTTTTTCATGGATATAACATCGACTGTGCGGCTTTATGATAATTTTTATAATATAAATAAATTTAACATAATTCATGTATTATGTTAATAACGCAAATAGTTAATGGAGTCGATTTATACAATAAAAAGACAGTTTTAAACAATGACAGTTTTTTATATCCAATCGTTCACACTATACAGGGACACTTTATCTTCCTTTCCTCGCTTTGAAACCTTGCTTATTTATGAAGAATAATCTCTTTGTTTAGATTAAAGGGTAGTAGAGTTTGGCTAGAGCCGGACCGATTGTCTTTGTCAAACAGGTATGCCTGTATGAGAAAAAGGCCTTGGTGAACTTGGGTGTCCTCTGATGTGAGCACAGTTAAGTGGACTCTCACGATCAAGAGGGTAACCCTTGTTCTGATTTTGTGTTGTTCACCTATGTTCAATGATGGGCATATTGCCGGAAAATGTCAAACGTAACTAGAAAGGATGGGAGTGAGTCTCACACGGGGGCTCCGGAAATGTGCTTTAGGATACACCATTTTTTCGCAATTTCAAACACTCCTCCGGGAGTCTTATTGAGTAGAATGTCACCAGTAAGTAGTAGAAGGACTTATGCCTCACATTTAGTATTTTGGTAAAAAAGTAAGGACAACGCTGTTTTACGTCATTTACATACAGCTTTAAAGGCCGAGGTTTTAAACCGGTCGGTTTACCGCAGGTAAATTCCGGTGAGGGGTGGAACCTAAATGATTAAAGTGTAAAGCGCCGAGGGAAACACACTCGCTTAAGTATACATGTCAATATACATGGATATTAAAATGATCCCACATAGTTTTTCCATGATTTATTGTATTTATTGTATTTGTATGTATTAGGAAAAACAAATTGTCGATCTTTGAAATGAATTACAGCATAATTAACCGCGTGCGACAATAGCAGAATCTGTCTTTTTTTTTAACAAGTTTAAAACGGGATTGATTATTTATAGCGATGTTTCAGCAATATACGATCATTTTACTGAACTCTAATACTAATGCAACATTCATGCAACCTACGTTTGTGTAACTTCTACGTGGGTTGCTAATGTGCATAATAGTTCTACCAGCAGCGCATGTACCGGAACTGTCTGTACTTGTTCCTCTTCCGGCTCGTGAAATTTCTCAAAGAAATCTGATACTTGTAAATCGTAGTTACAATATTTGATTTAATTTGATTATTGACTCTTAATAATTCACAAATATACATCTTTACATGTAGTAATAAAATGACGCTTTTATGGATGATTGGCGCCTCGTGATTTTTATAGAGAGGGTGCAATCACCACGTTTGGTGTGGCACTTACATGTACACTAAGAGAGAGTGAATTTGTAATTCAAATTTTACAAGAGTACAAGATCAAATTTCTGTCGACAGTGTTTTGTTTTAATTAAAGTGCTTATAGACATGGCGTTTTATCGTTATAGTATGCATAAAAAGAGAACTTTAATTGCACGATCGTCTCGAATGATAGACATGGTACATATATAGACGGAACGAGTAAACGAAAGTCAATTATTTTAAACATTTAATATGGACCTCATTTCAGTTGATTGAGGGTACATTGACCAGGTAGATTTGAAGGCGCTGCTTATTTTCGGGGTCTCTAAAGGGGGCTATATACACGTTAATTTTAATATGGGTGGATTTTATGATACTTATTACTCCCATGACAATGTTGAGACTATTTCCTATCTAATGAACACATGTTAATTGCAAACAATTAGAGGCCAATGCCACCTCAATTTGTTACATTTTAAGGTGTGGAGGCAGGAATGACTCCAACGTTCTTAACAACTGTGTATATATGATGTTGTGCACCAAGTCAATTAAGTTAAAATGTGGAGCCAAAAGATGCGCGGAATTAATATTGTAGAGTGCACAGTGCAGAAATGTCCTACTAGATCGAACCTCCCAAGGACAAATAAGCTGTTATGCATATTGAGCTTATAATTGAGTGCTTAACGTTAAATTGGTCTAAATGTGTTTTGTACAGTCTGATCACGTATACTCCGAACACTGTGAACATGATCAAGTGAGACTCTGGATATAATTACATTATAATATACAGGAAGCAGACCGAATCCTCCCGACTGGAACGGAAATCCCTCATATTTACAATATCGCAGGTTAAATACAAGAAACGAGCTATTTTGAACTCTGATCATAAAAGATCACATATATTATGTTAAGACCTGTAATACTTTTACAGATTTTACCTGCTTTTGAGCGATCCTTCTGAGCGCCTCATGGCGGTCGGGAAAGGAGTAATGCATATAGACATTGTTTATCTCCAAAAAATCTACATAAAAAGGTTGTTAGGGGGAGGGGATATTCAGTGAGGTTTGTGAATTCCGGAACTACAGATACGCTGAATGTACGAGGCCTGTCTGATTTATCCGATATTAAGATATTTACTTTTTTCTTAAAAGAGTTATATACTCAAAGAATAAATTCCATCATTATCAATTAAATGACAGTCAGCAAATAATGTGATTAGCTGAAAAACACACATCACGTCAAAGCATATAAGCAACTATATAACTATAATATTACAGCTAATTTGTGTAAAAAACAAATCGTGTAGAGTCCAATGGACGAAAAGTATTGCACCATGTAGAAACCGTTCTTTAAAGCTTAACGCCGCTCGTAAATAAGCACTGTCCGCCATATTTCTCTTTCAGCACCGCTCTCCCTACACCCCTATATAAGCCAAAGACCTTGTACATCTTGCCTCGCCGTATTACTCGGTCGCGATGAAATTATCAAGTTTATTTCGCATGTTTTTCAAACCAGGAGACTACTAACATCAAATGAACTGGTCAATGCATTATTTCAGACATAATATGCACATAAATAAGAAATTAATGCATAAAAATCCAAAGAACACGAAATTAACACTACGCGAGTTCCAGGTGTGCAATCGGGTGTAACGAAACCGAAGGGTTTACAAACCAGGTACTGTGTAACACTGCCTATTGGCAGTGTTACAGCTTTGTTCAGCTTTAAAATTAAAACCAGGTGTTTTACAATAGCCAACCTATCCAGATTTATACTGATTATTGAATAATTGCTATAAATTTATTAAAATGGATAGAAAAAACACCCTCTTTTCGACCTTTAATTTTTTGGATAGGAAGGACGGAACAAAATGGTTTTTTTAAATTCATTTTTTGGATAGGAAAGACAGAACAAAATATGTCTGTCCCGAATATATGCGCCTTCAAAAAACATGTTTCTGTTTTCAAAACTGAAGGGTACAGAGTTAACATCATAGAGAAATATTTTAGTAAATAGCATTATAATAAAGACAATCAAATTAACATGGACAAAGGATAAGCTGAAACAAGTGTTAACTATCTGCTGTTTTCTTTTCATATCTTTAAAAAGAATTACTCTTTTGTTTAATCTTTTTATAAAACTGATTATTTTTTAACCTCTTGACATTAAGGTTATGCTTTCTAATATATGGCAATTCCATGATAATGTTAGAAGTTATTTCAAAGTCATCATGGAAATCTTGTCCAGTAGATATAATAAAAAACAACATTACAAAAATTAATGTGACCTCTTGATTTAGAAACGTTCAAAATACCGCGTTTACATGTGCGTAAGAGTCTAGTTGCTAAAATAATTTGTTTTTTAAATACATATATTTAAAAAAAAGTATTGTAAAAAAAAACATTTGCAAGACTTGTATACTGATAAACTTTATATTTATCTTATAACATGTATTTAATAAATGACCGTGTTTTGTAATTTGTAAGATTTAACAATAAGTGGAGAATCCACGTAACCTGCCTGAGTTATTTATAATAGCGCATAATAAAACAACATAATTAGCACATGCAGATAATCACACACCGATCGAAATGATCACATACATGTATATTTTGACAATTTAGCCTGGTGTAATCACGCATAGTATAACAGTCTAAATGAAATGTCTGTTGGTTCTATTTAGCAGGTAGTAGATTAGTTAATATCTAAATCATGTAAATCGCAATCAATGATAGCCATTGTTTTTGTTCTTGATAAAACATGAGAGAGAGAGAGAGAGAGAAAAGAAAGAGAGAAAGGGTGTGTGTGTGTTGATTTTTTCGGAAGGGGGGATATATATTAGTCCGGTTCTTTGACATTTCACAGTGTTCATTGTCCTGTTCAGTAATTCATATGCATTATTGTACAGAATTGTCTTCATACATGTACATAATGATACAGTTCAGAAATGATTTAATGCATGTATACAAATCCCGGTAACGTAAATACCCACATGCATGATTTTTAAAACAATGTTTAGGGTTTAAGATTAGAAAAAAAATCATACGTTTATTTAAATTGTATTGGAAAAATGAATAATATTAGAAAGCACTAAGTTTTATTTTATAACTCTGTGTCAAATGATGTTCCGAATTTAAAACTCTTCCTTTTCATGTTTGAAATTTTTATAACTGATATATCAAAATGTTCAAATTCTGTTTTCTTTACTTGACAAACTGGGAAAAAAGTATTAAAGGGTGTTAAAACAACATATTCCATTATTGTTTAGCAGTACCGAACATTCAGATCTTAGGACGTGTGTGTATATATATACAAGTACACGTGTGTCTGTCACCTCATTGTTCCCAATCTCGCTACCATGCACTGCAAATTGTCAAGAAGGGATGTGTACATTAGCCATTATATAATCACTTACAGGGCATTTAGATCTTAGGACGTGTGTGTATATACAAGTACACGTGTGTCTGTCACCTCATTGTTTCAAATCTCGCTACCGTGCACTGCAAATTGTCAAGAAGGGCTGTGTACAGTAGCTATTATATAACCACTGACCGAGTGAAAAAAAATGTCGACATCCTCTCCTTTGAAAACTTTAACTTCAATCAACCAGTTGTTAAACATGTCTTTTCAGGTTATTAGGTGTATTGATCTGGTGTAAAATAAAACATTGATGGAAACATGTAAAAAATTAAATTGACCGCTCTAAGTTAATCTAAATAATTATACATTGTAATTTATGAAAATTAATTAGGTTTGCATGTACACTTATTGAGAAATCAATTACCGGGTAAACTATTGGTAACGTAATTTAAAATCAATGCAAACTCTCTCTCTCTCTCTCTCTCTCTCTCTCTCTCTCTCTCTCTCTCTCTCTCTCTCTCTCTCTCTCTCTCTCTCTCTCTCTCTGTGTCTATATACACTCTTACATGAATAGAAAAAAATAGTACTACATTTACATGTATGTCATGTATGTTCTTACCGGGCCGCGGAATAATAAAGCGCTTGGGACAGAGGTCGAACGTGTTTATCAGTTATTTTGTCTTTGTGATATAATATAAATCTAGAAATGAACCCTATACATTTACATTAAGAACTTGAAGAAACTAGATTTTATCTAAACATCTGACTCCGTCACATTTACACAAATCAAGTTAGACTTGTATACTGATAAACTTCATATTTATCTTATAACATGTATTTAATAAATGACCGTGTTTTGTAATTTGTAAGATTTAACAATAAGTGGAGAATGCACGTAACCTGCCTGAGTTATTTATAATAGCGCATAATAACACAACATAATTAGCACATGCAGATAATCACACACCGATCGAAATGATCACATACATGTATATTTTGACAATTTAGCCTGGTGTAATCACGCATAGTATAACAGTCTAAATGAAATGTCTGTTGGTTCTATTTAGCAGGTAGTAGATTAGTTAATATCTAAATCATGTAAATCGCAATCAATGATAGCCATTGTTTTTGTTCTTGATAAATCATGAGAGAGAGAGAGAGAGAGAGAGAAAAGAGAGAGAAAGGGTGTGTGTGTGTTGATTTTTTCGGAAGGGGGGATATATATTAGTCCGGTTCTTTGACATTTCACAGTGTTCATTGTCCTGTTCAGTAATTCATATGCATTATTGTACAGAATTGTCTTCATACATGTACATTATGATACAGTTCAGAAATGATTCAATGCATGTATACAAATCCCGGTAACGTAAATACCCACATGCATGATTTTTAAAACAATGTTTAGGGTTTAAGATTAGAAAAAAAATCATACGTTTATTTAAATTGTATTGGAAAAATGAATAATATTAGAAAGCACTAAGTTTTATTTTATAACTCTGTGTCAAATGATGTTCCGAATTTAAAACTCTTCCTTTTCATGTTTGAAATTTTTATAACTGATATATCAAAATTTTCAAATTCTGTTTTCTTTACTTGACAAACTGGGAAAAAAGTATTAAAGGGTGTTAAAACAACATATTCCATTATTGTTTAGCAGTACCGAACATTCAGATCTTAGGACGTGTGTGTATATATATACAAGTACACGTGTGTCTGTCACCTCATTGTTCCCAATCTCGCTACCATGCACTGCAAATTGTCAAGAAGGGATGTGTACATTAGCCATTATATAATCACTTACAGGGCATTTAGATCTTAGGATGTGTGTGTATATACAAGTACACGTGTGTCTGTCACCTCATTGTTTCAAATCTCGCTACCGTGCACTGCAAATTGTCAAGAAGGGCTGTGTACAGTAGCTATTATATAACCACTGACCGAGTGAAAAAAAATGTCGACATCCTCTCCTTTGAAAACTTTAACTTCAATCAACCAGTTGTTAAACATGTCTTTTCAGGTTATTAGGTGTATTGATCTGGTGTAAAATAAAACATTGATGGAAACATGTAAAAAATAAATTGACCGCTCTAAGTTAATCTAAATAATTATACATTGTAATTTATGAAAATTAATTAGGTTTACATGTACACCTATTGAGAAATCAATTACCGGGTAAACTATTGGTAACGTAATTTAAAATCAATGCAAACTCTCTCTCTCTCTCTCTCTCTCTCTCTCTCTCTCTCTCTCTCTCTCTCTCGCTCTCTCTCTCTCTCTCTCTCTCCCTCTCTCTCTCTCTCTCTGTGTCTATATACACTCTTACATGAATAGAAAAAAATAGTACTACATTTACATGTATGTCATGTATGTTCTTACCGGGCCGCGGAATAATAAAGAATTTGTCATGAAATTAGGATTGCATGTTAACTTATTAGGAAATAAATTCCCGGGTAAATTATCAGTAAATTTAATTCAAAATCAAGGCAAACTCTCTCTCTCTCTCTCTCTCTCTCTCTCTCTCTCTCTCTCTCTCTCTCTCTCTCTCTCTCTCTCTCTCTCTCTCTCTCTCTCTCTCTCCTGTTCGACAAACTGTTGGTATAAAGTTAACACGACTTTACAATGTCACCATGCACCTCGTAATAGTTGATCTTTTTTTTAGCTCAGTAGGTCTAACTACCGGTTAGCCTTACGTTGTATCCCGCATCAATTTTTTTATACAAATGATTTTTTTACAAGAGATTAGCTGCATATGGCAAAACATATTGAATTAAAACATTAAAATGTTTTACGTCTAAAAATTGAACATAAAAAACGAGACATTCCGAGTCATTCGCAAACATCAAACTCCAATTCCATCCCCTTTCAATTTGAACAACACAATTTTATGTGTAAAAAATAAAGCCCAATATTACACTTTTTTAATTATGACAATTTTTCTAATCATAATTTTTTGTTAACTTTAAACCAATTAAATATAACAGACCCAGTTAATACTTCAAAATTAATATCAGTGTATATAAACTTTACACTGTATCTAGGTAGCTTAATTAATTTATGGTGAAAAATGACATAAAAGAAACAGATTAGGTAAAATTTCATTCAGTAAGAGTAAAAATAATGGTGTCAGTACTTATCAGTACTTGTCAGTACTTCTCTAAGTTTTTCAGTACCGTCAGTAAAAAGTGTCAGTACTTCTCTAAGTTTATCAGTACTGTCTAAGTTTGTCAGTACTTTTCTAAGTTTCTCAGTACCGTCAGTAAAAACGTCAGTACTTTTCTAAGTTTATCAGTAATGTCAGCACATTGTCAGTAAATGTCTAAGTTTATCAGTAAAAAATGGGAATGTCAGTTCTTTTTTGACTTGGTAGTGATATAAGTAATCTTATATTTTTGTGTTGTTTATACACTGGATATTTATACAATGATTTTGATTGAAATGTCTATTATTGTACTTTGTTATGAAATCTTGGTTTAATCTTATTTTTAGTTCTTTATTCTAACTTTTTCGTGGCAATTTAGGTACCTACAGGATAATCAGATAACAAGGATCGACAACGACACTTTTGCGGGGCTATCGCAACTGAGAGAACTGTAAGTAACGTTTTTTCTGTTAATTATTTTATTCTTGAAGATAGATATGACATTTAAATTTTATCAATTTCAATATCGTATATAACTATAAAAATATAAAAATGATTATTAACAAAGCCCAATTTATGAAAGATATTAAGCGGTAACTAAATAATCAGATAATATATCTCGCTCACTTATGAAATTGACAAGATTATCTACTACTCAATATTTCCGGAAAAATAAAAACAATCATTGTTAAGACTGAGGATTAGGAGGAGTGTTTGTTAGCTAGCGTAAACTGAAACGCTAAATCAAAATTTTATTTCATGGGTCGTGACGGTATCATAATAGAAACATGTGGGGTATTTTTTTGTTCAAAAGAAAAATATAACAAAATTGAAAAACTGCTTTTGTTGTACACTGTAAATGAGACATTGTGCTGTTACACATTACTCACTATCAATATCTAAAAAAGAAAAATATTCAGCAATATCAAAAAGATTGTATTTTTATTTTTATTTTTCTTAAACAAAACAAATAAAAAAAATATTTTGTGATCACATTTTTTTATTTCAAATTTCAAGTAAAATTTTGTTGTATGGAAATACATTAAACGCCAAACATTTTTTGAATAACAATTGAAACATCACAGCAGTATAAACCACCATTGGCGCAAGAGTTCTGGCTTATGCTGCAAGGAGTAAAAGGTATCTATGACCTCATCCATAGCACTGACAGAATATTATGATGTTGTTAGTGTTAGACCTCATAGCTTGGTTTTATTGATAAACGTGTGTTAACATCGGGATATGTTTAGGAATGCAGTCGGATTACATTACTAATATATTAGCTGTTACGCTAACTAGGCGAACCTCAGACTGTTAAACTGTAAAGCTGATAATGAGTTAAAAATGTCAACCTATTAACGAAGTTTAATTGTTCCTGCTTCATAAACAGAGTTAGGCCTAAACATAAGTAAACATATGGCTCAATAATGGGCATTGGGATATATTGCCGGTGAATTGTAAGACGAGGATGCTAACCATCCTGAAATTATCAGACATGTTAAATTGAAAGAGTAACTGTTTGGAAAAATATGGTTTTGCTAAAATGGAAAAAGTATTAATCTTAAGTTACCTTCAATTATGTATTGTCAATGTAATCAAATTAGATAAAAAACGTTTGAAGAACAAACTAGTAATTCAGATCGTAGTTGTGTTTTAAAATGAGATGAGTTAGTAAATATCATAAATATGTTTTCGTTTGGTAATCATATAAAAATGGAAGATATTGGCGCATAAACATAATATAAAAGGGGTTATTTCTGAACCACTCGTTGAAACGATGATTTTTTATGAAGGTCAGGAACGTCAAACTGCATTATAAACAACAGCTAGTTAAACATGTTTACGGAGAGCAATTAGAGGAGGCAAATGACACCACATATTGTTTGTTTATATCTTAAGGGGCAGGGACGACTCAATAATCTTAACACAAAATTAACAACTTTTGATTTATTATGTTGTGCACCCAGTCTATGCAGGTGCAATATGAGATTGAAAGCTGCTTTGAATTAATATCTTAGATTGCACACTGCAAAATATTCCTATGAGTTCGAGCCTCTCAGAGACAAATAAAATGTTATGCAAATTGAGCTAAGAACTGACCTGCCAGTGATTCATGCAGTCTGATCACGTATTCACCGGACACTGTAAAAGTGATTAAGTGAGACGTTGGGGAGAACGTTATTGCTAAAAACCGGAATAGAATAAATAGTTCCGACTGATTCAGGTCAAATAGAAGAAATGAGCTACGTTGTTCAGTGAGCTTTGTAAGAGTGTATACGGACATTTTCACGGGGAGTGACTGGATTTTGGGGAAAATTGTTAGTGGCTGTTACAGCGTTGAATGTATTATCTTGAATAAGATAAAAGAAGCAATAAAAAAAAAAACAATCAAAATATTTATTAAAGAAAAAAATACCCGTCGAATCAATGATTTACCGAATAACATATTTGTTAATTTTTTTTTCTATAATATATTGTTTAAATGATTGATATTATTGTTGAGTTTTAGAAATACATAAATTGTAGTAAGGTAAAAATCGATTTTTAAGTCACATGTATGATGAATATGCGAGGGCTTTCTAAATATTCCGATACCTAGATAATAGCTTTTGCTTATTTTATTTTTTAAGTATATAAACTCATATTTTTTTTCAAAATTATTTATAAAATAAATAACCTTTATATTCGTTGTTGTAAAATAACTGAAGTAGACTGATGCTTCCATTGATTTGGTGAGTTTATCGAATACAATAAATACACTATATGAGAACTATTTTGATTTTACATTTAAATCAGTGCAATAAAACAGGTTAAAACCAGTTATATAATCAACGAATTTAAATCAAACATTTATCGATTTAAAAACATTTATCAAAGAATGCAATCAGCTCACATAAACACTTGGAATCAAAGCATATAACGAAGGGGTGTTAAAGAAGAATATAGACTCTAAGATGCAAGTAATTCCGCGAAATAACAAATTTTAGTGATTAAATATCTATTTCAATATCAAAACATCACAACGGCGACCAAAATCAAATAAAAAATTCCAGAGACATTTTTTTCATAAATTAGACTATATTACGTAGATTTAGACATTTATGAAGTAATGAATTTAAAGTAAAATTTCGTATAAATCTGATCGGAAAGCATTGTAAACAAATTCCAAATATAAGAAATCTAAGAACTGTAATAGTGGAGCACATGGCTCAGTGGTCATGGGCGTTAGGCCAGTAACCGAAAGGTCGCTGGTTCAAACCCCGCTGTGGTCACTTGATGTTGTGTGTGGTGCACTTAGACAAGGCACTTTATCTACATTGTCTCAGTCCACCCAGCTGAAATTGGGTACCGGCTTACGCTGGGGGTTAACCTGCGATGGACTGGTGTCCCATCCAGGTGGAGTCGATGACTCCTATCCGCTTAGCACCACGGAAACCGGGGATAAGCACCGGCCTTATGTGCCTTCAGGCACGGAGAAGGATTTAACTAAGAACTGTAATAAAGTATTTTGTTGTGATTCGTTGAGAATTGAAAGAGAGAATATTGGAACGTATGTTAACTTTATGAAATATTTGGTAAAAGGCATGTAATTATGCTATCATTTCTCGACAATACTTTCCTATGTCGTTGTTTACGATATAAACATCCGACGAGAACAACACTACCCCGTATATTTTGAAGTTCACATTTTACACGTATCAATAGTATAATGTTTGCTTAACTTGAAAAGTGCTGCTAGAATCCAATGTTATGTGTTGCTTTTTTTTGCAGCATGCCGTTTTCCGGGCATACTGTATAAAAGTTTATAAAGAAATGGGCGAACAACTTTGTAATAAAGGAGACTATAGGATTCTAGCAGTAGTTTTTATAATACTGAGATGTTTTGCCTTTACTTGATATGTTTATTGTTTTGTGGAAACCGCGGGTTAGTGTTGTTCTATCTCATTTTATATTAAGGAATATATGTTAGCTATTTTAGCTATCACGTGATAATGCACTGAGATGACAGTAATGTACTACCCGATTTTATTGCTTTGACATCTGTGTTTATAATAATAAGTTTTTGGTCCGATTATAAACATTCATGTAATATTATGAATTTCTATAGAACAGTCAAAATAAGACGCTTAGTTGTCCATATGCTTCCTTAACCTACCCGTGAAGCAATCATAATCTTACGGCTAGTAATGCATAAACGTAGTGACCATGTCTCTTTAAACCGTTATTTAGCATTTTAATCACGTGTTTTCCAATAATAAAAATATATCCCGATTCAAGTGTTGAATAATTGTTACAAAAACTTGAAAAGATACATTAAAAATGGACCGTGAAAAAACTCCCCAGACATTGCAATTTAATCAGGTTTAGACAACCGAGTCATAATTTTATTGACCGTTTTTTTTAATAGAAAAGACCACAACATAATGTGTTTGTTTCGGATAAATATATATTTAAAAGAAATTTTATATATTCTTATTAACTGGATGGGAAATAGTCAACATCATATAATTATATATGTTCAGTGTAGCCATAATAATAAAGAAATCAAATTAACAAGGGCAAAGGATCGTCCTTATCTGATTTAAATTGAAATGTTTTATATCTTTCTTTAAATGATATTAATGATAAGATTAATCCGTCAATTTTAATCAATTATTCTAATCCTCAGTTCTTGATATTAAATGTATTCTGAATCTAAAACCACTGTGTTTATTTAGGATCATTAGTGGTAATCAAATAACAAATAATCAAAAAGTACACATTATTCTGAACACCTTACCTTATAATTTCATACAATCAAAACCTAGAGAACATGTCCAGCAATAACAATTTTTTAACCAATATATATATATATATATATATATATATATATATATATATATATATATATATATATATATATATATATATATATATATATATATATATATATATATATATATATATATATACTTTTATACCTATTAAAACTTTCAAAAAATGTGTCGTATGGAGAAAAAAGACAATAATTTATTAAATAGCTATTAAAACAAAACATCAGTATATCCAGTAAAATTCTCTATCGGCTGAAGTGTTCTGGATTATGTTGCTTGGAGTAAAGGTTACTTGTGACATTATGCGTAACACTGGAAATATTCTTATGTAGCCAGTTTAAGTAGGCCGGGATAATTTAATCTATTATTTTTTAACACATTGTATCGATACTCTAACGGATTGTGTAACAGACAAAGCCTATAATATCCTCTTACAAATACAACTTCAAGTGGTGGATAAACGAGATATTTCTTTGAATATGGTATTCATTGTGTTGTCTAGTAACAAGTTTCATATCCTTTTATGATAAAAACGATGACCCTATCTAAAGCACTGAGAGGATATCCAGATATTGATAGCTTTTAGTGAAGACATATTTTTTATCTAATTTAATTTGAAGTTAATTTGATTGATTTTCAAATGACGCAATACTATTAAGGTATACTATGCAGTTGCTATGCTATACTATGCTAAAATTAATATAATTTTCGATTTTTTGTCTCTACGAACCTGATAATATACATTACGAATTACGTTTGAATACAACTTTGAGGTCAAATAAATCTATCACCGCTAAATATAAACAACTTACTGTTTTCCATGCACTTGTCGATATGACGTCATACTGTAAATGTTTACACATATCATGCATAGGGAGAAGCGGATCAATTTATTTTGTAATACTAAAAATTGATTTCATAGATAAACTACGCATAAAGAACAAACAATTTATTTACCATTAAATATTTGACACCGATAAGGCCATCTAAATTCACATTGTACAAAATTGTACACTTAACAAGTCTTAACAACGATTTAATTTTAAACTAATAAGTTCATCAAACGGAATAAATTTTCAGGCACTATTGACATACTTTAAAGTAATTTCCCAATCAAACTCTATTGAGGAGAACTCTGGAGAAAATGCCATCTTATTTCCTAGCATTGTGTTAACTATTACATGTATATGTGGGAAGAATTGGTGCTTTTTGTGAGAGCTATAGACACTATCTATGGACACAAAAAATATTACGTGAAATATAAGGGCTGTGGTTAATGTTGAATATCAAATATCTATTTATATCAGATATAACGACAAAAATTGGTTCTACTTTGGAAGCGTATCATTCAAATTTATGATCAGAAGGAAAATAATGATAGTAATGATAGACATTCCATGACTTCGTCCACTTTATATTATTGTCTTTGTTCAACTCCTTATGGATTATGACAAACTAAACCTGTTCAAAATCCCATCGAAAAAGTTTACAAGACAAATACAATACAGATAAAACAACGCAGACCTTAAATAAAAACTTTACTAAACCAAGTGAATGCAACAATATCATATGCACTACACCTATGTACAGATGTGCATTATGTTGGTTTTATATCTAACTAGTAATGAGGTATATTTGAACAAATAAACTAGGCATCAAGACCCGTCACGAGGAAAAAACCATTTTGTTCTATATCATATAAAAAAGTCTTATATCTTGTTTTTTTTTTAATTTGATAACAAAGTTTCTTCTATGGTAGATCCGTCACGAGGAAAAAAAAAACGTTTTGTTTTATATCATATAAGAAGTCCTACAGTCTTATAGTCAGTGAAATAAGTTATTTTTGTAGACCGTTGGTGTTATGAAGTGTTCTTGCATTGCATTAATTCGCTACAAGAAATAACGATGTCAAGGATTTTAACGTTTGATACTTTCTAAAATAGTTGTTACATGTATGTTTGAGTCTTAATTATATTTAGCATAACACACCTTTAGGAAAAGGTTTGTATTTTACAATTTAATAATTCACAAATTCACCGTACCTACAAAACATTCGTCAACAGTAAGCGTGTTACGCAAACAACAGTCGATACTATATTTTATGAAAAGAAGCCAAATATATCTAATTATGAACAAATAGTAACTGTTTTGAATTTGGTTTTAAATTAAATGATTGATATGTTTAGGTATCAAATTTGTGTACTTGATTATGTTGTCGATTTAATGTTAGAATAGGGAGCTAACTTATATGACATTAGCCGACAAATTTCAAT
Source organism: Magallana ariakensis (assembly GCA_020458035.1). Taxonomy (NCBI): domain Eukaryota; kingdom Metazoa; phylum Mollusca; class Bivalvia; order Ostreida; family Ostreidae; genus Magallana; species Magallana ariakensis. Next base: position 79,011,510 of record CM035812.1, on the reverse strand, counting down.
GAAAGACACTGTTAGAAAAAATTATGATTTTGCTAAAATTGAAAGAAAATTCTCAAGTAAACGATATACACGAGTTTTGATGTCACCCAAATCAAATTAGATAACATAATCTTAAATAAACGAAAAGCAATGTCAAGGCAACCATAAATATATAATTTCGTTTTAAATATACGACCAGTTAAGGCATTTACTACAGAAATAATCGTTTGTTTACCATCAAGTTAAAGGGAATAATAATGTTTGAGGCATTTGATAATAAAGGGATAGTTCTTAACCGATATTTAAAAAAAAAAATGATGTTTGCCTGATAAGGTCAAGAGCTTCAAACTGCACCGGAAACAACAGCTGACAAACACGTGTTAAAGGACACTGGTAGAGGACACGGACACCTCAGACTGAAATTGTAATTGTTAAACCTTTAGATGAGGGACAATGAAGACTGCAATGCCTCTGAGGAAAATTAACTTTAGATTTATGATGTTATGCATCAAATCTATACATGTACACTTTTGGATCGGAAGCTGTTCAAAATAATTTATTTTAAAGCGCACGGTACAGAGGTCTCCTACGAGATCGGATCCCTTTCGGACACAAGATACCATGCAAATTGAGATAAGGACTGACCTGTCACTGCTTCGTGCAGTCTGATCACAATCAGTTGCCGCGCATTATGTTTGTGATTGAGGCGTTGGAGAGAATTACAATATTTAATCAGGAACCAGATAAAATATGGCTGACTGGCATGGAAATCCCGAATAAATAATGTTTACAATATTGCAGGTTGAATATAATAAAAGATATACTTTATACGATCTGAACATGAAAGATTTCAGCTATTATCACTACTGTAATGAACAAACCCTTTGACTATCAAAAAACCCCGAGGAAACCCTGAGTGGCCCTGAGAAAACCCTGAGAGACCCTGAGGTCTGCACTGAGGGTACTGAGGAAACCCTGAGAGACCCTGAGGTTTGCACTGAGGGTACTGAGTAAGCCCTGAGAGACCCTGAGGTCGGTACTGAGGGTACTGAGGAAACCCTGAGAAACCCTGAGGTCGGCACTGAGGGTACTGAGAAAACCCTGAGAGACCCTGGGGTCGACATTTATTACGAACAATTTAAAATTACTATTTATTATTTATTATTATTTTATAAGTATTGAATGTTTGGCGTCATGTTCAATAAATATAAACATTTCTACATAATGCATATGTATAAATTTACTATATTTCTGCAATTACATATGATCAGATTTCTGCTCATTTTAACCCCATCTTTAAAAAATTGTATTAAGTTAAAATTAAGGAAAAATCCAGAAACACAGATAATGAGTATATATCGTTTACTGACATGTACATTGTACATGTACACCAGTTTAACATGCGACAAGCGAGGGCCACATGTTTTACTAAAGTTATTTTTTTTTAAATTCACCATGAGCCGTTAATATTTATAGTATTCTTCCGAAATGAAATCATAGAAGTAGGTCGTAAAATGTAATGTTTTTCAAAACAAAAAAATCATGTTGATATCATTTTAGTAGCCCTAACAAAATATATTTGATTAATGCGTATTCATTGATTCCAATTACACATACATTTCTAATTTTAAACAAGTGAAATCTTTTGCTTTTGATTTATCATATGGCATATTCTTGTACCGTATGACAAAACAATAGCATATTGTGACAGGTCGAGATTTTTAGCTGGTCGGTTTACCTCAGGTAAGTTCAGGTGGGAGTGGAGCCTATATTGAAAGAGGTGTGAAGCCCCGAGGGAAAAACGCTCGCTTATGTATACATGTCTATATTCACGGGGTATTAAAGTGCTCTCAACAGAGTTTTTCCGATGATCTAAAAAATATCGTACTTATAAAACAAATGATCGATCATTGAAATAAATATATAAATGCATGAATAACCGCGTGTGACGTGGGCAAAATCTATCGTTTGATTAAACAAGTTTCCGACGGGATTTACTGAGAATATATCGTGATGTTTTGTGCATTATACGATTATCCCATCGTACTCAAATACTAAAGCAACATTGCAACATACGCTTGTAATACTTCTCCGATCAGCTGCTAAATTTAAGTTCACAATAATTCTACCATCTGCACATGTACCATAGTTGTCTGTACTTGTTTCTCTTCCGGTTTCGGCTCGTTAAATTTCTCAAAGAAATGCGAAAACTAACAATATAAATCGTGGACGCAATATATGAGTTTATTGAAGTATTAATTCTCAATTAATCACAAACATCTTTATTATCGACATTACGCGATTTTTACAGACTATAGGTGACTAATGGTGATCAGCGCATTTGGTGTGGTATATTGACCAAGTGCGAGTAAATTTCTAATTCATATCTTCTAATATTTCTTTTGGTTATAGTGCGAGCGCTAGACATGGTATACACAGGAGGAGTAAAGGAATGTCAATCATTTTCTAACAGCCAATCTGGTGTCTCAATTTAGTTCATGGTAAATTTAACCAATTGATAGTATTGCCCATACATAAAAACTCACGTCTTGTGCGCACATCGATCGGTTAACTATTTTAAATACTTAGACAACGAACCGATGTAAGATTATAAAACTACATATGCTCTCTCTCTCTCTCTCTCTCTCTCTCTCTCTCTCTCTCTCTCTCTCTCTATCTATCTATCTATCTATCTCTATCTCTCTCTCTCTTTTTCGCTCTCTCTCTCCGTAAATAAGGTAAATGAAACAGAACATTATATCAGAATTTCATTTTTAAGCCACTAAATAAATAAAATTATTCGATTTTGATCTCTTTACATAATTGCTAAATCCCGATTTTGAGCGATCACTTTAATTTATGTATGCTGTCCTTGTTAAATAATCATAAACTGTTAATATGTTTTAATTTCCATGCAGACCCGAGCGTAATCACTTTTTTAATAAAATAAAAAAGACGATCTCTTTTGTTTTATGGTGCAGCTGTTTATTTTGATGATACAAGACATATAAACAGGTGGCCAATTTTCACACCTTGCCGCGGTCACTCTGTCGCGTGTATAGTCTGAGCCTTGTCTGTTAGTTCCGAGGTTTTTTTCTTGATCCCAGACAAACAAAAGAATGTGTTGTGTGCTTATACACAAAGGAGACAGTACATCGTCTATCATACACATAACTTTTTTTAGCATGGACTTCGAATCAGAATCAAGGCATTGAAATGAGTGTACTTTTTTCGAAATTAGAAATAAATACATGATTTTAAGCACCAGCCACATCACCGCATACTGATAGTTTTAAACAAGTATAAATTATTTGTACAGTGTATATCTCAGAGAGAGAGAGAGAGAGAGAGAGAGAGAGAGAGAGAGAGAGAGAGAGAGAGAGAGAGAGAGAGAGAGAGAGAGAAGGAGAGAGAGAGACGGGGTAAGAGAGAGAAAAGGAAAGACAGAGACTCTTTTTTTCGATTTTAGAAATAAATTCATGATTTTAAACAATGGCCATATTATCGCATACTAGTATTTATAAACACGTATAAAGTGTATGTGTACATGTGATGGAGAAAGAGAGAGAGAGAGAGAGAGAGAGAGAGAGAGAGAGAGAGAGAGAGAGAGAGAGAGAGAGAGAGAGAGAAATGAATTTCGTGTTTAAAATAATATAATAGTTAACGTTTAGAGTTTAAAAGAAATTGAGAAAATTATTTGCTTCATTTGAAGCATTTGTTAAGATGTTCAATCTGTAACAAGAATTCGCTGTCTTATCTCATGGACAATTTTGTTCTTGTCAATTAACAAAGGCAACAAAACTTACAAACGTAATTATTTAACTGTGACCTTTTATTAAAATTATACAATTTTACACAGACCTTGGAATTCCTTTCACCTCCTCTCTCTCGCTCTCTCTCTCTCTCACTCTCTCTCTCTCTCTTTTAAATTGGGGGAGGGGTAGACTCATCAAAATATCTTGACAAACAAAGAAGATCGGGAGGGGGGTGGGGTGGGTGGGGTATAAAACAACTTTGCAAAATCGTACTACTCCTTATCGGTGGGGGGGGGGGGGTTAGGGGGTTATTATTACATGTATTATTATATATATCTTTCACTTTAATTTCGTACATGTTCCTAAAAAGTAGGGGGGGCATGTTTATTTACTTTATTCACTCTCAGACTGGCATTTCAAATTTTAAAATAGAGACACTGATTTACATAATATATAGTTAACAAGTAACCGCATGGCTAATCTACTTTTTGAGGCTAGATAATGCTAATCTAACAAACACAATTTAGTGAATCAACTTCATTATTTGTGTATTTCTAATACATGTAACTAAATGTATATAAAAGAAATTAACTACATCTTATTTAAAAATTTGAAATAGCTCAATCATCTGTTACACTACATATAACAAAACCTGTTGTGTTAAAATCTTTGATATTGTTTGCTACTTTCTAGGTTTCTACAATGAAATCTCTACATAAATACACAACAGAGGTTTTTAGTTGAAGCAATTCGCGATAGTTTCACAACTGTAATATATTTTCAATATTGCTTTTCCAATCGGGCACCTGTTCATTACATGCAGCAAACTCGCCTGTGTATATTTTGTATATTCTGTGTTAGTTCCAGTGTTTTTTCTGATCATGGGAAACAAAAGAATCGCCAATTGATATACACAACGAAAGTTTTAGTAGAATATAATATGCAGCTTTTAAGAAAAACAGTACAGTAGAAATTCTATTTTAATTGTTATTGATTAAATTAGATATTCAGTTTAACTTTTTCAATAACAAATTCCTTATGTTTATGTGGTTAATACTCGAACATGCTTTCTTTTTCTTACTTAAAGGGAATTTGCAGTCAGACCTATGTGAAACTTATGTAATAGAACTTACTTACCAGAATTTAATGCAAAAACCGCATCGAAATCGATGCAAAAATAACGGAGTTACGCCGCTTCAAAGAAAATAGAATTAGGCGATAACGAGGCTTCAGCGGAAGTGACGTCACGAGGTCAACAGGAGGAAAATTTCCATTCAAAGCTATACAAAATAAATTCGATTTTACAGCCGAAATGATTGATATAGGTCTGATGTTTTCACGTATCAAGTTATTTTAAGTATTGTAGATTTAGAAATTTGTATCCGTATATATTTGTTACAGTCAGATTTATTTTTAAAGGATTTTAAAATTTGCTATCCTCCTCGCGTCTTTACCGATGATTACGATATCTTAAAACACTTGCATGGGCAGAATATGTTCATTGTTCAGTGTTTGATTACATAATATCACTTCACAGGCGAATGATCCGAGACAATAACACAGGTAAACAGGTAAACTAACGGAGCTACTGCTCCAGACACGTGTATATCTGGGGTATGTATACACATGATACACATGCATATCTGGTGAACAAAGGGGAGTTTCACACCTCTAGACTGGTAAATTGATTTGTGTATAATAAGCTACCGAAAACAGAAAAATAAATTAGACTGTGTAAAATCAGGCGTTCATAAGCTAATACATGTGTATAGTCTGTCAATCAGACTATCAAAACGTAGCCACTAGCCTGCTAACTTTCAAAATAAATGCTTTGATTGTTACTTATTTACTCTCATTTAAAATGACAAAATTTACCATTCAGCCGTTTTAATCTTTATAAAGATGTAATTAAGCAATTATTTTGGAAGTAATTACGCTGATCATTAATTTAGTCTCAATTTCTTATCTAATATTAATAAAGTGCAACTTTCTCTCGAGCTCTATGGTCAGCAGTTTAATACTCTAAATAGCTTAATTAAGTTGTTATACTGACGCCGAATCATTATAATATCTTTAAAAACAAATTATGACAAATTAAAGGATGTAAATAAGTCTAAAATTAAATTCCACTATTGTATTTTTAAAAAATACAAGACAGACTTCATCATGCAGCCATCCTGCATGGACTTTCGCCCTGATCCGTATATAATTAATCCTGTGTTTTTTTTCATATTCATGCTGTTTTGATTGTTATTGGTTTGAAATTAGTATTAATGAATAATCAGGCGACATAGTGGTAATTTTATGTCTCATACGAGGAATGGGGAATAGACCCCGCGTTATAATACCTTTTACAAAATATGTACTATTATCAATATTATTAATAATGGTCCAGAAAGTACAACTTGCTGTTCTATGGCATTGATAGGAAAGACCATGAAAACCCCAGTGCAGTAATTAAAGAGTTTCTTCGTGATATATTGAAACTTTCCCCCAGTACATTGGATTCTATTTCCATTCAGAATGCTCATAGGATACCGCGAAACCCAGATAATGTGTACAAGCCCTCTGCACCTGAGGCTATAATTGTGCGTTTTGTAGAATGGAGGATAGAAATTACATCCTTTCTAAGTGCTGGCAGACACCCATGCCCAAAGGAAAAGCCATAAGAAGTGACCTACCAGGCCCGCTAAAGAAGAAGAGAAGTGAACTGGCACACACAGCATACGAACTTAGAAGTAGGAATCTTTGGAAAACGCGTATAGTCGAATCTAGAAATGAAGTTCACTTGGAGGTAAGGGAAAACAAGGACACCGCCTGGCGTAAATACTGTCCAACGATAGAATCCAAATAAGATTATCGAGACTGTTGTGGCTTTATTGTCTTCAAAAAAGTAACACTTATACGGGTGAATGATTACATGACCCAACTATTTACCTTTAAATGAACATACATACATCCAATTTGATAAATATTGTCAGGTATAAGCCTGCAAGTTTGATTATTAATTATAAATACAGGTTTAGAATACCTGGCATATATTCGTACTATAAACTACATGTACATGTATACTTAATTGTTAAATATTGACTATAAAACTAGTCTTACTACATGTGGTACATTAAACTTGATGGATATTTAATCCCAAATATTAGTTGGGTGGTTTACAAATGTTATCTTAGTTTTTGGAGTAACATGTCCTCACTTTGTTTATATTTTGTCTCCACAAGCAGTGTATTGCTGTTTTGTTTGAGATGAAAACCAGCAGGGAGCTTTTCTTTTTTTTAGTATGGTATGAGGAATGTATGATTGATATATATACATGTGTAATCTGTGTATTGAAGTTGATAGAGAATGTCTAAACTTAAGTTAGTATCCCTCAATTGTAGAGGATTACAAGATTCCAAAAAGAGGAAAGATGTTTTTAAGTATATTAGAGAAAGTAATGCTTCTGTTTATTGTCTCCAAGACACACACTGTACGGATGAAGATGAGAATGCTGTCTACTCTCAGTGGGGTTTTGATATTCTGTGTAGTCCAGGTAAAACAGATTCCAGAGGAACTCTGACACTTTTAAATAATAATATTGAATACAAACTGTCTAAGGTTAAGGTAGACAGCCGTGGTAACTATATCATATCTAAGATTTTATTTGCAAATAAATACTGTATAACATTAGTGAACTTATATGGCCCAAACAAAGATAACCCTGAATTTTTTACAGAAATATCAAATATTATTGAGGAATTTGAGAGTGAGTTCATTATCATGTGTGGTGATTGGAATTTAGTACAGAATTTTGGGTTAGACTGTTACAATTATGTAAAAGAAAACAATATTAAAAGCAAATCGAAAGTTGAAGCTTTGAAATCCAAATTTAATTTAATAGACCCATGGAGAACCTATAACCCAAATGATAAAATGTATACGTGGCAAAGGAGAAACCCGATTAAACAGGCCCGGCTTGATTTCTTTTTAATTTCTGAGGAACTAATGTATATTGTATCTCAAGTAAAAATACTCCCAGGGTATAAAACTGATCATTCATTACTACTTTTAGAATTACAAATTGATGACTTTAAAAAAGGAAAGGGCTTCTGGCGATTTAATAATTCCCTCCTTAAGGATTATGATTATGTTCTACAAATAAAAAGTATTATTTCAGAAACTCAAATGAATATAAAGTAAACAATCCAGAACATGAAAGTGCATTTTCTATCAATGATTGTTTATTTCTCGAAGTACTACTAATGAAAATTAGAAGATTTACAGTAATGTACTCATCAAAAAAATCAAAAGATAGAAAAGAAAGAAAAAATATAATTGAAAAACAAATAATATTACTGAATGAACTATATAACTTAAATCCTTTGTCGGTTTTTGGAGAAACTTTAGATGATCTTAAACTAGAACTAGAAAAAATTAGAAGACATGAACTAGAAGGATTATTAATTAGAACACACTGTACATGGATAGAGGAGGGCGAGAAACCGACTAGATATTTCTGTGGGCTGGAAAAAAGACAATATGTAAATAAGAATATAACAAAAGTTATCAATATGGAGGGGGAAATAATTACAAACCAAGAAAACATTCTTGAGGAAATTAAATCATTTTATATTAATTTATATGAAAATAAGGATAGTTGCTTGGAAGATGTAGACTTGAATAAAGTCCTCCATGGGTATGATATCCCAAAATTAAATTCTGTTATGAAAGATAAAATAGAAAGCAATATATCTAGGGAGGAAATTTTGACTTCATTAAAAGGAATGAAAAACAATAAGTCTCCAAATTTTTCTGGCTAGACTTATGCAAATTTATTGAGAACTCTTTCCAGTATAGCTTTAAAAACGGTATGTTGTCAACAGTACAGTCACAAGGTATAATATCTATTTTACCCAAAGGAAATAAACCAAGAGAATTTTAAAAAAAATGGAGACCAATTTCGCTATTAAATGTTACATATAAACTTCTATCTACAGTATTAGCCAATCGTTTAAAACCATTGTTAAATACACTAATTCATGAAAATCAAAAAGGTTTTTTGGCTGGCAGATATATAGGAGAAAATACAAGGCTTCTTTATGATTTAATACATTATTGTAATGAGAAGTGTAAACCAGGGTTAATTTTATTGATAGACTTCGAGAAAGCCTTTGACTCAGTTTCATGGAATTTCATATTTAAGGCTCTTAGATTTTTTAATTTTGGAGATAACTTCATAAAATGGATTAAAATACTTTTTTGTAATGCAAGGCTATGTGTCATTCAACATGGTTTTTTCTCAGAATTTTTTCCAATGAAACGTGGGTGTAGACAAGGGGACCCAATTTCCCCATATCTTTTTTTGCTGTGTGCGGAAATTATGGGAATTATGATCAGAAACAATACTTTAATTAAGGGAATAGTAGTTAATGATAAGGAATTTAAGCTGATGCAATATGCAGATGATACTGTACTTGCTTTAGATGGCACGCAGTATTCACTAAAATCTGCTTTATCGCTTGTAGACCAGTTCGCAAAGTTCTCGGGCCTGAGGCCAAACTTTGATAAGACTTTGTGTATAAAAATAGGTGAATTAAAGAACAATGTACAAGTTGAAAACTTCTGTCTGGATTATAATATTAAATGGTCACAAGAGCCTTTTACAGTTTTAGGAATTACTTATTGTGTTGATTTGGATAATGATACCATGATGGAATTAAACTACTCAAATAAACTTCAGGAAATAAAGCATATGATTTCTTCATGGTCTAGAAGGTTATTGACAACAGCAGGTAGAATAAATGTTGTAAAAACTCTAATTATTCCTAAAATAACACACTTGTTGATAAGTTTACCCAATCCTCCAAGTAAAACTATACTTGAAATTGAAAGGAATTTATTCCAATATATATGGAATTCTAAAACACATAAAGTATCTAAAAATTGCATAATCCAAAGTTATGAAAAAGGTGGGCTACAAATGTTATGTCTTAAATCTTTTATGCAAAGCCTCAAAATTACTTGGATTTGAAGATTATATAACAATTGTTCATGTTCATCAGCATGGAAGACTTTCATAGAATGCTATTTTCCAAAGATTGTAAATATGGCACTATTTGGCAATATGTATACCAAGAAACTTGCTTGTTCATTTACAAATACTTTTTGGAAAGATGTACTGTATGCATTTTATGAATTTAGAAAATGTATTGATACTGAAATGTCAATTAAGAATCCACTATGGTACAATGAAAAAGTCAATTAATGGTAAATGTATATTCTACAAACATTGGTTCGAAAAAGGTATATATTATATAAATGACCTCTATCAGCCTAATGGCCAGATAATGAGTTATGAAGAATTTTGTACACAGTATAGTATTGCAGTACCATTTACTACTTTTTATGGATTATCTAACTGTATACGGAAACTTAATCTAATTTTTGACTCTGATGACCTTATGTACAATTCTCCTTTTTACCCGATTTTTTTTTTGAAAATAATATGCAAGAGCAAGAAAGGCTCAAAAGATATGTACAATGAATTAATTGTTAAAAAATGGAACAAACCAAAAAGTGAGAAAAAATGGGAATTGATTTTTAATCTTCATGTTGATCAAAACTGGTGGAAAAAATGTAATCAGATTGTTTTTCATTTGACAAAAGACATTCAGTTAAGATGGTTCCAGTACCGCATACTTCACCGAATATTAGCTACCAATTCCCACTTATTTAAAATGAAAATTACCAATACAGAACTATGCTCATTTTGTAATACTAATGTTGAAACTTTGACACACTTACTCTGGGAATGTATTTATGTCGATGAACTATGGAACAAACTTGTAGAATGGATAAATAGTACTTTAAATGTTGACATAGACATCACAATAACTGATGTTATTTTTGGTAGATATTATAGATTTCATAATATTCTTAACCTTGTTCTAATGATCACTAAAAGATACATATACAAAAAGAGATGCAGTAATCAGATACCTTATTTTGAAGGTGCTAAAAATGAAGTTTTGTATTACAAAAAAGTTGAAAAATATATGTATGACAAGGATGGTAATAGCTCTAACTTTGCCAAAAGATGGGGGATTTTTGCTCAGCTTGAATAGTTCTATGACATTATCTATACTTGGCTATCTAAGATAGTATATATTGTTTCACTGTGCCATTTCTACTTATATAACATTTACTCTTGAGAACACACTACACATGTATTGTATGAATGTATTATAGTGTGAATGTGTATATGTATACTTGTTTAAAAATGTCTCTTCAATATATAATAGGAAGACAATTTGTATAATTAGTTTAATGAAACCAGGGCTCCCCAACCCTGGCATTAAACGTAAAATGATATTGATGGGGCAATAAAAAAGTTTGGAAAAAAAAAATATTATTAATAATGTCATTGAAAAATCATCCCAGAAAAATACGAAAATATGTTTCTTATAACAATAGTGCTTTGATTGATTGTCATTTTGCTACATAGACTGTGAATTTATATGGAAAGTGTGTTACAAATTTGACTTAATTCATTTTCCGAATTCGGCATTTTTGTACGGTAAAATACGAGTTTAATTCTAACAACATTTTATTTAGTCATCCTGGGTTGAAAAGGAAATAAAATTACAGAAACAACTGTTCGTATATCGATAAAACAATGCAAGAAAACGAACAGTTTTCATACGATTTTCTTGTTCCTCGTGTAGCGGCGTTGACCCCTTGACGTCACAGTTCATCTCGCGCCAAATCGGCTTGATTAAAAAACCGTTCAGGTTTGAAATTGGGTTTTCCCCAAATATCTCGAAAAGTACTTATGCGATCGCAATAAAATTTTCAGGATGATGTTTTTTCACATAGATCTCCATAATATAAAAAAGTGACCGCCACTGCAGGTAGCCTTTAAAGCTCAGAGTAACTAAAATGAAATTTAGTCAAATTAAAATCAAAAAAAACTATTTATATAAAAATTAATTACGTTAAGCATTTAGAATTTTATTTTAATCAAATATATTAGATTGTTTTTCTATTAAAAGTGACCACAGGGTATCTCAGGATTTTCTCAGTACCCTCGATGTCGACCTCAGGGCAACTCAGGGCTTACTCAGTACCCTCAGTGCAAACCTCAGGGTCTCTCAGGGTTTCCTCAGTACCCTCAGTGCAAACCTCAGGTTCTCTCAGGGTTTCCTCAGTACCCTCAGTGCCGACCTCAGGGTCTCTGAAGGTTTTCTCAGTGCCACTCAGGGTTTCCTCGGGGTTTTTTGATAGTATCAGGGTTTTTTCATTACAGTAGTGTACTGAGTAAGCCCTGAGTGTATTAAAACATGTAATAGTAAAGTGGTTTTCCCTGCGTTGTCCGTGGACTAGATCTAGAGTGATCCTTCTGTGCGCCTCATGACGATCGGGGAACGAACAATGCATAAAAATATACATTAAGATGTATATATATATAATATATAAAATATACATTAAGATGTATATATATATATATATATATATATATATATATATATATATATATATATATATATATATATATATATGTGTGTGTGTGTGTGTGTGTGTGTGTGTGTGTGTGTGTGTGTGTGTGTGTGTGTGTGTGTGTGTGTGTGTGTGTGTGTGTGTGTGTGTGTGTGTGTTACAGGATGAATTTCTGAACACACGTAGACTATATAACAGATTTATTGTGATAGATATATGGCTCTGAAACATACACAAACATACATAAACATACACACCACAAGCATAGCAAGTGCAATAACTCGATTGTTTACAACAATACACACCCAAGTGGAAGTTAAAAGTTAATGTAGATAAAACAAAAATTGTTGTATTTGGAAAAGGGGGAAGGTTAAAAATAATTATTGTTGGAATTATGATTATGAATATATATATATATATTGTTGAAAACTTTAATTATCTTTGTATAACTTTGAATGGCAGTTTTCATAAAACACAAAGTGTCTTGGCGTCACAGAGTAGAAAAGCTTTGTACTGTTTATTGTCTAAATGAAGCCATTGCATTTGAACATAAATACAAAATTGTCATTGTTTGATACATATAGTGGTAGCATAGTTAATTATTGTTGTGAGTTATGAGAACAACACCCAGCAAGAGATTTAGAGAGTATACATTTAGATTTTTGTAAGAAAGTATTATGTGTAAAGAAAAGTATTACATCTATGATGGTATATTTTGAATTGGGGCGTAAACCGTTGCAGTTGGATAGAAAATATAGAATATTGGATAAAATTCAAGAATAGTGAAAATTGTATTTTAAGCAATATATACCAAGATATAATAAATGTATGTGAAACAGAGTTAGCCTCTAATTGTTGGCTCTCGTACATTAAACAGTTGATTAACAATTTAGGTTTTGGATACATATGGAACTCTAAAGAACAATTTAATGAACATGTATTTTTACTTGAATTGAAGCAGAGGCTGACCGATATGTTTATACAAGAAGGTCATAGCTACTTTAAAAATTCCTCCAAAAGCATAATGTATAAGCACTTATGTAATAATTTTGAAGTACAAGAATATTTGAAAAATTCATAAGTAAATATCGTTTATCCTCTCATCAACTTGAGATTGAGCGTGGCAAATGTTATAATATCCATAGAAATGATAGAGTTTGTAAACTATGTTCACTATCACAGATTGAAGATGAGTTTAATTTTATTTTAATCTGTCCATTTTATAAAGAAATAAGAATGATGTATGTCGAAAAATACTATTTTGCAAACCTTCTGTTTTTAAACTCATTCAATTACTCTCAACACTGAATATCAAAGAGTTGCGTAAATTGGGCAAATGCCTTTATAAATGCTCAAAATTACGATAAAAATATATTGTTTTTGTTTTGTTTTGGGATTGTACTCTCCATTATCCTGTTTTGTCATTGTACTCTCCATTATCCTGTTTCTTCATTGTAATACATATGTATACTGCAATGCACACTGCTAAGTGCACCCGCAGACTAATTTAAGATTGTGATTTAAAAATAAAAATGTCTACATATGTTTGTACACTTAATTAATGTATATATGCTAAAACTATGAATCGTATGGTTCTTGGTAATAAACAATACAATACATGGTGTAAAAAAACAGCCGCTGCTCTTACTGCTCCGGTGTAACGAAGAATATTGACTCGGGTTGAAAATTGACCCGCGTGTCATTTTTCAACGTTGAATATTGACCCGGGGGTCATTTTTCAACGTTGAAAATTGAGACCAAAAATCATGAAATTTATAATTTAAAATTTGACAATTTCAATTGTTCGTGTCGTTAGCCATTTTCAGTGCTATATATATATATATATATATATATATATATATATATATATATATATATATATATATATATATATATATATATATATATATATATATATATATATATATATATATATAAAACCTCTATACTGTTTTATTAAGTAGAGAGTATATTTATTTTTATAAAGACAAAAATATATAACGTCAGGTACCCTTGCTTAATAGTCAGAATGTTTCCCTGACAAAATAATAATTGAATAGTTGTCATATTTTTATCGGAGAAGTCGTCAACAGTTTTTTAATGACTTAACAATAATTTTTAATAAACTTGCCAGATAAACTATTTTTGAAGCACCAGCCAATTTTCTGCATATGTTTAGTTATAGTTTTTAAAAAAATGCAATTAATCTCTATAATTTTGAGTTTTCATTTCCATTATTTATCTGTAAATTAGAAACACATAACTGACGTTATATATTTTCTCATAATTAAAAACATATACCCTCTACGTAAAAAATTTAAAAAGAGTAGGCTTGCATCTACAGTCGGGGGATGGTTGATCTAATCATATTAAAGGTATATATGAAAAGGCATACAAAAAGTTAAATATATAGATTACTCAATCATACAATTGATAGAGAAACACTTGTTAAAATTTGGCTTTTATCAGACCTAGATTGGAATATGGTGATGTTGTGTGGGGCAACTGCATCAAGTAATTCTCCGAATTGCTTTTAAACCAGTACAAATTGAAGCAGCCAGAATAGTTACAGGGATGGTAGTTTATTACTCTAAAATCATTTTATGAATAGTTTGGAAGCCTAACAATCTCGAAAGGATAATGAATTGTTTGGCACCTCAATTCATGTTAAATTTAATTCAACTATATTTCCAACTGAAATCGAATATACTAGTAATCTTAGTTTGAATGACATTTTTTACTGTATACTGTTATGTCGGACTACTTCTTATTACAATAGCTTTATTCTGTCCATACATGTAAATTATGGAATAATCTTGATGCAAAAATGAAAAATTCAACAACTTTATCCATCTTTAAGTCAAAACATAAAAAACAAAATTTACAAAAAGCTTACAAACACACTTCATGTTATTGTTTATTTTGATAAACAATACGTCACAACATGGAGGTGTCTCATAATACCTTAAAGGGATAATATGTAAATTAGAAAATAATCATTTAAAAAGTCTCAGTTTTTGTCCGCCTGTTGAAACATGTAAACATGTAAACCTAAAGAATAATTATGTAAAAACTGATAATTTTAAATTAAATAGACCCAAGTTATAAATATTAATTCGTTAATTTGTGTGCTTCTTTGATGTTGAATTGTGAACCCGTTTAATGATCAAAATTCCACGATGCGGGTCAATTTTCAACGGATCAGGGTCTTTATTCAACACCTTTGGTCTCAATATTCAACGTTGAAAAATGACCCTCGGGTGAATTTTCAACCCGGGTCAAAATTCTTCGTTACACCGGTTCTTACTGAGCGGCCCTTAAGGCTCCGGCTCTTACAGGCGCAGCTCTTAAGACTCCGGCTCTTCGTGGCTCCGGCTCTATCGGCATGGTATTACAATTGTTTAATCATAAAAAAATATACAAAACCAGGAAAGACTTATTCAGTCACGTCTAAGACTTTATGCAAATTAAAACCCACAATTGTAATACTGAATGGGAATCACCCACTAAACCTATAATCTGCATTGTCACTGCATCGACTTTTTCATAGCATGGTTCTCTCGCTTATATACCCTTCTAAAAACACCATCTGGTGAAAAAATGAAAATCAAAGTACTGAAACCCCCCGTGGCCGAATGACAATTTCCGAATTGTCACAGAATTCAAATCCTTGTTTGTGTTTGTTCAACATGTGTGCCAACTTTCACTACAAATAGGCGATTAGAAAGGCATATAAATGCGATGTCCGTGCAGCCCCCCGATAATTGTATGATTAATCTCAATTCAATCATGTTTAATTATGAACTCACAATGCTGATCTATATCTACGTTTCTTTTTAAAAGTCGATTTAAGAGAAAAAAGTATTTTCTGTTAAAAAATAAAATTTTACCTGGAACGTTATTTTCTAAATTTGTTCAATTTCACCAATAATACAAAGACACACTATAGCGAGTAACACACTTTGTTTTGTGCTTAGATATATCGAAGCATTCTTAAACACCCAGCATTGCCAAGGCTTCAATAAACGAATCAAAATTTGTCAAGCATCACGTGTCGTCGTTGTCGTCGCGGCGGTAATGTATTCATCTTTATTATCGTCGATATCCTTTGTGTTGTTATTGATGTCATCGTCTTTGTTTTTGTTGTTTTTTCACTGATGTTGCCGTTGTTGTTGTTGTCGTCGCTGTTGTTTTCGTTGTTTTAATTCTGTCAAGCATCACGTGTCGTCGTTGTCGCCGCGGAGGCGTTGTTGTGATCGTAATTCTCGTTGATATCCTTGTTGCTGTTGATGCCGTCGTGTTTTCCTGTATTGTTGTTATCGTTGACTCTTATGTTGTTATCGTTGTCTTAATGTTGTTTTCGTTGTTGTTGTTGTCGTTGGTATGAAGCTTGTTCAAAACAGTTAGGTAAATTCTTTCTATAAGATCAGCAGTTTTTAATTAATCTTAATGCAAACAATATAAAAGAATTTATAAATATTATATAACTTGACAGTTTAAACTATATTTCTGAGTAACAAGCACAATTCAAAATTGATACAACGTGTAACTTACAGAAACATTGCTGGCAATCTACCAGTGGTTTGCTTTTGTTTTATAGCCAGATTTATAATAATAGTGTACTCTTTATACTCAATGTTTATGAACTTAAGTAACAGTACATCGATAATACTCTATATTATATATTATCATTTATTAATAAATGTCTATGATAATCTCCAGACAATGTTTTTATTCTGCCTTCACTAACAACTACGTGATGACTCCTGGCTAGACCCTTGTATCACTGACAAACCTTCTCTTCCGCGGCGTTAATATATTTCTAGTAATCACAATGATGAAAATAAAATATTTACAAAGCATACATACTGTTCACAAATACCATTTTATCAAAATAAGTGTATCTTTAATAGCTTCTTTTTACACCTTCAAATGTCTAAACGACTTTATTTTTTTATACATGTATATAACATCGGCATTTTTTATGTCATAGTTCTAAGTCAATATCCCGGAAACTGTTCTGTGTCCGCCTTTACCAAAATTTAATTCCTCGCCTGCCTTAATAATAGCTATAGAATCGAATACTGTTTTTTTTTTAAATACGTTTTTTACTCTAAGAGTGCAGGGGATATTTCGTCAGATAAGCTTAATTAAGCCGGGTATGTAAGTTAAGAAACAGGTACATGTACGCATGGTTATAAAGAAGCAGTCCGAACCTGGAGAGTACCGGAATTTCAATTAGAGTTCCAAGGTCAAGAATTTTCAATTAGAGTTCCAAGGTCAAGAGGGCGAATGCTGCTCCAAATTCGTCTAGCGTATCTATGTCAAAGTGGATAATACACCGGATAATGTCATAAGTAACCAAAGGGAAAATGCTTCTCACCCCCCCCCCAAAAGGCGGCTGATTGATTTGAATTTTCGCTGGGTCTTATAATATTCATGAGTCTACCAGAATATGTTATCAGCTAAAAGGAGAAGAAAGACATGTGTCTCAAATTAATTAAGTGCTTAGAAGATTAATTCCAGGAGCCACTTTTTACTTCATTTTTCCTAAACATCAAGAGAGTCGAAATATTATGTAGTTGGTTGTTTATGAATTGTTCCTGTTTTAATTGATAATCATGTTGTTTTAGTCCTATGCACATTATAATGCTTGGACGATGGCTTCTGATGTGATGTTAAAGTCAGTCGGGGTTACGTCTTTGGCTTAGGCTGCACAGGATGTTTAGAATGTTAAATACTAGGTGACCTCACAACTACTGGGTTTCTTATAATCAAACTCCGTGTATCTCGAGAGAAGTATGAGAACCTACTCGGGTAACAATACCACGACATGTGTCTACGCCAAATTGTGTCTCACTTGGTCACACAGCCACAGAAAGCCTGGGTTGGCGGTAGGGGTAGTGATGGTGGTGACTTAGTACCAAAGACGTTTAAAGGTTCTCAGCTCATGACTGGGACTGTGCCTACCTACAAAACAACCATCAATATTTAGGGTAGGTACTGGGAGATGGCGCCAGTCATTTTTAGGACAGAGAGGTCACTAAAGGTCAACTGACAATACCTAATACATACCATGCCTGACAAAAGGTAATTAACCGTTAATAATGCACCTGAAATTTACCTTAATGCGGATAATGATTAAAGGTCACTGTGAACCCCTTGCAGATGAGATGGCAGAGATGACTGAAAATACCACTGAAAAATATGGATTCATGATGTTCTGCACCCAGGAAATACAGAAACATCATGGGAGCAAAAGCTGCTTGGAACAAATAGCACATAGAGCAGAAGACTCATACGAGATCGGATCCCTTAAGATAAAAAAAATGTCATGCAATTTGAGCCATATACTGACAAGCTGGTGTTCATTTTCTCTTTGCACGGATATAGCAGATCCCGTTTAATAGTGCGCATAAAAATGAGTGTGTTCTTGGTAGAAAATACAATACTTTTTTAAAGAATCTTACTTGCAGGAAAGCATATCCTTGTATAAATACTAAAGAGTAAAAAGAATGCTGATGTACATTGCACGAGAGATACCTTTCCAGCTTTTTCAGTGCGGTGGAGTAATCCCTACCTGTGTTACTGAATTCAATTCAAAATCAAATGATATTCCCGAAAACCCACTGACATTGTCTGAAATCAACTGTACTTTGACTGCACCTCACTGTACCTTTTACTGACTCCCACTGTATGTTACTGTACTTTACTGTACATTTCTACTAAACAGCACTGTACCCCACAGTACAGGTCTACTGACTTCCAACTATACGCCACTTTACATTGCACTTACAAGCACTGTACTTCACTGTACGCCACTGTACTTGGCACAGACAAGCACTGTAACCCACTGTATCAAACTGTACCATACATTTGAAAAAAAAAATCTTTTTCATTAAGATATTTTCCTCCATATTCAATTGTATACATCATTTACATAGAAAAGAATTCAACAGGTCATTAACATTCATGTATGTTTTATTTATTAATTTTTATTTTGAATCTTACAATCTCAAAATAATAAGACGTTCATTTAGATAATTGCCAGAGAAGATAAAAATCCTGAATTTTATATTTTGAATCTGATTTTAAAAACTGCATACATTTTATATTTGCTTATGTGTAAACTGCCGGTCGTTGCTTTTTAGGCATAAGAAAATACACACCCCTAACCAACCAGGATACAAAATTATTTCTTTTAAATTATGACAAACCCTCGATTAATATGACTGGGCTGTTAATTCCCTTTTTCTCGTTAATTGTGCTTCAGCGACTAAAAAACTAGCCAATTAAAGGCGCGTCTTTTAATCACAATGAACCGCAATGAACCACAAGGAACCAGAATGATACCACAATAAGCCACAATAAACTTAATCAGTGTTATAAATGTTACTTAAAAGGTATAAGTTTTATTTAATATATCTTTGCAATATATGTTTTATTTATGCTTTGAATTTGTGCTTTGTGCTTTGAATTTGTATTTCGTTTTATGGATTTTTTAGATGGTTGACGGTTTGTAATTGTCTTTTTTTAACATCAAAACGTTAGGACGGCTTTGTAGGTTACAGAATGAATACCTTAGTTTACAATTATGTACATTCATGTTCAGATACACAAATCATATTTCATTTAGAATTCAATTATTTTAGTACATGTAACGCTTAGATAGAGAGAGATAATATAAATATGTAGAGCATGAATTAAAAAAAAAACTATATGTGGTAAGTTTTTATATATCATATAATAATGTAGATATTATTATTTAAACCTTAACATAATTTGCCAAGTCGTCGTTTGTTGAATTTTGAAAGAAATCAGTCACTCTACATGACATTTGAAAATGTTCGATTAAATGGTGAAATAGAATAATTTGACATTTCGTAATTAATAACAATTATTGTCATAATTAGATTAAATTGGTTTGCTTCATGTTCAAGTTGTTTATTCTAAGAGACAAATATCTCATAGGTTATACATGTAAACATACTTAAGATGTGCAGTACAGCGGTACTAATAAACGCTCATTCTAATTAATCGAATAATTAGAAGGGATCAATTCTCAATATTACCATATAATCTTGAGTAGAAAAAAGGAACAAAGGCATTGTATGAAATTAGAAAAAAACCCGATTGCATAATTTGTTGATACAATGTCATCTAGATTTGTTTGATAAGATTGTACAACCGTACTCATTTTGTTATACGGTTTTTAAGTTTGGGGATTCTCCAATAACGCTATCATAGGGAGAGTTCACTTATAAATTTGTAAATTTCTTAATCTATCAATTCAAGATTTAATAGTATATGATGATCTTGGAGGATATCGTTTGGCCATTCAAATCCAAACACGCATAACATACTAGTACAATTTAATAGGTGGACAAGAAACAAAACTTACTGTACAGGCTAGATAATATTGTAAATCAAAATATAGGATGGAAAATAATTTGATTTGAGAATGTCAAATATATTCTAGACCACTGCTATATTTAAAATATTATATACCACTGCTATATTTAATATATTTGGCTAAATCAAGCCCCAACATTGAACACAATATGGTTAAAGCAAAAATTAAAACTCATCAATTGATAAATTCAAACAAAATGGATGGCATTATTACAAATCTCGACTAAAGCATTGAACTATTATCTTTATAACACAAAATAAATTTGAAAAGTACCGCTAATATTCTTTCAAAAAACGATGCTGTAACCCTGTGTACTGTACATTATAGCGCGCAATTATTTTTACCTTATGAAACTGGTCGCTGGAATTACTGTAAAAAATATAGCCAGAGAAAATAGAACTTGTAGTAGATGCACTATAGACGAAAATGAAATATTGAAAAAAAAAGTATTTCATATTGTTTCATTTAACTTACTTAAATTATTTTATTATTTTACTGAAGAATAGACTAATTGCCTCGAAAATTTTGCAGATGTTATTTCTTCATAATTACACATTGTGTTTGCTTTAAAACATTTGATTAAATGTAAGATAAGAATTTCTACCATTAATAAAGACATCCCCTATGCATTGCAGTTAATATACACAAGCCAACAGTTCCTCTCGTGTATACACGGCCAGTTAAAGTTAATTGACATCTGGTGTAATAAAGCCTCCTAATATGTATTTGGGATACCCAAATTAAACTGGAGAGGGAAAGGTATATTCGATACACTTGGTGTTAATTGGGGATACCGTAACGGTTTCTTTTCTCTCTCTCTCTCTCTCTCTCTCTCTCTCTCTCTCTCTCTCTCTCTCTCTCTCTCTCACAAACACACACACACACACACACACACACACACACACACACACACACACACACACACACACACACACACACACACACACACACACACACACACACACACACACACACACACACACACACACACACACATTGTACCATACGTTTAAGCATACTAAGCATTTTCAACCGTTTTGTTGGTTTGATTAACAGTTAAACTTAAGTTACCTATGTATTTTGTACATTTAATATATAAAATTACAATATTCACACATACACTCACATTGATGACATTAGGAACTTGAAAATACAGCAAACCTTTGTTCCTAAACAATTTATTTAGATGAATAGAACTTATATGTGAAATATTCCTATAACTTGAAGATATTTTCCTTATATTATAGAAACTTTTAAATACTCGTTATCACTATATAAGGAAACACTTAATAGTTTGACAGATAGTGAGATAGTGAGATATAGTGATATACCTGAAGTTTTGTCATTTACCGCATTTTTTGCCACCATCCCATACAACCCCTTCCTCCCGAGATTACACAATACACGGCTTTGGAGAGGGTTAATTGCTTTTCGGTGAACCTGTTGAACGAGCACAGGAAGAATTTAAGATAGCTTGCACCTTTAATTTGTCAACTATAGTTTACACTTATACCAATACACTTACCCACCCGTCCCCCAACCCGCACAACATCGCCTCCTCTCAAGTCTCAAATACGTGTATCAAGTATCGGAAAATAATGTCAACTGGTCACCATGAAAATGTATCAATTTAATAAGTTTTAAATCGAACTTTTATATTTAAAGTATAACTGTTCTATTAACCTAATTATCAAGATTTAAGGTTACGTTTTCAAAGGTACAAATCTTATTTATCGATTACCTGTCTAAACAGGTTGATAGAATAATATTTACAGACAGGTGCTATTGCATTTTCAGGTGAAGAATACCATCATATAATAGAATGTAGATATGTTTGTTTTCAAACTGAAGAACCATGTTTTTATTTAAAACCTTTATCAGCTTATTTACCAATAGTGAAAATCATGGTATACTTTTACAAAAATGAGAATTCACATTTTATGCACTTTTGCCACTATTTAAATGTAGTTTAGGAATGATTTTTGCGGAATTGTCATGCTAAAATTTTTGGGGAATAGGTGAAATATTTGTGGGATAGCTCCACATTTTTTTGCAAAAATGTATAAATATGTGGATACGTGTTGCGCTGGTCAATGTAGAAATGCTGAAACGTTCCAATTTAGGAACGCATGCTTTTCCTGAGCCGTTAACAATTAATGCAAATACGTTCTTTTATACATGTGCATTCTGTATATGGTGCTATATTTTCTTTAACTATCAATTAGAAAATCAGTTCAATATTCAGACAATTAAAAAATGGACAAAAAATGGACATTCCCTGTTAGATTGAAAATCATATTATATTTGTGATATAATAGAATTTTTATCCAACGACCTCTTAACACTCCTATAATCTTGTTTTAATTGGTTTTTCCACGTTTGAAAAACAATTTTTAGCTTGTATATCAGTCCGATTTAAAAAAAAAAAATAAATAAAGAAAAGGAAAAATGATTTTATATATATATATATATATATATATATATATATATATATATATATATATATATATATATATATACATTTATTACAGTTTATATTTATCTATTGGAATGGCAACTTTGAATTTGCCAGCATTGTGATAGCAAATTAATACATGATCATTGTCAATTACCTTTTACATTCCATATATGATACTTTTAAGTAGTTATACAGAAAATTTACGAATGTATTCACTTAATATCAGTTCATTGTGGTTCATTATGATATCATTGTGGTTCATTGCGGTTCACTGAGGTTCATTGTGGTTAAAAGACGTGCCGGCAATGACCACAGAATCAACAAAATATATCCATACTTATTCTCTCTCACATATCCAGGGATGACTGCGCACTTGGTTACAAGAGTTCAATTTGTAGATAGCACGCCAATTCCTTCATCAGAAGTTGATTTCTTTTGATAATATATCTATGTCATACACTAAAAACTAACAAGAGAGAGAGAGAGAGAGAGAGAGAGAGAGAGAGAGAGAGAGAGAGAGAGAGAGAGAGAGAGAGAGAGAGAGATTAAGTTGGTGTCATTTGTAGTCGTCAAAGTTTACAACTAAATCTTTGTTGGAACTGGCCGTTCTGATTCTGTATGGAGGTTTTATCGTGCTTATGTGCTTATGGCTTTTATTTCTGACTAAGGACCACAAATTTTAGAACAATATAATAAATGAGAGAGAGAAAGAGATTAAGAGAGGGAGAGAAAGAAAGAGAGTGAGAGAGAGAGATTGATTTTATCATCTTGTTAGCTATGACACTCTATTTTGATTTCAGTAAATAAAATTAAGTC
The DNA here is from genome assembly GCA_020458035.1 of Magallana ariakensis. Lineage (NCBI taxonomy): Eukaryota > Metazoa > Mollusca > Bivalvia > Ostreida > Ostreidae > Magallana > Magallana ariakensis. The sequence continues at coordinate 78,987,605 of CM035812.1, read as the reverse complement.
AAAATTCTTTTTACTATTTATCAGGCCCGTAATTCATTAATTTCGGAGATAGAAAGTATACGTGTTTTGATATATATTGAGTAATCCGAAATATCTGACGTTTTCAGGGTTTTTTTTTATCGACTTTATATGCAAGGAAGACAGCAATTCGGAATGGTTATTTCTGACTATATATTGAAGTGTCATTAATAGTCGAAATAAGTCAAATTAAATTGTGATTCAGTTTGCCCACTGTAAGGATATGAGAGAGAGAGAGAGAGAGAGAGAGAGAGAGAGAGAGAGAGAGAGAGAGAGAGAGAGAGAGAGAGAGAGAGAGAGAGAGAGAGAGAGAGAGAGAGAGAGAATAAAAACAATGTAACTAGATCATGACAATAAGCCGTGCAATAGTATATACCGTCTCAGGGGACAATAAACTTGCTATCGTCCTCATAGCCAGTAAATACAGTACTGTAGGTGTTTTATTGTACCGAGGAATATTAGAAAAGACAAAAAGTAGCTTTATATAATTTAATATGTAAATTCAACAGTAACAATAAAGGTCAAATTTAACATTAACAACACAGAGTCACCTTTTCATACATCATCTAACAACTTACTTGGTGTTAAAATGGAAATGAATATTTGATCCATTAATATTTTGAATTGAAAACCCTTGGAAAAGATGAACATTAGTTGCCAAGTAGTTGTTTTCATAAGTTTCTATGCTTGCGAGGACACTATCGGGTAGAATTTCTGGCATTAAGTCCAATATCCCATCATCCAGAAAATCTGGAACTGGCTGTTCCTGTACAGTTGACGATGGACTGGATGTACGGGGATGTGTAGGTGCTGTTTCCGTTTCTGACTTCACGCACCTGTTCAAAATATTACTACTTTCTCTCTGTTTATTCTCCCCCAGCCGCTTGGTATATGAACGAACAGAACTCTCGGATTTGTGTCCACTTATTTCCATTATATGCCTTGTCTCGATGCCATTTTCGTACAGATTTGTAATACAGGTTGATCGAATGCAATGGTTTATGTAGCGTTTGGACAGTTTTGCCTCTTCACTTACTTTTGCCATGATTTTACCTAAGGTATTTTTGCCGACTGCCATGTTATCGTACCAAAGATTCTGTCATGTTCTCGACTTTCTTGGGGCGTTGCCAAAAACAGGGATTTTCTGGGAGAAGTTTACTCAAGTAAAGTTGAAATGCAGCAACAGGACAGTCCTTGTCACCTGAAACAATATAATAGAAATACGAATAAAACAATGCACTGAAATAAACATGTCATGTAGGCCTTTTGGGTTTTTTTTTTGGGGGGGGGGGGCAGAATATTAATTTTTAACTTTTTGATTTAAATTTTACCTGGATTCTCATAAACTCGGCCGTCCTTGTCATCATGATCTGTTATATCGTCTCCACGATGATTTTTTGTTTGTCTTTTTGTCTTCATTCTAATGTATTTCCGCCCCAAAGTATCGGTGTTCACCTCAAAATCCTCTTTTCTCACCTCCCTCACATTTTCCCGTCCTCTGTTACAATTGTAATACATGAACTCAAAAAACACTCTATTCTGCAAGGATTGGGGATTGTCTAATTTAAAACAGTCACTTTCGTACATTTTTCTTAAATCATCCCGAATTATACTGTCTTTGTGTTTAATGTTTCCCATGCCTGCCTTCCTTTTCAACTGGACCAAAACAGCTTTAAAAATATCATTGGCCGGCTTGTATTGCTCATTATTTACAATATCTTCTTTTCGCGTTTTCAAAAAGTGTTTCTGCAATCCAAATCGCAAGGTGATCATATATTTCTTAGCGTAAAAAGAAGCATCTGTTTTACGAACCTTACCGTAGAATTTCCTGAGTGTCGTGACAACCTGAGGAGTTTCAGCTTCATCAAGTTCTGTTATTTCCGAAAATGCACAGTTTTTTGCCTTGAGATATTCATTAATAATGTTAATTGACGCTCTTATAACTTTTGTAGTGTTTGCAGCATCCCTTTGATCCAGTATTCCTTCTAAATCCTCCTCCGTTAGCGATGCGAATCGTTCAGCCATACTGCGTATTGTCGTCTGCATAAATTATGATTAGAGTTATCGGACTTCGAAATGACGTCACAATACGTACGACACTCGATAAAACCAGAAAAATTCCGAGATAAAATACCAGGGACATCGAATGCCACCGGTGAATAGTTTCGATGACTATTCACCATGGTCAGATAGCACGGAAACTATTTCACGGTTAGATAGAATAGCATGTTTATTCACTGTAATTTTACATAGAAAATATTCACAGAGGTATAATAAAAGATACTACATGTATATATAAATAAATGTTAAAAGGTCATTTAATTTAACAATATAAATATTATGATTTCAGCAACTGGTATAGATAAAAAGAGAGGGGGAATGAGTTTATAAAATATTTAATATCCGACATAATTTAAATAAAAAAATCATCTAAAATGATGAATATAAAAATCATACTGTTTATTCACGCTTGCATTGTTTCATTTTCTTAAACATTCCAAATATCAAACATGCCCCTATGAAGACATTACATAATATCTTGAGCAAGGTGTCAGACAGACAATTTACAAATTTGATTATTGCGACATTCACACCTTTTGATCTACTGATGTACGTTTACTATATATAGACACTGCCTCGCTGATCCTCGTGTGAAGTAAAACTTCAAAGACATGTTGATGTGCTATCCGGTTATCATCCACCTCTATTTCGAATAATCATTATGTTGCGAAATATTTTATTTTGTTGAAAATAAAATCTATCAAATATATATTGACATTATAAATAAATTCAATTTATTGCAGAAAACTAAAAGAGGCACTTAAAAATCAATTTTATAATCGATATAAATAGTTTTTTCTTTTAATTAAATAAGCTGTTATATTATGTACGGGGTGATGCATTTAGCCTTTTCAGGGAGTAAATTCGTCGTGAGTGTCGTAGATCTATGGGAGAGTCTGTCGTTTATGATAACGTGCAGGGAACTAGAATCAAAAATCAAAAGCAAGCAAAAATATTATCATCTGATAAACTCTGTTGTTTTTATAATAGACTATTGACGACAACCGTTATGGGAGTTTTGTTTGTTCAAATATTGATCTAAAGCACTGGTTGTTTTTTAAAATGAATTTGGGTGATATAAGTCAATTTCTGTAGTGAATGTACAAAGTTAGTGTACATAATCAGATGATTATTTAAAAATAGTCTGATGCATAATTTGATAAAATAAGATTCATCGTAAAATAAAACAAGTTTTTTAATGAAAAAGATTTCAAAGGATAAAAAAGTCGATATTAAACTAAACTACCCTTTCTTCAGTGAACGTCATTGGGTGACTTCGGGCGTTTACCGGCAGCGGAAAATGGGGATTGCATATATTTCATTATTTTTAAATTGTGTTTGTGGTTTATTATTGTTTTACAATATATGAACCTGATATCGTAACGCATTTTCATGTTACGTTTAAAATTCGTTACTTAATACATTGAATATAACAAGAACAATAATAGATATACAATTTAAGACAAACAAACAAACAAGCAAACAAACAATCAAACATTTTAAATTAAAGTAGGCATATCAAACTATACTTTCAGCACACACAAGCTTCACAAACAAAGTACGTAACCATTTTAGGAATATGGAATCCTTCTCTGAATATTATGGGTGTGATGAAATTCAATACAGCCTGAATGACGTTATGATAAATTTGATCACGACAAACAGTATTTTATGAATTTATAATATTAGAATAATGATTTCATATTACTTATGATTAAATGATTTTCAGCAATTGTACGATTTAATATTAAAAAAGTCATTGATGAATTTTATTGAGTCATACTATATACTATATAAAATCGATGAGAAATGTTCTCATAGACAAAGACACAGGAAAATGTAAACATTCAGAAACACAGAAATATTTTCTGCAAAGGAGAGAACCTAAACCGAATAGCGTGTCATGCAAGAAACTCACAGTACCACGTGCGACCATCGCACTGTTTTATGTAGAAACCGTACCGTAACATGTACAACACCGTTCTGTTCAATACACAAACTTTAGGTTGTATAGCATCGTCGTTCAGGTTTTGTATAACGCTGCTTTCAACTATTAATTGGATAATCCGGTCCGTTTTCACTATTATCACGTGCTTGCCGATATTCATATCATTGAAAATGTTAATTTGAACATACATGATACTTTCATACATGGAAATCAAATTTACGTGTATTCATTTAATGTGCTTAAAAAGTTCTTTATCACTTTTTTTAACTCTTCGAAAATACAAAGCGCAGCTTTGAACAAATATAATGTTACTGTCCTGGAAAGATACATCAGCGACAGTAGAAAAATTGTTCATGTCTGTGATCAAGGTTTCAAAAACAAATAGTTTAGTGTTAATAATTATATTCTAATATTAAATATTCAACTTAACGTGGTCATAGTTCTTAAGAACGGCTGTTAAAGTCAAATTTAACAATGAGCATGGTTAAATAATATATATTAACAATACTTAAGTGCAATAGTTTTTTGTTTGTTGTTTTTTTTTTATTAAATATAAATCACTTGTCATTTAGATAATTGCTAGGTACTGTCAGGTAATGTTGAAAAAAAATCGTGATCGGCTAGGAAATAAAAAATAAAATAAAAATTAGCCCTGAAAAGTGAAATATTTTGAATAAAATGTACTTGTATGAGAAAAATCAATTATTGCAGCTATATGGTTTATATTATGTTCATACCAGATGAAAGATTTTTCAAGTAAACTACAAAATACCTGCACAAGAGGAACCGTTTTAACATTTGATATTGATATTGATATAACACGTGTGAGATTATGTCCGTGAACTATTATTGAATTTTACCTGATCAGTAATTATTGTGAAATTAATTCAAAAAACTTTTTGATAAGCTATCCTGAACAAACAAAAATGAGAGTAATGGGGTAGACATGCTTTTGCGGATCTACGTAAGTTGAAGTGTTATCAAAATATATTTTTGCAGTGATATAATCAAGAATAATTATCTAAAGAGTGAATATATTTAGTGGAACTTTCTTTTTAAAGTATACATAGGAGTTAAAATTTGACAAATGTGTAATAAATAATTAACCGTCTATTCGTTTCTTGAATACACGCTTTTAATTTTGATGAAAAATGAATATGCATGTAAACCTAATATATCAATTTGTGAACCATGAACGGAATGTCACCTTTGTCCGTCTGAACTAAAACATCGACCACCTTTAAGAAATGACAAGACGACAGAAACCGAACTTCCTCTTTTTGACGTAAATAGCAAGTGTTAAAGATGTTAATGTTGTTCATACAAGTATATTGCACTGCTAACTAGTATGCATGTATACAATGTTTCCTTTTTAACGGAAATATGTTAAATGTTAATTTTGCCATTATGTATTTTAAAACCATACCAAATTCTGTTTGATAAAAAAGCACAATTAATAAACATAAAAAATAATTTCCAAAAGAAATAAAAGGAGATTTCGCGTGATCGCTTACAAAAAAGTATTTTTTTTATGCAACATGACTTGCATATGTATATAGAACTGCAAGCTCAGCTTGTTAAGGACGTCCATAAAAAAATCCATACTTTTCGCATAAAATGTTATCCTTTGAATAATCTTGACATTCTAATCAAATTACTCGCTAAACAAAGTGATCTCATTTCAATATAAAAATAAAAAAAAAATCGTTATTGCATGAAATTTTGGTCTCATTGGAGTATCCTCTTACGTGATACCGCCAAAAATAGATTAACTAGGCTTATTAAAAAAAATCCACACTGCAAGGACTGAACATAAATATATTCTTTTTTCTGTTTTTATCTTGTAAAATGAACATTTAGAATTTCAAAAAATGTTTGGAGCTTGAAATATTCAGAAATATTCATGATGGAAGAATTATTAAATTCAACGTAAACAGTGTATAAAAAGAAATGTGCGGGGTGTTTCCATTTTTAACGCTAATTGATATCAGATGCTTAGAGATTTCATACAGCTCCCAACATTTTTTATATATTGGGGATGCAATGTTGTAGCGTGTAAAATTTCAGTTTATTTAATTAAGTGTATGCCCTTGCACGACTGCATTTTATCTGATCCATTTTAGATTCAGCGTCATTTGCGCGAAGTTCAAACTCAACACTGACTAAGCTCACGATTTTTATTTTCATTCATAAAATAATTATACTCTGTGAATCTCACTTAAATAATGTTTGAATATTGTTTCTGTTCACACAAGTTATCATTATCAAATTGTTTAAATTTGAAAATTAATTCATTTAATGTCCTAACTTAAACTGTATTAATATATATAAGGAGAGGGGTGGGTGGGGTAAGTGTGTACTTTGAGTTTGTAATTTGAACTTTTGATATATGGTAAAGTTGTTTTATAATTGTAATTACTATTTATGTAATAATTAGATGAAGCCAGAAATATAAATACTATCAAGACTTATATAATATTATCAATTGACATTTCTAAGATATTGTATTTCTGTGACAAACTTGTACAAATTTGTTCAACAAGACTAGTGTTTTCTGATTTTCAATATTTTCAGTAATGATAAGGAATTTATGGAAATCAATCAATCTGCTTGGACACTACTTCTCCTGTCTTTTTGTCGTAAAAAGACAGTACAGTTGATAAAAAAACCAATACCTGAAACGATAAATATTTATTAACTTCAAATTTAATTTCAATAGATATCAATGAAAAATATAATATTAAGTTAGCTGGTAAATATGATTAAATTACAGACAAAACATAGTTATTGAAAGAAATACTTAAAGAGTACTTACTTTTTATCAACACCAAAACAAAAGTTGATGCAATGTTTTTAATAAACCATTTACTGCTTACATAACCCTAAAATTGAATAATGTGTCATGACTTGCAAACTATTGTGCTAAAGATAACATAAAAATGGAAAATTTCTTTATTATTGTGCATATTGATGGAAGTAACAATGACTTTAATACTACAATAGGCATAATCAAAGTGTTTAATCTGTTAAAAATGTGTGTAAAAACCTTTTTTGTCGATTCATACATTTGATCATCATATAAGAAGGATAATAACACGCTTCGATTTACATAAATAATAATACAATCTTGTCTAAATTCAATCCAGATCCTCAAAGTATGCTTAGTAGCGCTAGCACAGTGTATTGAATTTCAATTGTTTACATTTTCATTGAACATGTAGGACATGCGAGCTAATATTATTTCGATGTTAAAGGCTGATAGAAAGATATAATAAGCCTCAATACTCTCTATGATCAAAATTAACGAAACGCAAAACATTTTCCCTGACCGAGTCACCGAAATGATGTTTAAACATAATGTTACAAGAAATACAAATGTAAACAAGTAAACAAAATCGAAGTTGGGAAATTTCGCCTCGTTTCTGTTCGATCTCACAATATTGAAAAATATAAAACAATATCTAGGGAAAGTACTGAATGAGTTAAATTTGAAGATACATGTATATCACTGAAGTCCACATGTTTATTTACAGCTGCAAGCACCGATGTGACGTAGTCAACCTCAACACGTCATCAGACGACTTATACATTTTAATTTTTGCGAGATATAAGGAATAACGTGCGAGCACCCATTATTGCCGAGTACCCATTATTGCCGATTGTTATAAGAACAATATTTCCGTATATATTCGTTGTTTTTAGCTACAAACCAAAATAAATAAATAACACAATTTTTAAGACACCAAAAGAATTGGAAACGAAGAAAATTTACCTAAAACATTTCGGAACTCACCTTAACAAAAACAAGCCTATGAAAACGTATCTTATTTGTATCACTGCGATGACACATGCTAATGAATGTTTGTCTTTTAATCCAATTTGATGACGGGGCATATTTTGTTTAGGTCTTAAGTTGAAGAATATTACCTCCGTGTTATGATATTTGATAGAAATAAGCAAAATACCATTTCTACTACACAATATTTAAGAAAGAAAACCGAGCGTCTGCTTGCTTGTACGACACCATTTTGTCTTCAACCTGAGGCGGATCAAAATTTTATCCCCGCGCACCTGCGGTGTAACGTAGAAGCGTTGCTATTAACTTACACACACTATTTCTTTTACTGGACACACTTAAAACTTAAACCCAAACCCACACGTGCTAACATTCTGATACCCTCTTAACATAGCTGAAAGGTGCAATGCGACTTCTGATGGTCTGCCCCAAACATTGATGGTGTGACACGCAAAAATCTGATGGTTCACGTACAAACGCAGAAGTCCGATATTGGTTTAACAACATGTACGACCCATTATGGTTTGAATACTTTATTTTTATATTGTATTATTGCAACAAATACATACATACTATAAAATTTCTATACAATATGGTCTTTTCATGTTGTTTTGAAGATGTTTGGTCGTGACTAACTGACGCTATACTTTCGAAGAGATTATGAACTGTGCAAAACGACGTTATCAATAACATCTACATAGTGTGACGTCACAATCACTTTAATCTTTTATTGTTAATGTACTGTCATCATCGAAAACCACGCACGGCCAATATGTACGACCCTCTCCAATCCCATTTGGCCGTGGTTGCATGATACGATATTATCTCGTAGTTAATACAGTATATTGACCAATACGAGTAAAGCATAGCAGGATGTTGGCCTTTGATGTGACATTTGATTGTCCAGTTTACAGAAAATATGCTGTTTACTGCTGATGCAAAAGCATGGCTCAGTACGTAGAGTTAAAACATGTTACAGGTAGAAAAATAGTAAATGGTTTAATTGTTCATTTGGTGCTAGATCCATAATGAATTCAACACTGATGTGATATATCTTTATTTTTTAGTTCTTTATGATCAAAAGAGAATTATGTAGAAAAATAGAAAAAAAAATTCCTTGACAATCCACATGAAACTATAAAAAAGGTATCCCGACTCCTATGTTCAATTCAAAATCATTTTAAAGAAAAGGTCAACAACAATTAACATGCTGTTTTTTGAGAGACTGTCGATTTTCTGAATATATTTTATATTCCAGAAAAAAAACCCTCTGAGACTTGTTGCTAGATTACTTCATATTTCCACAAAAATGACAGCTAAAATACGTCTTTTCAGTGTGTATATCTTTAAATTAAGCCAAGGTCATCAAATCAAGATAATATTATGAATCATCATTGAAATAATTTATATTTCAAATTTAAGAAATATGTAGCCTAGTTTCATTTACTTGATCATGACGTTTGCGCGCAACGACGTTACCCATGACGTCTACATAGCGTGACGCTACATACATAGATTTTAATGACACAGCATGTCTTTGACGGTACATGCCATTGTACTTTAGATTGAAGAGCGTATAAAACAATTGGACTTTGGCGAAATTTACCATCGTACTTTGTGGTGACGTGTCTGTAGAAGACGTCCATCACACTTGTGATTTAAAACTCCGCCTTGTGGGTAACACGCAGACTTCGGCGTGACAGTCGGACTCAAGAGTGTTACATATATTTAATTCGAATGCAAATGAAAGTTACGTCAACGCTTTGTATAAAAAGATTGTTTACACCTTAATAATCGAAATCCTTTTATCTTGTGAGAAAGATCAATTTAGATGTGAAAAATACGTTTTTAAGAGAAACTCGTTTTAACATCATTGTGCTGCAAGCAAGGTTCTATCTTGTCGGGAACGATATGTCTTCTTAACAGACATTTGTTTGTTAAGTAACATTTTTGACGCTACATCTACATGCTATATATTCTGTGTTTAACCAAGTTAAATTCCTAAAGTGCAGGGGATTTTCCATGAGTTCAGCTTTTTCGAGACCAGAAGGCTTCGGAAACAATTATGCTCTGTTAGATATGATATATTTAATGTGCAGTTCCATTAAATTTCCAAGCATGGAGGGTGAAGGATTTGTCCGGGTTTATGTAGCGTGCCGAATTCCCGTAGTAGGGGGAGGGGTTAACACCTGAAGAATGTGATCAGTTAATAGGGGAAAATGTGTTTTACTTAAATTGCTTTTGGGAAGAACACCAATGATCGCAGAAGTTTCGGCAATCGTAGATGCTGTTACGTAAATTACAATGTATTTTGGTGGTTGTGGGTGTAAAGTTCTATGTGATTTGCAGTCGTTCTAAAAAGGTAACATAATGGCTCAAACTAGCGGGTGTATGATGGTATATGTGTAACATCCGTAACACTGACAGAGTACACCGATGTTATTAACTTGAGTTTCAGGGATATGTATATAATGGCGTTTTGATAGGCAAACAACCTCACAAGGAAATACAAATATTTTGTCAGGTAGGGATATGGTCTAGTTGCAAGGCTCAATTTTAATAAACGTGTATAGAAGAGACAATTTTCGCTAGAAAACTCAAGCTTTCTTAAGTATAATGGGAGTAAAGTGTTGACTTTCAAATTCTAAGTTCTGCATTGCAATCTCCAGTGACTACAGTCGCCTATTTTCTCTGAGTAAGTCATGAGTGGAGGCATCACTTTAGAATTTTGATAATCTGCGGTAGTTGCAATAAGGGTGTTTTAAAAATGCCAAAGAGGTTTTTGAAAACTTCTCTCAGAAGACTAATTTAGTTTGAGTTCAGCTCGAAATGAGATATAGATAAAGCTATAGACCAAAGGTCAAAAAGACATATATACTACTAGATAAGAAAGGTTTTGAAGCGTTACCTCACCTTATTTCAGGAGGAGTTGATACACAGGTTTGCTATCGGTTGCACTAACAGTTAGAAGGAACAACAGCTGATTACCCTAAGAGAGCACGCTTTAATCTGCTATTAAGAAAATAAAAATTGACCAGCTCCTTCAAGTAAAGCAGCACACAAAAATCCTGAAGTAAAACAACAACAAATCCTAAATTAGGTTTCCAGATTTCAACATTTTTCTTATTTTAATGATTTTTTTTCGAACTTACCAAAACGGGAAATACCGGAAAATAATATATATAATTTAGTCGCTGTAGTAATTCTATGCAGAGCATAAAAATATAAGTCAGACCTGCTCAAGAATATCGATGTCATTGGAATGCTATGGGTTGAAAAACAATAAGCAATGGAAGAAAATATCCACAGAAAGTACAGAAACAACATTTGATATCTTTGCCCATGTTTTATGAATACAGATAATGATACCAAGTTGAACTGACATACTGCAGATTCAAGAAGTCTCGGGACTTTATCAGAGAAACGACTGATAACTCATGTTGTTTGTTGAGTGCAATTCTAAATTACCCATAAATAAGAAAAGAAAAGCAACTTGTTGAGGCAGTTTTAGACCGCCCCTCCCTTATTCAATTAAAAAAAATCACAACTCGTTAATGCATTTCTAAACCACCCATATTTATAAATAACACAACTTGTTTGGGCAGTTTAAAACAAGCCATACGTAAAAAATGATAATGAGTAACTGAGAGGGTAAGGAACAGACATTTGTTGACGGGGAAGAGATGTAGGCGATTGAAAACTCAGTAATGTCTCCTCAGTTCTTGTGAACCCTTTCAAGACATTTATTGTTATTAATGCAGGTACATATTGGGTTCAAAATCTGCTTTGAATTGTTTTTTACACTGCACTATGCAGACGATTCCAACTAGGTCGGACCCCCAAAGACAAATAAAATTGTATGCAATTTCAGCTAAGTATGAAGCGGGCAGCTTATTACTGTATGTTTGGTTGAGTTATTGCCCTTGATTTATTGATTTTTGATAATGTGATAAATGTTTCCAATATTAACCAATTAGTGCGATGATTATTTTTTATACAATAATAAATAGTCCATGTAAATAAGGTGTTGTACATAAGTAATTTTGGGTTAGGTCTAGATAGTTTATTTTTGGTTTTACATTCTTAAAGACTACACATTATTTTAAGCCGGCAACTGCGTGTAAGAAAGGAACGACTGTTTGGGGTTAAACTTGAACAGGTACGGCTAGATTGAGTATGCGGACATCCCTGCTCTATCTAATCTTCGTGTGATCTAACCTACGATACAGAGTGTGCGGAGATCCCTGCTCTGTATCGCATCAATATAAGTGTGTGGTCATCCCTGCTTGTATTGGTGGTGGTTGCGGCGGAGCACTAGTGTGTGGTCATCCCTGCTGGTGTTCTGGCCTTTCTAGCGCAAGTGTGCGGCACTCCCTGCTTGCGTTCGGTTGCGTTGTTGGCGCAAGTATGTGGTCATCCCTGCTTGCGTTAACGTTGGTACCTGCTGAGTTGTGTAGGTGTGCGGTCATCCCTGCCTGCGTAACGTTGAGTCCCTATAGATGTGCAGGCGCGGTGATTGAAGTCTGCACTTGTAAATATTGGCAGCAATCAGGGCTATCCGATTCCGTCTCGGGTACGGGCCCGCGGAGGAACACAGGCAGTGACCCCCTTGCACGTTACATAAAATTTGGTGGCAGCGGTGGGATTCCCTTCAAATGCTGCGGAGAAAATGGAAGACCTCGACAAAGAAATATCTTTCTTAGGAGAGAAGATCGCCGAGATGCGCGAGCGCAGCGACATCATGAAAACTTCAACGCCAAGACCCGCTGCAAGCAGAGATTCTGGTGTAGACACTATGCGCATAGCCTCGGATACTTCTCAGAAGAAAGGAGAGCTGTCTTTGCGCACTGATCAAACGACGACTTTACATTTTGAAGGTGTTACTGCTGCGTATGAGACAGGGGTTGATTCCGCGCATCGCTCTAACAGGAGAACAGAAGTGCGCCCGCGCAGCAGCGACCAGTTCTCTGATTCATATGAGGTTTACGAAGAGTCAGAGAGGAAAGTGGAAAGAGATTTCGTCAATAGGCCACTCGCTAGCGGCACTGGTGCCGCGCACAAGCCAGATCTGAATTGGCAGGCTGACTCGCTCTTACCCGGCGTGACTCGCAGACGATCTCGGGTGAGATTTGAAAGTCCAGAAAGAGGAAATGAGACAGACAAGGCCATTGCCAAGCAATCTATCAAGCCAGCTACGTATGATGGAAGTGGCCCTTGGCTTGATTACCATGTGCATTTCAAAGCTTGCGCCGACATCAACGGCTGGAATTATGCCACTAAAGGTTTATACCTTGCAGTTTCCTTACGTGGCAATGCGCAAGGAGTCTTGGGAAATATGCCAAGAGGTGCAACGCCTGATTTTGATTCACTGGTTCAAGCTTTAGATGATCGATTTGCGCCGCCAAGCCAAACCGAGCTCTATAGGGTCCAGATGAGAGAACGACGTCAAAGAGCGGGTGAGACTCTTCCCGAGCTAGACCAAGCCATTCAGCGACTCGCTTATTTGGCATACCGTACTGCTTCTGCTGAAATTCGAGAAACGTTGGCCAAAGACAAATTCGTAGATGCACTGGCAGACTCAGAGATGCGCATTCGCATAAAACAGTCCCGCCTCAGACACCTGAATGATGCGATTCAACTGGCTGTGGAGTTATAGGCATACAATAAAGCCGAGAGAAAAAGCCATGCTCGTCCCACTGCAACAGATCCAGGAAACGATGCGTTGACAAAGAGGTTAGCTGCTCTTAACGCCAAGATAGACTCCCTATAGTTAGAGATGAAGTCGTTAAAGAGCAGCCGAGTTGGAGACGATGCGCAGTTAAGACCCAGAGTACAGGAGCAGCAGAAACTTTGTTACTACTGCTAAAAGCCAGGGCATATTCGGAGAGACTGTAAGGCTTACAGACAGAACAGACTAAGAGAAAATTATGCCGAGCATAGTGGGAATGGAAATCAAAGAGACGGAATGGAGGCGATCCAAAGAGCGAAGATCAATGGCTATGCACGCAATATAAATGTAGATCCTTCATATACAAAGGTTGTTGAAATAATCAAACGGCTGTGTGATAAAGTCGATTCACTCCAGACAAACGTGAAACGTCTTAGCAAGCGACAATTGACAGATAATGGGCGGAAAGTTGACAAGCTGCATGGAATATGCTATTATTGTCGAAAACCAGGGCACTTGCGAAAAGCTTGAACGGTCAGAAAGCGAGCTAAGTGGGGTGTCATTTAGAACAGCCCGAACAATCAGATGGAACTGATGGCAACAAAAAGGAGCAAATATTGACTAAAGGGAAAACCAATGCATGCTACCGCGTAGTTGTAACGTCAAATTGCGTTGACAGAAAATAGATGGTAGAGGGCCAAATTGGGAGTACTGAAGAGAAGGTTGCTACAGACAGCATAAGTTCGATGGTTGGACGAACCTTTGTTGATTGCGAAGACCCAAGTCCTGGTCATGACTTAGATGAGAGAAAAGAGCGCAAGAACCCGTGGAGACGCTGCGGCAATTGTAAGATAATACGACGCAAAAAGAGAATGCGTCGTGTTCCCAAGAAAATGTTGATGAGACCCCAATGTGTATATGCAAATGACAATAGCATGCAGTTAATGGAGAAATTACCTGGTAAAACAGCGCAGGTAATCTTGACATAAAAGAAAGTCAGCTGCAGAAGTTTTACAAAAGACGAATAGCGTCTAGAAGACGAAATAATAGGCTAACACCTGATTGTAAATAAAAGCTTGTATTGTTTGTATACATTAATGAAGCTTGGGCCCAGGAAAGAAGGGCATTGCATAGATTTTTTTAAAACCATTTTTGGGGGGTATTTTTTTTTACCGGGGATACCACTTCACCTTTTTGTGGAGTTGGAGGTTTAAATTGTAGTTTTGCGAGGACGCAAAAATCTGAGGTAGGGGTAGTGAAGCAGGCAGCTTATTACTGGATTTTTGGATGAGTTATTGCCCTTGATTTATTGATTTTTGATAATGTGATAAATGTTTCCAATATTAACCAATTAGTACGATGATTATTTTTTTATACAATAATAAATAGTCTATGTAAATAAGATGTTGTACATAAGTAATTTTGGGTTAGGTCTAGATAGTTTATTTTTGGTTTTACATTCTTAAAGACTACAAATTATTTTAGGCCGGCACATATATAGGGACAGTGTCAACTGCGTGTAAGAAAGTAACGACTGTTTGGGGTTAAACTTGAACAGGTACGGCTAGATTGAGTGTGTGGTCATCCCTGCTCTATCTAAGCTTCGTGTGATTAAACCTACGATACAGAGTGTGCGGAGATCCCTGCTCTGTATCGCATCAATATAAGTGTGCGGTCATCCCTGCTTGTATTGGTGGTGGTTGCGGCGGAGCACTAGTGTGTGGTCATCCCTGCTGGTGTTCTGGCCTTTCTAGCGCAAGTGTGCGGCACTCCCTGCTTGCGTTCGGTTGCGTTGTTGGCGCAAGTGTGTGGTCATCCCTGCTTGCGTTAACGTTGGTACCTGTTGAGTTGTGAAGGTGTGCGGTCATCCCTGCCCGCGTAACGTTGAGTCCCTATAGATGTGCAGGCGTGGTTACTGAAGTCTGCACTTGTAAATTTTGGCAGCAATCAGGGCTATCCGATTCTATCTCGGGTACAGGCCCGCGGGGGAACAAAGGCAGTGACCCCCTTGCAAGTACAGACCTATCAATGCTTCATTTGGTCTCAACACGTATTGTGCGCATTCCAGTGCATAATTTACCTTCGTTTTTTTGTGATTGTAAGTTGCAAAGTAATTCCCGTATACACCAAGTGAGTATTAAGGGAGAAACAAAGACTGTGGACCCTTGAATAAAGTGGAAATGATTGTTGTGGTTGCTAAGTTTCAAACGTACATACATTTTGTATCAAAGGGTAAATTCATTTCATTTCCTAAACATACAAGACACTGCATGAAAAATGTCATTGTGGTGACAGCTGCGGGTATAGTTAACTATTAAAAAAAGTAATGAAAAATATGTCATCTGCTAAGTTTTACGAAAAATACGGGAAATTGAACTTTTTATGACGTCACAAATACCCTTTTGAAAGTGTAATGAGGAAACTATTTATATATTTTTGATTTTTGGGGTGTAAATAAAAGTTACAATTTTTTGTGATGTATTAAAACGGTATTAAACCATGGCAAAATATGACTGAAACATTTTTTTTAATCTAGCATAATCAAGCCTTCTGATTGGTTTAAAAACATCAAACAGCACGCATACATAGAACTGATCCTATACTTACAGCTATTTGATTAAACAAGGAAGAAAAAAACCCTCGCAATCTAGTAAACTTTGCAATAAACGATTTGTACCATGTTGAATTCGTACCTTATCATTGTCATTGTATGTTTGACGATAGCCAACGTGTCCTTATTTAACCTGTTTATTAAAGAAGTTTACAAACAGGGTTAATTAAAAACGGGCTTGCAAAAATGACACATGCATAGCAATTCAAATAAGTGTAACACAAAAGTGTAATATTTTCTTTACCTTTGATGTATATATGTATATTTAAATTATACATGTAAGCGTGTCTAAATAAAGATTAACTTTTTTTCATTTCAGACATTTATTTTATGACATTAAAAAGTTTGAAATAGCAAACAATACGGGATATAATTTTTAAATACTGTATTTTTTACTAAAGTCAAAGTGGTCGCAAAAACCCCGAAAAATATATAATTGCACAAACGATTAGATATACTATACATCATCTTAAACAAAACTATTTCTTGTGTGTATCTCTGATTAAGGTTCCGTCGAAGGAAAACCTTTTTTAAAGTTGCAGACTTTAGTTTTCATTGTGCATGCTTTTACGCATTCTAGTAAAAACTACACCTTATAAGAAATTGATTTGATAATATTTATCAAATTGAACACAATAAGCAAATACATATAGAAATATTTAATTTTTTTTCGAGAATTTTGTTTTCGAACGTTGGCATTGTGTTTTTATGACGTTTTGATAAAAATAATCTTTGTAGGAGTTTGTTAGCAAAGTTGACATTAAAATGTACACCTTAGCAATTTTGCATACAATACTATGCTTTCCTTGGGGTTTATTTTCCTATTTTTGAATAATTCAACTGAACCAATCTACATTTGTTATAGTGTTTCTTATATATTAGGTAAAAAATGTTATTACGTATAACATTGCAATGTGAGGAATTTGTCCATTGTAATATTTTTATAATTTGCTTCGAAGTCAGAAAAATTCCAATGTCCGATATATCCCTGTTAAGAGTAACTGTTACTGTATTTTAAGTTTACCCCTGGCTGAATTTCAAAAACTTTGCAGGGACAGTAGAAACTAGTTTATGATATATAGTAAAAAAAATAAACAGTTCAATGACGAAGTATTAAAAAAATCAAATCTCTAAACCAAACCAGGATGTCAAGCTTTTTAAAATTTCATAGTTTAAAGCGGTTGGTATATCCATATAAAAATTGACAACATATGACCCTCTTATCATTTAGAGTATGTTATCTAATCGATGATGATACCATTGTGGAGTAAGAAATGAGTTCAAAGTCATCGTGAACATTGTGTCTAGGAGATATATATGAAATACATAATTATTTTAGTAATGTGACCTCTAAATTTGGAAACGTTTGGAACACCATGTTCTTCATAATAAAATAATGACTACATTAATCCACTGTGATGATAATTTTTAATACTTTCAGAATAAAATTGTTGTAGACAATCATAGAATTGCAACAATTTTTGAAAACGTGGATGAAATCAAAGCATATTCATATGTTTACATTATGTTGATAATTTATCTTTATACTTTTTTCATAATTGTTTGAGTTTCATTCTCATTGTTATCAAATATATGTTTAAATTGTTTTGTCAATTTCTATTTTCGTTTTATTTTTTTCTTAATATTAAATATTACTTTAAAAATTGTGCCCATGCTGGTATGTTGCAACCACTTTTTGAATAAAACCATTATTGAAATAAATTATTTCAATAGTGGTTGGGAATGTATTTCATTAGAACAATCCATTTGCAACCACTATTGAAAATAAAGTGTTTTTTGCATTTGAAAATAGTTTGTTAAAATTATATACAACTTCTTTCTTTCCAAATGTGTTTCAATAGTGATTGCAAAGTAATATTTATAAAGAAATTCATTCCCAACAACGATTGAAAAAATAATTTCAATAGTAGTTGTATTTCCAAAGTGGCTGTAAAGTGATTCTTATATAAGATACATCCCCAACCACTATTGAAATAATTAGTTCAATTGTGGTTGTATTTCAATAGTGGTTACAAAGTGATTCTACTAATGAAATTTATCACCAATCACTATTGAAATAATTTTTTAAATAGTAGTTTTATTTCAAAAGTGGTTGCAAAGGAATTGTTCTAATGAAATACATTCCAAACCACTATGGAAATAATTTATTTCAATAGTGTTTTTATTTCAATAGTGGCTGCAACATTGGTACCTATATTGGAATCAGATAACCAGGATTTAGTACAACGCTTTTGTGGGGTTGTGGGATACCCCAGTATATGATTTTCGAAATGACTGTCTATTTTTTTCATGGATATAACATCGACTGTGCGGCTTTATGATAATTTTTATAATATAAATAAATTTAACATAATTCATGTATTATGTTAATAACGCAAATAGTTAATGGAGTCGATTTATTCAATAAAAAGACAGTTTTAAACAATGACAGTTTTTTTTATATCCAATCGTTCACACTATACAGGGACACTCTACCTTCCTTTCCTCGCTTTGAAACCTTGCTTATTTATGAAGAATAATCTCTTTGTTTAGATTAAAGGGTAGTAGAGTTTGGCTAGAGCCGGACCGATTGTCTTTGTCAAACAGGTATGCCTGTATGAGAAAAAGGCCTTGGTGAACTTGGGTGTCCTCTGATGTGAGCACAGTTAAGTGGACTCTCACGATCAAGAGGGTAACCCTTGTTTTGGTTTTGTGTTGTTCACCTATGTTCTATGTTGGGCATATTGCCGGAAAATGTCAAACGTTACTAGAGAGGATGGGAGTGACTCTCACACGGAGGCTCCGAAAATGTGCTTTAGGATACACCATTTTTTCGCAATTTCAAACACTCCTCCGGGAGTCTTATTTAGTAGAATGTCACCAGTAAGTAGTAGAAGGACTTATGCCTCACATTTGGTATTTTGGTAAAAAAGTAAGGACAACGCTGTTTTACGTCATTTACATACAGCTTTAAAGGCCGAGGTTTTAACCCGGTCGGTTTAGCGCAGGTAAATTCCGGTGAGGGGTGGAACCTAAATGATTAAAGTGTAAAGCGCCGAGGGAAACACACTCGCTTAAGTATACATGTCAATATACATAGATGTTAAAATGCCCCCTACATAGTTTTTCTATGATTTATTGTATTTATTGTATTTTTATGTACTAGGGAAAACAAATTGTGTCGATCGTTGAAATGAATTACAGCATAATTAACCGCGTGCGACAATAGCAAAATCTGTCTTTTTTTTAAACAAGTTTAAAACGGGATTGATTATTTATAGCGATGTTTCAGCAATATACGATCATCCTACTGAACTCTAATACTAATGCAACATTCATGCAACCTACGTTTGTGTAACTTCTACGTGGGTTGCTAATCTGCATAATAGTTCTACCAGCGGCACATGTACCGGAACTGTCTGTATTTGTTTCTCTTCCCGTATCGGCTCGAAATCCGATACTTGTAAATCGTGGTCACAATATTTGATTTAATTTGATTATTGACTCAATAATTCACACATATACATCTTTACATGTAGTAATAAAATGACGCTTTTATGGATGATTGGCGCTCGTGATTTTTATAGAGAGGGTGCAATCACCGCGTTTGGTGTGGCACTTACATGTAAACTAAGAGAGAGTGATTATTAATTCAAATTTTACAAGAGTACAAGATCTAATTTCTGTCGACAATGTTTTGTTCTAATTAAAGTGCTTATAGACATGGCGCTTTATCGTTATAGTATGAATAAAAAGAGAAATTTAATTGCACGATCGTCTCGAATGATAGACATGGTACATATATAGACGGGACGAGTAAACGAAAGTCAATTATTTTTAACATTAAATATGAACCTCATTTCAGTTGATTGACAGGGTACACTGACCAGATAGATTTGAAGGCGCTGCTTATTTTCTCGGTCTTTAAAAGGGGCAATATAAACGTTAATTTTAATATGGGTGGATTTTATGATACTTATTACTCCCATGACAATGTTGAGACTATTTTTATGAAAGTTCAATTGTTCCTGCTTCATATCCATTGTTATGCCTACGTACAGAGTAACCAGAAGTCTCAATAATAGGTATTGGAATATGTTTACTGTTAATTGTAAGATCACAAAACTAACAAACTTGAGATTGTCAGAGAATGTTTATGGAAGGAAGAACTGTTTGAAAATTATGATTTTGCTAAAATGGAAAACAGGTTCTGAATCTAAGATATCTTGAATTCTTTAATGTTCCAATCAAAACAGGTAACCAAAGTTTGAAGATCAGATAAACGTCTTAAAGCGGAATTATAAAATGCGATGAGTAAATAAATATAGTAAAAATATATTCTTTTAGTTATCCTAAAAACAGAAAATGATGGTATATGAACCATTTGATATCAAGGGGGAATTTCTAAACCACCCGTATTAAAAAAAATATGAATGTCAGGAACTTCAATGTGCATCTGAAACAGCAGCTAATGAACACATGTTAATTGCAAACAATTAGAGGTCAATGCCACCTCAATATGTTACATTTTAAGGTGTGGAGGCAGGAATGACTCCAAAGTTCTTAACAACGTTGTATATATGATGTTGTGCACCAAGTCAATTAAGTTAATATGTTGAGCCAAACGATGCACGGAATTGATATTGTAGAGTGCACAGTACAGAAATGTCCTACTAGATCGAACCTCCAAAGGACAAATAAGCTGTTACGCTTATTGAGCTTATAATTGAGTGCTTAACGTTAAACGTGATAAAGTGAGACTTTGGATATAATTACATTATAATATACAGGAAGCAGACCGAATCCTTCCGACTAGATCGGAAATCCTTAATATTTACAATATCGCAGGTTAAATAGAAGAAACGAGCTACTTTGTACTCTGATCATAAAAGATCACATATACTATGTTAAGACCTGTAATACTTTTATAGAGTTTCCCTGCTTTTGAGCGATCCTTCTAGGCGGTCGGGAAAGGAGTAATGCATATAGACATTGTTTATCTCCAAAAGATCTACATAAAAAAGCTATTAGGGGGAGGGGATATTCAGTGAGGTTTGTGAATTCCGTAACTACAGATACGCTGAATGTACGAGGAATGTCTGATTTATCCGAAATTAAGATTTGTACCTTTTTTAAAATAATTTATGTACTCAAAGAAAAAAAGCAAGCATTATCAATTAAATGACTGTCAGGAAACAATGTGATCAGCTAAAAAACACACATCAGAGCGAATAAGCAATTATAATTTTACAGCTAATTTATGCAAAGAACAAATCGTGAAGAGCCCTATGGAAGAGAAGTATCGCACCATTTAAACCCCGTTCTTTCACATAAAACCACGTGTTTTCAAATAGCCAAACTATCCAGATTTATATTAATTATTGAATAATTTGTATTAATACATCAAAATGGATAAAAAAAACCCCTATTTACATTACAATTCAATTAGATTGAGACAATCGAGACATATTTTTTTGTTTTCGACCTTCATTTTTTTTAATAGGAAAGACGGGTCAAAATATGTCTGTCCCGGATTTATGCGTCTTCAAAAGAAATGTTTTTTTTTTCAAAACTGAAGGGTACAGAGTGAACGTCATAGAGTAATATTTTAGTAAATGCATTATGATAAAGACAATCAAATTAACATGGACGAAGGATAAGCTGAAACAAGTGTTATCTATCTGTTATGTTTTCTTTTCATATGTATAAAAAGAAATACTTATTTGTTTAACCTTTTATAAAACTGATTATTTATAACTCTCTTGGCATTAAGAATATGTTTTCTAATCTATGCCATGATAACTTTAAAGTTAATTTCAAAGTCATCGGGGAAATTTTGTCAAGAAGATAAAATTAAAAAACAACACTGCCAAAACTAGTGTTACCTCTTGATTTAGAAACGTTCGAAATATCCACGTTTACATATGCGTTAGAATTTAGTTGCTAAATTAAGTGTTTTTTTAATTACATATTTATTTTTAAAGTATTGTAGAAAATAATTTAGTTGCAACAATTGTGTGATACATTAATGGTAAAAATAAGCTGAATGGATCTTTTTTTCATGTCTACGAGACATAGGTCGTGACGGTATTATTTTAAAGACTTTTTTTGTTCAAAATAAAAATATAACAAATTTGAAAATCTGCTTTTGTGGTACGCTGTAAGTGAGACATTGTGCTGTTACAAATTACTAACTATCAATATCTTAAAAAGAAAAATATCCAGCAATATCAAACAGATTGTATTTTTCATTCTTAAACAAAACAAATTAAAAAAAACCAGTAAAATATTTTCTGATCACTTTCAAACCTCAAATAAAAATGTGTTGTATGGAAATACATTAAACGCCAACGTTTTATTGAATAACTATTGAAACATCACAGCCGTATAAACCAACATTTGCGCAAGAGTTCTGGCTTATGCTGCAAGGAGTAAAGGGTATCTATGACCTCATCCATAGCAATGATGTTGTTAGTGTTAGACCTCATAGCTTGGTTTTATTGATAAACGTGTGTTAACATCGGGATATGTCTAGGAATGCAGTCGGGTTACATTACTAATATAATACTCTTCACAGGGTTATTTTCGCCCCGTGTTTTTTTTTCGCTTTTCATCATTTGCGAACGGTTTCGCCCCGTCTTGAATTCGCCCAGACGTAGTTGGGTTTAAAGAAAGATAGTTTGGGACATTCGAATTCGACCAGTGTTAAATTCTCCCGCAGACAATGAGGGCAAACGGGGCGAAAATAAAACGGGAGCGAATATTTTCCTGTATACAGTAGCTGTTACGCTAACTAGGCGAACCTCAGACTGTTAAACTGTAAAGTTGATGGTGAGCCAAACAAGCCTAATTATTAAGGAAGTTCAATTGTTCTTGCGTCATAACAAGAGTTACCTCTACCTACAGAGTAACCATAAGGCTCAATAATGGGTATTGGGATATATTGCCGGTAAATTGTAAAACGAAGAAGCTAACCCTCCTGAAATTATCAGACATGTTTAATTGAAATAGTAACTATTTGAATATGGTTTTGCTAAAATGAAAAAAAGTATAAATCTTAAGCTACCCTCAATTATGTATTGTCAATCTAATCAAATAAGATAACAAAAGTTTGAAGAACAAATTAGTAATTCAGATCGTAGTTGTGTTTTAAAATGAGATGAGTTAGTAAATATCATAAATTGTTTTTCGTTTGGTAATCATAAAAATGGAAGATATTGGCGCATGAGCCTTGTAATATAAAAGGGGTTATTTCTGAACCACTCGTTGAAACGATGATTTTTTTTATGGAGGTCAGGAACCTCAAACTGAATTATAAACAACAGCTAGTAAAGCATGTTTACGGAGAGTAATTAGAGGCAAATGACACCACATATTGTTTGTTTATATCTTAAGGGGCAGGGACGACTCCATAATCTTAACACAAAGTTAACAACTTTTGATTTATTATGTTGTGCACCCAGTCTATGCAGGTGCAATATGAGATTGAAAGCTGCTTGGAATTATTATTTTAGGTTGCACACGGCAAAATATTCCTATGAGTTCGAGCCCCTCAGAGACAAATAAAATGTTATGCAAAATGAGCTAAGAATTGACCTGCCAGTGATTCATGCAGTCTGATCACGTATTCACCGGACACTGTAAAAGTGATTAAGTGAGACGTTGGGGAGAACTTTTTTGCTGAAATCCGGAATCGAATGAATAATTTTGACTGATTCAGGTCAAAAAGAACAAATGAGCTACGTTGTTCAGTGAGCTTTGTAAGGGTGTATACGGACATTTTCATGGGAAGTGACCTGGATTTTGGGAAAAATTGTTAGCGGCTGTTGCAGCGTTGAATGTATTATCTTGAATAAGATAAAAGAAACAATAATTAAAAATATCAAAATATTTATTAAAGAAAAAAATACCCGTCAAATCAATAATTTACCGATTAACATATTTGTTAATTTTTTTTTTCTATAATATATTGTTTAAATGATTGTTATGACTGTTGAGTTTTAGAAATACATAAATTGTAGAATGTAAGGTGAAAATTGATTTTTAAGTTACATGAATGATGAATATGCGAGGGCTGTCTAAATATTCCGATACCTAGATAATAGCTTTTGCTTATTTTATTTTTTAAGTATAAAAACTCATAATTTGTTTCAAAATTATTTATAAAATAATTAAATAACCTTTATATTCGTTGTTGTAAAATAACTGAAGTAGACCGATGCTTCCATTGATTTGGTGAGTTTATCGAATACAATATATACACTATATTAGAACTATTTTGATTTTACATTTAAATGCAGTGCAATAAAATAGGTTAAAACCAGTTATATAATCAACGAATTTAAATTAAACATTTATCGACTTAAAAACATTTATCAAAGAATGCAATCAGCTCACGTAAACACGTGACATCAAAGCATATAACGAAGGGGTGTTAAAGAAGCATATAGAATCTAAAATGCAAGTAATTCTGCGAAATAACAAATATTAGTGATTAAATATCTATTTCAATATCAAAACATCACAACGGCGACGAAAATCAAATAAAAAATACCAGAGACATTTTTTTTATAAATTAGACTGTATTACGTAGGTTTACGTTTACACATTGATGAAGTAATGAATAAAAGTAAAATTTCCTATGAATCTGATCGGAAAGAATTGTAAACAAATTCAAAATATAAGAAATCTAAGAACTGTAATAAAGTATTTTGTTGTGATTTGTTGAGCATTGAAAGAGAGAATATTGGAACATATGTTAACTTTATGAAATATTCGCTAAAAGGTATGTAATTATGCTATTATTTCTCGACAAGACTTTCCTCTGTCGTTGTTTACGATATAAACATCCGACTAGAACAACACTACCCCGTATATTTTGAAGTTTACATTTAACACGTATCAATAGTATAATGTTTGCTTAACTTGAAAAGTGCTGCTAGAATCCCATGTTATGTGTTGCTTTTTTTTTGCAGCATGCCGTTTTCCGGGCATACCGTATACAAGTTGGAAAAGTTTATAAAGAAATGAGCGAATAACTTTTTAATAAAGGAGACAATATGATTCTAGCAGGTTTTTTTTATAAGATTGAGATGGTTTGCCTTTACTTGATATGTTTATTGTTTTGTGGAAACCGCGGGTTAGTGTTGTTCTATCTCATTTTATATTAAGGAATATATGTTAGCTATTTCCGATTAAAAACATTCATGTAATATTATGAATTTCTATAGAACAGTCAAAATAAGACGCTTAGTTGTCCATATGCTTCCTTAACCTACCCGTGAAGCAATCATAATCTTACGGCTAGTTATGCATAAACGTAGTGACCATGCCTCTTTAAACCGTTATTTACATGTAGCATTGTAATCACGTGTTTTCCAATAATAAACAATATCCCGATTCAAGTGTTGAATAATTGTTACAAAACTTAAAAAGATACATTAAAAATGAACTGTGAAAAAACACACCATACATTGCAATTTAATCAGATTTAGACAACCGAGTCATAATTCTCGACCTTTTATTTTTTTTATAGAAAAGACAGAACACAGCAGAATGTGTTTGTCTCGGATAAATATGTCTCTGAAAGAAATTTTGTCTATTCTTTTATACCTTTTAAAACTTTCAAAAAATGTGTAGTATGGAGAAAAAAGACAATAATTTATTAAATAGCCATTAAAACAAAACATCAGTATATCCACTAAAATTCTCCATCGGCTGAAGTGTTCTGGATTATGTTGCTTGGAGTAAAGGTTACTTGTGACATCATGCGTAACACTGGAAAATATTCTTATGTAGCTAGTTTAAGTAGGCCGGGATAATTTAATCTATTTTTTTTAATTTCATTGAATCAATACTCTAAAGGACTGTGTAACAGACAAAGCCTATAATAACCTCTTACAAATATAAATTCAAGTGATGGATTAACAAGATCTTTCTTTGAATATAGTATTCATTGTGTTGTCTAGTAACAAGTTTCATATTCTTATATCATAAATACGATGACCCTATCTGAAGCACTGGGAGGATATCCAGATATTGATAGCTTTTTAGTGAAGACATATTTTTTATCTAATTTAATTTGAAGTTAATTTGATTGGTTTTCAAATGACGCAACACTATTAAGGTATACTATGCAGTTGCTATGCTATACTATGCTAAAATTAAAATAATTTTTTGTCTGTACGAACCTGATAATATACATTACAAATTACCTTTGAATGCTACTTTGAGGTCAAATAAATATATCACCGCTAAATATAAACAACTTACTGTTTTCCATGCACTTGTCGATATGACGCCATACTATACAAATATAGCCCGTTCATGAGGTCGATCCATAGATATATCGACTTCACAGAAAAGCATATCGACCGAACACGAAGTGCGAGGTCGATATGCTTTTCTGTAAAGTCGATATATCTATGGATTGACCGAGTGAAAGGGCTACATTTGTTATATTATTTTCCAAAGAAGAATTTGCTTTTATACTGATAAAGCAACTTTATCAAAACAATTGATAAATTGAGTAATTTCATATTTCCTTCAATAACAACACTTTATTTTTTCAATTAAGTTTAGGTATTCCAGAACATGTTATGTTGTAATTAATGGTAACATTTGAGCAATGTCTAATTATGGGGGCAGCAGGTAATATGGCCGGGTAGTGGTCTATGACTGCAAGCCCCTGCTTCTTGAGTTCGTTTCCGATGCATTTGAATGCTTTCGTGGATTTCTTGAATTCCTCCCCCTTTACAATATTTATCTCCTTGTGTCTCTCCAAATACCGCTGTAACCCCTGTCTATACGACAGCATTGTTGACTTTTTATACATTTCTCCATCCTTTGTTCTAGCTTCCATGTAAAATTTAACCAGCAAATCGTCCAACTTCTCGCACTGAAAATGTTCGAAGTCTCCGCTCTCGCCTTTCGACTCAAGATATTCCCGAAATAGCTTTACGGTTGTTGCTGTTACCCTGTTCGTGTTCCTTGCATCAACATTTTCCATTATTACTTTCATTTCCGCTTCATTATTAGTCGCAAAACGATCTTTCACTTTAACGTGTGCAACTTCCATCTTTGATGTTTGTTTACGCGGATTTTACCGGAAAGAGAATTTTGATTGGTTGGGATGAATCACGCCAGCAAACCAAATTCATTTTAACATTAGAGCAAAATTTCCCTAATCTATATTCAGAAAGTACAGGTCAATCCGAGTTTTTTTAAAGCTTATTTTTAGAAAGTACAGGTTAATCCGCATTTTTATACTTTCACACGTGGTATCAAAGGAACCAATGATAAAATTCGTTATAATGCATGAAAATAATATTGTAAATGTTTACACACATCATGCGTAGGGAAAAGCGGATCAATTTATTTTGTAATACTTAAAATCGATTTCATAGATAAACGACACATAAAGAAAAGACATTTATTTACCATTAAATATTTGACACCGATAAGCCCATCTAAATTCACATTTTACAAAATTGTACACTAATCAAGTCTTAACAACGATTTAATTTTAAAATAATGGAATAAATTGTCAGGCACTATTGACATACTTTGAAGTAATTTCCCAATCAAACTCTATTGAGGAGAACTCTGGAGAAAATGCCATCTTATTTCCTAGCATTGTGTTCACTATTACATGTATTTGTGGGAAGAATAGGTGCTTTTTGTGAGATTTATAGACACTATCTATGGACACAAAAAATATTACGTGAAATATAAGGGCTGTGGTTAATGTTAAATATCAAATATCTATTTATATCAGATATAACAACAAAAATCGGTTCTACTTTGGAAGCGTATCATTGAAATAAGATATAATCAAATTTATGATCATAAGGAAAATAATTATAGTAATGATAGACATTCCATGACTTTGTCCACTTTATATTATTGTCTTTGTTCAACTCCTTATGGATTATGACAAACTAAACTTATTCAAAATCAAATCGAAAAAGTTCACAAGACAAATACAATTCAGTTAAAACAACACAGTCCTTAAATAAAAACTTTATTACACCAAGTGAATGCAACAATATCATATGCACTACACATATGTACAGATGTGCATTATGTTGGTTTTATATCTAACTAGTAATGAGGTATATTTGAACAAATAAACTAGGCTTCAAGACCCGTCACGAGGAAAAAAACCGTTTTGTTCTATATCATATAAAAAAGTCTTATATCTTGTTTTTTTTTTTAATTTAATAACAAAGTTTCTTCTATGGTAGACCCGTCACGAGGAAAAAACACGTTTTGTTTTATATCATATAAGAAGTCCTACAGTCTTATAGTCAGTGAAATTAGTTATTTTTGTAGACCGTTGGTGTTATGAAGTGTTCTTGCATTGCATTAATTCGTTACAAGAAATAACGATGTCAAGGATTTTAACGTTTGATACTTTTTAAAATAGTTGGTTACATGTATGTTTGAGTCTTAATTATATTTAGCATAACAAACCTTTAGGAAAAGGTTTGTATTTTACAATTTAATAATTCACAAAATCACCGTACCGACAAAACATTCTTCAACAGTAAAAGTGTTACGCAAACAACAGTCGTTACTATATTTTATGAAAAGAAGATAAATATATCTAATTATGAACAAATAGTAACTCTTTTGAATTTGGTTTTAAATTAAATGATTGATATGTTTAGGTATCAAATTTATGTACTTGATTATGTTGTCGATTTAATGTTAGAATAGGGAGCTAACTTATATGACATTAGCCGACAAATTTCAATGGAAGACACGGTTCGAAAAAATTATGATATTGCTAAAATGGAAAGAAAATTCTCAAGTAAACGATATACAAGAGTTTTGATGTCACCTAAATCAAATTAGATAACATAATCTTAAATAAACGAAAAGCAATGTCAAGGCAACCATAAATATATTTCGTTTTAAATATACGACCAGTTAAGGCATTTACTACAGAAATAATCGTTTGTTTATCATCAAGTTAAAGGGAATAATAATGTTTGAGGCATTTGATAATATAGGGATAGTCATGAACCGATATTTAAAAAAAAGATATTTGCCTGATATAGGCAAGAGCTTCAAACTGCACCGGAAACAACAGCTGACAAACACATGTTAAAAGACACTGGTAGAGGACACTGACACCTCAGACTGAAATTGTAATTATTAAACCTTTAGAAGAGGGACAATGAAGACTGCAATTCTCCTGAGGAAAATTAACAGCTTTAGATTTATGATGTTATGAATCAAGTCTATACATGTACACTTTGGGATCGGAAGCTGTTCAGAATAAATATTTTAAAGCGCACTGTGCAGAGGTCTCCTACGAGATCGGATCCCTTTCGGACACAAGATACCATGCAAATTGAGTTAAGGACTGACCTGTCACTGCTTCGTGCAGTCTGAGCACAATCAATTACCGCGCATTATGCGTGTGATTGAGACGTTGGAGAGATTTACATTATTTAATCAGGAACAAGATAAAATATGGCTGACTGGCATAGAAGCCCCGAATAAATAAATAATGTGTACAATATTGAAGGTTGAATATAATAAAAGATATATTTTATACGATCTGAACATGAAATATTTCAGCTATTATCACTACTGTACAAACCCTTTGACTATCAAAAAACCCTGAGGAAACCTGAGTGGCCCTGAGAAAACCCTGAGAGACCCTGAGGTCGGCACTGAGGGTACTGAGGAAACCCTGAGAGACCCTGAGGTTTGCACTGAGGGCTGAGTAAGCCCTGAGAGACCCTGAGGTCGGCACTGAGGGTACTGATTCAGAGTAAACCCTGAGAAATCCCGAGGTCGGCACTGAGGGTACTGAGAAAACCCTGAGAGACCCTGGGGTCGACATTTAATACGAAAAATTTTAAATTACTTCAAGTATTTAATGTTTGGCGTCATGTTCAATAAATATAAACATGATTAACATAATGCATAGGTATGAATTTACTTTATTGCTGCAATTGCATATGATCAGATTTGTGCTCATTTTAACCGCATCTTTAATAAATTGTATTAAGTTAAAATTAAAGGAAAATCCAGATACACAGATAATAAGTATATATCGTTTACTTACATGTACATTGTACATGTATACCAGTTTTACATGCGACAAGCGAGGGCCACATGTTTTACTAAATTTATTTTTTTTTTCAAAATTCACCATGAGCAGTTAACATTTAAAGTATTCTTCCGAAATGAAATCATAGAAGTCGGTCGTAAAATGTAATGATTTTAAAACAAAAAATCATGTTGATATCATTTTAGTTGCCCTAACAAAACATATTTGATTAATGCGTATTCATAGATTCCAGTTACACATACATTTCTAATTTTAAACAAGTGAAATCTTTTGCTTTTGATTTATCATATGGCATATTCTTGTACCGTATGACAAAACAATAGCCTATTGTGACAGGCCGAGATTTTTAGCCGGTCGGTTTACCTTAGATAAGTTCAGGTGGGGTGGAGCCTATATTGAAAGAGGTGTGAAGCCCCGAGGGAAACACGCTCGCTTGTGTATACATGTCTATATACACGGGGTATTAAAGTGCTCTCAGTAGAGTTTTTCCGATTATCTAAAAAAAATATCGTACTTATAAAACAAATGGTCGATCATTGAAATAAATATATAAATGCATGAATAACCGCGTGTGACGTGGGCAAAATCTTTCGTTTGATTAAACAAGTTTCCGACGGGATTTACTGAGAATTTATCGTGATGTTTTGTGCATTATACGGTTATCCCACCGTACTCAAATACTAAAGCAACATTGCAACATACGCTTGTAAAACTTCTCCGATCAGCTGCTAAATTTAAGTGCACAATAAGTCTACCATCTGCACATGTACCATAGTTCTCTGTACTTATTTCTCTTCCGGTTTCGGCTCGTAAAATTTCTCAAAGAAATGCGATAACTAACGATATAAATCGTGGACGCAATATTTGAGTTTATTTAACTATGTATTCTCAATTAATCACAAACATCTTTATTATCGACATCACGCGATTTTGACAGACTATAGGTGACTAAAAGTGATCAGGGCATTTGGTGTGGTACATTGACCAAGTGCGAGTAAATTTTTAATTCATATCGTTTAATATTTTTTTGGTTATAGTGCTAATAGATGGCGATTTATCGTCACGGTATCCATCAAAAGACAAAAGTTAATTGCACCATCGTCGCGAGCGCTAGACATGGTATTCACAGGACGAGTAAAGGAATGTCAATCATTTTCTAACAGCCAATCTGGTGTCTTAGTTCATGGCAATTTTAAGCAAGTGATAGTATTGCCCATACATAAAAACTCATGTATTGTGCGCACATCGATCGGTTAACTATTTTAAAATGCTTAGACAACGAACCGATATAAGATTATAAAACTCCATATGCTCTCTCTCTCTCTCTCTCTCTCTCTCTCTCTCTCTCTCTCTCTCCGTAAATAAGGATTTCATTATTAAGCCACTGCACTGAATAAAAAAAATTATTTGTTTTATGGTGCAGCTGTTTATTTTGATGATACAAGACATATACACAGGTGGCCAATTTTCACACCTTGCCGCGGTCACTCTGTCGCGTGTATAGTCAGAGCCTTGTCTGTTAGTTCCGAGGTTTTTTTCTTGATCCCAGACAAACAACAGTATGTTTTGTGTACTTATACACAAAGGAGACAGTACATCGTCTATCATACACATAACTTTTTTAGCATGGACTTCGAATCAGAATCAAGGCATTGAAATGTGTGTACTTTTGTCGAAATTAAAAATAAATACATGATTTTAAGCACCAGCCACATCACCGCATACTGATAGTTTTAAACAAGTATAAATTATTTGTACAGTGTATATCTCAGAGAGAGAGAGAGAGAGAGAGAGAGAGAGAGAGAGAGAGAGAGAGAGAGAGAGAGAGAGAGAGAGAGAGAGAAAGAGAGAGAGAGAGAGAGAGGGAGAGAGAGGGAGAGAGAAGGGGTAAGAGCGAGAGAAGGAAAGACAGAGACTCTTTTTCGAAATTAGAAATAAATACATGAGTTTAAACAATGGCCATATTATCGCATACTAGTATCTATAAACACGTATAAAGTGTATGTGTACATGTGATGGAGAGAGAGAGAGAGAGAGAGAGAGAGAGAGAGAGAGAGAGAGAGAGAGAGAGAGAGAGAGAGAGAGAGAGAGAGAGAGAGATGAATTTTGTGTTTAACATAATATAATAGTTAACGTTTAGAGTTTAAAAAAAATTGAGAAAAATTATTTGCTTTATTTGAAGCATTTTTTAAGATGTTCAATCTGTAACAAGAATTCGTTGTCTTATCTCATGGAAAATTTTGTTCTTGTCAATAAACAAAGGCAACAAAACTTACAAACGTAATAATTTAACTGTGACCTTTTATTAAAATTATACAATTTTACACAGACCTTGGAATTCCTTTCACCTTCCCTCTCTCTCTCTCTCTCTCTCTCTCTCTCTCTCTCTCTCTCTCTCTCTCTCTCTCTCT
Source organism: Magallana ariakensis (assembly GCA_020458035.1). NCBI lineage: Eukaryota > Metazoa > Mollusca > Bivalvia > Ostreida > Ostreidae > Magallana > Magallana ariakensis. The sequence continues at coordinate 78,955,003 of CM035812.1, read as the reverse complement.
CTCTCTCTCTCTCTCTTTCTCTCTCTCTCTCTCTGTAAATAAGGCATGAAACAGAACATTATATCAGAATTTCATTTTTAAGCCACTGAATAAATAAAATTATTCGATTTTGATCTCTATACATAATTGCTAAATCCCGATTTTGAGCGATCACTTTAATTTATGTATGCTGTCCTTGTTAAATAATCATAAACTGTTAATATGTTTTAATTTCCATTCAGATTCGCAAAATCGTACTACTCCTTATCGGTGGGGGGGGGGGGGGGGGGGGGTTAGGGGGTTATTATTACATGTATTATTATATATATCTTTCACTTTAATTTCGTACATGTTCCTAAAAAGTAGGGGGGGGGCATGTTTATTTACTTTATACACTCTCAGACTGGCATTTCAAATTTTAAAATAGAGACACAGGTTTAGAAAATATTTCATTATAAAGTAACCGCATGGCTAATATACTTTTTGAGGCTAGATAATGCTAATCTAACAAACACAATTTAGTGAATCAACTTAATAAGTTGTGTATTTTTAATACATGTAACTAAATGTATATAAAAGAAATTAACTACATCTTATTTAAAAATGTTAATAAGCTCAATCATTGTGTCGGGTACCTGTTACACTACATATAACAACCTGCTGTGTTAAAATCTTTGATATTGTTTGCTACTTTCTAGTTTTTCTACAATGCAATTTCTACATATATACACAACAGAGGTTTTTAGTTGAAGCAATTCGCGATAATTTCACAACTGTAATATATTTTCAATATTGCCTTTCCAATCGGGCACCTGTTCATTACATGCAGCAAACTCGCCTGTGTATATCTTGTATATGCTGTGTTAGTTCCAGTGTTTTTTCTGATCATGGGAAACAAAAGAATCGCCAATTGATATGCACAACGAAAGTTTTCGTAGAATATGCAGCCTTTAAGAAAAACAGTACAGTAGAATTTCTATTTTAATTGTTATTGATTAAATATATATATATAAGCTTTTAGAATTTTATTTTAATCAAATATCGTAGTTCGTTTTTCTATTAAAAGTGACCTCAGGGTATTTCAGGGTTGTCTCAGTACTCCCGATGTCGACCTCAGGGCCACTCAGGGCTTACTCAGTACCCACAGTGCAAACCTCAGGGTCTCTCAGGGTTTCCTTACTGCAAACATTAGGGTCTCTCAGGGTTTTCTCAGTTACCCTCAGTGCAAACCTCAGGTTCTCTCAGGGTTTCCTCAGTACCCTCAGTGCCGACCTCAGGGTCTCTCAGGGTTTTCTCAGTGCCACTCAGGGTTTCCTCAGGGTTTTTTTTATAGTCTCATGGTTTTTTCATTACAGTAATGTATATTAAAACATGTAATAGTAAAGTGGTTTTTCCTGCGTTGTCACTGCACCAGATCTAGAGTGATCCTTCTGTGCGCCTCATGACGATCGTGGAACGAACAATGCATAAAAATATACATAAAGATATATATATATATATATATATATATATATATATATATATATATATATATATATATATATATATATATATATATATATATGTGGAATTAAGAGGTAGGATATGTTCACTGATCTTTGTGAAGGAGTATACCGACATATTTACTGTGAGTGACCTGTATCTCAGGAAAGTTGGTAGTTTCTCCTGCAGCGTTGACTGTAGGGTGTTGAATAAGATATAAAAATCAATAAGGAAAATTAAAAATATTCATTAAAGAAAAGAAAACCTGTCAATCAATAGTTGGCGTTGAACATAATCGTATATATTTTTTTAAACAATATATCTTTTTTAATAATTGTACAAAATTGATAAATTGAACATCAATGCGTTTACACTAAGGACATATATAATTTATGAGGTTATGTACAATTAGTGATTTTTTAAAAAAATTCTAATTATTGTTTGTGTTTGTTTAACATCCATGCCAATTTTCACTACAAAGGCGATTAGAAAGGAGTAGAAATGCATTTTCGCAATAATTTCTGTACAGCCCCAGATCAATTCTAAAGTCTCAATTTAATCATTTTAAACATTATGAACACAGACTGCCGATCTATACCTACATACCTACTTTTTTCACAAGTCAAAAAAATAAAGTGGTTTCTGTTAAAAATATCTTTTTATCTGGAACGTTATTTTCTTAATTTGTCCAATTTCACCACTAACCAAAGACACATTAAAGAAAGTTACACATTGTCTGTTGTGCTTAGAGATATTGAAGCATTAGTACAATATAAGCATGCATGTGTAAATATTGCCAAAGTTTCAAGAAACATTTAAAAATTTGACAAGCATCAAATGTCGTCGTTGTCGTCGCGGCGGCAAAGTTGTTATCATCGTCGGTATCCTTTTTGTTGTTATTGATGTCATTGTCTTTGTTTTTGCTATCGTAGTCTCTGGTGCTGTGGTCGTTGTCGTCGCTACGGCGTTGTCGCCATCGTTATTATCGTCTATATCGTTGATGCTGTTTTTGATGTCGTCGTCTTTGTCTGTGTTGTTGTTATAGTTCTATCTGATGTTGTTATCGTTGTCTTAATGTTGTTTTTGTAGATGTTGTTGTCGTTGTTGAGGCTTCGTGTTGAAACAGTTCGTTAAATCATTTTCATAAGATTACCAGTACTTATTTAATCTAAATTCGCAAACAATATACAAGAATTAATAATAGTTTTATAATTTGACAGTTTAAACTAGATTTCTTAGTAACAAGCAAAATGCCAAATTGATGTAACGTGTAACTTACAGAAACATTTCTTCAACTGAATTTAAATCTACAAATGTTTTGTTTTGTTTTATAGCCACACTTAAAGTTATAGTGTACTTTGAATGTTTGTGAAATTAAGTGTATCAGTACATCGATAACACTGTATATTTCTTCCGCAATAAATGGCCATGACAATCTAACTCCAGGCAATGTTTTAATTCTGCGTTCACTAACAACCACGTGATGCCTCTTGACTAAACCCTTGTATCACTGACACACCTTCTATCCCACGACGTTATTAATGTTCCATCATAAAAATGAAAATATAATATTTACAAAACATACATATTGTTCACAAATGTCATTGGACTAATTGTCTATTCAATAAGTCGCTTTTACACCTTCAAATGTTCAAACAACTTTTCCCTTTTTATATAATATCGGTTTTTTTATGTCACATTTCCAAGTCAATATCGCGGAACCTGTTCTGTGTCCGGCCTCACCAACATTTGAAGCATCGACTGCTTAAAAAAAATTGCTTCTGAATCCAATACTTTATATTTTTTTCCAAAAAGACTGCTTGACTTTAGGAGTGCCGATGATATTTCGTCAGATAAGCTTAATTAGGCCGGGTATGTAAGCTGAGGAACATGTACGTACGGGTGGAAATGAGCAAGCCGGACCTGGAGAGTACCGGAAGAGATAGTTCAATGAGAGTTTTAAGGTCCGAATGGCGAATGTTGCTCTTAATTCGTACAGCGTATCTATGTCGAAGTGGATGATACACCGGATAATATCATTAGCAACCAAAAGGGTATTACTTCTAACCCAAATAGGATGCTGGTTGATTTTAATATTGGCCTTTTTTCCCATTTTAAACATTATTCTAGGAGTCTACCAAAATGACATCAGTTAATAAAAGAAAAAGGACATGTGTCTCAAATTAGTTAGGCGCCCTCAAAACGAATTCGGGAACGCACTGCTTTTTACTTCATTTTCCCAACTCATCAAGAGAGGCGAGATATTATGTAGTTGGATTTTAATGAATTGTTTTAGTTTCAATTATTGTTCATGTTCTTTAAGTTTTGCGCACATTGACATGCAGAGTCGATGGTTATTGTTTTTATGTTTAGGTCAATCAGGTTTAACGTCTTTTGTGTAGGCTCAACAGGGTGTATAGAATGATATCGGCCAGTGTGACCTCAGAACTGGTTTAATTGATAAAAGTATGTGTAATTGCGAGACATGTATGGAAACCCACTCGGGTAACAGTACCAAGTTACAAACTTATATGATAAAAAGTGTTCCTCAGTCGGTCACACAGCCAGGGAAAGTCTGGGTAGGTGGTAGTGGTAGTGATGGTGGTGACTCATAACAAAAGAAATTTAAAGGTTCTCGGTTCATGACCGTGACTGGGCCTACCTACAAAACAACCATTAGTATTTAGAGCAGATACTAAGAGATGGCGCTACTCAATTTTTAGGGCAGATAGGTTACTAGAACATCATTTTGATAGTTTCAGTGTTATTGATGCAAAAGCAATATTTTCAGTATGATCCGCAATGGGGTAAAGTGTTTCGTATCATGTTCCTGGGGTATAAGAGTATGTGTGACGAAACCCGTAACACTGACAGGGTATCCTAGTGTAACTAGCTGGAGTAGTCAAGGCTGTCGTATTATGAGTGTTTAGCCGAACTAAATGCTAGTCTTTTATGTTTAGTGTTTGGGTGTCGCCTTGTTAAAGTAATCTTTTAATGCCAACTGCACAAATCTCCTTTTTTCTCTTCCAGCTAGAAGATGTGTTAGTAAGTTTGATATTGGTAAATTCTTAATACAATGAATAAATGTTAGAGTGAGGTTTTTTAATTTTTAATTTAAATACATTGAGTGTGTGTTGAAGGGAGTAGGGGGGGCTTAGTCTTTCATATCCTGAGGTTGTGGTCAGGGTAAAAAATAGGGTCGGAACATTTTCCATAGAGAGACCATGTAGTTTGAAATTAGATCGATAGTCAACAACTCCTTTTAAGCTATATACGAAGCAAGAGTCATTGACACTATCCAAATCCCTCTATTGCGGTACTTTATCTTTTATATCTTTTAGCAGCAGTTGGTAGTCAAGCTTGATTTTGGTTGCCTCGATTATTTATGGTTAGCCAAGACAATAGTTGATTAGGATATGAACCGTGTATAATGCACCCGATATATACCTTTTTACGGGGAATGATTAAAGGTCACTGTGACCCCTATTGTAGGTGAGATACCAGCGATGAATAAAAATACCATTCATAAATTGGGATTCATGATGTTCTACACCCAGTCTATGCAGGAACACTTTGGACACAAATGCTGCTCGGAATTATTTTGAAAGCAAATAAACACATGAACTGTAGTGTGCTCTCGGGAGAAAGTAAAATACTAAAGTATCAAGCCCGGGTAAATCCGGCTTGTGTAGAAGCATCTCCTTCTAGAAATACTAAAGAGTGAAATGCATTGCAGGATATGGACAAAAATCGCATCTATAAAATATTTGTTTAAACATTGATAATATGAGAGAGACGCTTTTCCTGCTTAGTCAGTACGGTGGGGTAATCCTTTTTTTACGATGGGTGGCGGAGGATATAAAGGTAAATCATATGGACATAGCCTAAATCCCGGAAAATCTCCAAAACAATGCACCAGTAGTGTAAGAGATGATTCATTTAGCCTTGTGAGGGAGTAAATGAGTATCTGGATCTGTGAGAGAGTCGTTCGTTTATGTTAATTTGTTGACAGGGAACGAGAATCAAAAATCAAAAGCAAAGGGAAAATATCATCTGATAAACCCTGTTGTTTTTTGTACACTATCAATGACAGTCGTAATGTAATTTTTGTTCAAATATTGTGCTTTTGCTCTGAATAAGGTTTTTAATGAATTTGTGTGATTAAAACCAAGTTTTGTAGTGAATGTTCAAAGCCTGTGTACATTTTCAGATATATTTACAACACTTTATCTGGAAAAGAATTTTAAAATATAGGATTTGTTATAAAATGAAACAAGTCAATGATTTTTATTCTTGAGACTTTAAAGGATTAAAAAAATCGATATTAAACTAAATTTCCTCTTTTTGGTAAACGTCAATAAGTGATTTTGGGTTTTTACCGGCAGCGGAGAAAGGGTCTACATTTTTAATTCTTTTTTGTAGTGTATTTTTCATTCACAATGCATGACCATCATATATATTACACACTTTATTTTAACGTTTCAATTCCATTATTTAATATAATGAAGATAACAAGAATATGCAATTAAAATGAAAACAATTTAAACAGTATCAATAAAATAAGGAAATCAAATATATGATTTCAAAACACACAAGCCTCACATACAAAGTGTATAATCGATCAGAAGTACACAACTATTTCATGAAAAGAAGAGAACCTAAACCGAGTAGCGTCTCATGCATGAAATGCAATGTGCTCCTAAGGAATTCCGTTAACAATATAGTCCTTTTTCACTATTATCACGTGCTTCTCGAAAACTGAAAGATCGCATAATACCATTGATCATGTTAACCTGTACATACATGATACCTTAAAAAAAGAAAATCAAATTTTTGTGCATTGATTTGATGCACAATAATGGTGATTTGATTGACTTTTACCACTGATAGAAAAACAGAGAGCAGCATAAAACAGATATTACTGTTCTGGAAATATACCGAAGTAAAATGATTGCTTATGTCCGTGAACAATGTTTCATAAAAGAACAATAATGTTAAGCTTTACAAATTATTGCATAAATGAGTAGAATCATAAAACTAAATGATGTCATTATTCTCAATTTAGGACGTCGAAATGAAATGAAATACTGATCGTGGTTAAAAAAAGTAAACGGTACGAAATGTCCATAAATAAATACATTAGTTTGTTTTAAAAATTTAATATATAAAAAGTCTTTTGGAAAATTAGTTGGTTTAATATATATATATATATATATATATATATATATATATATATATATATATATATATATATATATATATATATATATATGAAATATAAAACTTCCGTCTATTAGGAAATATCATGCTCATTTCGATTGATGTTATACTGGAGAGAACGGTCTTTGAATCTCTTCGAGGAAATAATTGTCATTACAAATTCAAGGTGACCCATGAAAATTTGTTTATATACGATAACATTATATTGCAATTCATATCATGGTTATACAAATGAATGATTAAATGGTTTTTTTTCTTGCACCAATAAAGTATAATAAAATATTTAAAATTGCTGCGTTAATTAGTAAATTTATCGACAGATAAGATTAAATCATAAATCAAAAGGTACCCGAAGTGTATTTCATATATTTAATTTACCTTTAAATTTGAATAGCATCAATATCAATATAATGCATTATATCTATTTAGGGACCTAAGAAGTAACCAGATAACAAGGATCGACAACAACACCTTTGATGGGCTCTCACAGCTGCAGACACTGTAAGTGCTGTTACTTTTGTTGCCAAATACTTTTTTTTTGACATGAAATACGACATGTGTAGAACTAATGAATTAACAAGCCCAAAAGTGAAAATAAGGCGTCATAACTGACATGCAATTAATTAACCTTAACATGATTTTGAAGAAATAAGCATAATGCTAACAAAAGTACTAGCCAGTAGCTTACAAAATGATTTAACATATATCAAAAACAGAACGTGTGTATGATAACGAATTCAAATAATTTTTTATCGCTTTCAGATATTCAGTCAATGACAATAATATGACCACTACCTTAAAAGAAAAAAAAATAACTCACATAGAATTTAAAGTTGTATTTTTTTTTAATTAAAAAACAAATACATATATTTCCGGCAAATTTGTAACATAATAATATAATATACCAAACACAACTGCATAGATAAAAGAAAATACACAAAAATGTTCAATAATTTTGTAGGTAACAAAACATGAACAACTCTCTTAATCACTTCTGCAAGACGTTTTCGATGAGCTTTATACTACCCATTATATTTTCCAACATAGATGAAGTATAAACGCACTGAAAACATTTGCTATTTCCTAGTTTCAAACTTCGTTTTTCATTTTCACAACCATCGAAACGCTATTTTTATTAATCTTAAACAAATCCTAAAGTTACGAAGTTATAGAAAACACTTTGTATCAATTTTTTTTAATCCAGAAATATTCCTTTTTTTCTTTAAGCATCTGCATTTAAAAAAGCGATTGTCTTATTTGAAATAAACAAATTTTATTGAATATTGAAATTATCTTTGCACATATCACAAACCATTTCTATAATTTACATTGATATGCAGGTTTTACAAAATTCTATATCTGAATGTTTTAAAACAAAAACAAAAACAAAAACATACGAATCTAGAGTCAATGAGTTTAAAATCTTAAATAATTCGTACACATCTTTTAATTTCTTTCTGGTTTTTTTATTCAATACACCATTGAAGTAAAAATGTCTGCAATGTTTACAACTTTTGACAGTGTTTGCAGGGGCTTTTTTAAAAAACATTGTGATAATTTGCATTTTTTTAAATGTCGTACACTGTATTCTACATATAACAATTACCATCGTATGCGTCTCTTGCTTTTTATGTTCAGATAAAAAAAATTGACTTCTGACCATCCTCTCCCGCGAATGCGTATAGCATGATGATGCAGCTTTTCAAAGATATAATTTAAATCACCTACCTCTGGTTTACTGTGAGAGAATATTTAACCAATGTGTATTCTTCTCCTAACACTACACCTTTGTCTAAATAACGTTCACCTTCATTTTCTCATCTACAATTGTTGAATAATATCATGATTGATTATATATTACACCCATTAAGATGTTAAAGAACATTTTCCTTCTAAAAGTATCACCACCTTTACTGTTTGATTTTGCAAATTCACCAATAGTCCACATATCTATGAGATGTCAACATGATTTGTGGATAAAATCTGTCTTTGGCGAGACAGTAGGACTCTAGAATGGTATAGATATTTAAGTCTAAAGTTAAAAAAAAAAATTGTACGTCAAAGGTCTGAATAAAAGGATTGTTTACACGCTAATGAACAAAATACATACTTCTAGTGTTAAATATATTATAAGCATGGATGTTAATTTTATCCAAAGAAGCAATCCCGCATTCTAAGACGTTGTTACGTAAAATGCAGTGTATGCAGAAGGTTGTGGATGATTAGGTGTGACCTACAATCAATGCAATAGGTAGATAGATACCAGGATGGGTTCTAATTATTGAATCTGTTTTTTTCGGGGGGTGGGGGGCATGAGGGCATATATCTAACATATTTATGACAGTGTATCCTGGTGTATTCATCTTTATTTCTCAGGTTTTTTCAACAATTGTATTTTTGACATGCCATCAATTCTCACTAGGTGTTAAAGTTAGTTTTTACTATATAGTATTGAGTTATGCATGTACTATTTAGACAAAGTGCATGCACAACACAACGTTTTTGTTATTATTAAGTTGCATGGCTGTTGTATACTGATTTGCCCTGCTTAGTAGCTCTGATGTTTGAGTGTTGTCTAGTCCCTAATAAAAATAATTATCAGAATAGCAAAGGTTAGCTCTTTTAAATGATTCATTGATTTTGATTGTTTATTTAACAATTTGCTGTACAATCATACAAAAATCAACAAACGCTTCTGCATTTTTTCCAAGAAATGATGCACGATTGTTCTAACCGAGAAAACTTTAGTCGAGTTGTTTAGCAGACAAAATATCATAGATTTTTACTTGTACATGTTTAGTTAAGCGTCATAAAGAAATGTTTTTATGATGTCTATGAATCAATTCCCCAAACCAATTTAAATAATATATGCAAAAGTTTATCAGTACCGGGAGAGTTGATATCAACGATTTTTGATTGATATTGAAACATTGTCATTTCCAATAAAAATTAATAATTTGAACGTAATAGGACAACGAACAAACAATATATTTAAGTTTTAAAAAGCGTCAAGAAGAAAAGATAAGAACAAAATGAAATACCAACACAGTTAGTACAAGGTCTTCTGTAGAAAACGGAAAATCTTAAAAATGGATTGCGAAAAAAGACACACACATTGCATTTCAATTAGATTGAGACAAACGAATCTTAATTGCTCGACCTTTTATTTGGACAACACAACAAAATGTGTTTGTTCGGGATAAATGTGACTTTCATTTTTATTTTTTATTTTTGTTGTTGTCTATTTTAAACTGGATGGGAAATAGTCAACATCATAAAACTATATTTCTAGTACAGGCCATACTAATGAAGAAAATCAAACTAACATACGCAAAGAATCCTCCCTCTATGAATTGAATTTTAATGTTCAATACCTTTTTTTGTCAGCTGAAATCAATGATAAGATTTATCCGTCAATTTCAATGACATACTGTAATGCTCAGTTCTTGATATTAAAAATATCCTTAATCTAAAATTATTGTGTTTGTTTAGGATACTAAGTGGTAATCAGATAATCAAATAGTACACATTATGATAAACACCTTACCTTATAATTTCTTACAATCAAGATCTAAAGAATATGTCCACCGATATCAATTTGTTTTAACCAATATATATATATATATATATATATATATATATATATATATATATATATATATATATATATCTCCAATAAAACTTTTAAAAAATATGTCGTATGGAGAAAAAAAGACAATGTTTTATTAAATAGCTATTAAAATAAAACAGCAGTATATCCGATGTAATTCACCATTGGCTGAAGTGTTCCGGCTTATGTTGCTGGGAGTACAGGTGTACCCGTGACATCATGCGTAACACTGGGAAATATTCTTATTAGCTAGCTTAAGTAGGTCGGGATAATTTAATCTATTTTATTCTAAACACATTTTATCGATGCTCTAACGGAGTGTGTAACGGGCAAAGCCTATAATACCCTCTTACAAATACAGTCAAGTGGTGGATTAACGAGATATTTCTATTAATAAAGTATTAGTCAAGTATCTGACTATTATAAACAATTAGTAGAGTAGTCAGTTGCAAATGGGACCCGAATAAGACTGTAACGTATTGAAAGAGTCTTAGTTATTTAATATATTGATATTTAAAAAAAAATTGTAGCACCCGTTTGCAATAGGAATTTTTAATAGTTTTTGAATCATGTTTAAAAAGTTGGATTTGTTTTGTTGTCTAGTAAAAAATTTCATATCCTTATATAATAAAACATAATAAAACGATGACCTTATCTCTAGCACTAGTACTGAGGGGATAGTCCTGATATTGCTAGCTTTTATAGTCAAGTTTTTGTCTGATTCAATTGGAACTTAATTTTACTGATTCTCAAATGACGCAGCACTGTTAATGTATGCTATACAGTTGCTATGCTATACTGTGCTAAAATTAAACTAATTTTCGATTGTTGTCTGTAGGAACCTGATAATCTACATCAAAAATTACGTTTGCATGCAACTTCGAGGTAAAAAAAATCTAGCACCGTTAAAAATAAACAACTTACTGTTCGCCATGTGGATATGACGTCAAACTGTAAATGTTGACACATATCATGCGTAGGGAGATGCGGATTAATCTTTTTTTTTAAGGAGGTTGGCATCTGCAATAATAGTAATGTCAATCATCCAAAAACCACTTGGATATAAAGATGGGGACCTAAAATGTTCATTTATTTTATTTGTTACCCATGTCACATGCCATTTTTTTGGAAAAAATGGGCTCTAAACAGAAATGATAATTTTCCTGATATGAAGACATATTTTTTATCTAATTTAATTTGAAGTTAATTTTATTGATTTTCAAATGACGCAGCACTGTTAAGGTATACTATACAGTTGCTATGCTATACTGTGCTAAAATTGAAATAATTTTCGATTTTTGTCTTACGAACCTGATAATCTACATCGATCTACATTTGCATGCAACTTTGAGGTATAATAAATATTGCACAGTTAAATATAAACAACTTACTGTTCGTCATGCTCTTGTGGATATGACGTCAAACTGTAAATGTTGACACATATCATGCGTAGGAAGATGCGGAATAATCTATTTTTTTTTGTTAAAAATTCATTTCATTGATAAACGACGCATAAACTATAAACAATTTACTTACCATTAAGTCCTATATATTATCCTTGTTTTAATCCAGCATGTAAATATTTTTTAGACAATGTATTGATATTTTTTTAAGTGTTAAATGTACAAATTGGATATGCTTGACACCAAGAAGCCCATCTAAATTCACAATTTACAAAAGCATACACTAAACAAGTCTTTTTCTCGTTTTTTGAACATAAATTAGGAGAATGTTTAATTAATTAAAAAATGTTACTACTATGTTACTCCTATGATGGACTCTATAAACTGACTGGAAAAATATGAAAAATATTAAGCGAACGTGATATAAATTACAACAGGAGGTTATTTCTTTGATGTTTATTATCTTTAATGAAACATAAATTCTAAACAACGCAGCATCACCTTTTAGCATGTAAAAGAAAATAGGTAGAATTTATTAATATTTATTTAAAATTTTAATTCAACTAAGGGAATACCCTTGCGCTAATGAAATCTGTTTATGACCTTCATTCGGAAGAACGCAGCTATGTTAAGGTCGCCCATGGATTACCGTATGAAATAAATGCACTAAAACGGACTTAATTTCAGACAAAGTATACACCCTCATCCAAATATGGCAATGATAAAGTTTATACATCATTATGTTACTACCGATCTCCCCATCATTTTTCACCGGAACACAGTCACCGCATCAGCTGTTTATCACGTGATACGCTAAAAATAGAGCAGCTACATATGACTTCATTTATTGCAAAAGTTCAACGATATACGAATGAAATATTAAATTGTTGTTTATATCACTTAAAAGAAAATTAATTGCTGAATCTAAAAAGTGCTGGGAGCAACTATAGCAGTACCAGCAACATGCTTAACTTTAGCATTGATCGTTCAATTTTTAGAAATTTTGTCGATAACCCAGTCAATTCACGTGTCAAAATAATGTTTCCTTTCAAGCTACAACTTGCTCCCAGCACTTTGTACAATCTCTGGTATTTGATGAAAATAAAAATGTTCAACACAATCCTTAAAATTAACGGGATATCGTTGAACTTTTGCAATTTTAGACAGATATATATGATTGTATGCAAATTAGTTGATTTTCAAACGCACTGATGATTAGGATCAAGGGCAGATAATCTGGCGTTGTGAAGCGCGGAAAATTTAAAGATTTACATTGTTAATCGTTGGTTATTTCTTACCTGCACATTTCATTAACCGTTTGAACCTTTCAATTCGTAAATTACACAGGACTATTACCAATTTATTATTTTTTGTTCAGTTTAAACAGAATGGAGTGATGAATTCCTCAATCCACCAGAACAGAATCAGATAACCACATGCGCGGATCTAAGGTCTGGGGTGGGGGCTGGTTTTCTATAAATGTCCTCCTCATATAACTTCAGACTAATTTATGCGTATAGATAACAGGCTAAAGAAAAGGAAAAAAGCGAGATCCACATTGGATCGTTTTTGAAAGGGGGGACAGACTCATCCAAAAAAACCTTAATTGACAAGCAAAGGAAAAAAAATCACTATTTCATTACATACTCTCAAAACAGTTGGGGGCAAATCCATGTCTATTCATTTCTTTATATGTAAATTTAAGAAAAATGTTTTCAGCAAGAAAAAGCAGGGGGAAGGGGAAACAGTTTCCCCCACCCCCTTCCCATCTTATGCCACGTGCCTGCTTTAATCCACCCCTGTATATTAAATATGTAATTTGAAAATGTTATGATGTGTGTACATGCGCAGGATCTCAACCTCCCTGGAAAATGAAATTTTATTAAATTTACATAGTAAAATCATCGCAAATATGCCTCGGACCCCCTCCCCCCCGGTGGCAATCACAATCATCATCTAGACACCTCCCCCCCCAGAAATATTTTTGGATCCGCGCATGGTGTCTCTGCCTCCATATAACTTAATTTTGCTTATAACTAAAAGAGTATCTTTACCATAAAGTCAGAATATTTTTTTCATCATATTAAGATACACAATTCTTTTAAAGACACACTGAATCTCATTTTTGTCGAGATTTTCATAAATAATTGAATAAAATTATCATAAAAATAGTGCATATGATATCAAATGAATACAAAATAAAGGAAACAATATATACTTTTATTGAAAAGCAAAATTTCAAAGCTCACAATTGTAATTTTTTTAAACAGCTTTGATTTTGTTTTTAATAATGTCTTCACACATTCAAAATACACCAAAGCATGATGATGAGCACTTTTTTATCCATCATGTAATTGTTTATGCATTATCAGATTATTTTTTATTTAATAGTCTGTAGAACACAGGGAATATGTGGGTAGGGATGACAGGGTAACCTCACGAGTTAAAACCACAAGAATCGACTCGCAAAACCCATGTAGCCAGGTGGTAGCAGAAGTCCATGTTGGGCTGAAATTAAAATTTTAAAAAATTAGCTATGGGAACATATGCATAGCAAATACATAAATATTTGTTAAAAATAATACACTGACCATGCAGTGTTATATGTATGACAACATGCGCGGATCTAGAAGGGGGGGGGGGGGAGTTATACGAGACCCCCCCCCCCTGAAAAATATAAAAAATAAAAATTATACATTGTAAAATTATTGCAAATATGCCTCGGACCCCATGGAAAAAACAATTACCCTTTTAACCCCCCCCCCCTTGAAAAAAAAACTGGATTTGTGCATGTGACAATTATAGATAGCAGTACAAAAACCAAACCAAATATTTTAGGAATAAACTATTAACACATATCAAATTGAGAGAGAGAGAGAGAGAGAGAGAGAGAGAGAGAGAGAGAGAGAGAGAGAGAGAGTCTGCTTTACTCAAAGTGTGATAGTAAATATTTAATTTCTTTTGATATACTTAGCTATATATCTCTTCTCGAAAGAATCTTTGACTAAATTATAATTCCATTAGTTTCATATTTCTTTTCTATCAATGAATTGTCCATAATGTCACGCATAAGCTGATGTATCTGAGCACAGTAACAATTAATCCAACATATACATGTATTTGTTATCTCAAAATTGTTTGTATACAATGTACATGTACATGTGCTATGCATGGACACTTTACCGAGAAATAAATCAATATGTATTTACATAAAGATAAAAAAAAATCCTGAAAAGACTGTATTATGAATATCAGGGAAAATAAATACCCTAAAATTCTGACCATAATGTAATATGAAGTTGGCTTTTCAATTTTAAAATCTTCTTTTAAGAAAATACATAAATAAATTTTAGAATAGCATATAAGTTTTACATTGGTTAATTAAAAAAAAAAATCTGCTATATGAGGAAATGTATGTTATTGTATGCATGTACATGTGGATCAGGTAGTGAATAATAATAACAAACCAGGTCAGTTTCAAGCTTGTGCCCCTTGAATATTATCTAGCCACTATGCAATCTGGTCTCAAGCGGCCGAGTCTGACCCCCACATATGTTAGATTTTACTGGTTGCATGGGGTTTATTATCAGATTATTATGAAGCATAACTGCACATATTTAACACATCAAATATACATGTATAATCATGTAATTTTAATGCAGCACATACAAATATGTACAAATCTTTCTGAATTTTCTGAATTCATAAACAAAGCTGTGGATGGCAATATGATACAATATTGTTTTATTAAGATTAAGTAAAGAAATCATGATGCATACATGCACTTGATGATTACATCATTCTACACTTGTGTACCATAGGACCCCACATGTGTACAGTGTATGCTATTATGGTGTGTATAAATAGTTCAATACAAACTAAGACACACATGTACATACAGTATGTATATAACAAAATAACAAGAATAAAGAATTCAAAACAGTGTTATAAATATCTACTGTAAGCTATACCAGCAAAATGAATTATATCATCTAAGATCCAAAAGTGCAAAACATGTGTAATCACCATGCAAACATGCATGTGAATGCACTTTGTACCCTGGGAACCCCACCTCTTTCAAGTGCAATGTTTACAGTGTCTGGTGTGTAGTTTAATACACATAAGAAATATGCATAGCCTAATCAGAACAGCGATGATGTGCAAAACAACACGTGTAGGTACACTGCATGTACTTAAAAGAGCAAATGTTTTGAAAAGAAAAGGTCAACACGACATATCCTGTATTAAAACATACCTTTATTATCTCTCAAACGATGGTTGAGCTGCATTTTCCACTCTCAGCGTCTTGCAGGCCATACATCTTATGGAAATGTTGACACACCGCTGTCAGCTGTTCGCAACCAAAACAAGGCGAGTGAAAGCGCTGTGTTGACGCGGATGGTAAGCAAACGACAATGGAATTTTTAGAAATAAACGCCTTTAGTCACAGATTTTCGATTCAATATTGTTTAAAATAAAACTCAAAATGAATATTTTAAACAATCAATCGATAAATTTTAACAGCGATCGCTTTACTATATCAAAATTAGAAAAAAGTTGAAAACATGAATAATGGGCGGAGCTAACGTCATGAAAGGTCACGTGATATTCATGAGGTGAAATCTATGGGAGGCCTTAACCTAGCTGCGAAATAGCTACACATATCAGGTGACTGTAAATTCATGGGACCACTGTAATTGTCATCGAAAATGACTTTTACTATGCTGTTTCATTTAATATCAAATTTAAATCATAATATGATAACTTTACACGAATAGATTGTTATAATGGTGGCATCGATTTATGGACCTTTAAATCCGTTCTTGCTTTCATAGTACACAGTGCTGCGTTAGTGGGTATCAGACAAAGTCTATATAAAGCGTCTTCCAAATACAAAGTCCAGTGGTTGAATTACAAGATATTTCTTTGGAGTATACCATTAGTCAAAACTATAACTATGATAGCCAGTTAGTAGAGCAGTTAGTCGAAACTAGGGCCCAAATAATTATGTCCAGTACGGGGACCTAATCTAATTGTCTCCCTAATCTTTTAATATATTTATTTTAAAACCATCTAATTGTATAAGTTTCCATTTGTGGTTGGATATATGATGTCTAATGATATGTATTATTTTTTTACATGATGTAAAAAGATTTGATAAAAAAGAAAAAAGTTCATCAAATAGAATACATTTTCAGGCAATACTGACATAATTTGAAGTAATTCAGTTTCATATTTCCTCCTCAATTTTTATTGAGGAGAACTATGGAGACAAATTTCTTCTTTACGTCCTAACATTGTGATCACTATTACATGCATATGTGGGAAGAATTGGTGCTTTTTGTGAAATCTATAGACACTATCTATGGACAAAAAAATATTACGTGAAATATAAGGGATGTGGTTAATGTTAAATATCAAATATCTAAACATATCAGATAGAATGACAAAACTAGAAGCGTATGATTAAAGTAAGAGATAAAGAAATTCATGATCAGAAGGAAAATAATGAAATACGTTCCATGACTTCGTCCACTTGATATTATTGTCTTTATTCAACTACTTATGGTTAATTACAAGCTAAACTTGTTCACATTCCAATCAAAAAAGTTCTCAAGACAAATGCAATACAGTTAAAATAACCCATTCCTTAACAAAAACTTTACTACAACAAGTAAATGCCATAATATCTTATGCACTACACCTATCGCGAGTAAGTTAAGGCTGCCCGATTGATTTCACAGCGATGTGTAGAAAGTAACTTGTCTGTACTTCATATTTAACTTTGACGTCACGACCTGCATTCGATCCTTTCAATCGTTCTTAGGAAATGTATCGTAGCGTATTAAGTGAATCTTATTGAACATTAAAAAACCGCTTGATTCTTTTACATAGACGCTGTTGTAAATACTATATTGAAACTATATTCAATTTATCAATATTGAGTATCAACAAATCAGCAGTTTTAAAGCTTCGTATTAGGTAAATAATTATTTATAAACTAATGGTTTTGAGACTCTCCCTGCTATGTGTAAACTAAGGAATTGAGATAGTTATATGCATGTAAAAAACAGCTTGGCGCAAGTGAAAGATCGATACAATCTTAGCATATTTTATGTGATATTGGGAGAGAAAATAAGTACCAATGTGAATCATGCTAGGGGGAAACTATCAACTGACCCAGTTTTGTATAAATCGAGTTTAAAAGGTAAATATGTGCCTAATTTCGATGATGGTGTGACATCTTTTGACAATATTTTAAATAAACGAAATATTTATATGAACCCCAAGCAAGAACTGCAAAATACGTTACTTATCAAAGGATTTTTCATAAAAATATTTTTCATTTAATGTCATTTATCACTTGCGCCGATGCGATTTATATAGATTATTTGCAGTGTTAAGATACGCATGTCACGTGCTTAAGAAGAACATATGACATCACAAAAATGCATCAAATGTAGTGTTGGATATCGCTGTTAATTTATGCAATAAGAATTTAAAGTAACTCGTTCGGTTGAAGTATTTTTTCGATTATCAAAATAGTATTGTTTTCCGATATAAATTTAGCTTCGGACAGCCTTAACATAGATGCGATGTGTAGTAATAACTACTAATAAGATATATTTAAACTAATAAACTAAGCTTCAAGACCCGTCATTCACGAGGGAAAAAAACCCAATCGTTTTGTTTTATTTTATATAAAAAAGTCCTTCATGTTGGTTGTTTATATTTAATAACAAGCTTCTTCTATGGTGGAAGAATCTTTGATGTAATTTCCATGTTTTGTTTTTCAGATTAACATGAAAGTTTTATAATCAGTGAAATAAGTTATTTCCGTTAAAACGTTGGTGTTATGAAATGTTCTTGCATGGCGTTAATTCGTTACAAGAAATAGGGATGTCAAAGATTTTAACGAATGATACTTTTTTAAAAAAAATGGTTGCATGTATGTTTGAGTCTATATCAAACCTTTATATCAAAAGTCTATAACAAACCTTCAGGAAAAGGTTTGTATTTTACAATTTAATAATTCACAAATTCACAAATGCACAGTACCGACAAAACAGTAAAAATTTTACACAAAAGGCAGTTGATACTATATTTTATAAACAATAAGCCATATATATCTAATTACGAATGGAGAGTAATGATTTTAAATTTGGTTTTAAATTTAATGATTGATATATGTAGGTATCATTAATATGTACTTGATTATATTATCAATTTATTGTTAGTATAATTAGCTTACTTACCTGAAATTAGCGGACAAATTTCAACGCAAGACACGACCTGAAAAAAGAATGCTTTTGCTGAAATTGAAAGAAAATACTGAACTAAACTATATACAAGATATTTTATGTCACCCAAATCAAATTACATAACATAGTCTTGAATAACGATAAGTAATGTCAGCCATAAATATATTTCGTTTTAAATATAAGATGAGTTAATACATTTACTAAAGATATAATCGTTTGTTTATCATCAAGTAAAATAGAATAATATTTTTTTTTACACATTTTTTTTAGTAATCGTACAAAAAGGATGAATTATAGATGAGTTTTATTTGTGAGATGTGTTTGCACAAAGGACGTATACAATATACGTGGTTATGTACAACTAGTCATTTTTAATTATTGAAATTCTTGTTTTTGTTTGTTGAACATGCACGACAATTTTCACTATATAGGCGATTAGAAAAGGGTATAAATAGATTGTCGCAAGAATTTCCTTGTAGCACCCGATTTTTTTATGATTAGGCTCAATTTAATCATTTTAAACATTATGAACACAGAATCCCGATCTATATCTATATATCAACATTTTTACAAGTCTAAAGAATAAAGTATTTTCTGTTAAAAGTATTATTTTATCTGGAACGTTATTTTCTGAATCTGTTCAATTTCACCAGTAACCAAAGACACTGTAGTCAGTAAGCACATTATGTTTTGTGCTTATAAATATCGAAGCATTACTGAGCACGCATGCGTCAATATTGCCAATGCTTCAATAAATGAATCAACATTTGTTCAAGCATCAAAGTCGTCGTTGTCGTTGAGGCGGTAATGTATTCATCTTTATTATCGTCGGTATCCTTATTGTTGATATTGATGTCATCGTCTTTGTTTTTGCTATCGTTGTCTCTAATGTTGTCATTGTTGTTGTTGTCAAACATCACGTGGCGGCATTGTCGTCGTCGTAATTCTCGTTGATTTCCTTGTTGTTGTTGATCTCGTCATCTTTGTCTGTGTTGTTATCGTTGTATTAATGTTGTTATCGTTGTTGTTGTTTTTGTGGCGTTGTGTTAAAAACAGTTAACTAAGTTCTTTTGATAAGATGAGCAGTTCTTAATTAATCTAAATTCGCAAACAATATACAGGAATTAATAAAAATCATAATTTGACAGTTTAAACTACATTTCTTAGTAACAAGCACAATGCCAAATTGATAGGACGTGTAATTTATAGAAACATTTATTCAACCGACTGAAAATCTACCATTGTTTTTTTTCTGATTTATAGCCACATTTAAAATAATAATGTACTTTGAATACTTAATGTTTATGAAAATAAGTGTGACAGTACATCGATAACACTCTATATTACATTTGCAGAAATGTCTGTGAGATCTAGCTCCAGGCAATGTTTTTACCTTCACTAACAACCACGTGATGAGTCCTCTCTTGTATCACTGACAAACCTATCCCACGACGTTTATTATATTCCTAGCAATCACAATGATGAAAAAATAATATTTACAAAACATATATAGTGTTCACAAATATCATTATATTGGAATAAGTGTCTATTCAATATATCCTTTTTTCTACTTCAAACTGCATTTTCCTTTATATATAAGATCGGCTTTTGTTTTGACACATTTCCAAGACAATATCCCGGAACCTTTTCAGTATTCGCATTGACCAAAATTTAATGCCTCCCCGCCTTAAAAATCGCTATAGGCTGCTGTTTAATTCAAAGTTTTGCCGGACTTTCCCAATTTTGAACATTATTCAATGAGTCTACAAGAATGTTATCAGCTAATAGAAGTAGAAGGACATGTGTATCATATTAAATAGATGCTTCCAAGAATAACCAAGGAGCGACTCTTTACTTCATTTTTGCTACGCATCAAGAGAGACGAAATATTATGCAGTTGGTTGTTAATGATCTGTTGCTGTTATAATTGATGTTGATGTTTTTGGTTTTTTTTTATTTTATTGTCATTTTCATAATTATTACAAGGAATTAAAGAAACAAAGCAAGTATTTATTGGCACTCACACACCCTTTCATATACTTGCATACATAAATATCAGAAACACATTCTAATTGTTTACAGGAAAATTAAAGTTCAAAAATATTTTTCCAGTTTGACCATTGTTTGTAAATTTTTAACATTTAACATAATTTAATACATACGTATCTTACATCCTTATATTTGAAAAAAGATATGTTGTAGTAGCACCTTTAAATAAGGGATCTTTTTTGTTTTAGGTTAAAAATATACTGTTTGGTATACAAAATTATAAAGTTTACAACTTTGTTACCCTGATTTAGAGGTTCATTTTGTTTTAGTTCTATGCACATTGAAATGTAGGGTCGATGGTTTATGTTGTAATGTTTATGGTGAAAATACCCACTTGGTGAAAGTCTGTATATATGTGAAATAAGCGAAAAATTTGCTTATTGAAAAATTCAATAAGTAACAACAAAAGCCCCTGTGGGATTCGAACTCGAGATGTTCGGATCACAAACCCAACACGTTATACACTCGGCTATGGAGTAGGTTACATGTTGCCGTCGATACAATCCTTTTAATAAAACGACATGTCGTATCGATCAGAGGTCAGCCATTTTGTGATGATGTGTTATTTAACCTTAAGTCAGTCGGGGTTTACGTCTTTGGCTATGGTTTAAGGTGGGTCTCTACACTAAATAAGTGTAAGATATTTTTTTGCATGCATTTGTTACTAATACTAGGCACAGAATTCAACAATAATAGACCTCAAAGAACAATACTCTATTTTCTAGAAAATTTTTAAAATATCAGTCTGGTTCCAGATAACCCCTTACTTGTCAAACTTTTAAACATTTCTGCTTTAAACTAGCGTCATCTGTTTCATATTTGGATATTTTACTGGAAATGGACATTGATGGTAACCTTACAACAAAACTTTATGATAAACGCGATGACTTCAATTTTTCTATAGTCAATTTTCCTTACTTATGTAGCAATACGGTATACCTTCATCACCTGCATATGGTGTTTTTGTCTCTCAGTTAATTCGATACGCAAGGGCATGCTCTTCGTATGAACAGTCTCTCAGACGAGGCAAGCTACTGACAAACAAGTTGATAAAACAGGACTATCAACAGTCTCGTTTGAAGTCATCTTTTCGTAAGTTCTATGGTCGATACGACGACCTTGTCAGCAAATACAATCTTCCACTGAGTCGCATGTTGACTGACGTTTTTCATACTAATTGTTAGACCATAATTAATTACCTAATTGTCTACGGACTTTTGCGGTTTTTATATTCCCGACTACGACAAAGAGCACACGGCGGGTGTGACCGGTCAGCAGAGGATGCTCACTCCTCCTAGGCACCTGATCCTACATCTATCTTGGAGGTCCGTGTTGCTCTGCTTTGAATTTGTATTTCGTTTTATGGATTTTTGAGATGGTTGACGGTTTGTTATTGTCATTTTTTCAGGTATTATTATATATATATATATATATCACTTTAATTTCGTACATGCTCCTAAAAAGTAGGGGGGGGCATGTTTATTCACTTTATTCACTCTCAGACTGGCATTTCAAATTTTAAAATAGAGACAATGATTTACAAAATATATAATTATAAAGTAACCGCATGTCTAATCTCCTTTTTGAGGCTAGATAATGCTAATCTAACAAACACAATTTAGTGAATCAACTTCATTATTTGTGTATTTTTAATACATGTAACTAAATGTATATAAAAGAAATTAACTACATCTTATTTAAAAATTTGAAATAGCTCAATCAATGTTTCGGGTACCTGTTACACTACATATAACAACCTGTTGTGTTAAAATCTTTGATATTGTTTGCTACTTTCTAGTTTTTCTACAATGAAATTTCTACATATATGCACAACAGAGGTTTTTAGTTGAAGCAATTCGCGATAATTTCACAACTGTAATATATTTTCAATATTACCTTTCCAATCGGGCACCTATTCATTACATGCAGCAAACTCGCCTGTGTATATCTTGTATATTCTGTGTTAGTTCCAGTGTTTTTTTCTGATCATCGGAAACAAAAGAATCGCCAATTGATATACACAACGAAAGTTTTCGTAGAATATGCAGCCTTTAAGAAAAACATTACAGTAGAAATTCTATTTTAATTGTTATTGATTAAATTAGATATTCAGTTTAACTTTTTCAATAACAAATTCCTTATGTTTATTGTAAAACCAAAAAAAAATTGTTGGCGTTTTAACAAAAAAAAAAATAATCGATTTATTTGAAAATAGAACCATAATATAAGGCAATATAATGTGGTTAATACCCGAACATGCTTACTTTTTCTTGCTTAAAGCTCAGAGTAACTAAAATGAAATTTAGTCAAATTAAAATCAAAATAACTATTTATATAAAAAATAATTACGTTAAGCTTTTAAAATTCTATTCTAATCAAATATCTTAGTTCGTTTTTCTATTAAAAGTGACCTCAGGGTATCTTAACGTTGTTTTAGTACCTTCGATGTCGACCTCAGGGGCACTCAAGGCTTACCCAGTACCCTCAGTGCAAACCTCAGGGTCTCTCACGGTTTCCTCAGTACCCTCAGTGCAAACCTCAGGTTCTCTCAGGGTTTCCTCAGTACCCTCAGTGCCGACCTCGGGGTCTCTCAGGGTTTTCTCAGTGCCACTCAGGGTTTCCTTAGGGTTTTTTGGTAGTCTCAGGGTTTTTCCATTACCGTAGTGTATATTAAAACATGTAATAGTAAAGTGGTTTTCCCTGCATTTTCAGTGGACCAGATCTATATATATATATATATATATATATATATATATATATATATATATATATATATATATATATATATATATATATATATATATATATATATATATGAGTGGAATTAAGAGGGAGGATATGTTCACTGATCTTTGTGAAGGAGTATACCGATATATTTACTGTGAGTGACCTGTATCTCAGGAAAGTTGGTAGTTTCTCCTGCAGCGTTGACTGTAGGGTATTGAATAAGATATAAAAATCAATAAGGAAAATTAAAAATATCCAATAAAGAAAAGAAAAACCCGTCAATCAATAGTTGCCGTTAAACATAATCTTATATATTTTTTTAAACAATATATTTTTTTAAATAATTGTACAAAATGGATAAATTAAAGATGAATGCATTTGCTCCAAGGACCTATATAATCTATGTGGTTATGTACAATTAGTGATTTTTTAAATAATTCAAATAATTGTTTGTGTTTGTTTAACATCCATGCCAATTTTCACTACAAAGGCGATAATAAAGGAGTACATATCTATTGTCACAATAATTTCCGTACAGCTCCAGATCAATTCAAGATTAGTCTCAATTAAATTATTTTAAACATTATGAACACAGACTGCCGAACTATATCTACATACCTATTTTTTTCACAAGTCAAAAAAAAAAACTTGGTTTCTGTTAAAAATATCTTTTTATCTAGAACGTTATTTTCTTAATTTGTCCAATTTCACCACTAAGCAAAGACACATTAAAGTAAGTAACACATTGTCTGTTGTGCTTAGAGATATTGAAGCATTAGTACAATATAAGCACGCGTGTATAATATTACTAATGTTTCAAGAAACGTTTAAACATTTGACAAGCATTAAATGTCGTCGTTGTCGTCGCGGCGGCAAAGTTGTTATCATCGTCGGTATCCCTTTTGTTGTTATTGATGTCGTCGTCTTTGTCTGTGGTGTTGTTATAGTTGTCTCTGATGTTGTTATCGTTGTCTTATGTTGTTTACGTAGATGTTGTTGTCGTTGATGTGGCATCGTGTTAAAACAGTTCGTTGAATTAGTTTCATAAGATAACCAGTACTTATTTAATCTAAATTCGCAAACAATATACAATAATTAATAATAGTTATATAATTTGACAGTTTAAACTAGATTTCATAGTAACAAGCAAAATGCCAAATTGATGTAACGTGTAATCTACAGAAACATTTCTTCAACTGACTTTAAATCTACAAATGTTTTGTTTTTGTTTTATAGCCACATTTAAAATTACAGTGTACTTTGAATACTTAATGTCTGTGAAATTAAGTGTAACAGTACATCGATAACACTGTATATTTCTTCTCCAATAAATGGCCAGAAGAATCTAACTCCAGGCAATGTTTTAATTCTGCGTCCACTAACAACCACGTGATAAATATTTACTAGACCCTTGTATCATTGACACACCTTCTATACCACGACGTTATTTATGTTCCTAGCCATCATAATGATTTTTGAATTGCCTATTCAATAAGTCGCTTTTACACCTTCAAATGTTCAAACCACTTTTCCCTTTTACATAACATCGGTTTTTTTATGCCACATTTCTAAGTCAATATCCCGGAACCTGTTCTGTGTCCGGCCTTACCAACATTTGAAGCATCGACTGTTCAAAAAAATGCTTATAAATCCAATACTCAATATTTTTAAACAAAAATACTGCTTGACTGTAGAAGTGCCGAGAATATTTCTTCAGATAGGCTTAATCAGGCCGAGTATGTAAGCTGAGGAACAGGTACGTACGGTAGGAAATGAGCAGGCCGGACCTGGAGAGTAGCGGAAGAGGTAGTTCAATGGGAGTTTTAAGGTCCGAATGGCGAATGTTGCTCTTAATTCGTACAGCGTATCTATGTCAACGTGGATAATACACCGGATAATGTCATTAGCAACCAAAAGGGTATTGCTTTTAACCCAAATAGGCTGCTGGTTGATTTCAATATTGGCCTTTTTTCCCATTTTAAACATTATTCTAGGAGTCTACCAAAATTACATCAGCTAATAAAAGAAAAAATCCTTACATCCTTTGGTTTGTTTGTAAAAAATAGTTAGGGAATTTGGAATAAATAGTCCATATTCTATCTTATTATTATTTGAGGCTTTCAATCTCTCGAAAATTGACTTTTTCAAACCCATGTATTCTAAAAAAATTGTCTTAACGATTGAATTTCTGAGAGTTTCAAGACTTATAAAATTGCCTTCATCTGTCATCAAGTCCTTAATAAATTTATAACCAGAGTTAAAATAACTCTTTATAAAAATTGATGAGTTATTAATTTCTAATATTAGGATTAAACCATATATGTTCATTAAGCACTTTTATGTTATTTTGGCTATAAGACTTAACAATTCTAACCCAGTCTAATAGAACTTCTTTCCAAAAGCTGTTACTTATCTTATTGCATATATTGAAAATAAAGTCTAAACCGTTTTCCCATAGGGATTCTATTTTTAATCCTAATTCTGATTCAAAAAGTTTTACCCACTTTGTATTAGAGTGTGTTAGTCTTCTTATCCATGTAGATTTTAATGCACAAACACATTCTTTATAGTCTATCATTTTAATCCCCCATGTATGTAATCTTGAATTATAATGTTTTTCTTTACCTTATGGACCTTGCCTCCCCATAAAAAAATGTTGCAAGTATTCTATACTAGGGTTTGGTATAGTTAGGATTAAGTGGTTAAGTTTTGGTATTATCAGTGTTTTAATCACTATTAATCTTCCCACTGTTGTAAGATTTCTTAATTTCTATTGCTTTATCACACGACTTATTTCTAAAAATTTTGATGGGTAATTTAGTTCAACCATTTCATTCAAATTAACAGAAAATTTAATAACAAGGAGATCAAAAGTAGGATTGTTCCAATCCAGCTTCCATCGCGAGTGGTGAAAAACTTCTTTTGAAATTTTTTTACTTCCGATCCATACCATTGTAGTTTTAGAGAAATTAATTTTTAGACCAGATATGCAAGCAAAATAATCAAGTTCTCTTAGAATACCATCCATGGACTGAGGCGATCCAAAAAATATTATTGAAGTGTCATCAGCATACTGCGAAAGTTTGTATTATACCCCATCAATTTTAATTCCCCGAATGTCTCTATTATTCCGAATCAAAATTCCTAGAACCTCAGCACATAACAGAAAAAGATACGCGGAAATTGGGTCACCCTGCCTACATCCTCTTTGAGGAAAAAAATAATCAGAGGCAATTCCATTTTGTATAACGCAGGACTTAATATCCTTATAAAAAGTTTGAATCCAGTTTTTGATAGAAGCCCCAAAGTTAAAGAAGTCCAGTGTTTGGTAAATAAATTTTCAAGAGATAGTATCAAATGCTTTTTCAAAATCAATTAACATTAAAAGGCCAGGGATCTGATTTTGTTCAGTATATTGCATTATATCATAGATCATTCTTACATTTTCTCCAATAAATCTACCTTTTAAAAACCCAGTTTGGTCTTCATTAATTTATTTATATAACACAGTTTTTATTCTGTTAGCTATGCAACCTGAAGCAATTTTATATAATACATTAAGAAGTTAATTGGGCACCAGTTTTTTAAAAATTGTTTTGATTTTCCTGCTTTTGGTAAGCATGTTATAATACCTAGTTTATTCGATTCTGTAAAGTATCCTAACTCATAAGTATTGTTTATAGCTCTTGTTATAAAGATGCCTATGTCTTTCCAAAAAAAAATTTAAAGAATTCGCTCGTAAACCCATCGGGTCCTGGGCTTTTATCGTTTTTCATATTTTTCAAAAAGTTATAAACTTCCAATTTATTTAATGGGCCTCCCAGAAGATCAGACTCTTGTTTATTTAACTTAGGAATATCATACGAATTTAATTTTTCATAGAAGTTTTCAGAGTCTACATTTTCCCTCTTCTGGTAAAGGCTATCATAGAACGTCCTTAATTCATTTAGTATTTCAAATTGATTAAAAACAGTAGACCCATCTTCTATTTCAACTTTAGGTATAATTTTGCTGGAAAAATTTCTAGATTCTAGGCTAATAAAATATTTTGTGTTTTTTCACCTTCCTCTATCCACTTTGCTTTTGATCTAATACATTGACCTTGTAATCTGTTTTTTCTAATAAGTTCTAATTCTGTTTGTTTATTTGATAATTCATCTTTAGATTCTTCTGTAAAATTCTGTTCAAGAAGTAAAATCTCTTGTTCTAATTTTTTTTTCTAGTTCTGTTGTTTTCTTTTTCTTATAAGTTGAATAGGATATTGATTTTCCTCTAATTTCCATCAGTAATGTGTCTAGGAATGATTGGTCACTTATAATAAATTATATATTATTATCATCTAATTTTTCAATATTTTCAAAGTTGTACACTGGGCAGGCATACTGCTGTTTTACATACTTTATTTTTTCTTTAATTAGATATACATATTCTTTGTCTTTAAGAAGAGAATTATTAAATTTCCAAAAACCCTTTCCTTTTAGAAATTCATTTGTTCTTACACACAATACAACTGGGCAATGGTCAGAGCGGTAACTATTTTCATATTTTAAATAGAGTGATAGATTAAGTAATGATTCTGATATTAGAAAGAAATCAAGTCTTGCCTGTTTAATTGGGTTTTTTTCCTCCATGTGAATTTTTTTAAAGTTGGGTTATGCTCACGAAATACATCTTTTAAACTAAGTGTGTCTATTATCTTTAAGACTTCAAGTCTTGATTTGGGATTATTTAAGTTCTTATAGTTCATGGAGTCTAAGTCTTTATCAAAAACTAAATTAAATTAACCCCCAATAACTATATGTTGTTTTGAGTAAATATCTTGAATCTTATTAAGAAGGTTTATGTAAAAGGCTGGCGAGTCTACATTAGGTCCATATATATTTATTAATAAAAAAGAAAGACTATCTATGGTAACATCTAATCGAAGAAAATTACCATCATCATCTTTATGTTCATTGAGTACTGTAATATCGCAGTTATTTTTTATAAGTATAGCTACTCCTCTAGAATTTGATTTGTATGAGTTAAAGTAGGCCTTATAACCCCATAGTCCCTTTATCATGCTCTCTTCCTGTTCAACAAAGTGTGTGTCTTGAAGAAAATATATATTGTATCTTTTTGATTTTAAGACTTTAAAAATGTCCCTCCCTTTATCGATATCACCTAAGCCTTGGCAATTTAAAGTCAGTATGCTTAGATAACTTTTTTGTACTTTATCATCCATGTCTATATAAATGCTTTATAAAGTTTACGGTTCCCAAAAAGAAGAAAAAAAGCAAATAAAAGAGAGGAAAAACAACTGTACAGCAATGATTTGGACTTGCAAAAGCACATCACGCTTACTAATTTTTCTAACAATAATAAAAAAAAGAAATCAACTGCATGAAGTTGACCAAAACCACCTTTTTAGTCAGCATAGAAAGAGAAAATCGAATTATAATAAAGATAATTAGCATCGGTCATGAGGAGATATATATGTATAACTTATTTTCTTTTTTGAATTATCATTTTAACCTATGCTGTACATACTTTGTATTTAAAAATAGGTACTTTGATTTCAAGATGATTTTGACATGTTAATATGACAGCATATGCGTTTCAAAAATCAAACCAAGTTTATGTTTGACATATTGATGTTCGTGAAATAAAATTATACACATGTACTCCCCCTTACGCAGCGTTAACTATAAATTGACAACACTTACAGTGTTTGTAAAGAAAAACAAACCGGAAGTAACAACTATAAACAAAAATCCAAATAATTATGAACAGATAGAACAATTCCGGAAAAAGTCGTCCGGTAATAGCATTGCATACTTAAAAACAAAACTTTTTTCAACAATTCTTAGACTATTAATAAAACACAGAAAGTTTGTAACGGGCGCTTCCGAAAATGTTAATTAAGTATCTATAAGAAATGAAAATTGTATAAAATAGTACTAGAATCATTCGGCGAGTTAAGGCTTGGTAAATATAGATGCACTATGAATACTATCCGAAAGTACAGCTTTTTAATTTGGAAAAAATTATATATATATATTGTTCGCGTGTATTGTGAAAATATTGGTAATTAAATGCTACAGCGACTAAGGCATGAAAGTAAGATCTAAATAAACACAGTGGTCCGAAAGTTTGGAAAACAACATCACATAAATTTGTTTTTTAATCTTTGACGATGTTGTCTATCCCAATTGGCTGGAGTTCAGGTAGAACCTGACATATTTCTTGCGGCACTTAACCCGACTTCATTAATATGTTTGAAGCGTCTAGGTCCGATTTTATGCCGTACCATCGTGAAACGACCACCAATGTATTTTTAACGTCATTGTCGATGAGCGCTTTCAGCAACAGTCTCCCGGCTCCGTGTTCCCCGTCATCCTCGGATCCATCATTCGTTGTTCCGTCGGGGTAAACCGGAACGCAAAGATATTATGACTCGCACTGGAAATACTGTCGGAACGCATAACCTCGACAAGAGACCGTCTCACCTGTTTATATGAGTCTTCTGGTACTGCGTGGGCCGCAAACCGGTTTCCATTGTCCTCTGTTGTCCTGCCCGCAGTGATTGCGATCTTGACCTCTTCTCCGTTGATGATCTATTCAGCCGTTGGACGGGGTCCAATTTTGTCTTTGTAAACTGATTTACTTTTTGTAAAGATGAGTTTGGTACCTTTCAGCGTGGTTTCAATATTACGCTGTGCGTATTGTTTTTGGATTTCATATAAATGTTTTCTCTTTTCTCTAAGTTCCTCGGGCTGATGTTGAGAAACTCTAATCGGGGACTTTTTTCTTTGAGGACTCTAATATGTCTCATAATGATTTCTTTATGTGCTTTATTTGCAAATTGAACACAGATGGGTCTTGGGAATTTTCTTTGCCTGTCGTATTCCCCCATTCTGAACAGTTTATAAATTTGAAGATTGTCAACTGTTTCTACATCTATATTCATCTCTGAGCTGAAGATGTTACTTATAATCTTTGCAAGATTTTCTGGTTTGCTCATCTCTGATCTCATTTCCTCGACTCCGCTAACTATGATATTGTCTTCCATTGATCTGGCTTTGAGCTCAGTAATTTGGTCATTTTGAGTCTTAACACAGTACTCCAGTCGAACAACGTAATCTTTCATTCTACTAAGCTCTCTTTCCGTTTTTTTGTTTTTCCTGCAGTTCATTAATGATGTACATTGTATCATTAGCTTGATGTTGAACATTTTAAAGCCCTTCTTCGATTCCATGTTTTCCGCTTATCTCGCTCGTAACTGCTTCGATCTGTCGTCCATGCCCATCTATCCGCAATAACAGATTGGCCAGCGTAGTCTGTATGTTGGATATCCCCTGCATCACATCTCTCATCTGGAAGTTTTCCATTTTATTTTCATCAGATTTTTCTTCGTTATTGGATTGCCTGTCCACAGAATCTATCTCCAATGCCCCGCTTTTTTGACTGGTTTGACATACTTAACGGTACCACGGCTTGGTTTAAATACACAAGACACTGTGATTATTATTCACCCGTAACTCACGCTTCTTGAAAACAAAAAACTTTGTTTACCCCGTTCTTGTTCTTTCTCCGGCCTTTTTTAAAAAAATCTCTGCACGCTAGCACAAATTATAATACATAATATCACTGTCCACTATATTTCAGTTCACAAAAAGTATTAATTTACAGGTTTTTGGCCAAAACTTTGCATTCGAAATAAACTAGCACCTAACATGTCGCGCATGCGACCTTGTTTTTATAGAAAAGACAGAACACAGCAGAATGTGTTTGTTTCGAATAAATATGTCTTTAAAATTTTGTTTGTCTATTCTTATTAACTGGATGGGAAATAGACAACATCATATAATTATATATGTTCAGTGTAGCCATAATAATACATAAATCAAATTAACAAGGGCAAAGGATCTTCCTTATCTGATTTAAATTGAAATGTTTTATATCTTTCTTTAAATGATATCAATGAAAAGATTTATCCATCAATTTTAATCATTTATTCTAATGCTCAGTTCTTGATATTAAATGTATTCTGAATCTAAAACCACTGTATTTATTTAGGATCCTAAGTGGTAAACAAATAACAAATAATCAAAAAGTACATGTCCAGCAATAAAATTTTTAACCAATATATATATATATATATATATATATATATATATATATTTATATTTATATATATATATATATATATATATATATATATATATATATATATATATATATATATATATATATATTTATATATATATATATATAATTTTATACCTTTTGAAACTTTCAAAAAAATGTATCGTATAGAGGAAAGAGACAATCATTTATTAAATAGCTATTAAAACAAAACATCAGTATATCCAGTAAAATTCTCCATCGGCTGAAGTGTTCTGGATTATGTTACTTGGAGTAAAGGTTACTTGTGACATCATGCGTAACACTGGAAAATATTCTTATGTAGCTAGTTTAAGTAGGCCGGGATAATTTAATCTACTTTTTAAACACATTGTATCGATACTCTAACGGATTGTGTAACACACAAAGCCTATAATACCCTCTTACAAATACAACCTCAAGTGGTGGATAAACGAGATATTTCTTTGAATATGGTATTCATTGTGTTGTCTAGTAACAAGTTTCATATCCTTATATGATAAAAACGATGACCCTATCTGAAGCACTGAGAGGATATCCAGATATTGATAGCTTTTTAGTGAAGACATATTTTTTATCTAATTTAATTTGAAGTTAATTTGATTGATTTTCAAATGACGCAACACTATTAAGGTATACTATGCAGTTGCTATGCTATACTATGCTAAAATAAAAATAATTTTCGATTTTTTGTCTGTACGAACCTGATAATATACATTACAAATTACGTTTGAATGCAACTTTGAAGTCAAATAAATCTATCACCGCTAAATATAAACAACTTACTGTTTTCCATGCACTTGTCGATATGACGTCATACTGTAAATGTTTACACACATCATGCGTAGGGAGAAGCGGATCAATTTATTTTGTAATACTAAAAATTGATTTCATAGATAAACGACGCATAAAGAACAAACAATTTATTTACCATTAAATATTTGACACCGATAAGCCCATCTAAATTCACATTTTACAAAATTGTACACTTAAAAAGTCTTAACAACGATTTAATTTTAAAATAATAAGTTCATCAAACGGAATAAATTTTAAGGCACTATTGACATACTTTGAAGTAATTTCCCAATCAAACTCTATTGAGGAGAACTCTGGAGAAAATGCCATCTTATTTCCTAGCATTGTGTTAACTATTACATGTATTTGTGGGAAGAATTGGTGCTTTTTGTGAGATCTATAGACACTATCTATGGACACATAAAATATTACGTGAAATATAAGGGCTGTGGTTAATGTTAAATATCAAATATCTATTTATATCAGATATATCGATATAAATTGGTTCTACTTTGGAAGCGTATCATTGAAATAAGAAATAATCAAATTTATGATCAGAAAGAAAATAATGATAGTAATGATAGACATTCCATGACTTCGTCCACTTTATATTATTGTCTTTGTTTAACTCCTTATGGATTATGACAAACTAAACTTATTCAAAATCCAATCGAAAAAGTTCACAAGACAAATACAATACAGTTAAAACAACACAGTCCTTAAATAAAAACTTTACTACACCAACTGAATGCAACAATATCATATGCACTACACCTATGTACAGATCTGCATTATGTTGGTTTTATATCTAACTAGTAATGAGGTATATTTAAACAAATAAACTAGGCTTCAAGACCCGTCACGAGGGAAAAAAAACCGTTTTGTTCTATATCATATAAAAAAGTCTTATATCTTGGTTTTTTTTAAATTTAATAACAAAGTTTCTTCTATGGTAGACCCGTCACGAGGAAAAAAAACGTTTTGTTTTATATCATATAAGAAGTCCTACTGTCTTATAGTCAGTGAAATAAGTTATTTTTGTAGACCGTTGGTGTTATGAAGTTTTCTTGCATTGCATTAATTCGTTACAAGAAATAACGATGTCAAGGATTTTAACGTTTGATACTTTCTAAAATAATTGGTTACATGTATGTTTGAGTCTTAATTATATTTAGCATAACAAACCTTTAGGAAAAGGTTTGTATTTTACAATTTAATAATTCACAAAATCACCGTACCGACAAAACATTCTTCAACAGTAAAAGTGTTACGCAAACAACAGTCGTTACTATATTTTATGAAGAGAAGATAAATATATCTAATTATGAACAAATAGTAACTCTTTTGAATTTGGTTTTAAATTAAATGATTGATATGTTTAGGTATCAAATTTGTGTACTTGATTATGTTGTCGATTTAATGTTAGAATAGGGAGCTAACTTATATAAAATTAGCCGACAAATTTCAATGGAAGACACGGTTCGAAAAAATTATGATATTGCTAAAATGGAAAGAAAATTTTCAAGTA
The DNA here is from genome assembly GCA_020458035.1 of Magallana ariakensis. Taxonomy (NCBI): domain Eukaryota; kingdom Metazoa; phylum Mollusca; class Bivalvia; order Ostreida; family Ostreidae; genus Magallana; species Magallana ariakensis. Next base: position 78,920,803 of record CM035812.1, on the reverse strand, counting down.
AACGATATACAAGAGTTTTGATGTCACCTAAATCAAATTAGATAACATAATCTTAAATAAACGAAAAGCAAAGTCAAGGCAACCATAAATATATTTCGTTTTAAATATACGACCAGTTAAGGCATTTACTACAGAAATAATCGTTTGTTTATCATCAAGTTAAAGGGAATAATAATGTTTGAGGCTTTTGATAATATAGGGATAGTTCTGAACCGATATTTAAAAAAAAGATATTTGCCTGATATAGGCAAGAGCTTCAAACTGCACCGGAAACAACAGCTGACAAACACATGTTAAAAGACACTGGTAGAGGACACTGACACCTCAGACTGAAATTGTAATTATTAAACCTTTAGAAGAGGGACAATGAAGACTGCAATTCTCCTGAGGAAAATTAACAGCTTTAGATTTATGATGTTATGCATCAAGTCTATACATGTACACTTTGGGATTAGAAGCTGTTCAGAATAAATATTTTAAAGCGCACTGTGCAGAGGTCTCATACGAGATCGGATCCCTTTCGGACACAAGATACCATGCAAATTGAGTTAAGGACTGACCTGTGACTGCTTCGTGCAGTCTGAGCACAATCAATTACCGCGCATTATGCGTGTGATTGAGACGTTGGAGAGAATTACATTATTTAATCAGGAACAAGATAAAATATGGCTGACTGGCATAGAAGTCCCGAATAAATAAATAATGTGTACAATATTGAAAGTTGAATATAATAAAAGATATATTTTATACGATCTGAACATGAAATATTTCAGCTATTATCACTACTGTAATGAACAAACCCTTTGACTATCAAAAAACCCTGAGGAAACCTGAGTGGCCCTGAGAAAACCCTGAGAGACCCTGAGGTTTGCACTGAGGGTACTGAGTAAGCCCTGAGAGACCCTGAGGTCGGCACTGAGGGTACTGATTCAGAGTAAACCCTGAGAAATCCCGAGGTCGGCACTGAGGGTACTGAGAAAACCCTGAGAGACCCTGGGGTCGACATTTAATAAAATTTAATAAAATTTAAAATTACTTCAAGTATTTAATGTTTGGCGTCATGTTCAATAAATATAAACATGATTAACATAATGCATTGTAATGAATTTACTTTATTGCTGCAATTGCATATGATCAGATTTGTGCTCATTTTAACCGCATCTTTAATAAATTGTATTAAGTTAAAATTAAAGGAAAATCCAGATACACAGATAATAAGTATATATCGTTTACTTACATGTACATTGTACATGTATACCAATTTTACATGCGACAAGCGAGGGCCACATGTTTTACTAAATTTATTTTTTTTTCAAAATTCACCATGAGCAGTTAACATTTAAAAAATTCTTCCGAAATGAAATCATAGAAGTAGGTCGTAAAATGTAATGTTTTTAAAACAAAAAATCATGTTGATATCATTTTAGTTGCCCTAACAAAACATATTTGATTAATGCGTATTCATAGATTCCAGTTACACATACATTTCTAATTTTAAACAAGTGAAATCTTTTGCTTTTGATTTATCATATGGCATATTCTTGTACCGTATGACAAAACAATAGCCTATTGTGACAGGCCGAGATTTTTAGCCGGTCGGTTTACCTTAGGTAAGTTCAGGTGGGGGTGGAGCCTATATTGAAAGAGGTGTGAAGCCCCGAGGGAAACACGCTCGCTTGTGTATACATGTCTATATACACGGGGTATTAAAGTGCTCTCAGTAGAGTTTTTCCGATTATCTAAAAAAAATATCGTACTTATAAAACAAATGGTCGATCATTGAAATAAATATATAAATGCATGAATAACCGCGTGTGACGTGGGCAAAATCTTTCGTTTGATTAAACAAGTTTCCGACGGGATTTACTGAGAATTTATCGTGATGTTTTGTGCATTATACGGTTATCCCACCGTACTCAAATACTAAAGCAACATTGCAACATACGCTTGTAAAACTTCTCCGATCAGCTGCTAAATTTAAGTGCACAATAAGTCTACCATCTGCACATGTACCATACTTCTCTGTACTTGTTTCTCTTCCGGTTTCGGCTCGTAAAATTTCTCAAAGAAATGCGATAACTAACGATATAAATCGTGGACGCAATATTTGAGTTTATTCAACTATGTATTCTCAATTAATCACAAACATCTTCATTATCGACATCACGCGATTTTGACAGACTATAGGTGACTAAAAGTGATCAGGGCATTTGGTGTGGTACATTGACCAAGTGCGAGGAAATTTTTAATTCATATCGTTTAATATTTTTTTGGTTATAGTGCTAATAGATGGCGATTTATCGTCACGGTATCCATCAAAAGACAAAAGTTAATTGCACCATCGTCGCGAGCGCTAGACATGGTATTCACAGGACGAGTAAAGGAATGTCAATCATTTTCTAACAGCCAATCTGGTGTCTTAGTTCATGGCAATTTTAAGCAAGTGATAGTATTGCCCATACATAAAAACTCATGTATTGTGCGCACATCGATCGGTTAACTATTTTAAAATGCTTAGACAACGAACCGATATAAGATTATAAAACTCCATATGCTCTCTCTCTCTCTCTCTCTCTCTCTCTCTCTCTCTCTCTCTCTCTCTCTCTCTCTCTCTCTCTCTCTCTCTCCGTAAATAAGGATTTCATTATTAAGCCACTGCACTGAATAAATAAAATTATTCGATTTTAATCTCTTTACATAATTGCTAAATCCCGATTTTGAGCGATCACTTGAATTTTGTATGCTGTCCTTGTTAAATAATCATAAACTGTTAATATGTTTTAATTTCCATGCAGACCCGAGCGTAATCACTTTTTTAATAAAATAAAAAAGACGATCTCTTTTGTTTTATGGTGCAGCTGTTTATTTTGATGATACAAGACATATACACAGGTGGCCAATTTTCACACCTTGCCGCGGTCACTCTGTCGCGTGTATAGTCTGAGCCTTGTCTGTTAGTTCCGAGGTTTTTTTCTTGATCCCAGACAAACAACAGTATGTGTTGTGTACTTATACACAAAGGAGACAGTACATCGTCTATCATACACATAACTTTTTTAGCATGGACTTCGAATCAGAATCAAGGCATTGAAATGTGTGTACTTTTTTCGAAATGAAAAATAAATACATGATTTTAAGCACCAGCCACATCACCGCATACTGATAGTTTTAAACAAGTATAAATTATTTGTACAGTGTATATCTCAGAGAGAGAGAGAGAGAGAGAGAGAGAGAGAGAGAGAGAGAGAGAGAGAGAGAGAGAGAGAGAAAGAGAGAGAGAGAGAGAGGGAGAGAGAGGGAGAGACAAGGGGTAAGAGAGAGAGAAGGAAAGACAGAGACTCTTTTTCGAAATTAAAAATAAATGAGTTTAAACAATGGCCATATTATCGCATACTAGTATTTATAAACACGTATAAAGTGTATGTGTACATGTGATGGAGAGAGACAGAGAGAGAGAGAGAGAGAGAGAGAGAGAGAGGAGAGAGAGAGAGAGAGAGAGAGAGAGAGAGAGAGAGAGAGAGAGAGAGAGAGAGAGAGATGAATTTTGTGTTTAACATAATATAATAGTTAACGTTTAGAGTTTAAAAAAAATTGAGAAAAATTATTTGCTTTATTTGAAGCATTTTTTAAGATGTTCAATCTGTAACAAGAATTCGTTGTCTTATCTCATGGAAAATTTTGTTCTTGTCAATTAACAAAGGCAAAAAAACTTACAAACGTAATTATTTAACTGTGACCTTTTATTAAATTTATACAATTTTACACAGACCTTGGAATTCCTTTAACCTCCCCCCCCCCTCTCTCTCTCTCTCTCTCTCTCTCTCTCTCTCTCTCTCTCTCTCTCTCTCTCTCTCTCTCTGTAAATAAGGCATGAAACAGAACATAATATCAGAATTTCATTTTTAAGCCACTGAATTAATAAAATTATTCGATTTTGATCTCTATACATAATTGCTAAATCCCGATTTTGAGCGATCACTTGAATTATGTATGCTGTTCTTGTTAAATAATCATAAACTGTTAATATGTTTTAATTTCCATGCAGACCCGAGCGTAATCACTTTTTTAGTAAAATAAAAAAGACGATCTCTTTTGTTTTATGGTGCAGCTGTTTATTTTGATGATACAAGACATATACACAGGTGGCCAATTTTCACACCTTGCCGCGGTCACTCTGTCGCGTGTATAGTCTGAGCCTTGTCTGTTAGTTCCGAGGTTATTTTCTCGATCCCAGACAAACAAAAGAATGTGTTGTGTACTTATACACAAAGGAGACAGTACATCGTCTATCATACACATAACTTTTTTAGCATGGACTTCGAATCAGAATCAAGGCATTGAAATGTGTGTACTTTTTTCGAAATTAAAAATAAATACACGATTTTAAGCACCAGCCACATCACCGCATACTGATAGTTTTAAACAAGTATAAATTATTTGTACAGTGTATATATCAGAGAGAGAGAGAGAGAGAGAGAGAGAGAGAGAGAGAGAGAGAGAGAGAGAGAGAGAGAGAGAGAGAGAGAGAGAGAGAGAGAGAGAGAAAGAAAGAGAGAGAGAGAGAGAGAGAAGGGGTAAGAGAGAGAGAAGGAAAGACAGAGACTCTTTTTCGAAATTAGAAATAAATACATGATTTTAAACAATGGCCATATTATCGCATACTAGTATTTATAAACACGTATAAAGTGTATGTGTACATGTGATGGAGAGAGAGAGAGAGAGAGAGAGAGAGAGAGAGAGAGAGAGAGAGAGAGAGAGAGAGAGAGAGAGAGAGAGAGAGAGAGAGAGAGAGAGAGAGAGAGAGAGAGAGATGAATTTCGTGTTTAAAATAATATATTAGTTAACGTTTAGGGTTTAAAAGAAATTGAGAAAAATTATTTGCTTTATTTGAAGCATTTTTTAAGATGTTCAATCTGTAACAAGAATTTGCTGTCTTATCTTATGGAAAATTTTGTTCTTGTCAATTAACAAAGGCAACAAAACTTACAAACGTAATAATTTAACTGTGACCTTTTATTAAAATTATACAATTTTACACAGACCTTGGAATTCCTTTCACCTTCCCTCTCTCTCTCTATCTCTCTATCTCTCTCTCTCTCTCTCTCTCTCTCTCTCTCTCTCTCTCTCTCTTTTAAATTGGGGGAGGGCTAGACTCATCAAAATATCTTGACAAACAAAGAAGACCGGGTGGGGGGTATAAAACAACTTCGCAAAATCGTACAACTCCATATCGGTGGGGGGGGGGGGGGGTTAGGGGGTTATTATTACATGTATTATTATATATATCTTTCACATTAGGTTCTTACATGCTCCTAACAAGTAGGGAGGTCCATGTTTATTCACTTTATTCACTCTCAGACTGGCATTTCAAATTTTAAAATAGAGACACAGGTTTACAAAATATATAATTATAAAGTAACCGCATGGCTAATCTACTTTTTGAGGCTAGATAATGCTAATCTAACAAACACAATTTAGTGAATCAACTTAATAAGTTGTGTATTTTTAATACATGTAACTAAATGTATATAAAAGAAATTAACTACATCTTATTTAAAAATGTTAAATAGCTCAATCATTGTGTCGGGTACCTGTTACACTACATATAACAACCTGCTGTGTTAAAATCTTTGATATTGTTTGCTACTTTCTAGTTTTTCTACAATGCAATTTCTACATATATACACAACAGAGGTTTTTAGTTGAAGCAATTCGCGATAATTTCACAACTGTAATATATTTTCAATATTGCCTTTCCAATCGGGCACCTGTTCATTACATGCAGCAAACTCGCCTGTGTATATCTTGTATATGCTGTGTTAGTTCCAGTGTTTTTTCTGATCATGGGAAACAAAAGAATCGCCAATTGATATGCACAACGAAAGTTTTCGTAGAATATGCAGCCTTTAAGAAAAACAGTACAGTAGAATTTCTATTTTAATTGTTATTGATTAAATATATATATATAAGCTTTAAGAATTTTATTTTAATTAAATATCTTAGTTCGTTTTTCTATTAAAAGTGACCTCAGGGTATTTCAGGGTTGTCTCAGTACTCCCGATGTCAACCTCAGGGCCACTCAGGGCTTACTCAGTACCCTCAGTGCAAACCTCAGGGTCTCTCAGGGTTTCCTTACTGCAAACAGTAGGGTCTCTCAGGGTTTTCTCAGTACCCTCAGTGCAAACCTCAGGTTCTCTCAGGGTTTCCTCAGTACCCTCAGTGCCGACCTCAGGGTCTCTCAGGGTTTTCTCAGTGCCACTCAGGGTTTCCTCAGGGTTTTTTTATAGTCTCATGGTTTTTTCATTACAGTAGTGTATATTAAAACATGTAATAGTAAAGTGGTTTTTCCTGCGTTGTCAGTGCACCAGATCTAGAGTGATCCTTCTGTGCGCCTCATGACGATCGTGGAACGAACAATGCATAAAAATATACATAAAGATATATATATATATATATATATATATATATATATATATATATATATATATATATATATATATATATATATATATATATATATATATATATATATATATACACATGTGGAATTAAGAGGTAGGATATGTTCACTGATCTTTGTGAAGGAGTATACCGACATATTTACTGTGAGTGACCTGTATCTCAGGAAATTTGGTAGTTTCTCCTGCAGCGTTGACTGTAGGGTGTTGAATAAGATATAAAAATCAATAAGGAAAATTAAAAATATCCATTAAAGAAAAGAAAACCTGTCAATCAATAGTTGCCGTTGAACATAATCGTATATATTTTTTTAAACAATGTATCTTTTTTAATAATTGTACAAAATTGATAAATTAAACATCAATGCGTTTACACTAAGGACCTATACAATTTATGAGGTTATGTACAATTAGTGATTTTTAAAAAAAATTCTAATTATTGTTTGTGTTTGTTTAACATCCATGCCAATTTTCACTACAAAGGCGATTAGAAAGGAGTAGAAATGCATTTTCGCAATAATTTCTGTACAGCCCCAGATCAATTCTAAAGTCTCAATTTAATCATTTTAAACATTATGAACACAGACTGCCGATCTATACCTACATACCTACAAAAAAATAAAGTGGTTTCTGTTAAAAATATCTTTTTATCTGGAACGTTATTTTCTTAATTTGTCCAATTTCACCACTAACCAAAGACACATTAAAGAAAGTTACACATTGTCTGTTGTGCTTAGAGATATTGAAGCATTAGTACAATATAAGCATGCATGTGTAAATATTGCCAAAGTTTCAAGAAACATTTAAAAATTTGACAAGCATCAAATGTCGTCGTTGTCGTCGCGGCGGCAAAGTTGTTATCATCGTCGGTATCCTTTTTGATGTTATTGATGTCATTGTCTTTGTTTTTGCTATCGTAGTCTCTGGTGCTGTGGTCGTTGTCGTCGCTACGGCGTTGTCGCCATCGTTATTATCGTCTATATCGTTGATGCTGTTTTTGATGTCGTCGTCTTTGTCTGTGTTGTTGTTATAGTTCTATCTGATGTTGTTATCGTTGTCTTAATGTTGTTTTTGTAGATGTTGTTGTCGTTGTTGAGGCTTCCTGTTGAAACAGTTCGTTAAATCATTTTCATAAGATTACCAGTACTTATTTAATCTAAATTCGCAAACAATATACAAGAATTAATAATAGTTTTATAATTTGACAGTTTAAACTATATTTCTTAGTAACAAGCAAAATGCCAAATTGATGTAACGTGTAACTTACAGAAACATTTCTTCAACTGAATTTAAATCTACAAATGTTTTGTTTTGTTTTATAGCCACACTTAAAGTTATAGTGTACTTTGAATGTTTGTGAAATTAAGTGTATCAGTACATCGATAACACTGTATATTTTTTCCGCAATAAATGGCCATGACAATCTAACTCCAGGCAATGTTTTAATTCTGCATTCACTAACAACCACGTGATGCCTCTTGACTAAACCCTTGTATCACTGACACACCTTCTATCCCACGACGTTATTAATGTTCCATCATAAAAATGAAAATATAATATTTACAAAACATACATATTGTTCACAAATGTCATTGGACTAATTGTCTATTCAATAAGTCGCTTTTACACCTTCAAATGTTCAAACAACTTTTCCCTTTTTATATAATATCGGTTTTTTTATGTCACATTTCCAAGTCAATATCGCGGAACCTGTTCTGTGTCCGGCCTCACCAACATTTGAAGCATCGACTGCTGAAAAAAAATTGCTCCTGAATCCAATACTTTATATTTTTTTCCAAAAAGACTGCTTGACTTTAGGAGTGCCGATGATATTTCGTCAGATAAGCTTAATTAGGCCGGGTATGTAAGCTGAGGAACATGTACGTACGGGTGGAAATGAGCAGGCCGGACCTGGAGAGTACCGGAAGAGATAGTTCAATGAGAGTTTTAAGGTCCGAATGGCGAATGTTGCTCTTAATTCGTACAACGTATCTATGTCGAAGTGGATGATACACCGGATAATATCATTAGCAACCAAAAGGGTATTGCTTCTAACCCAAATAGGATGCTGGTTGATTTTAATATTGGCCTTTTTTCCCATTTTAAACATTATTCTAGGAGTCTACCAAAATGACATCAGTTAATAAAAGAAAAAGGACATGTGTCTCAAATTAGTTAGGCGCCCTCAAAACGAATTCGGGAACGCACTGCTCTTTACTTCATTTTCCCAACTCACCAAGAGAGGCGAGATATTATGTAGTTGGATTTTAATGAATTGTTTTAGTTTCAATTATTGTTCATGTTCTTTAAGTTTTGCGCACATTGACATGCAGAGTCGATGGTTATTGTTTTGATGTTTAGGTCAATCAGGTTTAACGTCTTTTGTGTAGGCTCAACAGGGTGTATAGAATGATATCGGCCAGTGTGACCTCAGAACTGGTTTAATTGATAAAAGTATGTGTAATTGCGAGACATGTATGGAAACCCACTCGGGTAACAGTACCAAGTTACAAACTTATATGATAAAAAGTGTTCCTCAGTCGGTCACACAGCCAGGGAAAGTCTGTGTAGGTGGTAGTGGTAGTGATGGTGGTGACTCATAACAAAAGAAATTTAAAGGTTCTCGGTTCATGACCGTGACTGGGCCTACCTACAAAACAACCATTAGTATTTAGAGCAGATACTAAGAGATGGCGCTACTCAATTTTTAGGGCAGATAGGTTACTAGAACATCATTTTGATAGTTTCAGTGTTATTGATGCAAAAGCAATATTTTCAGTATGATCCGCAATGGGGTAAAGTGTTTCGTATCATGTTCCTGGGGTATAAGAGTATGTGTGACGAAACCCGTAACACTGACAGGGTATCCTAGTGTAACTAGCTGGAGTAGTCAAGGTTGTCGTATTATGAGTGTTTAGCCGAACTAAATGCTAGTCTTTTATGTTTAGTGTTTGGGTGTCGCCTTGTTAAAGTAATTTTTTAATGCCAACTGCACAAATCTCCTTTTTTCTCTTCCAGCTAGAAGATGTGTTAGTAAGTTTGATATTGGTAAATTCTTAATACAATGAATAAATGTTAGAGTGAGGTTTTTTAAATTTTTAATTTAAATACATTGAGTGTGTGTTGAAGGAAGTAGGGGGGGGGCTTAGTCTTTCATATCCTGAGGTTGTGGTCAGGGTAAAAAATAGGGTCGGAACATTTTCCATAGAGAGACCATGTAGTTTGAAATTAGATCGATAGTCAACAACTCCTTTTAAGCTATATACGAAGCAAGAGTCATCGACACTATCCAAATCCCTCTATTGCGGTACTTTATCTTTTATATCTTTTAGCAGCAGTTGGTAGTCAAGCTTGATTTTGGTTGCCTCGATTATTTATGGTTAGCCAAGACAATAGTTGATTAGGATATGAACCGTGTATAATGCACCTGATATATACCTTTTTAGAATAACACACATAGAATTTAAAGTTTTATTTTTTTAATTAAAAAACAAATACATATATTTCCGGCAAATTTGTAACATAATAATATAATATACCAATAACGACTGCATAGATAAAAGAAAATACACAAAAATGTTCAATAATTTTGAAGGTAACAAAACATGAACAACTCTCTTAATCACTTCTGCAAGACGTTTTCGATGAGCTTTATACTACCCATTATACTATCCAACATAGATGAAGTGTAAACGCACTGAAAACATTTGCTATTTCCTAGTTTCAAGCTTCGTTTTTCATTTTCACAACCATCGAAACGCTATTTTTTTAATCTTAAAAAAATCCTAAAGTTACGAAGTTATAGAAAACACTTTGTATCAATTTTTTTTTATATCCAGAAATATTCCTTTTTTTCTTTAAGCATCTGCATTTAAAAAAGCGATTGTCTTATTTGAAATAAACAAATTTTATTGAATATTGAAATTATCTTTGCATATATCACAAACCATTTCTATAATTTACATTGATATGCATGTTTTACAAAATTCTATATCTGAAGGTTTAAAAAAAAAAAACAAAAAAAAAACAAAACAAAAAACATACGAATCTAGAGTCAATGAGTTTAAAATCTTAATTAAATCGTACGCATCTTTTAATTTCTTTCTGTTTTTTTTATTCAATACACCATTGAAGTAAAAATGTCTTCAATGTTTACAACTTTTGACAGTGTTTGCAGGGGCTTTTTTAAAAACATTGTGATAATTTGCATTTTTTTAAATGTCGTACACTGTATTCTACATATAACAATTACCATCGTATGCATCTCTTGCTTTTTATGTTCAGATAAAAAAAATGGACTTCTGACCATTCTCTCCCGCGAATGCGTATAGCATGAGGATGCAACTTTTCAAAGATAATATTTAAATCACCTATATCTGGTTTACTGTGAGAGAATATTTAACGAAAACCAATGTGTATTCTTCTCCTAACACTACATCTTTGTCTAAATAACGTTTACCTTCATTTTCTCATCTACAATTGTTGAATAATATCATGATTCATTATATCTTACATCAATTAAGATGTTAAAGAAAATTCTCCCACTAAAAGTATCACAACCTTTACTGTTTAATTTTGAAGAATCACCAGTAGTCCACGTATCTATGAGATGTCCACATGATTTGTGGATAAAATCTGTCTTTGGCGAGACAGTAGGACACTATAATGTTATATATATTTGAGTCTAAAGTTAAAAAAACCCCCACAAACTGTACGTCAAAGTTCTGATTAAAATAGTGTTTACACGCTAATGAACAAAATACATACTTCTAGTGTTAAATATATAACAAGCAGGGATGTCAATTTTATCCAAAGAAACAATCCCGCTTTCTAAGACGCTGTTAAGTAAAATTTAGTGTTTGCAGTAGGTTGTGGATGATTAGTTGTGACCTACAATCAACGCAATGGGTAGTTAGGTACCAGGATGGGTTCTAATTATTGAATCAATTATTGTTTTGTTTTTTTTTAGGGGGGGGGGGGGGCATGTGGGCATATATATAACATATTTGTGATAGTGTATCCTGGTGTATTCATCTTTATTTCTCAGGTTTTTATCAACAATTGTTCTTTGATATGCCAGCAATTCTCACTAGGTGGTAGAGTTAGGTTTTACTTTATAATGTTGTGTTGTGCATGTACTATTTAGACAAAAAGCATGCACAACACAACGTTTTTGTTATTTGTGAGTTGCATGGCTGTTGTATACTGTTTTGCCCTGCTTAGTAGCTCTGATGTTTGAGTGTTGTCTAGTCCCTAAAAATAATTATCAGAAGAGCAAAGGTTAGCCCCTTTAAATGATTTATTCATTTTGATTGTTTATTTCACATTTTGCTGTACAATCATAAAAAAATCAACAAACGCTTCTGCATTTTTTCCCAAGAAATGATGCACGATTGTCCTAACCGAGAAAACTTTAGTCGAGTTGTTTAGCAGACAAAATATCATAGAATTTTGCTCTTGTACATGATTAGTTAAGCGTCATACAAAAAATGATGTCTATAAATCAATTTCCTAAACCACTTTACATAATATATGCAAAAGTTTGTCAGTACCGGGAGAGTTGGTTTCAATGATTTTCGATTGACATTGAGACATTGTAATTTCCAATAAAAATTTGAACGTATTAGGACAACAAACAAGCAAGATATTTAAGTTTAAAAAACAACTTCAAGAAGAAAAAGAAAGATTAAAAAAAATACCAACAGAGTCAGAACAAGGTATCCCGTTTAAAACGGAAAACCCTGAAAATGGATTGCGAAAAACCCCACATACATTGCAATTCAATTAGATTGCGACAAACGAATCATAATTTCTCGACCTTTATTTTATTTTTTTTTTGGCAGGGGAGGAAAGACATAACGCAACAAAATGTGTCTGTCCCGGATAAATGTGACATTAATTTTTTTTTGTCTATTCTAAACTGGATTAGAAATAGTCAGCGTCATAAAATTATATTTTTAGTACAGACCATAAAAATGAAAAAATCAAATTAACATGGGCTAAAGATCTTCTTTCTATGATTTAGATTTTCAAATAAAATCAATGACTAGATTTTCCGTTAATTTTAATTATATATTCTAATGCTCAGTTTTTGATAATAAAGATATCCTGAAAATAAAATCAATGTGTTTAATCAGAATTCTAAGTGGTAATCAGATAAAGAAAAAGGACACATTATACTAAACACCTTACCTTATAATTTCTTACTATCAAGATAAAAATATACCTCCAATAAAACTAAAAACAAATGTCGTATGGAGAAAAAAGACAATGTTTTATTAAATAGCTATTAAAACAAAATAGCAGTATATCCAATATAAGTCACCTGAAGTGTCCCGGCTTATATTGCTCGGAGTATAGGTATACATGTCACATCATGCGTAACACTGGGAAAATATTCTGATGTAGTTAGCTTAAGTAGACCGGAAAAATGAAAAAATGACAATAACAAACCGTCAACCATCTCAAAAATTCATAAAACGAAATACAAATTCAAAGCAAAGCAAAACGGACCTCCAAAAATGTAGAGGTAGGATCATGTGCCTAAGAGGAGTAAGCATCCTCTTCTGACCGGTCACATCCGCCATGTGCCCAATGTCATATCGGAAAAATGTCAATATTGGAAAAAAAATGTCGTAATTTGGGGAAATTATCATGATCGGGAAAAAGGAGAAAAATCCGTGGACAATTCGGTATTTAATCTTTTTTATTTTAAACACAGTTTATCGATACTCTAACGGATTGTGTAACAGGCAAAGCCTATTTTACTCTTCTACAAATACAAAGTAAAGTGGTGGATTAACGAGATATTTCTATCAATATAGTATTAGTCAAGTAGACGACTATTATAGATAGTTAGTAGAGTAGTCAGTTGCAAATGGGACCCTAATAAGGCTGTCTCGTATTGAAAGTGTCTGATTTATTTAATATATTGATAATTTTTGAAAAATCAAAGGTTGTAGCACCAGTTTGCAAAAGGAATTTTTACTGGTTTTTGAATCATGTTTAAGTAGTTTGATTTGTGTTGTCTAGTAAAACGTTTCATATCCTTATATGATAAAAACGAGGACTTCGTCTGTAGCACTGAAATGATATCCTAATATTGCTAGCTTTAATAGTCAAGAATGTGTTGCTTTATCTAATTCAATTTGAACTTAATTTTATTGATTTTCAAATGACGCAGCACTAAGGTATACTATGCAGTCGCTATGCTATACTATGCTAAAATTAAAATAATTTTTATAAATATTACTTGTTTTACTCCAGAATGTAATTATAATTTAGACAATGTGTTATTATTTTTTCAGAGTGTTAAATGCACAAATTGATGTGTTTGACACCGAGAAGACTATCTAAATTCACATTTTACAAAAGCATTCACATTACAAGTATTTATCATCTTTTGAAAAGAAATTGAGAGGATGTTTCATTTATTTAAAAATGTTACTACTTTGATGGACTCTATAAACTGACTTGAAAAATATGTAAATATTAGGCAAACATCATATAAAATTTCAACAGGAAGTTTTCTTTGATGTTGATTCTAATAAAACACGAACCCTTTACTACGCAGCATCACTTTTTAGCATCTACAAGATAGGTATAATTTATTTATATTTATGTAAAAATTGAATTCAAATAAGGAAAGTCCCTTGCACTATTGAAATCTGTTTATGACCTCCATTCGGGAGAATAAGCTACGTATATCACGTGACTGTCAATTCATGGGACCACTCTAAGTGTCATAGAAAATGACATTTACTATGCTGTTTCATTTATTATCAAATTGTAATCATAATATGATAACTATGGAACATTTTGTAATAATGTTTGCATCGATTTATGGACGTTTAAAACCATTAGTTTTTTCATAGTGCATATTAACAAAGCTGCGGATTTGGGTATTAGACAGTCTACATGAAGCCTCTTCCAAATTCAAAATTGCGTGGTTGAATCCCAAGTTATTTTAATCAAGTATGCTATCCTTTTGTAGTTGGATATATGCTGTCTAATAAAATCATCTCTTTACATGATAAAAACGATTTGATAAAAAAAAAATCATAAAACGGAAGAAATTTTCAAGCATTTAGACATAATTTGAATTAATTCGTTATCATATAGGAGACCAGTAGAAAGAAACGTCATCTTTACTTCCAAACAGTGTGTTCACTATTTCATGTATATATGTTAAAAAATGATGCTTCTTGTAAGCTTTTAAGACGCTATCAATGGCGGAAAAAATGATGCGTGAAATAAAAGTGCAATAGTTTAATTAAGATATAAAATATATATATATACATATTCGATAGAAAGACAAACATAGGTTTTACTTTGGAAGCGCATAATTGAATTTGAGGTTTCATGATCAGAAGGAAAATAATGAAAGATGTTCTAGATTTTGTCAACGTTATATTATTTTCTTTGTTTAAAGTCTTATGGTTTATGACAAGCAGAAGCAGAATTTGTTCTCATTCCAATTAAAAAAAAAGTTCGCAAGATAGATACAGATACACGACAATTAAAAAATAACTCAGTCCTTAAACAAAAAACTTTACTATACCAAGTGAATGCAACAATATCATATCCATACAACTATGTGTAGAGGTACATTACGTTGGTTTTATATCTAACTAGTAATCAGATATGTTTGAACAAGTACACTTATCTTCCAGACAAGTCACTAGTCACTCACAAAACAGCAAAACAAAAAAAAACAAAAAAAAAAAAAAACAAAAAAAAAAAAACCACCAAAAACCCGTAAAAACCGGCTTGCTTAAATCATATTAGATAGTCTTACATGTTGGTTTTGGGTTGTTGCATATTTTACACACTTTTGGTGGAAGGATTATAAATGGAATACAGTATACATGTTTTCTTTTCAGACAAACATAAACTATTTGCTCTTAAATACTGGTAAACCTTATACTTCTTTTACTGTTGAATACAACCTGAAGCACATTTGCAGCTCTGTTCTCTGCTACCTTGATTAGGAAAAGCAATGGCTTGTGTGAAGAGCATTTATTGACAATGCTAAATGAAGTTATAATGAATATAAATATGAAAATGTGAGACTGCATACATCATATACATAATACGTAATTTTCAAAAATTCTGCAGAATGAAGGGCCCCAAAAATATCCCACTGGAGGGACACTGTACTGCATGCGATGTATCCCTCGTCCCACTCAAAAATGTGCTTCCTTTTAACGGTAAAGATTCTAAAGAATCAAGATTTAAAGCAGAAATCTAGTCTATACCAATTTATAAAAATATTTCCTGCAAACATTGTGCTTTAACTAACTTTACAGAAAAAAAGAGATTCAATAACATGTGTTAATTTTGACATGCCTGTTCACTGTGAAAAAAAATACATTGTTATTGCCCGTAGACAACCCATGTCAATGTTATGTGTCTAACTATTGGAATGCGTCCAAATGTAAAATGTACATGTTAAAACTAAAACAATTGCTATATCAAAGCAAAACAACCCCCTAAATGTATATTTACATATACATGTGAACACTATGTACACTCATATTGTCAACCTTAGGTGCCACCGCAGCTAGTAACCTCCAAAGCAAAGTAAAATATAACAGTCCTTTTAAAAGCTGGTGGTAAAAATGTTTTAACAGAAAAAATATTGTTTACACGTCTTCAAAAAAAAAGTGAACACACATACATCTTGATGTTAAATACCTTGTAACACACCTTTAAACAAATTACAACTTATTTCCAAATACTTTTTGGAATACTTGGGTGCCACCTCAGATAGTCACCCCATTAATTTTTAAAATTAAACTTGGAACATGAAATATCTAAATCATAAGACTTGTTAAGTACAACATGAAATGTATAACTATAAAGATGATAAATACATCAAAGTCAACCCCTGTCGGTCTCATGCCCTATACCTGTATTGTAAACATCCATACCTCCATGCAATGTACCGTTCCCCCATTACTCTAATAAAACAAAAGGACATTGCAAGATTTCAACCTCAAGACTAAAATACGGAGCCACCAATAATGGATACCGCCTCAGTCAGTTATCCCTCATTACTAGACCCTATATGACCTATATCCCAGAAAATTAATGTGATATAGAAACTATAATGTTGAAAACAATGACACTCTGATGTATCTCTGAATTGATATATTAGGATATTCAGTGAGGCTTAAATTCCGTAACTATAGATACACTGAATGTACGAGAGCTGTCTGATTTATCCGATATTATTTACCTTTTTTTGAAAAAGTTATATACTCAAAGAATAATTTAAAGCATTATCAATTTAACCAAAAGGGAAAATGCTTCTAACCTAAAAAGGCTGCTGTTTAATTCAAAGTTTTGCCGGATTTTCCCAATTTTAAACATTATTCAATGAGTCTCCAAGAATGTTATCAGCTAATAGGAGTAGAAGGACATGTGTCTCATATTAATCAGATGCTTCAAAGAATAACCAAGGAACCACTCTTTACTTCATTTTTGCCACGCATCAAGGGAGACGAAATATTATGCAGTTGGTTGTTAATGATTTGTTGCTGTTAAAATTGATGTTGATGTTTTTTGTTTGTTTTGTTGTTTTTTTTTTTTAATTTTATTGTCATTTTCATAACTATTACAAGGAATTAAAGAAACAAAGCAAGTATTTATTGGCACTCACACACCCTTTCATACACTTGCATACATAAATATCAGAAACACATTCTAGTTGTTTACAGGAAAATTAAAGTTCAAAATTATTTTTCCAGTTTGACCATTGTTTGTAGAATTTTAACATTTAACACGATTTAATAGATGAAAAAAATGACAATAACAAACCGTCAACCATCTCAAAAATCCAGAAAACGAAATACAAATTCAAAGCAAAGCAACACAGACCTCCAAAAAGATAGAGGTAGGACAAATTCAAAGCAGAGCAACACGGGCTCCAAAGATATAGAGGTAGGATTAGGTACCATGGAGGAGTGAGCATCCTCTGCTGACCGGTCACACCCGCCGTGTGCTATGTATATGTATCTTACAACCTTATATTTGAAAAAGATATGTTGTAGTAGCCCCTTTAAGTAAGGGATCTTTTTTGTTTTAAGTTAAAAATATACTGTTTGGTATACAAAATTATAAAGTTTACAACTTTGTTACCCTGATTTAGAGGTTCATTTTGTTTTAGTATTATGCACATTGAAATGTAGGGTCGATGATTATGTTGTAATGTTTATGGTGAAAATACACACTTGGTGAAAGTCTGTATATATGTGAAATAAGCGAAAAATTTGCTTATTGAAAAATTCAATAAGTAACAACAAAAGCCCCTGTGGGATTCGAACTCGAGATGTTCGGATCACAAACCCAACACGTTATACACTCGGCTATGGAGTAGGTTACATGTTGCCGTCGATACAATCCTTTTAATAAAACGACATGTCGTATCGATCAGAGGTCAGCCATTTTGTGATGATGTGTTATTTAACCTTAAGTCAGTCGGGGTTTACGTCTTTGGCTATGGTTTAAGGTGGGTCTCTACACTAAATAAGTGTAAGATATTTTTTTGCATGCATTTGTTACTAATACTAGGCACAGAATTCAACAATAATAGACCTCAAAGAACAATACTCTATTTTCTAGAAAATTTTTAAAATATCAGTCTGGTTCCAGATAACCCCTTACTTGTCAAACTTTTAAACATTTCTGCTTTAAACTAGCGTCATCTGTTTCATATTTGGATATTTTACTGGAAATGGACATTGATGGTAACCTTACAACAAAACTTTATGATAAACGCGATGACTTCAATTTTTCTATAGTCAATTTTCCTTACTTATGTAGCAATACGGTATACCTTCATCACCTGCATATGGTGTTTTTGTCTCTCAGTTAATTCGATACGCAAGGGCATGCTCTTCGTATGAACAGTCTCACAGACGAGGCAAGCTACTGACAAACAAGTTGATAAAACAGGACTATCAACAGTCTCGTTTGAAGTCATCTTTTCGTAAGTTCTATGGTCGATACGACGACCTTGTCAGCAAATACAATCTTCCACTGAGTCGCATGCTGACTGACGTTTTTCATACTAATTGTTAGACCATAATTAATTACCTAATTGTCTACGGACTTTTGCGGTTTTTATATTCCCGACTACGACAAAGAGCACACGGCGGGTGTGACCGGTCAGCAGAGGATGCTCACTCCTCCTAGGCACCTGATCCTACATCTATCTTGGAGGTCCGTGTTGCTCTGCTTTGAATTTGTATTTCGTTTTATGGATTTTTGAGATGGTTGACGGTTTGTTATTGTCATTTTTTCAGGTATTATTATATATATATATATAGATATATATATATATATATATATATATATATATATATATATATATATATATATATATATATATATATATATATATATATATATATATATATATATATATATATATATATATATATATATATCACTTTAATTTCGTACATGCTCCTAAAAAGTAGGGGGGGGCATGTTTATTCACTTTATTCACTCTCAGACTGGCATTTCAAATTTTAAAATAGAGACAATGATTTACAAAATATATAATTATAAAGTAACCGCATGTCTGTAATTTACATATAACAAGTACCATCGTATGCGTCTCTTGCTTTTTATGTTCAGATAAAAGATGGACTTCTGACCGTCCTCTCCCGCCAATGCGTATAGAACTAGGATGCAGCTTTTAAAATACAAAAATATTATTTATTCCACCTTACACTGGTTTACTGTAAGAGAATATTTAAAGAAAAGCAATGTGTATTCTTCTCCTACCACTACATTTTTGGCTAAATAACTTTCACCTTCATTTTCTCATCTACAATTGTTGAATAATATCATGCTTAATTATATCTTACACCTATTAAGTTGTTAAAGAACATTGTCCCACTAAAACTATCACAACCATTACTTTTTAATGTTGCCAATTCACCAAAAGTCACCAAAATGAGATGTCTATATGACTTGTGGATAAAATAGGTCTTTGGCGAGACAGTAGGACTCTAGAATGTTATATGTATTTGAGTCTAAATAAACAAAAACCAAATTGTACGTCAAAGCTCTGAATAAAATGATTGTTTACACGCTAATGATCAAAATACATACTTCTAGTGTTAAATATATAACAAGCAGGGATGTCAATTTTACCCAAAGAAGGAATCCCGCATTCTAAGACGCTATTACGTAAAATTCAGTGTATTCAGAAAAATTGTGGATGTTTAGTTGTGACTTACACTCATTTCAATAGGTACCAGGATGGGTTATAATTATTGAATAAAATTTAATGAGGGCATGCTGGCATATGTCTAACATGTTTGTTACAGTGTATCCTGGTGTATTCATCTTGATTTTTCAGGTTTTTATCAATAATGGTTGTTTGATAGGCCAGACTTCTCACTAGGTGTTAAAGTAAGATTTTACTATATAGTGTTCTGTTGTGCATGTACTATATAGACAAAGTGAATGCACAACACGGCGTTTTTGTTATTCTTAAGATGCATGGCTGTTGTATACTGATTTGCCCTGCCTAGTAGCTCTGATGTTTGAGTGTTGTCTAGTCACTAAACATAATTATCAGAATAGCAAAGGTTAGCTCTTTGAATTGATTTATTGATTTTGATTATTTATTTAACAATTTGCTGTGCAATCATAAAAAAAAATCAACACACGCTCCTGCATTTGTTTTCCAAGAAATGATGTACGATTGTCCTTGCCTTGCCTTGTCAAGTTGTTTAGTAGACAAAATATCAGGTCTTTTTCTTGTACATTTTTAGTTAAGCGTCAAATAAAAAAAATGTGTTTATGATGTCTATGAATCAATACACCAAACCAATTTAAATAATATATGCAAAAGTTTATCAGTACCGGGAGAGTTGATTTCAATGATTTTTGATTGATATTGAGACATTGTCATTTCCATTAAAAATTAACAATTTGAACATAATAGGACAACGAACAAGCAAAATATTTAAGTTTTAAAAAACGTCAAGAAGAAAAAATAAGAACAAAAAGAAAAACCGACACAGTTATTACAAGGTTTTCTGTAGAAAACGAAAAACCTAAAAAATGGATTGCGAAAAAAGACACACATTGCAATTCAATTAGATTGAGACAAACGAGTCATAATTTCTCGACCTTTAATTTTGAATAGGAAAAACAATACTACTATAATAATACTATAGTCAATAAATCAATAATCAAATAGTACACATTATGCTAAGGTGGCGCGGGACAGTTTTTTTAAATACAATTCATTGTAGACAGGGGATGCGTGTCTTCGGAACTCTGTACCTAGAATTTCCTCAGTCCCATTCAGCACATATACCATTAATTCACTCTTTATAAGGCCAATCACCAATTTCTAAAGAAAATTACTAGTCAAAACCTGTAAAATTTTCTACATACTGCTTTTTATGAGATTTTGAGCCTTTCACATTTTGCTAATTTTTCATGATTTTTCAGCTTTTTAGACCTCCCCCAGCTAATTCCCTGCAAAGGGTTGACATTCCGTACCGTGTGCACGTTGCACTATCACATGTCAGAAACTTACCGGTGTATAGGTTACAATGTCCCATCCACCTACCTTTCGTGTTATTTTACCTCCTGTCTGTAACTTGCAATTTCACTGTGTAAAGTCAACACAACAGTCATAGCCGCAGGTTTCGCATTTTACTTCTGATTCTCATGTACCTAACATATGGGGCCTACATATTGCATTTCAATTTCAACAAGAGACATCCCTCTTACTAATGATAATCATTAACAATCATTCCATGAATTTTAGCAACACTCAGAAGCCTTTTTATCCGAAACTGTTCCTTGCTACCTTTAAACACCTTACCTTGTAATTTCTTACAATCAAGATCTAAACAACATGTCCACCTATATATATATATATATATATATATATATATATATATATATATATATATATATATATATATATATATACAGTATGATGCAATATATATTCGTACAAAATGGCGTGTTTACATTCGCGACAGAATTAGGTCAAACTTCAAACTCTAGTTTTCATCTTTAAAAAATATTTTTAATAACTAAAACTTACCTAATACTTTGTAAGATGACCTTTCAGCCGAATTACACTTTGTAATCGTCGGGGGATTGTGTTATAGAGGCTCTGTACGTACTGAGGCGTGATATATGGTTATACCCGCTGTATCTCTCGGAATAGGTCGTCCTTGTTTTCAATACGACCAACACGTGCTTGCAGCTTTCTTTTCAGCAACAACCATAAATTTTCAATCATGTTTAAGTCGGGACTTTGTGCAGGCCAGCTCATGGTTGTTATTCCATTTCTATGGATAAAATCTTGCGTTGAACGGGCACGGTGTACCGGCGCATTGTCGTCCTGAAAGATGTACTGTTCATTGGGAAAATGTCGCACTATAACCGGCCACAAATTGTCATTCAGTACTTGCTGGTATTTCTCTGCATTGATGTTGCCATTAACAGCTGTAATAGTACCTACTCCGTGCCACGAATTGCATCCCCAGATCATAACTTCGTATGATGGCTTCGCCCGATGTGCCTCAACCAAGTCCGGTCTCCAGCCCTCGCCCCGTTTTCTCCAAATATAGACACGAGAATTCTGTCCTACAACAATTTTTGACTCGTCTGAGAAAATAACTTTTTTCCAGTAGTTCCCAACAGTCAATTTTCTCTTTTCCCTGCACCAAGACAACCGCTTTTTTCTATTCACTTCTCTGATCACTAGTTTCTTCTTCGCCACCCGTCTCACGAATCCATTTTTATGCAGATGCAATTGCACAGTTCGTTTAGATACTGGCCGTTCTCTGTTTTCATTAAATTGGTCCGTAATATCTTTCAAACTCTCTCTTCTGTGGGTTTTCACAAGCCTTTCCAGTTTCCGATAGTCTCGGGATGTCATGGTAGATTTCCTGCCTCGTCTGGGGGTGTTTTCTATGGAACCTCGTCGTTCTACACGCTTCTTCAAACTTGAAATTGTAGATCTGGGTATTCCGAAGGTTTCTGACACGTAGGTAATAGTTTTACCATCTTCTAACATTTTCCATACCATTTCTTTTACCTCATTACTCAATTCTTTCGCTTTGCGCCCCATCTTGTTTTCGTCGATTCAGATTTGTTTACAAAGCAGACGACAATAAAAATCATGTGACATATGGAATGTCACATGACCAAAAATTGTTATAAATAACTAACGAAATTCCGATGCTATTTATAAACCCTTTTATTCGACGTTAAATTTTGTGAGGTGAAGCGCGAGGGTAAACACGACGCCATTTTGTACGAATATATATTGCATCATACTGTATATATATATATATATATATATATATATATATATATATATATATATATATATATATATATATATATATATATATATATATATATATATATATATATATATATATATATATATATATATACTTCCAATAAAACTTTTTAAAAATATGTCGTATGGAGAAAAAAGACAATGTTTTATTAAATAGCTATTAAAATAAAACAGCAGTATATCCAATGTAATTGACCATTGGCTGACGTGTTCCGGCTTATGTTGCTGGAGGTACAGATGTACCCGTGACATCATGCGTAACACTGGGAAAATATTCCGATGTAGAGTTAGCTTAAGTAGGCCGGGATAATTTAATCTATTTTATTATAAACACATATTATCGATACTCTAACGGATTGTGTAACGGGCAAAGCCTATAATACCCTCTTACAAATACAGTCAAGTTGTGGATTAACGAGATTTGTCTATCAATAAAGTATTAGTCAAGTATCTGACTATTATAAATAATAAGTAGAGTAGTCAGTTGCAAATGGGACCCGAATAAGACTGTCCCGTATTGAAAGTGTCTTATTTTTTTAATATATTGATACTTTAAAAAAATTGTAGCACCCGTTTGCAGTAGGAATTTTCAATGGCTTTTGAATCATGTTTAAAAAGTTTTATTTGTTTTGTTGTCTAGTAAAAAGTTGTATATCCTTATATGATAAAAACGATTAAACCATATCTAGCACTAGTACTGAGAGGATAGTCTTGATATTGCTAGGTTTAATAGTGAAGTTTTTATCTGATTCAATTCGAACTGAATTTTATTGATTCTCAAATGACGCAGCACTGTTAAGGTATGCTATACAGTTGCTATGCTATACTGTGCTAAAATTAAACTAATTTTCGATTGTTGTCTGTAGGAACCTGATAATCTACATCAAAAAATTACTGCAAGAGAGTTACCGTTTTAACATTTGATATTGATATTGATATAACACGTGTGAGATTATGTCCGTGAACTATTATTGAATTTTACCTAATCAGTAATTATTGTGAAATTAATTCAAAAAACTTTTTGATAAGCTATCCTGAACAAACAAAAATGAGAGTAATGGGGTATACATGCTTTTGCGGATCTACGTAAGTTGAAGTGTTACCAAAATATATTTTTGCAGTGATATAATCAGGAATAATTATCTAAAGAGTGAATATAATTAGTGGAACTTTTTTTTTAAAGTATACATAGGAGTTAATATTTGACAAATGTGTAATAAATAATTAACCGTCTATTCGTTTCTTGAATACACGCTTTTAATTTTGATGAAAAATAAATATGCATGTAAATCTAATATATCAATTTGTGAACCATGAACGGAATGTCGTCTTTGTCCGTCTGAACTAAAACATCGACTACCTTTAAGAAATGACAAGACGACAGAAACCGAACTTCCTCTTTTTGACGTAAATAGCAAGTGTTAAAGATGTTAATGTTGTTCATACAAGTATATTGCACTGCTGACTAATATGCATGTATACAATGTTTTCTTTTTAACGGAAATATGTTAAATGTTAATTTTGCCATTATGTATTTTAAAATCGTACCAAATTCTGTTTGATAAAAAAGCACAATTAATAAACATAAAAAATAATTTCCAAAAGAAATAAAAGGAGATTTCGCGTGATCGCTTACAAAAAAGTATTTTTTTATGCAACATGACTTGCATATGTATATAGAACTGCAAGCTCAGCTTGTTAAGGACGTCCATAAAAAAATCCATCCTCTTCGCATAAAATGTTATCCTTTGAATAATCATGACATTCTAATCAAATTACTTGCTACACAAAGTGATCTCATATGAATATGAAAATAAAAAAAACATCGCTATTGCATGAAATTTTGGTCTCATTGGAATATCCTCGTACGTGATACCGCAAATAGATTAACTAGGCTCAATAAAAAAAAATCCACAGTGCAAGGACTGAACATAAACATATTCTTTTTTCTGTTTTTATCTTGTTAAAAAAAATTTAAAATTTCAAATAATGTTTGGAGCTTGAAATATTCAGAAATATTCACGAAGGAAGAATTATTAAATTCAACGTAAACAGTGTATGAAAAGAAATGTGCAGGGTGTTTCCATTTTTAACGCTAATTGATATCAAATGCTTAGAGATTTCATACAGTTCCCAACATTTTTTTTATATAATGGGGATGCAATGTTGTAGCGTGTAAAATTTCAGTTTATTTGATTAAGTGTATGCCCTTGCACGACTGCATTTTATCTGATCCATTTTAGATTCAGCGTCATTTGCGCGAAGTTCAAACTCAACACTGACTAAGCTCACGATTTTTATTTTCATTCATAAAATAATTATACTCTGTGAATCCCACTAAAATAATGTTTGAATATTGTTTCTGTTCACACAAGTTATCATCATCAAATTGTTTAAATTTGAAAATTAATCCAGTTAATGTCCTATCTTGAACTGTATTAATATATATAAGGAGAGGGGTGGGGTGGGGTAAGTGTGTACTTTAAGTTTGTAATTTACTATACAGTGATGCTTTATGTTACTTTGCTGTAAAAAAAAAAGGACAAGAACTTTTGATATATGGTAAAGTTGTTTTATAATTGTAATTACTATTTATGAAAAAATTAGATGAAGCCAGAAATATAAATACTATCAAGACATATAATATTATCAATTGACATTTCTAAGAGATTGCATTTCTGTGACAAACTTGTACAAATTTGATCAACAAGACTAGTGTTTTCTGATTTTAAATATTTTCAGTAATGATAAGGAATTTATGGAAATCAATCAATCTGCTTGGACACTACTTCTCCTGTCTTTTTGTCGTAAAAAGACAGTACAATTGATAAAAAAACCAATACCTGAAACGATAAATATTTACTAACTTCAAATTTAATTTCAATAGATATCAATGAAAAATATAATATTAAGTTAGCTGGTAAATATGATTAAATTACAGACCAAACATAGTTATTGAAAGAAATACTTAAAGAGTACTTACTTTTTATCAACACCAAAACACAAGTTGATGCAATGTTTCCAATAAACCATTTACTGCTTACATAACCTTAAAATTGAATAATGTGTCATGACTTGCAAACTATTGTGCTAAAGCTAACATAAAACGGAAAATTCCTTTATCATTGTGCATATTGATAGAAGTAACAATATCTATAATACTACAGTAGCCATAATCAAAGTGTTTAATCTGTTAAAAATGTTTGTAAAAACTTTTGTTGTCTATTCATACATTTGATCTTCACATAAGAAAGATAATACCACGCTTCGATTTACATAAATAACAATACAATATTGTCTAAATTCGATCCAGATCCTCAAAGTAAGCTTAGTAGCGCTAGCACAGTGTATTGAATTTCCATTGTTTACATTTTCATTGAACATGTAGGACATGCGAGCTAATATTATTTCGATGTTAGAGGCTGATAGAAAGATGCAATAAGCCTCAATACTCTCTATGATCAAAATTAACGAAACGCAGAACATTTTCCCTAACTGAGTCACCGAAATGATGTTTAAACATAATGTTAAAAGAAATACAAATGTAAACAAGTAAACATAATCGAAGTTGGGAAACTTTGATTCGTTTTTGTTCTATCTCACAATATTGAATAATATAAAACAATATCTAGGGAAAGTACAGATAAGTCCTAGCTCGTTCAGTTGTTTCCTTTACCGATTCCCGTCCATGCTAATTGTGAATGAGTTAAATTTAAAGATACATGTATATCACTGAAGTCCATATGTTTATTTACAGCAGCAAGCGTCGATGAGACGTAATCAACCTCAACACGTCATCAGACGACTTATACATTTTAAATTTTGTGAGATATAAGGAATATTTGGTGTAATTATTTCAGTACACTTTTTTTTATACGAACAAGCATAACAAATAATTTTGGTAGATGTTTGTTAATTATCGAAATACAAAATCTCAAAAACATCTCATAAATAATGGGCGGGACTTATGCAAATTTCCCAAACCCACACGTGCTAAAATTCTGATACCCTCTTAACATAGCTGAAAGGTGCAATGCGACTTTTGATGGTCTGCCCCAAACATTGATGGTGTGACACGCAAAAATCTGATGGTTCACGTACAAACGCAGAAGTCCGATATTAGTTTAACTACATTTACCACCCAGAATGGTTTGAATACTTTATTTTTATATTGTATTATTGACTAACTTGCAGCAAATATAAGCATATTATACAATTTCTATACAATATGATTTTTTCATGTTGTTTTGAAGATGTATGGTCGTGACTAACTGACGCTATAATCTAGGAGAGATTATGAACTGTGCAAAACGACGTTATCAAAAAATCAACATAGTGTGACGTCACAATCACTTTAATGTTTTATTGTTAATGTACTGTCATCATCGAAAACCACGCATGGCCAATATGTACGACCCTCTCCGATCCCATTTGGCCGTGGTTGCATGATACGATTCTATCTCGTAGTTATTACAGTATATTGACCAATTGGAGTGAAGTATAGTCGGAGGTTGGTCTTTGATGTGACATTTGATTGTCCAGCTTACAGAAAATATGCTGTTTACTGCTGATGCAAAAGCATGGCTCATGACGTAGAGTTAAAACATGTTACGGGTTGAAATATAGTAAATGGTTTAATTGTTCATTTGGTGCTAGATCCATAATGAATTCAACACCGATGTGATATATCTTTTTTTTAGTTCTTTATGATTAAAAGAGAGTTATGTAGAATAATAGAAAAAAAATTCCTTGACATTCCACATAAAACTATAAAGAAGTTATCCCGACTCCTATGTTCAATTCAAAATCATTTTAAAGAAAAGGTCAACAACAATTAACATGTTGTTTTTTGAGAGACTGTAGATTTTCTGAATATATTTTATATTCCATAAAAAAACAACTCTGAGATTTGTTGCTAGATTACTTCATATTTCCACAAAAATGACAGCTAAAACACGTCTTTTCAGTGTGTATATCTTTAAATTAATCCAAGGTCACCAAATCAAGATAATATTATGAATCATCATTAAAATAATTTATATTTCAAATTTAAGAAATATGTAGCTTAGTTTCATTTACTTGATCATGACGTTTGCGCGCAACGACGTTACTAATGACGTCTACATAGCGTGGCACTACATACGTAGATTTTAACAACACCGTCTGTCTTTGACGATACATGCCATTGTACTTTAGATTGAAGAGCGTATAAAACAATTGGACTTTGGCGTTTACCATCGTACCTTGTGGTGACGTGTCTTTAGAAGACGTACATCATACTTGTGATTTAAAACTCCGCCTTGTGGGTAACACGCAGACTTCGGCGTGACAGTCGGACTCAAGAGTATTACATATATTTAATTCGAATGCAAATGAAAGTTACGTCAAAGCTTTGTATAAACAGATTGTTTACACCTTACACATGACACTACATCCGTAGATTTTAACGACGCCGTCTGTCTTTGACGATACATCCCATTGTACTTTAGATTGAAGAGCGTATAAAACAATTGGACTTTGGCGTTTACCATCGTACCTTGTGGTGACGTGTCTTTAGAAGACGTACATCACACTTGTGATTTAAAACTACACCTTGTGGGTAACACGCAGACTTCGGCGTGACAGTCGGACTCAAGAGTATTACATATATTTAATTCGAATGCAAATGAAAGTTACGTCAAAGCTTTGTATAAACAGATTGTTTACACCTTAATAATCGAAATGCATATATCTTGTGAGAAAGATAAATTTTGATGTGAAAACTACGTTTTTGAGAGAAACTTCGTTTTAACATTATTGTGCTGCAAGCAGGGTTCTATCTTGTCATGAGCGATATGTCTTCTTAACAGACATTTGTTTGTTAAGTAACATTGTTGACGCTACATCTACATGCTATATATTTTGTGTTTAACCAAGTTAAATTCGTAAAGTGCAAGTTATTTGCCATGAGTTCAGCATTTTCGAGTACCAGAAGGCTTCGGAAACAATTATGCTCTGTTAGATATGATATGCCGGGTTAATGGGTAGTAATACTTGGGACGACAGTTCCATGAAATTCCCAAGCATGGATCGTGAAGGATTTGTCCGGGTTTAAGTAGCGTGCCGATTTCCCGTAGTAGGGGGAGGGATTTACACCTGAAGAATGTGATCAGTTATAAGGGGAAAATGCGTTTTACTTATATTGCTTTTGGGAAGAATTCCAATGATCGCAGAGTTTTCCGCAATCTTAGATGCTGTTACGTAAATTACAATGTATTCTGGTGGTTGTGGATGTAAGGTTCTATGTGATCTGCAGTCAATCGAAAAGGTAGCATAATGTCTCAAACTACCGGGTGTATGATGGTATATGTGTAAAATCCGTAACACTGACAGTGTACACCGATGTTATTAACTTGAGTTTCAGGGATATGTATATAATGGCGTTTTGATAGGCAAACAACCTCACAAGAAAATAAGAATATTTTGTCAGGTAGGGAAATGGTCTACTTGCAAGGCTCACTTTTAATAACCTAGTATAGCAGAGACAATTTTCGCTAGAAAATTCA
Source organism: Magallana ariakensis (assembly GCA_020458035.1). NCBI lineage: Eukaryota > Metazoa > Mollusca > Bivalvia > Ostreida > Ostreidae > Magallana > Magallana ariakensis. The sequence continues at coordinate 78,891,440 of CM035812.1, read as the reverse complement.
AGCTTTCTTAAGTATAATGGGGGTAAAGTGTTGACTATTAAATTCTCAGTTCTGCATTGCAATCTCCAGTGACTACAGTCGCCTATTTTCTCTGAGTAAGACATGAGTGTAGGCATCACTTTAGAATTTTGATAATCTGCGGTAGTTGCAATAAGGATGTTTTAAAAATGCCAAAGAAGTTTTTGAAAACTTCTCTCAGAAGACTTATGTAATTTGAGTTCAGCTCGAGATGAGATATAGATAAAGCTATAGACCAAAGGTCAAGAAGACATGTATACAACTAGATAAGAAAGGTTTTGAAGCGTTACCTAATCTTGTTTCAGGAGGAGTTGATACACAGGTTTGCTATCGGTTGCAGTAACAGTTAGACGGAACAACAGCTGATTACCCCAAGAGAGCACGCTTTAATCTGCTTTTAAGGAAATGAAAACTGACCAGGTCCTTCAAGTAAAACAGCAAACAAAAATCCTGAAGTAAAACAACAACAAATCCTAAATTAAGTTTCCATATTTGAACATTTTTCTCATTTTAATATTTTTTTTCGAATTTACCGAAACGGGAAAAATCGGAAAGTAATATATATAATTTAGTCGGTGTAGTAATTTTATGCAGAGCATAAAAAACATAAGTCAGAACTGCTAAAGAATATCGATGTCATTGGAATGCTATGAGTTGCAAAAACAATAAGCAACAGGAGAAAATATCTATTGAAAGTAGAGAAACAACATTTAATATATTTGCCCATGTTTTATGAATACAGATAATGATACCAAGTTGAACGGACATACTGCAGATTCCAGGAGTCTTGTGACTTTAACAGAGAAACGACTGATAACTCATATTGTTTGTTGAGTGCAGTTCTAAATCACCCATGAATAAGAAAAGAAAAACAACTTGTTAAGGCAGTTTTTTACCCCCCCCCCCATATTTAAAAAAAAAAAAAAACAACAACAACAACTCTTTAATGCATTTCTAAACCACCCATAGTTATAAATAACACATTTCGTTTGGGCAGTGTTAAACAAGCCATATGTAAAAAATGATAATACGTAACTGAAAAGGTAAGGAACAGACATTTGTTGACGGGGAAGAGATGTAGGCGATTGTAAACTCAAGAATGTCTTCTTAGTTCTTGTGAACCCTTTCAAGACATTTATTGTTGTCGATGCAGGTACACTTTGGGTTAACAAAACTGCTTTGAATTGTTATTTTACACTGCACTATGCAGACGAATCCTACTAGGTCGGACCCCTCAAAGACAAATAAAATTGTATGCAATTTCAGCTAATACTTACCTGGCAATGCTTCATTTGGTCTCAACACGTAATGTGCGCATTCCAGTGCATAATTTACCTTTGTTGTAATTGTAAGTTTTAAAGTTATTCCTGTATACACCAAGTGAGTGTTGAGGGAGAAACAAAGACTGATGGCCCTTTAATAAGGAGGAATGATTGATATGGCTGCTAAGTTTCAAACGTACATATATTTTGTGTCAAAGGGTAAATTCAATTCATTTCCTAAACATACGAGACACTGCATGAAAAATGTCATTGTAATGACAATTGCGAACATAGTTAACTATTAAAAAAAGTAATGACATATGAAAAAATATGTCTTTTGCTAAGTTTTACGAAAAATACTGGAAATCGCACTTTTTATGACGTCACAAATATTCTTTTGAAAGTGTAATGAGGAAAATGTTTAGAAATTTTTTATTTTTGGGGTATTATTGTGTAAATAAAAGTTACTATCTTAATTTTGTGATGTATCAAAAAGATATTAAAACATGCAAAATGACCGAAACAATTTTTTAATCTAGCATATTCGATAATCAAGCCCTCTGATTGGTTTTAAAACATCAAACAGCATGCATACACTTTTCATAATCAAAGCATGGAACTGATCCTATACTTACAGCTATTTGATTAAAAAAAAGGAAGAAAAAACCTTGCAATCTAGTAATCTATGCAATAAACGAGTTGAACCATCTAGAACTCGTACCTTATCATTGTTATCGTATGGTTGACGATAGCCAACGTGTCCTTATTTAACCTGTTAATTGAAGAATTTTACAAACAAGGTCAATTAAAATCAGGCTTGCAAAGATGGCACATGCATAGCAATTCAAATAAGTGTGACACAAAAGTGTAATAATTTCTTTACCTTTGATGCATATATTTATATTCAAATTATACATGTAAGCGTGTCTAAATAAAGATGTAACTTTTTTCATTTCAGACATTTATTTTATGGCATTAAAAAGTTTGATATAAAAAACAATACGGGATATAATTTTTAAATACTGTATTTTTTACCAAAGTCAAAGTGGTCGCAAAAAACCCTGAACAATATATCATTGCTCAAACGATCAGATATATTATACATCATCTTAAACCAACCTTTTTTGTGTGTATCTCTGATTATGGTTCCATCGAAGGAAAACCTGTTTAGAATGGCATTTTAAAGATGCCGACTTTAGTTTTTACTGTGCATGCTTCTACGCATTCTAGTAAAATTACACCTTATAAGAAATTGATTTGATAATATTTATTAAACTAACACAATAAGCAAATACATATAGAAATATTTAATTTTTTCGAGAAAATATTTTTTTCGAACATTGGCATTGTGTTTTTATGACGTTTTGATAAAAATAATCTTTGTAGGAGTTCGTTAGCAAAGTTGACATTAAAATGTTCACCTTAGCAATTTTGCATACAATACTATGCTTTCCGTGGGATTTATTTTCCTATTTTTGAATAATTCAACCGAACCAATCTACATTTGTTATACATCAAATAAAAAATCTTATTTTGGTGCATTTTTATACCTCTGATGATCCTCTTTCAAACCAGATGGTAAAATTTCTTGTTTCTTATTTATTAGGTAGACAATGTTATTACGTATAACATTACAATGTGAGACATTTGTCCATTGTTATATTTTTATAATTTGCTTCGAAGTTAGAAAAATTCCAATGTCCTATATATCCCTGTTAAGAGTAACTGTTACTGTATTTTGAGTTTACCCCTGGCTGAATTTCAAAGACTTCGCAGGGACAATAGAAACTAGTTTATGATATATATTTAAAAAATAAACAGTTCTATGACGAGATATTAAAATAATCAAATCTCTAAACCAAACCAGTATGTGAAGATTTTTAAAATTTCATAGTTTAAAGCGGTTGGTATATCCTTATAAAAATTGACAACATATGACACTCTTATCATTAAGAGTATGTCATCTAATCGATGATGATACCATTGTGGAGTAAGAAATGAGTTAAAAGTCATCGTGAACATTGTGTCTAGGAAATATATATGAAATACATAATTATTTTAGTAATGTGACCTCTAAATTTGGAAACGTTTGGAACACCATGTTCTTCATAATAAAATAATGACTACATTAATCCACTGTGATGATAATTTTTAATACTTTCAGAATAAAATTATTGTAGACAATCATAGAATTGCAACAATTTTTGAAAACGTGGATGAAATCAAAGCATTTTCATATGTTTACATTATGTTGATAATCTATCTTTATACTTTTTTCATAATTGTTTGCGTTTCATTTTCATTGTTATCAAATATATGTTTAAATTCTTTTGTCAATTTCTATTTTCGTTTTATTTTTTTTCTTAATATTAAATATTACTTTAAAAATTGTGCCCATGCTGGTATGTTGCAACCACTTTTTGAAAAAAACCATTATTGAAATAAATTATAAATAGTGGTTGCAACATTGGTACCTATATTGGAATCAGATAACAAGTTATTAATACAACGCTTTTGTGGGGTTATCTTAGCGGAAAACACTTGGAGTAAAGTTTCTTCTGGTACCCCAGTATATTATTCTCGAAATGACTGTCTATTTTTTTCATGGATATAACATCGACTGTGTGGCTTTATGATAATTTTTATAATATAAATAAATTTAACATAATTCATGTATTATGTTAATAACGCAAATAGTTTATGGAGTCGATTTATACAATAAAAAGACAGTTTTAAACAATGACAGTTTTTTTTATATCCAATCGTTCACACTATACAGGGACACTCTACCTTCCTTTCCTCGCTTTGAAACCTTTCTCATTTATGAAGAATAATCTCATTGTTTAGATTTAAGGGTAGTAGAGTATGGCTAGAGCCAGACCGATTGTCTTTGTCAAACAGGTATGCCTGTATGAGAAAAAGGCATTGGTGCACTTGGGTGTCGTCTGATGTGAGCACAGTTATGTGGACTCTCACGATCAAAAGGGTGACCCTTGTTCTGATTTTTGTGTTGTTCACCTATGTTCAATGATAGGCATATTACCGGAAAATGTCAAACGTAACTAGAGAGGATGGGAGTGAGTCTCACACGGGGGCTCCGGAAATGTGCTTTAGGATACACCATTTTTTTCGCAATTTCAAACACTCCTCCGGGAGTCTTATTGAGTAGAATGTCACCAGTAAGTAGTAGAAGGACTTTTGCCTCACATTTGGTATTTTGGTAAAAAAGTATGGACAACGCTGTTTTACGTCATTTACATACAGCTTTAAAGGCAGAGGTTTTAAACCGGTTGGTTTACCCAAGGTAAATTGCGGTGAGGGGTGACCCCTAAATGATTAAAGTGTAAAGCGCCGAGGGAAACACGCTCGCTTAAGTATACATGTATCAATATATATAGATGTTAAAATGCTCCCTACATAGTTTTTCCATGATTTATTGTATTTATTGTTTTTTTATGTATTAGGAAAAACAAATTGTCGATCGTTGAAATGAATTACAGCAAAATTAACTGCGTGCGACAATAGCAGAATTTGTCTATTTTTAAACAAGTTTAAAACGGGATTGATTATTTATAGCGATGTTTCAGCAATATACGATCATCTTACTGAACTCTAATACTAATGCAACATTCATGCAACCTACGATTGTGTAACTTCTACGTGGGTTGCTAATCTGCATAATAGTTCTATCAGCGGCGCATGTACCGGAACTGTCTGTATTTGTTTCTCTTCCCGTATCGGCTCGTGAAATTTCTCAAAGAAATCCGATACTTGTAAATCGTGGTCACAATATTTGATTTAATTTGATTATTGACTCAATAATTCACACATATACATCTTTACATGTAGTAATAAAATGATGCTTTTATGGTTGATTGGCGCTCGTGATTTTTATAGAGAGGGTGCAATCACCGCGTTTGGTGTGGCACTTAGATGTAAACTAAGAGAGAGTGATTATTAATTCAAATTTTACAAGAGTACAAGATCTAATTTCTGTCGACAATGTTTTGTTTTAATTAAAGTGCTTATAGACATGGCGCTTTATCGTTATAGTATGAATAAAAAGAGAAATTTAATTGCACGATCGTCTCGAATGATAGACATGGTACATATATAGACGGGACGAGTAAACGAAAGTCAATTATTTTTAACATTAAATATGAACCTCATTTCAGTTGATTGACAGGGTACACTGACCAGGTAGATTTGAAGGCGCTGCTTATTTTCTCGGTCTTTAAAAGGGGCAATATAAACGTTAATTTTAATATGGGTGGATTTTATGATACTTATTACTCCCATGACAATGTTGAGACTATTTTTATGAAAGTTCAATTGTTCCTGCTTCATATCCATTGTTATGCCTACGTACAGAGTAACCAGAAGTCTCAATAATAGGTATTGGAATATGTTTACTGTTAATTGTAAGATCACAAAACTAACAAACTTGAGATTGTCGGAGAATGTTTATGGAAGGAAGAACTGTTTGAAAATTATGATTTTGCTAAAATGGAAAACAGGTTCTGAATCTAAGATATCTTGAATTCTTTAATGTTCCAATCAAAACAGGTAACCAAAGTTTGAAGATCAGATAAACGTCTCAAAGCGGAATTATAAAATGCGATGAGTAAATAAATATAGTAAAAATATATTCTTTTAGTTATCCTAAAAACAGAAAATGATGGTATTTGAACCATTTGATATCAAGGGGGAATTTCTAAACCACCCGTATTAAAAAAAATATGAATGTCAGGAACTTCAATGTGCATCTGAAACAGCAGCTAATGAACACATGTTAATTGCAAACAATTAGAGGTCAATGCCACCTCAATATGTTACATTTAAAGGTGTGGAGGCAGGAATGACTCCAAAGTTCTTAACAACTTTGTATATATGATGTTGTGCACCAAGTCAATTAAGTTAAAATGTGGAGCCAAACGATGCACGGAATTGATATTGTAGAGTGCACAGTACAGAAATGTCCTACTAGATCGAACCTCCAAAGGACAAATAAGCTGTTACGCTTATTGAGCTTAGAATTGAGTGCTAAACGTTAAATGGTCTAATAGTGTTTTGTACAGTCTGATCACGTATACTCCGGACACTGTGAACGTGATAAAGTGAGACTCTGGATATAATTACATTATAATATACAGGAAGCAGACCGAATCCTCCCGACTGGAACGGATATACCTCATATTTACAATATCGCAGGTTAAATAGAAGAAACGAGCTACTTTGTACTCTGATCATAAAAGATCACATATACTATGTTAAGACATGTTATACTTTAATAGATTTTCCCTGCTTTTGAGCGATCCTTCTGGGCGCCTCATGGCGGTCGGGAAAGGAGTAATGCATATAGACATTGTTTATCTCCAAAAGATCTACATAAAAAAGCTATTAGGGGGAGGGGATTTTCAGTGAGGTTTGTGAATTCCGTAACTACAGATACGCTGAATGTACGAGGAATGTCTGATTTATCCGAAATTAAGATTTGTACCTTTTTCTAAAATAATTTATGTACTCAAAGAAAAAAAGCAAGCATTATCAATTAAATGACTGTCAGGAAACAATGTGATCAGCTAAAAAACACACATCAGAGCGAATAAGCAATTATAATTTTACAGCTAATTTATGCAAAGAACAAATCGTGAAGAGCCCTATGGAAGAGAAGTATCGCACCATTTAAAACCCGTTCTTTCACATAAAACCACGTGTTTTCAAATAGCTAAACTATCCAGACTTATAATAATTATTGAATAATTTGTATTGATACATCAAAATGGATAGAAAAAAACCATTTACATTGCAATTCAATTAGATTGAGACAATCGAGACATAATTTTTTCGACCTTCATTTTCTTGAATAGGAAAGACGGATCAAAATATGTCTGTCCCGGATTTATGCGTCTTCAAAAGAAATGTTTGGTTTTTTTTTTCTAAACTGAAGGGTACAGAGTGAACGTCATAGAGTAATATTTTAGTAAATGCATTATCATAAAGACAATCAAATTAACATGGACGAAGGGTAGGCTGAAACAAGTGTTATCTATCTGTTATGTTTTCTTTTCATATGTATAAAAAGAAATACTTATTTGTTTAACTTTTTATAAAACTGATTATTTATAACTCTCTTGGCATTAAGAGTATGCTTTCTAATATATGCCATGATAACGTTAAAGTTAATTTCAAAGTCATCGGGGAAATTTTGTCAAGAAGATAAAATTGAAAAACAACACTGCCAAAACTAGTGTTACCTCTTGATTTAGAAACGTTCGAAATATCCACGTTTACATATGCGTTAGAATTTAGTTGCTAAATTAAGTGTTTTTTTAATTACATATTTATTTTTAAAGTATTGTAGAAAATAATTTAGTTGCAACAATTGTGTGATACATTAATGATAAAAATAAGCTGAATGAATCTTTTTTTCATGTCTACGAGACATAGGTCGTGACGGTATTATTTTAAAGACTTTTTTTGTTCAAAATAAAAATATAACAAATTTGAAAATCTGCTTTTGTGGTACGCTGTAAGTGAGACATTGTGCTGTTACAAATTACTAACTATCAATATCTTAAAAAGAAAAATATCCAGCAATATCAAACAGATTGTATTTTTCATTCTTAAACAAAACAAATTAAAAAAAAAACAGTAAAATATTTTCTGATCACTTTCAAACCTCAAATAAAAATGTGTTGTATGGAAATACATTAAACGCCAACGTTTTATTGAATAACTATTGAAACATCACAGCCGTATAAACCAACATTTGCGCAAGAGTTCTGGCTTATGCTGCAAGGAGTAAAGGGTATCTATGACCTCATCCATAGCAATGATGTTGTTAGTGTTAGACCTCATAGCTTGGTTTTATTGATAAACGTGTGTTAACATCGGGATATGTCTAGGAATGCAGTCGGGTTACATTACTAATATAATACTCTTCACAGGGTTATTTTCGCCCAGTGTTTTTTTTTCGCTTTTCATCATTTGCGAACGGTTTCGCCCCGTCTTGAATTCGCCCAGACGTAGTTGGGTTGAAAGAAAGATAGTTTGGGACATTCGAATTCGACCAGTGTTAAATTCTCCCGCAGACAATGAGGGCAAACGGGGCGAAAATAAAACGGGAGCGAATATTTTCCTGTATACAGTAGCTGTTACGCTAACTAGGCGAACCTCAGACTGTTAAACTGTAAAGTTGATGGTGAGCCAAACAAGCCTAATTATTAAGGAAGTTCAATTGTTCTTGCGTCATAACAAGAGTTACCTCTACCTACAGAGTAACCATAAGGCTCAATAATGGGTATTGGGATATATTGCCGGTAAATTGTAAAACGAAGAAGCTAACCCTCCTGAAATTATCAGACATGTTTAATTGAAATAGTAACTATTTGAATATGGTTTTGCTAAAATGAAAAAAAGTATAAATCTTAAGCTACCCTCAATTATGTATTGTCAATCTAATCAAATAAGATAACAAAAGTTTGAAGAACAAATTAGTAATTCAGATCGTAGTTGTGTTTTAAAATGAGATGAGTTAGTAAATATCATAAATTGTTTTTCGTTTGGTAATCATAAAAATGGAAGATATTGGCGCATGAGCCTTGTAATATAAAAGGGGTTATTTCTGAACCACTCGTTGAAACGATGATTTTTTTTATGGAGGTCAGGAACCTCAAACTGAATTATAAACAACAGCTAGTAAAGCATGTTTACGGAGAGTAATTAGAGGCAAATGACACCACATATTGTTTGTTTATATCTTAAGGGGCAGGGACGACTCCATAATCATAACACAAAGTTAACAACTTTTGATTTATTATGTTGTGCACCCAGTCTATGCAGGTGCAATATGAGATTGAAAGCTGCTTGGAATTATTATTTTAGGTTGCACACGGCAAAATATTCCTATGAGTTCGAGCCCCTCAGAGACAAATAAAATGTTATGCAAAATGAGCTAAGAATTGACCTGCCAGTGATTCATGCAGTCTGATCACGTATTCACCGGACACTGTAAAAGTGATTAAGTGAGACGTTGGGGAGAACTTTTTTGCTGAAATCCGGAATCGAATGAATAATTTTGACTGATTCAGGTCAAAAAGAACAAATGAGCTACGTTGTTCAGTGAGCTTTGTAAGGGTGTATACGGACATTTTCATGGGAAGTGACCTGGATTTTGGGAAAAATTGTTAGCGGCTGTTGCAGCGTTGAATGTATTATCTTGAATAAGATAAAAGAAACAATAATTAAAAATATCAAAATATTTATTAAAGAAAAAAATACCCGTCAAATCAATAATTTACCGATTAACATATTTGTTAATTTTTTTTTCTATAATATATTGTTTAAATGATTGTTATGATTGTTGAGTTTTAGAAATACATAAATTGTAGAATGTAAGGTGAAAATCGATTTTTAAGTTACATGAATGATGAATATGCGAGGGCTGTCTAAATATTCCGATACCTAGATAATAGCTTTTGCTTATTTTATTTTTTAAGTATAAAAACTCATAATTTGTTTCAAAATTATTTATAAAATAATTAAATAACCTTTATATTCGTTGTTGTAAAATAACTGAAGTAGACCGATGCTTACATTGATTTGGTGAGTTTATCGAATACAATATATACACTATATGAGAACTATTTTGATTTTACATTTAAATGCAGTGCAATAAAATAGGTTAAAACCAGTTATATAATCAACGAATTTAAATTAAACATTTATCGACTTAAAAACATTTATCAAAGAATGCAATCAGCTCACGTAAACACGTGACATCAAAGCATATAACGAAGGGGTGTTAAAGAAGCATATAGAATCTAAAATGCAAGTAATTCTGCGAAATAACAAATATTAGTGATTAAATATCTATTTCAATATCAAAACATCACAACGGCGACGAAAATCAAATAAAAAATACCAGAGACATTTTTTTTTATAAATTAGACTGTATTACGTAGGTTTACGTTTACACATTGATGAAGTAATGAATAAAAGTAAAATTTCCTATGAATCTGATCGGAAAGAATTGTAAACAAATTCAAAATATAAGAAATCTAAGAACTGTAATAAAGTATTTTGTTGTGATTTGTTGAGCATTGAAAGAGAGAATATTGGAACATATGTTAACTTTATGAAATATTCGCTAAAAGGTATGTAATTATGCTATTATTTCTCGACAAGACTTTCCTCTGTCGTTGTTTACGATATAAACATCCGACTAGAACAACACTACCCCGTATATTTTGAAGTTTACATTTAACACGTATCAATAGTATAATGTTTGCTTAACTTGAAAAGTGCTGCTAGAATCCCATGTTATGTGTTGCTTTTTTTTTGCAGCATGCCGTTTTCCGGGCATACCGTATACAAGTTGGAAAAGTTTATAAAGAAATGAGCGAATAACTTTTTCATAAAGGAGACAATATGATTCTAGCAGGTTTTTTTATAAGATTGAGATGGTTTGCCTTTACTTGATATGTTTATTGTTTTGTGGAAACCGCGGGTTAGTGTTGTTCTATCTCATTTTATATTAAGGAATATATGTTAGCTATTTCCGATTAAAAACATTCATGTAATATTATGAATTTCTATAGAACAGTCAAAATAAGACGCTTAGTTGTCCATATGCTTCCTTAACCTACCCGTGAAGCAATCATAATCTTACGGCTAGTTATGCATAAACGTGGTGACCATGCCTCTTTAAACCGTTATTTACATGTAGCATTGTAATCACGTGTTTTCCAATAATAAACAATATCCCGATTCAAGTGTTGAATAATTGTTACAAAACTTAAAAAGATACATTAAAAATGAACTGTGAAAAAACACACCATACATTGCAATTTAATCAGATTTAGACAACCGAGTCATAATTCTCGACCTTTTATTTTTTTTATAGAAAAGACAGAACACAGCAGAATGTGTTTGTCTCGGATAAATATGTCTCTGAAAGAAATTTTGTCTATTCTTTTATACCTTTTAAAACTTTAAAAAAATGTGTAGTATGGAGAAAAAAGACAATAATTTATTAAATAGCCATTAAAACAAAACATCAGTATATCCACTAAAATTCTCCATCGGCTGAAGTGTTCTGGATTATGTTGCTTGGAATAAAGGTTACTTGTGACATCATGCGTAACACTGGAAAATATTCTTATGTAGCTAGTTTAAGTAGGCCGGGATAATTTAATCTATTTTTTTTAATTTCATTGAATCAATACTCTAAAGGACTGTGTAACAGACAAAGCCTATAATAACCTCTTACAAATATAAATTCAAGTGATGGATTAACAAGATCTTTCTTTGAATATAGTATTCATTGTGTTGTCTAGTAACAAGTTTCATATTTTTATATCATAAATACGATGACCCTATCTGAAGCACTGGGAGGATATCCAGATATTGATAGCTTTTTAGTGAAGACATATTTTTTATCTAATTTAATTTGAAGTTAATTTGATTGGTTTTCAAATGACGCAACACTATTAAGGTATACTATGCAGTTGCTATGCTATACTATGCTAAAATTAAAATAATTTTTTGTCTGTACGAACCTGATAATATACATTACAAATTACCTTTGAATGCAACTTTGAGGTCAAATAAATATATCACCGCTAAATATAAACAACTTACTGTTTTCCATGCACTTGTCGATATGACGCCATACTATACAAATATAGCCCGTTCATGAGGTCGATCCATAGATATATTGACTTCACAGAAAAGCATAGCGACCGAACACGAAGTGCGAGGTCGATATGCTTTTCTGTAAAGTCGATATATCTATGGATTGACCGAGTGAAAGGGCTACATTTGTTATATTATTTTCCAAAGAAGAATTTGCTTTTATACTGATAAAGCAACTTTATCAAAACAATTGATGAATTGAGTAATTTCATATTTCCTTCAATAACAACACTTTATTTTTTCAATTAAGTTTAGGTATTCCAGAACATGTTATGTTGTAATTAATGGTAACATTTGAGCAATGTCTAATTATGGGGGCAGCAGGTAATATGGCCGGGTAGTGGTCTATGACTGCAAGCCCCTGCTTCTTGAGTTCTTTTCCGATGCATTTGAATGCTTTCGTGGATTTCTTGAATTCCTCCCCCTTTACAATATTTATCTCCTTGTGTCTCTCCAAATACCGCTGTAAACCCTGTCTATACGACAGCATTGTTGACTTTTTATACATTTCTCCATCCTTTGTTCTAGCTTCCATGTAAAATTTAGCCAGCAAATCGTCCAACTTCTCGCACTGAAAATGTTCGAAGTCTCCGCTCTCGCCTTTCGACTCAAGATATTCCCGAAATAGCTTTACGGTTGTTGCTGTTACCCTGTTCGTGTTCCTTGCATCAACATTTTCCATTATTACTTTCATGTCCGCTTCATTAATAGTCGCAAAACGATCTTTCACTTTAACGTGTGCAACTTCCATCTTTGATGTTTGTTTACGCGGATTTTACCGGAAAGAGAATTTTGATTGGTTGGGATGAATCACGCCAGCAAATCAAATTCATTTTAACATTAGAGCAAAATTTCCCTAATCTATACTCAGAAAGTACAAGTCAATCCGAGTTTTTTTAAAGATTATTTTTAGAAAGTACAGGTTAATCCGCATTTTTATACTTTGACACGTGGTATCAAAGGAACCAATGATAAAATTCGTTATAATGCATGAAAATAATATTGTAAATGTTTACACACATTATGCGTAGGGAGAAGCGGATCAATTTATTTTGTAATACTTAAAATTGATTTCATAGATAAACGACGCATAAAGAACAGACATTTATTTACCATTAAATATTTGACACCGATAAGCCCATCTAAATTCACATTTAACAAAATTGTACACTTAACAAGTCTTAACAACGATTTAATTTTAAAATAATAAGTTCATCAAACGGAATAAATTGTCAGGCACTATTGACATACTTTGAAGTAATTTCCCAATCAAACTCTATTGAGGAGAACTCTGGAGAAAATGCCATCTTATTTCCTAGCATTGTATTCACTATTACATGTATTTATGAAAAGAATTGGTGCTTTTCGTGAGATCTATAGACAATATCTATGGACACAAAAAATATTACGTGAAATATAAGGGCTGTGGTTAATGTTAAATATCAAATATCTATTTATATAAGATATAACGACAAAAATCGGTTCGACTTTGGAAGCGTGTCATTGAAATAAGATATAATCAAATTTATGATCATAAGGAAAATAATTATATTAATGATAGACATTCCATGACTTTGTCCACTTTATATTATTGTCTTTGTTCAACTCCTTATTGATTATGACAAACTAAACTTGTTCAAAATCAAATCGAAAAAGTTCACAAGACAAATACAATACAGTTAAAACAACACAGTCCTTAAATAAAAACTTTACTACACCAAGTGAATGCAACAATATCATATGCACTACACCTATGTACAGATGTGCATTATGTTGGTTTTATATTTAACTAGTAATGAGGTATATTTGAACAAATAAACTAGGCTTCAAGACCCGTCACGAGGAAAAAAACCGTTTTGTTCTATATCATATAAAAAAGTCTTATATCTTGGTTTTTTTTTAAATTTAATAACAAAGTTTCTTCTATGATAGACCCGTCACGAGGAAAAAAAAAAACGTTTTGTTTTATATCATATAAGAAGTCCTACAGTCTTATAGTCAGTGAAATTAGTTATTTTTGTAGACCGTTGGTGTTATGAAGTGTTCTTGCATTGCATTAATTCGTTACAAGAAATAACGATGTCAAGGATTTTAACGTTTGATACTTTCTAAAATAGTTGGTTACATGTATGTTTGAGTCTTAATTATATTTAGCATAACAAACCTTTAGGAAAAGGTTCGTATTTTACAATTTAATAATTCACAAAGTCACCGTACCGATAAAACATTCTTCAACAGTAAAAGTGTTACGCAAACAACAGTCGATACTATATTTTATGAAAAGAAGCAAATATATCTAATTATGAACAAATAGTAACGGTTTTGAATTTGGTTTTAAATTTAATGATTGATATGTTTAGGTATCAAATTTGTGTACTGGATTATGTTGTCGATTTAATGTTATAATAGAGTTTTGATGTCACCCAAATCAAGTTAGATAACATAATCTTAAATAAACGATAAGCAATGTCAAGGCACCCATAAATATATTTCGTTTTAAATATACGACCAGTTAAGGCATTTACTACAGAAATAATAGTTTGTTTATCATCAAGTTAAAGGGAATAATAATGTTTGAGGCATTTGATAATATAGGGATAGTTCTGAACCGATATTTAAAAAAGAGATATTTGCCTCATATAGGCAAGAGCTTCAAACTGCACCGGAAACAAAAGCTGACAAACACATGTTAAAGGACACTGGTAGAGGACACTGACACCTCAGACTGAAATTGTAATTGTTAAACCTTAAGAAGAGGGACAATGGAGACTGTAATGCCCCTGATGAAAATTAACAACTTTAGATGTATGATGTTATGCATCAAGTCTATACATGTACACTTTGGGATCGGAAGCTGTTCAGAATAAATATTTTAAAGCGCACGGTGCAGAGATCTTCTACAAGATCGGATCCCTTTCGGACACAAGATACCATGCAAATTGAGATAAGGACTGACCTGTCACTGCCTCGTGCAGTCTGATCACAATCAGTTGCCGCGCATTATGCTTGTGATTGAAACGTTGGAGAGAATTCCATTATTTAATCAGGAACCAGATAAAATATGGCTGACTGTCATGGAAATCCCGAATAAATAATGTTTACAATATTGCAGGTTGAATATAATAAAAGATATACTTTATACGATCTGAACGTGAATGATTTCAGCTATTATCACTACTGTAATGAACAAACCCTTTGACTATCAAAAAACCCTGAGGAAACCCTGAGTGACCCTGAGAAAACCCTGAGAGACCCAGAGGTCGGCACTGAGGGTACTGAGGAAACCCTGAGAGACCCTGAGGTCGGCACTGAGGGTACTGAGGAAACCCTGAGAGACCCTGGGGTCGACATTTAATACGAAATATTTAAAATTACTATTTATTATTTATTATTATTTTATAAGTATTTAATGTTTGGCGTCATGTTCAATAAATATAAACATATCTACATAATGCATAGGTACAAATTTACTTTATTTCTGCAATTACATATGATCAGATTTCTACTCATTTTAACCGCATCTTTAATAAATTGTATTAAGTTAAAATTAA
This sequence comes from Magallana ariakensis, assembly GCA_020458035.1. Taxonomy (NCBI): domain Eukaryota; kingdom Metazoa; phylum Mollusca; class Bivalvia; order Ostreida; family Ostreidae; genus Magallana; species Magallana ariakensis. The sequence continues at coordinate 78,875,911 of CM035812.1, read as the reverse complement.
GGGAAAATCCAGAAACACAGATAATGAGTATATATCGTTTACTGACATGTACATTGTACATGTACACCAGTTTAACATGCGACAAGCGAGGGTCACATGTTTTACTAAATTTATTTTTTTTAAAAATTCACCATGAGCCGTTAACATTTATAGTATTCTTCCGAAATGAAATCATAGATGTCGGTCGTAAAATGTAATGTTTTTAAAAACAAAAAATCATGTTGATATCATTTTAGTTGCCCTAACAAAATATATTTGATTAATACGTATTCATAGATTCCAATTACACATACATTTCTAATTTTAAGCAAGTGAAATCTTTTGCATTTGATTTATCATATGGCATATTCTTGTACCGTATGACAAAACAATAGCATATTGTGACAGGCCGAGATTTTTAGCTGGTCGGTTTACCTCAGGTAAGTTCAGGTGGGGGTGGAGCCTATATTGAAAGAGGTGTGAAGCCCCGAGGGAAACACGCTCGCTTATGTATACATGTCTATATACACGGGGTATTAAAGTGCTCTCAACAGAGTTTTTCCGATATCGTACTTATAAAACAAATGATCGATCATTGAAATAAATATATAAATGCATGAATAACCGCGTGTGACGTGGGCAAAATCTTTCGTTTGATTAAATAAGTTTCCGACGGGATTTACTGAGAATATATGATGATGTTTTGTGCATTATACGATTATCCCACCGTACTCAAATACTAAAGCAACATTGCAACATACGCTTGTAAAACTTCTCCGATCAGCTGCTAAATTTAAGTGCACAATAATTCTACCATCTGCACATGTACCATAGTTGTCTGTACTTGTTTCTCTTCCGGTTTCGGCTCGTTAAATTTCTCAAAGAAATGCTATAACTAACAATATAAATCGTGGACGCAATATTTGAGTTTAAGTATTAATTCTCAATTAATCACAAACATCTTTATTATCGACATTACGCGATTTTGACAGACTATAGGTGACTAAAGGTGATCAGCGCATTTGGTGTGGTATATTGACCAAGTGCGAGTAAATTTTTAATTCATATCTTTTAATATTTCTTTTGGTTATAGTGGTAATAGATGGCGATTTATCGTCATGGTATCCATTAAAAGACAAAAGTTAATTGCACCATCGTCGCGAGCGCTAGACATGGTATACACAGGACGAGTAAAGGAATGTCAATCATTCTCTAACAGCCAATCTGGTGTCTCAATTTAGTTCATGGTAATTTTAAGCAATTGATAGTATTGCCCATACATAAAAACTCACGTCTTGTGCGCACATCGATCGGTTAACTATTTTAAATACTTAGACAATGAACCGATGTAAAATTATAAAACTCCATATGCTCTCTCTCTCTCTCTCTCTCTCTCTCTCTCTCTCTCTCTCTCTCTCTCTCTCTCTCTCTCTCTCTCTCTCTCTCTCTCTCTCTCTCTCTCTCTCTCTCTACGTAAATAAGGAAAATGAAACAGAACATTATATCAGAATTTCATTTTTAAGCCACTGAATAAATAAAATTATTCGATTTTGATCTCTATATATAATTGCTAAATCCCGATTTTGAGCGATCACTTTAATTTATGTACGCTGTCCTTGTTAAATAATCATTAACTCTTAATATGTTTTAATTTCCATTCAGACCCGAGCGTAATCACTTTTTAAATAAAATAAAAAAGACGATCTCTTTAGTTTTATGGTGCCGCTGTTTATTTTGATGCTACACGACATATACACAGGTGGCCAATTTTCACACCTTGCCGCGGTCACTCTGTCGCGTGTATAGTCTGAGCCTTGTCTGTTAGTTCCGAGGTTTTTTTCTTGATCCCAGACAAACAAAAGAATGTGTTGTGTACTTATACACAAAGGAGACAGTACATCGTCTATCATACACTTAACTTTTTTAGCATGGACTTCGAATCAGAATCAAGGCTTTGAAATGTGTGTACCTTTTTCGAAATTAGAAATAAATACATGATTTTAAGCACTAGCCACATCACCGCATACTGATAGTTTTAAACAAGTATAAATTATCTGTACAGTTTATATCTCAGAGAGAGAGAGAGAGAGAGAGAGAGAGAGAGAGAGAGAGAGAGAGAGAGAGAGAGAGAGAGAGAGAGAGAGAGAGAGAGACGGGGTAAGAGAGAGAGAAGGAAAGACAGAGACTCTTTTTCGAAATTAGAAATAAATACATGATTTTAAACAATGGCCATATTATCGCATACTAGTATTTATAAACACGTATAAAGTGTATGTGTACATGTGATGGAGAAAAAGAGAGAGAGAGAGAGAGAGAGAGAGAGAGAGAGAGAGAGAGAGAGAGAGAGAGAGAGAGAGAGAGAGAGAGAAATGAATTTCGTGTTTAAAATATTATAATAGTTTTAGAGTCTAAAAGGAATTGAGAAAAATTATTTGTTTCATTTAAAGCATTTTTTAAGATGTTCAATCTGTAACAAGAATTCGCTGTCTTATCTCATGGCAAATTTTGTTCTTGTCAATTAACAAAGGCAACAAACCTTACAAACGTAATTATTTAACTGTGACCTTTTATTAAAATTATGCAATTTTACACAGACCTTGGAATTCCTTTCACCTCTCTCTGTCTCTCTCTCTCTCTGTCTCTCTCTCTCTCTCTCTCTGTCTCTCTCTCTCTCTCTCTCTCTCTCTCTCTCTCTCTCTCTCTCTCTCTCTCTCTCTCTCTCTCTCTTTCTTTTAAATTGGGGGAGGGGTAGACTCATCAAAATATCTTGACAAACAAAGAAGATATTTTATTTTAATCAAATATCTTAGTTCGTTTTTCTATTAAAAGTGACCTCAGGGTATCTCAGCGTTGTCTCAGTACTCCCGATGTCGACCTCAGGGCCACTCAGGGCTTACTCAGTACCTAGAGTGCAAATCTCAGAGTCTCTCAGGGTTTCCTCAGTACCCTCAGTGCAAACATGAGGTTCTCTCAGGGTTTCCTCAGTACCCTCAGTGCCGACCTCAGGGTCTCTCAGGGTTTTCTCAGTGCCATTCAGGGTTTCCTCGGGGTTTTTTGATAGTCTCATGGTTTTTTCATTACAGTAGTGTATATTAAAACATGTAATCGTAAAGTGGTTTTCCCTGCGTTGTCAGTGGACCAGATCTGGAGTGATCCTTCTGTGCGCCTCGTGACGATCGTGGAACGAACAATGCATAAAAATAAACATAAAGATATATATATATATATATATATATATATATATATATATATATATATATATATATATTTATATATATATATATATATATATATATATATATATATATGAGTGGAATTAAGAGGTAGGATATATTCACTGATCTTTGTGAAGGAGTATACCGATATATTTACTGTGAGTGACCTGTATCTCAGGAAAGTTGGTAGTTTCTCCTGCAGCGTTGACTGTAGGGTGTTGAATAAGATATAAAAATCAATAAGGAAAATTAAAAATATCCATCAAAGAAAAGAAAACCTGTCAATCAATAGTTGCCGTTGAACATAATTGTATATATTTTTTTAAACAAAATATTTTTTTTAAATAATTGTACAAAATTGATAAATTAAACATCAATGCGTTTACACTAAGGACCTATATAATTTATGTGGTTATGTACAATTAGTGATTTTTTTTTAAAATTCAAATTATTGTTTGTGTTTGTTTAACATCCATACCAATTTTCACTACAAAGGCGATTAGAAAGGAGTAGAAATGCATTGTCGCAATAATTTCTTTACTGCCCCAGATCAATTCTAAAGTCTCAATTTAATCATTTTAAACATTATGAACACAGACTGCCGATCTATATCTACATACCTACTTTTTTCACAAGTCAAAAGAATAAAGTGGTTTCTGTTAAAAATATCTTTTTATCTGGAACGTTATTTTCTTAATTTGTCCAATTTCACCACTAACCAAAGACACATTAAAGAAAGTAACACATTGTCTGTTGTGCTTAGAGATATTGAAGCATAAGTACAATATAAGCATGCATGTGTAAATATTGCCAATGTTTCAAGAAACATTTAAAAATTTGACAAGCATCAAATATCGTCGTTGTCGTCGCGGCGGCAAAGTTGTTATCATCGTCGGTATCCTTTTTGTTGTTATTGATGTCATTGTCTTTGTTTTTGTTAACGTAGTCTCTGGTGCTGTCGTCGTTGTCGTCGCTACGGCGTTGTCGCCATCGTTATTATCGTCTATATCGTTGCTGCTGTTTTTGATGTCGTCGTCTTTGTCTGTGTTGTTGCTATAGTTGTCTCTGATGTTGTTATCGTTGTCTTAATGTTGTTTTTGTAGATGTTGTTGTCGTTGTTGAGGCTTCGTGTTGAAACAGTTCATTTTCATAAGATTACCAGTACTTATTTAATCTAAATTCGCAAACAATATACAAGAATTAATAATAGTTTTATAATTTGACAGTTTAAACTAGATTTCTTAGTAACAAGCAAAATGCCAAATTGATGTAACGTGTAACTTACAGAAACATTTCTTCAACTGAATTTAAATCTACAAATGTTTTGTTTTTGTTTGATAGCCACATTTAAAGTTATAGTGTACTTTGAATGTTTGTGAAATTAAGTGTCTCATTACATCGATAACACTGTATATTTCTTCCGCAATAAATGGCCATGACAATCTAACTCCAGGCAATGTTTTAATTCTGCGTTCACTAACAACAACGTGATGACTCTTGACTAAACCCTTGTATCACTGACACACTTTCTATCCCACGACGTTATTAATGTTCCATCATAAAAATGAAAATATAATATTTACAAAACATACATATTGTTCACAAATGTCATTATATTGGACTAATTGTCTATTCAATAAGTCGCTTTTACACCTTCAAATGTTCAAACAACTTTTCCCTTTTTATATAACATCGGTTTTTTTACGTCACATTTCGAAGTCAATATCGCAGAACCTGTTCTGTGTCCGGCCTCACCAACATTTGAAGCATCGACTGCTTAAAAAAAATTGCTTCTGAATCCAATACTTTATATTTTTTTCCAAAAAGACTGCTTGACTTTAGGAGTGCCGATGATATTTCGTCAGATAAGCTTAATTAGGCCGGGTATGTAAGCTGAGGAACATGTACGTGCGGGTGGAAATGAGCAGGCCGGACCTGGAGAGTACCGGAAGAGATAGTTCAATGAGAGTTTTAAGGTCCGAATGGCGAATGTTGCTCTTAATTCGTACAGCGTATCAATGTCGAAGTGGATAATACACCGGATAATATCATTAGCAACCAAAAGGGTATTGCTTCTAACCTAAATAGGATGCTGGTTGATTTTAATAGTGGCCGTTTTTCCATTTTAAACATTATTCTAGGAGTCTACCAAAATGACATCAGTTAATAAAAGAAAAAAAGACATGTGTCTCAAATTAGTTAGGCGCCCTCAAAACGAATTCGGGAACGCACTGCTCTTCACTTCATTTTCCCAACTCATCAAGAGAGGCGAGATATTATGTAGTTGTATTTTAATGAATTGTTTTAGTTTCAATTAATGTTCATGTTCTTTAAGTTTTGCGCACATTGACATGCAGAGTCGATGGTTATTGTTTTGATGTTTAGGTCAATCAGGTTTAATGTCTTTTGTGTAGGCTCCACAGGGTGTATAGAATGATATCGGCCAGTGTGACCTCAGAACTGGGTTCAATTGATAAAAGTATGTGTAATTGCGAGACATGTATGGAAACGTATATGATAAAAAGTGTTCCTCAGTCGGTCACACAGCCTGGGTAAGTGACAGTGGTAGTGATGGTGGTGACTCATAACAAAAGAAATTTAAAGGTTCTCGGTTCATGACCGTGACTGGGCCTACCTACAAAACAACCATTAGTATTTAGAGCAGATACTAAGAGGTACTTTATCTTTTATATCTTTTAGCAGCAGTTGGTAGTCAAGCTTGATTTTGGTTGCCTCGATTATTTATGGTTAGCCAAGACAATAGTTGATTAGGATATGAACCGTGTATAATGCACCTGATATATACCTTTTTACGGGGAATGATTAAAGGTCACTGTGACCCCTATTGTAGGTGAGACATCAGCGATGAATAAAAATACCATTCATAAATTGGGATTCATGATGTTCTACACCCAGTCTATGCAGGGACACTTTGGACACAAATGCTGCTCGGAATTATTTTGAAAGCAAATAAACACATGAACTGTAGTGTGCTCTCGTGAGAAAGTAAAATGCTAAAGTATCAAGCCCGGGTATATCCGGCTTGTGCAGAAGCATCTCCTTCTAGAAATACTAAAGAGTGATATGCATTGCAGGATATGGACAAAAATCACATCTATAAAATATTTGTTTAAACATTGATAATATGAGAGAGACGCTTCGCAGCTAGGTTAAGGTCGCCCATGGATTACCGTATGAAATAAATGCACTAAAAACAGACTTAATTTCAGACAAAGTTTACAAACTCATCCAAATATGGCAATGATAAAGTTTATACATCACTATGTTACTACCGATCTCCCCTACATTTTTCACCGGAACACAGTCACCGCATCAGCTGTTTATCACGTGATACGCTAAAAATAGAGCAGCTACATATGACTTCATTTATTGCAAAAGTTCAACGATATACGAATGAAATATTAAATTGTTGTTTATATCACTTAAAAGAAAATTAATTGCTTAATCTAAAAAGTGCTGGGAGCAACTATAGCAGTACCAGCAACATGCTTAACTTTAGCACTGATCGTTCAAGTTTGAGAAATTTTGTCGATAACTGAGTCAATTCACATGTCAAAAAAATGTTTTCTTTCAAGCTACAACTTGCTCCCAGCACTTTTTATAATCACTGGTATTTGATGAAAATAAAAAAGTTAAACACAATCCTAAGAATTGACGGGATATCGTTGAACTTTCGCAATTTTAGACAGATATATATGATTTTATGCAAATTAGCCGATTTTCAAACGCGCTGATGATCAGGATCAAGGGCAGATAATCTGGCGTTGTGAAGCGCGGAAAATGTAAAGATTTATCTTGATAATCGTTGGTTTTTCCTTATCTGCACATTTCATTAACCTTTTGAACCTTTCAATTCGTAAAGTACACAGGAATATTATCAATTTATTATTTTTTGTTCATTTCAAACATAATGGAGTGATTAATTCCTCAATGCACCAGAACAGAATCAGATAACCACATGCGCGGATCTAAGGTCTGGGGTGGGGGCTGGTTTTCTATAAATGTCTTCCTTATATAACTTCAGACTAATTCAAGTGTATAGATAACAGGCTAAAGAAAAGGAAATAAGAAGCCAGATCCACGTAGGATCGATTTTGAAAGGGGGGGCAGACTCATCCAAAAATTCTTGACAAGCCAAAAAAAAAATTAAATTTTTTTACATACTCTCAAAACAGTTGGGGGGCAACTCCATGATAATTTTTTTCTTTATATGTAAATTAAAGAAAAATGTTTTCGGTGAGAAAAAGCGAGGGGACCAGCCCCCCCCCCCCCAAATCTTATACTACATGCCTGCTTTAATCCACCCCTGCTTTTTAAATATGTAATTTGATATTGTTATGAATTGTTCATGCGCGGATCTAGAGGAGGGGTCAGAGAGCTCCCAACCCCCCTGGAAAATGAAACTGTATTAAATGTACACAGTAAAATCATTGCAAATATGCCTCAGACCCCACCCCCCGGCAATCACAATCATCCTTCGGACCCCCCCCCCCAGAAAAATTTCTGGATCCACGCATGGTGTCTCTCCCTCGATCAATATAAAGTAATCTTGCATATAAGAGTATCTCTACCATAAAGTCAGAATATTTTTTTCATCACATTAAGATACACAATTCTTTTAAAGACACACTGAACCCCATATTTGTCTAGATGAATAAAATTGTAATAAAAATAGTGCATATGATATCAAATGAATACAAAATAAAGAAAACAATATATTATGTCATTTTATTGAAAAACAAAATTTCAAAACTCACAATTGTAATTTTTTTAAACAGCTTTAATTTTGTTTTTAATAATGTCTTAACACATTCAAAATACACCAAAGCATGATAATGAGCACTTTTTTATCAATCATGTTTTTGCATTATCACATTAATTTTTCATTAAATAGTCTGTAGAACACAGGGAATATATGGGTAGGGATGACAGGCTAACCTCAAGAGTTGAAACCACAAGAATAGACCCGCAAAACCCATGTCGCCAGGTGGTAGCAGAAGTCCATGATGGGCTGAAATTAAAATTAAAAAAATCAATAGGCTGTGGGAACATATGCATAGAAAATACATTAATATTTGTTAAAAAAAATACACTGACCATGCAGCGTTATAAGTATAACAACATGCGCGGATCGAGCAGCGGGAAGTTTTACGACCCCCCCCCCCTCCCCGGTAAATAAAAAAATTAATTTACATTGTAAAATTATCACAAATATGCCTCGGACCCCCATGAAAAACACAATTACCCTTCGGACACCCCCCCCCGAAATTTTTTTTTCTGGATCTGTGCATGTGACAAGATAGCAGTACAAATATCAAACCAAATATCTTAGGTATAAACTATTAACACATATAAAATTAAGAGAGAGAGAGAGAGAAAGAGAGAGAGAGAGGGGGAGAGAGATCAGAGAGAGAGAGAAAGAGAGAGAGAGAGAGAGAGAGAGAGAGAGAGAGAGAGAGAGAGAGAGAGAGAGAGAGTCTGCTTTACTCAAAGTGTGATAGTAAATATTTATTTTCTTTTGATATACAGTATATCTCTTCTCGAAATAATCTTTTACTAAATTATAATTCCATTAGTTTCATATTTTTTTCTATCAATGAACTGTCCATAATGTCACACATAAACTGATGTATCTGAGCACAGTAACAATCCAACATACACATGTATTTGTTATCTCAAAATTGTTTGTATACAATGTACATGTACATGTGCTATGCATGGAAACTTTACCGAGAAATGAATCAATATGTATTTACATAAAGATTAAAAAAATCCTGAAAAGACTGTATTATGAATATCAGGGAACATAAATACCCTAAAATTCGAAAATACATAAATAAATTGTAGAATAGCATGTAAGTTTTACATTGTTTAATTAAAAATAATCTGCTGTTGAGGAAATGTATATGTTATTGTATGCATGTACATGTGGATCAGGTAGTGAATAATAACAAACCAGGTCAGTTTCAAGCTTGTGCCCCTTGAATATTATATAGCCACTATGCAGTCTGGTCTAAAGCGGCCGAGTCTGGCCACCAAAAATGTTGGATGTTACTGGTTGGAGTTTATTATCAGATTATTATGAAGCATTACTGCACATATTTAACACATGAAATATATTTAATCATATAATTTTAATGCAGCACATACAAATATATGTACATGCAAATCTTTCTGAATTTTTATTTCATAAACACAGCCATGGAAGACAATATGCTACAATATTGTTTTATTAAAATTAAGTAAAGAAATCATGATGCATACATGCACATGATGTTTAGATCATTCTACACTTGTGTACCATGGGACCCCACATGTTTACAGTGTATCCTATTATGGTGTGTATGAAATAGTCCAATAAAAACTAAGACACACATGTACATACAGTATGTATATAGCAAAATAACAAATAAGAATTCAAAACAGTGTTATAAATATATACTGTAAGCACAGATCCAGCAAAATGAGTTATATCATCTAAGATTCAAAATTTTACTGAAGTGCAAAACATGTGTAATCACCATGAAAACATGCATGCACTTTGTACAGCATTCTACAATTATGTACCCTGGGAACCCCACCTCTTTCAAGTGCAATGTTTACAGTGTCTGGTGTGTAGTTCAATACACAAAAGAAATAAATGTATAGCCTAATTAGACATAAGAATTGAAAACAGCGAAGATGGGCAAAACAACACGTGTGTAGGTACACTGCATGGACTGAAAAGAGCAAATGTTTTGAAAAGAAAAGATCAACACGACATATCCTGTATTAAAACATACCTTTATTATCTCATAAACGATGGTTGAGCTGCATTTTCCACTCTCGGCGTCTTGCAGGCCATGCATCTTATGAAAATGTTTACACACCGCTGTCAGCTGTTCGCAAACAAAACATGGCGAGTGAAAGCGCTGTGTTGACGCCGATGGTAAGCAAACGACAATGCAATTTTAAGAAATAAACGCCTTTAGTCACAGATTTCCGATTCAAAATTGTTTAAAATAAAATTCAAAATGATTATTTAAAGCAATCAATCGATAAATTTTAAGAGCGATCGCTTTACCATATCGAAAGTAAGAAAAAGATGAATACATGAATAATGGGCTGAGCTAACGTCATGAAATGTCACGTGATATTCATGAGGTGAAATCTATGGGAGGCCTTAACCTAGCTGCGTTTTCCTGCTTAGTCAGTACGGTGGGGTAATCCTTTTTTTACGCTGGGTGGCGGAGGATATAAAGGTAAATCATATGGACATAGCCTAAATCCCGGAAAATCTCCAAAACAATGCACCAGTAGTGTAAGAGATGATTCATTGAGCCTTGTGAGGGAGTAAATGAGTATCTGGATCTGTGAGAGAGTCGTTCGTTTATGTTAATTTGTTGACAGGGAACGAGAATCAAAAATCAAAAGCAAGGGGAAAATATCATCTGTGAACCCTGTTGTTTTTTTGTACACTATCAATGACAGTCGTAATGTAATTTTTATTCAAATATTGTGCTTTTGCTCTGAATACGGTTTTTAATGAATGTGTGTGATTAAAACCAAGTTTTGTAGTGAATGTTCAAAGCCTGTGTACATTTTCAAATATATTTACAACACTTTATCTGGAAAGAGAATTTTAAAAAATAGAATTTGTTATAAAATGAAACAAGTCAATGATTTTTATTCTTGAGACTTTAAAGGATTAAAAAAATCGATATTAAACTAAATTTCCTCTTTTTGGTAAACGTCAATAAGTGATTTTGGGTTTTTACCGGCAGCGGAGAAAGGGTCTACATTTTTAATTCTTTTTTGTAGTGTATTTTTCATTCACAATGCATGACCATCATATATATTACACACTTTAATTTAGCGTTTAAATTCCATTATTTAATATAATGAAGATAACAAGAATGTGCAATTAGAATGAAAACAATTAAAACAGTATCAATAAAATAAGGAAATCAAATATATGATTTCAAAACACACAAGCCTCACATACAAAGTATATAATCGATCAGAAGTACACAGTTATTTCATGAAAAGAAGAGAACCTAAGCCGAGTAGCGTCTCATGCATGAAATGCAATGTGCTCCTAAGGAATTCCATTAACAATATAGTCCTTTTCCACTATTATCACGTGCTTGTCGAAAACTGAAAGATCCCATAATACCATTGATCATGTTAACCTGTACATACATGATACCTTAAAAAAAGAAAATCAAATTTTTGTGCATTGATCTGATGCACAATAATGGTGATTTGATTGCCTTATACCACTGATAGAAAAACAGAGAGCAGTGTAAAACAGATATAATCTTACTGTTCTGGAAATATACCGAAGTAAAATGATTGCTTATGTCCGTGAACAATGTTTCATAAAAGAACAATAATGTTAAGCTTTACAAATTATTGCATAATGAGTAGAATCATAAAATTAAATGATGTCATTATTCTCAATTTAGGACGTCGAAATAAAATGAAATACTGATCGTGGTTAAAAAAAAAGTAAACGGTACGAAATGTCCATAAATAAATACATTAGTTTGTTTAAAAAATTAATATATAAAAAGTCTTTTGGGAAATTAGTTGGTTTAATATATATATATATAGATATATATATGAAATATAAAACTTCCGTCTATTAGGAAATATCATGGTAATTTCGATTGATGTTATACTGGAGAGAACGGTCTGTGAATCTCTTCGAGGAAATGATTGTCATTACAAATTCAAGGTGACCCATGAAAATGTGTTTATATACGATAACATTATATTGCAATTCATATCATGGTTATACAAATGAATGATTAAATGTTTTTTTTTCTTGCACCAATAAAGTATAATAAAATATTTAAAATTGCTGCGTTAATTAGTAAATTAATCGACAGATAAGATTAAATCATAAATTAAAAGGTACCCGAAGTCTATCTTATCTGACTATGTATTTCATATATTTAATTTACCTTTAAATTTAAATAGCATCAATATCAATATAATGCATTATATCCATTTAGGGACATAGGTTGGAACCAGATAACAAGGATCGACAACAACACCTTTGATGGGCTATCACAGCTGCAGACACTGTAAGTGCTGTTACTTTTGTTGCCAAATACTTTTTTTTTGACATGAAATACGACATGTGTAGAACTAATGAATTAACAAGCCCAAAAGTGAAAATAAGGCGTCAAAACAGACATGCAATTAATTAGCCTTAACATGATTTTGAAGAAATAAGGATAATGCTAACAAAAGTACTAGCCAGTAGCTTACAAAATGATTTAACATATATCAAAAACAGAACGTGTGTATGATAACGAATTCAAATAATTTTTTTATCACTTTCAGATATTCAGTCAATGACAATAATATGACCACTACCTCCCCTTAAAAGAACAAAAAATAACTATCAATTTAAAGTTGTATTTTTTTAAATTAAAAAACAAATACATATATTTCCGGCAAATATGTAACATAATAATATAATATACCAATAACGACTGCATAGATAAAAGAAAATACACAAAAATATTCAATAATTTTGAAGGTAACAAAACATGAACAACTCTCTTTATCACTTCTGCAAGACGTTTCCGATGAACTTTATACTACCCATTATATTATCCAACATAGATGAAGTGTAAACGCACTGAAAACATTTGCTATTTCCTAGTTTCAAACTACGTTTTTCATTTTCACAACCATCGAAACGCTATTTTTTTTAATCGTAAGAAAATCCTAAAGTTACGAAGTTATAGAAAACACTTTGTATCAATATTTTTTTAATCCAGAAATATTCCTTTTTTTTCTTTAAGCATCTGCATTAAAAAAAGCGATTTTCTTATTTGAAATAAACAAATTTTATCGAATATTGAAATTATCTTTGAATATATCACAAACCATTTCTATAATTTACATTGATATGCAGGTTTTACAAAATTCTATATCTGAAGGTTTTAAAACAAAAAAAAACCCCACAAAAACATACGAATCTAGAGTCAATGAGTGTAAAATCTTAATTAAATCGTACGCATATTTTAATTTCTTTCTGTTTTTTTATTCAATACACCATTGAAGTAAAAATGTCTTCAATGTTTACAACTTTTGACAGTGTTTGCAGGGGCTTTTTTTAAAAACAATGTGATAATTTGCATTTTTTTAAATGTCGTACACTGTATTCTACATATAACAATTGCCATCGTATGCGTCTCTTGCTTTTTATGTTCAGATAAAAAAAATGGACTTCTGACCATCCTCTCCCGCGAATGCGTATAACATGAGGATGCAACTTTTCAAAGATATTATTTAAATCACCTACCTCTGGTTTACTGTGAGAGAATATTTAACGAAAACCAATGTGTATTCGTCTCCTAACACTACATATTTGGCTAAATAACTTTCACCTTCATTTTATCATCTACAATTGTTGAATAATATCATGATTCATTATATTTTACACCTATTAAAATGTTAAAGAACATTGTCCTACTAAAAGTATCACAACCTTTACTGTTTAATTTTGAAGAATCACCAATAGTCCACATATCTATGAGATGTTCTCATGATTTGTGGATAAAATCGGTCTTCGGGAGACAGTAGGACTCTAGAATGTTATATATATTTGAGTCTAAAGTTAAAAAAAAACCTGTACGTCAAAGGTCTGAATTAAAGGATTGTTTACACGCTAATGAACAAAATACATACTTCTAGTATTAAATATATTATAAGCATGGATGTCAATTTTATCCAAAGAAGCAATCCCGCCATCCTAAGACGCTGTTACGTAAAATTTAGTGTATGCAGAAGGTTGTGGATGATTAGTTGTGACCTACAATCAATGCAATAGTTAGTTAGGTACCAGGATGGGTTCTAATTATTGAAACTGAGGGCATATATATAACATATTTGTGGCAGTGTATCCTGGTGTATTTATCTTTATTTCTCAGGTTTTTATCAACAATTGTTTTTTTTATAGGCCATCAATTCTCACTAGGTGTTACCGTTAGTTTTTACTATATAGTGTTGTGTTGTGCATATACTATTTAGACAAAGTGCATGCACAACACAACGTTTTTGTTATTATTAAGTTGCATGGCTGTTGTATACTGATTTGCCCTGCCTAGTAGCTCTGATGTTTGAGTGTTGTCTAGTCCCTAAATATAATTATCAGAATAGCAAAGGTTAGCTCTTTTAAATGATTTATTGATTTTGATTGTTTATTTAACAAATTGCTGTACAATCATAAAAAAAATCAACAAACGCTTCTGCATTTTTTTCAAGAACTGATGCACGATTGTCCTAACCGAGAAAACTTTAATCGAGTTGTTTAGCAGACAAAATATCATAGATTTTTTCTTGTACATGTTTAGATAAGCGTCATAAAGAAATGTTTTTATGATGTCTATGAATCAATTCCCCAAACCAATTTAAATAATATATGCAAAAGTTTATCAGTACCGGGAAAGTTGATTTCAACGATTTTTGATTGATATTGAGACATTGAAATTTCCAATAAAAATTAACAATTTGAACGTAATAGGACAACGAACAAGCAATATATTTAAGTTTTAAAAAGCGTCAAGAAGAAAAGATAAGAACAAAAAGAAATAACAACACAGTTAGTACAAGGTCTTTTGTAGAAAACGGAAAACCTTAAAAATGGATTGCGAAAAAATACACACATTGCAATTCAATTAGATTGAGAATAATTTCTCGACCTTTACTTTTGGACAACGCAACAAAATGTGTCTGTCCCGGATAAATGTGACTTTAATTTTTTTTTTGTCTATTTTAAACTGGATGGGAAATAGTCAACGTCATAAAACTATATTTCTAGTACAGGCCATACTAATGACGAAAATAAAACTACCATACGCAAAGAATCCTCCCTCTATGAATTGAATTTTAATGTTCAATACCTTTTTTGTCAGATGAAATCAATGATAAGATTTATCCGTCAATTTTAATGACATATTGTAATGCTCAGTTCTTGATATTAAAAATATCCTGAATCTAAAATTATTGTGTTTATTTAGGATACTAAGTGGTAATCAGATAATCAAATAGTACACATTATGGTAAACACCTTACCTTATAATTTCTTACAATCAAGATCTAAACAACATGTCCACCGATATCAATTTGTTTTAACCCATATATATATATATATATATATATATATATATATATATATATATATATATATATATATATATATATATATATATATATATATATATATATATATATATATATATATATATATATATCCAATAAATCATTTTAAAAATATGTCGTATGGAGAAAAAAGACAACGTTTTATTAAATAGCTATTAAAATAAAACAGCAGTATATCCAATGTAATTCACCATCGGCTGAAGTGTTCCGGCTTATGTTGCTGGGAGTACAGATGTACCCGTGACATCATGCGTAACACTGGGAAAATATTCTGATCTGCTAGCTTAAGTAGGCCGGGATAATTTAATCTATTTTATTCTAAACACATTTTATCGATACTCAAACGGATTTTGTAACGGGCAAAGCCTATAATACCCTCTTACAAATTCAGTCAAGTAGTGAATTAACGATATATTTCTATCAATAAAGTATTAGTCAAGTATCTGACTATCATAAATAATTAGTAGAGAAGTCAGTTGCAAATGGGACCCGTATAAGACTGTCCCGTATTGAAAGTGTCTTATTTATTTAATATATTAATATTTTTAAAAAATTGTAGCACCCGTTTGCACTAGGAATTTTCAATAGTTTTTGAATCATGTTTAAAAAGTTTGATTTGTTTTGTTGTCTAGAGGATAGTCCTAATAATGCTAGCTTTAATAGTCAAGTTTTTATCTGATTCAATTCGAACTTAATTTTATTGATTCTCAAATGACGCAGCACTGCTAAGGTATGCTATACAGTTGCTATGCTATACTGTACTAAAATTAAACTAATTTTCGATTTTTGTCTGTACGAACCTGATAATCTACATCAAAAATTACATTTGCATGCAACTTTGAGGTAAAATAAATCTTGCACCGTTAAATATAAACAACTGACTGTTCGCCATGCTCTTGTGGATATGACGTCAAACTGTAAATGTTGACACCTATTATGCGTAGGAAGATGTGGATTAATCTATTTTTTAAATATTAAAAATTCATTTCATTGATAAACGACGCATAAACTACAAACAATTTGTTTTACCATTAAGTCCTATACATTATGCTTGTTTTAATCCAGCATGTAAATATTTTTTAGACCACATATTAATATTTTTTTTAATGCCTAATTAATTAAAAATGTTACTACTATGTTACTACTATGATGGACTCTATAAACTGACTTGAACAATATGTAAAATATTAAGCGAACGTCATATAAATTTCAACAGGATGTTATTTATTTGATGTTTATTATCTTTAATGAAACATATATTCTAAACAACGCAGCATCACCTTTTAGCATGTAAAAGATAATAGGTAGAATTCATTAATATTTATTTATAAATTTAATTCAAATAAGGGAATACCCTTGTGCTAATGAAATCTGTTTATGACCTTCATTCGGGAGAAATAGCTACACATATCACGTGACTGTAAATTCATAGGAACACCC
Source organism: Magallana ariakensis (assembly GCA_020458035.1). Taxonomy (NCBI): domain Eukaryota; kingdom Metazoa; phylum Mollusca; class Bivalvia; order Ostreida; family Ostreidae; genus Magallana; species Magallana ariakensis. The sequence goes on along the minus strand of CM035812.1, from coordinate 78,859,094 downwards.
TAATTGTGATCGAAAATGACATTTTCTGTGCTGTTTTAATTAATATCAAATTTAAATCATAATATAATAACTTTACACGAATATATTGTAATAATGGTTGCATCGATTTATGGACCTTTAAATCCGTTCATGCTTTCATAGTACACAGTGATGCGTTAGTGGGTATCAGACAAAGTCTATATAAAGCGTCTTCCAAATACTAAGTCCAGTGGTTGAATTACAAGACATTTCTTTGGAGTATACCATTAGTCAAAACTATAACTATGATAGCCAGTTAGTAGAGCAGTTAGTCGAAACTAGGGCCCAAATAATGATATCCAGTACGGGGATTGTCTACCTTATCTTTTAAACATTTATTTTAACACCATCTAAGGGTATAAGTTTCCATTTGTGGTTGGATATATGATGTCTAATGATATGTATTATTTTTTACGTGATGTAAAACGATTTGATAAAAAAGATAAAGGTGCATCAAACGGAAAAAAATTTTCAGGCAATTTTGAAAAAATTGAAGTAATTCAGTTTCATATTTCTTCCTCAACTTCTTTACGTCCTAACATTATTATCACTATTACATGCATATGTGGGAAGAATTGGTGTTTTTTGTGAAATCTATAGACATTGTCTATGGACAACAAAAATATTACGTGAAATATAAGGGATGTGGTTAATGTTAAATATCAAATATCTAAACATATCAGATAGAATGACAAAACTGGAAGCGTATGATTAAAGTAAGAGATAAAGAAATTCATGATCAGAAGCAAAATAATGAAATACGTTCCATGACTTCGTCCACTTGATATTATTGTCTTTATTCAACTACTTATGGTTAATTACAAGCTAAACTTGTTCACATTCCAATCAAAAAAGTTCTCAAGACAAATGCAGTACAGTTAAAATAACCCATTCCTTAACAAAAACTTTACTACAACAAGTAAATGCCATAATATCTTATGCACTACACCTATCGCGGGTAAGTTAAGGCTGCCCGATTGATTTCACAGCGATGTGTAGAAAGTAACTTGTCTGTACTTCATATTTAACTTTGACGTCACGACCTGCATTCGATCCTTTCAATCGTTCTTAGGAAATGTATCGTAGCGTATTAAGTGAATCTTATTGAACATTAAAAAACCGCTTGATTCCTTTACATAGACGCTGTTGTAAATACTATATTGAGATTATATTCAATATTATCAATATTGAGTATCAACAAATCAGCAGTTTTAAAGCTTCGTATTAGGTAAATAATTATTTATAAACTAATGGTTTTGAGACTCCCCCTGCTATGTGTAAACTAAGAAATTGAGATAGTTATATGCATGTAAAAAACAGCTTGGCGCAAGTGAAAGATCGATACAATCTTAGCATATTTTATGTGATATTGGGAGAGAAAATAAGTATCAATGTGAATCATGCTAGGGGGAAACTATCAACTGACCCAGTTTTGTATAAATCGAGTTTAAAAGGTAAATATGTGCCTAATTTCGATGATGGTGCGACATCTTTTGACAATATTTTAAATAAACGAAATATTTATATGAACCCCAAGCAAGAACTGCAAAATACGTTACTTATGAAAGGATTTTTCATAAAAATATTTTTCATTTAATGTCATTTATCACTTGCGCCGATGCGATTTATATAGATTATTTGCAGTGTTAAGATACGCATGTCACGTGCTTAAGAAGAACACATGACATCACAAAAATGCATCAAATGTAGTGTTGGATATCGCTGTTAATTCATGCAATAAGAATTTAAAGTAATTCGTTCGGTTGAAGTATTTTTTCGATTATCAAAATAGTATTGTTTTCCGATATAAATTTAGCTTCGGACAGCCTTAACATAGATGCGATGTGTTGTAATAACTAAAAATAAGATATATTTAAACTAATAAACTAAGCTTCAAGACCCGTCATTCACGAGGGAAAAAAACCCAATCGTTTTGTTTTATTTTATATAAAAAAGTCCTTCATGTTGGTTGTTTATATTTAATAACAAGCTTCTTCTATGGTGGAATAATCTTTGATGTAATTTCCATGTTTTGTTTTTTCAGATTAACATGAAAGCTTTTATAATCAGTGAAATAAGTTATTTCCGTTAAAACGTTGGTGTTATGAAATGTTCTTGCATGGCGTTAATTCGTTACAAGAAATAGGGATGTCAAAGATTTTAACGAATGATACTTTTTTTAAAAATTGGTTGCATGTATGTTTGAGTCTATATCAAACCTTTATATCAAAAGTCTATAACAAACCTTCAGGAAAAGGTTTGTATTTTACAATTTAATAATTCACAAATTCACAAATTCACAGTACCGACAAAACAGTAAAAATTTTACACAAAAGGCAGTTGATTCTATATTTTATAAACAATAAACCTTATATAACTGATTACGAATGGAGAGTAATGATTTTAAATTTGGTTTTAAATTTAATGATTGATATATTTAGGTATCAAAAATATGTACTTGATTATGTTGTCAATTTATTGTTGGTGTAATGAGCTTACTTACATGAAATTAGCGGACAAATTTCAACGCAAGACACGACCTGAAAAAAAGAATATACAAGATATTTTATGTCACCCAAATCAAATTACATAACATAGTCTTGAATAACGATAAGTAATGTCAGCCATAAATATATTTCGTTTTAAATATAAGATGAGTTAATACATTTACTAAAGATATAATCGTTTGTTTATCATCAAGTAAAATAGAATAATATTTTTTTTTAATTTTTTTTAGTAATCGTACAAAAAGGATGAATTATAGATGAGTTTTATTTGTGAGATGTGTTTGCACAAAGGACGTATACAATATACGTGGTTATGTACAACTGGTCATTTTTAATTATTCAAATTCTTGTTTTTGTTTGTTGAACATGCACGACAATTTTCACTATATAGGCGATTAGAAAAGGGTATAAATAGATTGTCGCAAGAATTTCCTTGAAGCCCCTGATTTTTTTATGATTAGGCTCAATTTAATCATTTATAACATTATGAACACAAAATGCCGATCTATATCTACATATCAACATTTTTACAAGTCTAAAGAATAAAGTATTTTCTGTTAAAAGTATTATTTTATCTGGAACGTTATTTTCTGAATCTGTTCAATTTCACCAGTAACCAAAGACACTGTAGTCAGTAAGCACATTATGTTTTGTGCTTATAAATATCGAAGCATTACTGAGCACGCATGCGTCAATATTGCCAATGCTTCAATAAATGAATCAACATTTTTCAAGCATCAAAGTCGTCGTTGTCGATTTATTCATCTTTATTATCGTCGATATCCTTATTGTTGATATTGATGTCATCGTCTTTGTTTTTGTTATCGTTGTCTCTGATGCTGTCGTCGTTGTTGTTGTCAAACATCACGTGGCGGCATTGTCGTCATCGTAATTCTCGTTGATATCCTTGCTGTTGTTGATTTCGTCATCTTTGTCTGTGTTGTCATCGTTGTATTAATGTTGTTATCGTTGTTGTTGTTTTTGTGGCGTTGTGTTAAAAACAGTTAACTAAGTTCTTTAGATAAGATGAGCAGTTCTTAATTAATCTAAATTCGTAAACAATATACAGGAATTAATAAAAATCATATAATTTGACAGTTTAAACTACATTTCTTACTAACAAGCACAATGCCAAATTGATAGGACATGTAATTTATAGAAACATTTATTCAACTGACTGAAAATCTACCAATGTTTTGGTTCTGATTTAAAGCCACATTAAAAATAATAATGTACTTTGAATACTTAATGTTTATGAAAATAAGTGTGACAGTACATCGATAACACTCTATATTACATTTGCAGAAATGTCTGTGAGATCTAGCTCCAGGCAATGTTTTTACGTTCACTAACAACCACGTGATGAGTCCTCTCTTGTATCACTGACAAACCTATCCCACGACGTTTTTTATATTCCTAGCAATCACAATGATGAAAATATATTTACAAAACATATATAGTGTTCACAAATATCATTATATTGGAATAAGTGTCTATTCAATATGTCCTTTTTTCTACTTCAAATGTTCAAACTGCATTTTCCTTTATATATAAGATTGGCTTTTGTTTTGTCACATTTCCAAGTCAATATCCCGGAACCTTTTCTGTATTCGCATTGACCAAAATTTAATGCCTCCCCGCCTAAAAAATCGCTATAGGCTGCTGTTTAATTCAAAGTTTTGCCGAATTTTCCCAATTTTGAACATTATTCAATGAGTCTACAAGAATGTTATTAGCTAATAGAAGTAGAAGAACATGTGTCTCATATTAATTAGATGCTTCAAAGAATAACATAGGAGGCACTCTTTACTTCATTTTTGCTACGCGTCAAGAAAGACGAAATAGTATGCAGTTGTTGTTAATGATCTGTTGCTGTTATAATTGATGTTGATGTTTTGGGCTTTTTTTTTATTTTATTGTTATTTTCATAATTATTACAAGGAATTGAAGAAACAAAGCAAGTATTTATTGGCACTCACACACCCTTTCATACACTTGCATACATAAATATCAGAAACACATTCTAATTGTTGACAGGAAAATTAAAGTTCAAAAATATTTTTCCAGTTTGACCGTTGTTTGAAAATTTTTAACATTTAACATTATATAAATAGTGCCTGTTTGGGAGGGTACCAGTTGAAATTGACACCCCGAGAAAACCATTGTCAACCGACGCGAAGCGGAGGTTGACAATGGTTTTCGAGGGGTGTCAATTTCAACTGGTACCCTCCCAAACAGGCACTATTTATTTTATTATACTGAATGTCTTAATTTTTATAGCAAATTTTACTGCTTTCATATAGAAAAGACGTGAATTCTACGGCGAACCGTACGCGCATAATTAACGCGCATGTAACAATTCGTTCTATCGGCCCGTTGCTAAGCGTGCGAGGGAGAGAGAACGGATTGTCAACTGCGTCTAAACCAATCAGATTGCAGTATTTAACATGAAAGTATAATAAGATTTAATAGATACGTATCTTACAACCTTATATTTGAAAAAAAGTTATGTTGTAGTAGCCCCTTTAAGTTAGGGATCTTTTTTGTTTTAGGTTAAAAATATACTGTTTGGTATACAAAATTATAAAGTTTACAACTTTGTTACCCTGATCTAGAGGTTCATGTTGTTTTAGTTCTATGCACATTGAAATGTAGGTTCGATGGCTTATGTTGTAATGTTTATGGTGAAAATACACACTTGGTAAAACTCTGTATATATGTGATATGAGCTAACAATTTGCAGTTTGGGGATAAAAAATGATTATCTAAAAAAATCAATTCAATAAGTAACAACAAAAGCCCCTGTGGGATTCGAACTCGGGATGTTCGGATCACAAACCCAACACGTTATTCACTCGGCTATGGAGTAGGTTACATGTTGCCGTCGATACAATCCTTTTAATAAAACGACGTGTTTCGATCAGAGGTCAGCCATTTTGTGATGATGTGTTTTTTAACCTTAAGTCAGTCGGGGTTTACGTATTTGGCTTAGGCTCCACAGGATGTATGGAATGTTAAATACAAGTGTGACCTCACAGCTGGGTTTTAATAACCGAGCGCAGCACCAGGCGGGAGAAGCCCGCCCCGCGAAGCGAGGATTAATGGTAACACGTATATACGGAAATTAGTTAAAAATGAGTTGAATCAGGGGTACTAAGGGCCAAACAATTTTCTTCCAGCCCTGGGCGCCGTCATTTTGGCCGCCATTTTGTTTTGAAAATGTTAGCTGAGTTATTAAATAACTTGCGCTTATCGATGTTTATTACCCCTAAACTCGATTAAAAACTGTCCAATGTTTCAATGAACGGTAATTTAAGTTTTAATATATATTATTATATATTATATATTATATTTAATATATGTTATATTAATGTGAATACATGATAAGTTTCAATAGTGTTTCAATCAAAAAACACGACTAGTTCTACGTATGTCTTATCAAATTATCAGATGGTTAACATCAAGAAACTGATCTTTTAAATAATGAATAAAGTAATTCAATTTTATTACCGGTAGTCGACATATAAATAAATTGATAAACGATGAAAGAAGAAATAATTTCTTGTCGGAATCACGTAACTATCTTCCGGTATTTCCGAAGACAAAACCTGTACGTTTTATGTACGAGACATGACGTCATAATGTAGACTGAGCACGCGACGTTTAGTTTACCTTTGGCTAATGATTTGAGTATAGGCGGATCCTACTATGTGCGTTTCAAATAATCAAACTGCACTGTGTTAAATCTGCGCTTGGTCCAACGGTCACATAAATGCATGAATAACCGCGTGTGACGTGGGCAAAATCTTTCGTTTGATTAAACAAGTTTCCGACGGGATTTACTGAGAATTTATCGTGATGTTTTGTGCATTATACGATTATCCCACCGTACTCAAATACTAAAGCAACATTGCAACATACGGTTGTAAAACTTCTCCGATCAGCTGCTAAATTTAAGTGCACAATAATTATACCATCTGCACATGTACCATAGTTGTCTGTACTTGTTTCTCTTCTGGTTTCGGCTCGTTAAATTTCTCAAAGAAATGCAATAACTAACGATATAAATCGTGGACGCAATATTTGAGTTTAACTATTAATTCTAAATTGATCACAAACATCTTTATTACTGACATTACGCGATTTTGACAGACTATAGGTGACTAAAGGTGATCAGCGCATTTGGTGTGGTACATTGACCAAGTGCGAGTAAATTTTTAATTCATATCTTTCAATATTTCTTTTAGTTATAGTGTTAATAGATGGCGATTTATCGTCACGGTATCCATCAAAAGACAAAAGTTACTTGCACCATCGTCGCGAGCGCTAGACATGGTATACAAAGGACGAGTAAAGGAATGTCAATCATTTTCTAACATCCAATCTGGTGTCTCAATTTAGTTCATGGTAATTTTAACCAATAGATAGTATTGCCCATACATAAAAACTCTTGTCTTGTGCGCACATCGATCGGTTAACTATTTTAAATGCTTATAAAATGAACCGATGTAAGATTATAAAGTACTCATTATGCTCTCTCTCTCTCTCTCTCTCTCTCTCTCTCTCTTTCTCTCTCTCTCTCTCTCTCTCTCTCTCTCTCCTCTCTCTCTCTCTCTCTCTCTCTCTCTCTGTAAATAACGGAGATGAAACAAAACATTATAACAGGATTTCATTTTTAAGCCACTGAATAAATAAAATTATTCGATTTTGATCTCTTTACATAATTGCTAAATCCCGATTTTGAGCGATCACTTTAATTTATGTATGCTGTCCTTGTTAAATAATCATAAACTGTTAATATGTTTTAATTTCCATGCAGAACCGAGCGTAATCACTTTTTTAATAAAATAAAAAAGAAGACCTCTTTTGTTTTATGGTGTATTTCCCGGCCGTTTGCAGCTGTTTATTTTGATGATACACGACATATACACAGATGACCAATTTTCACACCTTGCCGCGGTCACTCTGTCGCGTGTATAGTCTGAGCCTTGTCTGTTAGTTCCTAGGTTTTTTTCTTGATCCCAGACAAACAAAAGAATGTGTTGTGTACTTATACACAAAGGAGACAGTACATCGTCTATCATACACATAACTTTTTAAGCAGGGACTTCAAATCAGAAACAAGGCATTGAAATATGTGTACTTTTTTCGAAAGTAGAGATAAATACATGATTTTAAGCACCAGCCACATCACCGCATACTGGTAGTTTTAAACAAGTATATATTACTTGTTTAAAAAGAGAGAGAGAGAGGGTAAGAGAGAGAGAGAGAGAGGGAAAGACAGAGAGTCTTTTACGAAATTAGAAATAAATACATGATTTTAAACAATGGCCATATTATCGCATACTAGTATTTATAAACACGTATAAAGTGTATGTGTACATGTGATGGAGCGAGAGAGAGAGAGAGAGAGAAAGAGAGAGAGAGAGAGAGAGAGAGAGAGAGAGAGAGACAGAGAGAGAGAGAGAGAGAGAAAGAGAGAGAGAGAAAGAGAGAGAGAGAAATGAATTTCGTGTTTAAAATAATATAATATTTAACGTTAAGAGTTTAAAAGAAATTGAGAAAAATTATTTGCTTAATTTGAAGCATTTTTTAAGATGTTCAATCTGTAACAAGAATTCGCTGTCTTATCTCATTGAAAATATTGTTCTTGTCAATTAACAAAGGCAACAAAACTTACAGACGTAATTATTAAACTGTGACCTTTTATTAAAATTATACAATTTTACACAGACCTTGGAATTCCTTTCACCTCCCCCCCCCCTCTCTCTCTCTCTCTCTCTCTCTTATAATTTGGGGGAGGGGTAGACTCATCAAAATATCTTGACAAGCAAAGAAGATCGGGGGAGGGGGGCTAAAACAACTTCGCAAAATTGTACAACTCCATATCGGGGGGGGGGGGGGGGTGGGGGGTGGGGGTGGGTGGGGGTTAGGGGGTTATCATTAAATATATTATTATATATATCTTTCACTTTTATTTCCTACATGCTCTTAAATAGTAGGGGGGTCCATGTTTATTCACTTTATTCACTCTCAGACTGGCATTCAAATTTTAAAATAGAGACACCGATTTACAAAATATATAATTATAAAGTAACCGCATGGCTAATCTACATTTTGAGGCTAGATAATGCTAATCTAACAAACAGAATTTAGTGAATCAACTTAATTATTTGTGTATTTTTAATACATGTAACTAAATGTATATAAAAGAAATTAACTACATCTTATTTAAAAATTTGAAATAGCTCAATCATTGTTTCGGGTACCTGTTACACTACATATAACAACCTGTTGTGTTAAAATCTTTGATATTGTTTACTACTTTCTAGTTTTTCTACAATGAAATTTCTACATATATGCACAACAGAGGTTTTTAGTTGAAGCAATTCGCGATAATTTTACAACTGTAATATATTTCCAATATTACCTTTCCAATCGGGCACCTATTCATTACATGCAGCAAACTCGCCTGTGTATATCTTGTATATTCTGTGTTAGTTCCAGTGTTTTTTTCTGATTATGGGAAACAAACGAACCGCGAATTGATATACACAACGAAAGTATTCGTAGAATATGCAGCCTTTAAGAAAAACAGTACAGTAGAAATTCTATTTTAATTGTTATTGATGAAATTAGATATTCAGTTTAACTTTTTCATTAAGAAATTCCTTATGTTTATTGTAAAACAAAACAAAAATGTTGTCGTTTTAACATAAAAATAATCGATTTATTTAAAACTAGAACCATAATATAATTAGGCAATATAATGTGGTTAATACCCGAACATGCTTTCTTTTTCTTATTTAAAGCTCAGAGTAACTAAATTGAAATTTAGTCAAATTAAAATTAAAATAACTATTTATATAAAAATTAATTACGTTAAGCTTTTAAAATTTTATTTTAATAAAATATCTTGGTTCCTTTTTCTATTAAAAGTGACCTCAGGGTATCTCAACGTTGTCTCAGTCCCCCGATGTCGATCTCAGGGCCACTCAGGGCTAACCCAGTACCCTCAGTGCAAACCGCAGGGTCTCTCAGGGTTTCCTCAGTACCCTCAGTGCAAACCTCAGGTTCTCTCAGGGTTTCCTCAGTACCCTCAGTGCCGACCTCAGGATCTCTCAGGGTTTTCTCAGTGCCACTCAGGGTTTCCTCAGGGTTTTTTGATAGTCTCAGGGTTTTTCCATTACAGTAATGTATATTAAAACATGTATTAGTAAAGTGGTTTTCCCTGCGTTGTCAGTGGACCAAATCCAGAGTGATCCTTCTGTGCGCCTCATGACGATCGGGGAACGAACAATGCTGAAAAAAAAAAAAAAAAAAATATATATATATATATATATATATATATATATATATATATATATATATATATATATATATATATATATATACTTCCTGAGATACAGATAGTTTGGTAGTTTCTCCTGCAGCGTTGACTGTATGGTATTTAATAAGATATAAAAATCAATTAGGAAAATTAAAAATATCCATTAAAGAAAAGAAAAACCCGTCAATCAATATTTGCCGTTGAACATAATCTTATATTCTTTTTAAACAATATATTTTTTTAAATAATTGTACAAAATGGATAAATTAAAGATCACGGCGTATACACTAAGGACCTATATAATTTATGTAGTTATGTACAATTAGTGATTTTTTTAAAAAATTCAAATTATTGTTTGTGTTTGTTTAACATCCATGCCAATTTTCAGTACGAAGGCGATTAGAAAGGAGTAGAAATGCATTGTCGCAATAATTTCTGTACAGCCCCAGATCAATTCTAAAGTCTCAATGTAATCATTTTAGACATTATGAACACAGACTGCCGATCTATATCTACATACCTACTTTTTTCACAAGTCAAAAAAATAAAGTGGTTTCAGTTAAAAATATCTTTTTATCTGGAACGTCATTTTCTTAATTTGTCCAATTTCACCACTAACCAAAGACACATTATAGTAAGTAACACATTGTCTGTTGTGCATAGAGATATTGAAGCATTAGTACAATATAAGCACGCGTGTATAATATTACCAATGTTTCAAGAAACGTTTAAACATTTGACAAGCATCAAATGTCGTCGTTGTCGTCGCGGCGGCAAAGTTGTTTTCATCGTCGGTATCCTTTTTGTTGTTATTGATGTCATGTCTTTGTTTTTGTTAACGTAGTCTCTGATGCTGTTGTCGTTGTCGTCGCTACGGCGTTGTCGCCATCGTTATTATCGTCTATATCGTTGTTGCTGTTATTGATGTCGTCGTCTTTGTTTTTGTTATCGTAGTCTCTGATGCTGTCGTCGTTGTCGTCGCTACGGCGTTATCGCCATCGTTATTATCGTCTATATCGTTGTTGCTGTTATTAATGTCGTCGTCTTTGTCTGTGTTGTTGTTATAGTTGTCTCTGATGTTGTTTATCGTCGACTTAATGTTGTTTTCGTAGATGTTGTTGCCGTTGTCGTGGCATCGTGTTAAAACAGTTCGTTAAATTATTTTCATAAGATTACCAGTACTTATTTAATCTAAATTCACAAACAATATACAAGAATTAATAATAGTTATATAATTTGACAGTTTAAACTAGAGTTCTTAGTAACAAGCACAATGCCAAATTGATGTAACGTGTAACTTACAGAAACATTTCTTCAACTGACTTTAAATTTACAAATGTTTTGTTTTTGTTTTATAGCCACATTTAAAATTACATTGTACTTTGAATGTTTGTGAAATTAAGTGTAACAGTACATCGATAACACTGTATATTTCTTCAGCAATAAATGACCATGAGAATCTAACTCCAGGCAATGTTATAATTCTGCGTTCACTAACAACCACATTATGACTCTTGACTAGACCCTTGTATCACTGACACACCTTCTATCCCACGACGTTATTTATGTTCCATCATAATAATAAAAATATAATATTTACAAAACGTACATATTGTTAAAAAATGTCATTATATTGGAATAATTGTCTATTCAAAAGGTCGCTTTTACACCTTCGAATGTTCAAACCACTTTTCCCTTTTTATATAACATCAGTTTGTTTATGTCACATTTCCAAGTCAATATTCCGGAACCTGTTCTGTGTCCGGCCTTACCAACATTTGAAGCATCGACTGTTAAAAAAATTGCTTATAAATCCAATACTTTATATTTTTTTTTTTACAAAAAGACTGCTTTACTTTAGAAGTGCCGATGATATTTCGTCAGATAAGCTTAATTAGGCCGGGTATGTAAGCTGAGGAACAGGTACGTACGGTCGGACCTGGAGAGTACCGGAAGAGGTAGTTCAATGGGAGTTTTAAGGTCCGAATGGCGAATGTTGCTCTTAATTCGTACAGCGTATCTATGTCAACGTGGATAATACACCGGATAATGTCATTAGGAACCAAAAGGGTATTGCTTCTAACCCAAATAGGCTGCTGGTTGATTTCAATATTGGCCTTTTTTCCCATTTTAACATTTTAAACATTATTCTAGGAGTCTACCAAAATGACATCAGCTAATAAAAGAAAAAGGACATGTGTCTCAAATTAGTTAGGTGCCCTCAAAACAAATTCCGGAACGCGCTGCTCTTTACTTCATTTTCCCAACTCATCAAGAGAGGCGAAATATTATGTAGTTGGATTTTAATGAATTGTTTTAGTTTCAATTAATGTTCATGTTCTTTAAGTTTTGCGCACATTGAAATGCAGAGTCGATGGCTATTGTTGTGATGTTAAGGTCAATCGGGTTTAACATCTTTTGCGTAGGCTCCACAGGGTGTATAGAATGTTATAGGCCAGTGTGACCTCAGAACTGGGTTCAATTGATAAAAGTATGTGTAATCGCGAGACATGTATGGAAACCCACTCGGGTAATAGTATCAAGTTACAAACTTATATGGAAAAAAGTGTTCCTCAGTCGGTCACACAGCCAGAGAAAGTCTGGGTAGGTGGTAGTGGTAGTGATGGTGGTGACTCATAACCAAAGAAATTTAAAGGTTATCTGGTTCATGACCGGGACTAGGCCCACCTACAAAACAACCATTAATATTTAGGGCAGGTACTGGGAGATGGCGCCAGTCAATGTTTAGGACAGAGATGTCGCTGAAGGTCAACTGACAATACATTATACATAACAAACCTGACAAATGGTCATCAGCCGTGAATAATGCACCTGATATTCACCTCAACACAGTATGATTACTGTTCACTGTGACCCCCTTGGAGGTGAGGTGACAGATATGACTGAAATTACCATTCAAAAATATGATTTCTTGATTTTCTGCACCCAGTAAATGCAGGAACACTATGGGATCAAAAGCTGCTCAGAATTATTTTTAAAGCACATAAAGCAGAAGACTCATAGGAGATCGGATCCCTTTAAATCAAATAAAATGTCATGCAATTAGAGCCAAGTACTGACCAGCTGGTATTCATTTTGTTTTTACACGGACATAGCAGATCCTGCTATAATGCGCCCAAAAAATGATTGTGTTCTTGGGAGAATATACAATACTTTTTTTTAAATTATCCAACATGCACGGAAGCATATCCTTGTATAAATACTAAAGAGTAAAGATAATGCAGGTGTACATTGCACGATATGGACAAAAAATTGCATCTATATACTATTTGTTTAAACCTGTGATAATATGAGAGGCAGTTTTCCTGCTTTATCAGTGCGGTGGAGTAATCCCTCTTTGTGCTACGTGGCAGAGGAGGAAGAACACTACGGAATTCGAAATCCACTGATATTCCCGAAAACCCACTGACATTGTCTCATATTAAACAGTAAAATTAATTTGAGCAAGAAATAAAAAGGATTCAAAAGTCAAGAAAGGTTGTAATAAGCTAAGTCTTTTTCTTAATTGACAAGCTTGAAGCGTCGTTTTTGAACGCGGGAGGGTGGAGCAGACTCATCCGAAAAACAAATCTTACAAAAAATGGAAATCCGCCAACCGCCCGCCAGTAATAAAAATTATAATCTGTGAGGGGGAGGTTGCACATAGTACAGTAGTACAGCAAAAACTTCAATTTCATTGTTAATTTCGATTTTTTTATATTCTCCCAAAAATGGGATGGGGCATCTTCATCGTAATATGTAAATTTTAGAAAAAAAAGGTTTGCTGCAAACAAAAAGAGGTTGGGGGCAGGGGGCTTCCTGATACTAAGTTCCTGAAATATCTTAAATTTTGAGGTCTATTTTATTCTCTTAATTGTTTTAGAAATTACATGGTAAAAATGTCATACACTCAAAACTAACGAGAGAGAGAGAGAGAGAGAGAGAGAGAGAGAGAGAGAGAGAGAGAGAGAGAGAGAGAGAGAGAGAGAGAGAGAGAGAGAAACAGACAGACAGACAGACAGACAGAGACAGAGAGAGAGAGACAGAGAGATTAAAAAAATGTAATCAGATCATGACAATAAGCCGTGCAATAGAAGATACAACATGTATATATAAATAAAAAGAGAAATATTAAAAGGTCATTTAATTTAACAACATAATTATTTTGATTGCAGCGATTGGTAAAGAGAGAAAGAGAGGGGGAATGAGTTTATAAAATATTTAATATCTGACATAATTTTAATTAAAAACACTCACCTAAAATAATGAATATAAAAATTGTTCTGCTTATTCATGCATGTTTTATTGTTAATATATATTTCATTTTTATTAAATTTTCTAAATATTAAACATTACCCAATTAAGACATTACGTAACATCTTGATCAAGGTGTTAGACAGACAATTTACAAAATTAATGCGACATTCACACCTTTTGATCTACTGATGTATGTTTACTATATACAGATATTGCCCCGCTGATCCTCATTTTGATGTTCTATCCGGTTATCCTCCATCTCTATTTTGAATAATCATTATGTTGAGAAATATTTTTTTTGTTGAAAATTAAATCGACCACATACATATTGATAATATAATTAAATTGAATTTATTGTAGAAAACTAAAAAAAAGGCTCTTAAAATCAATTCTGAAATCGACATAATTTAAAAAAAAAATTAAATAAGTTGTTACATTATGTATGCTAATTGGATTTTTAATACATGAGCGTATCTAAGAGGGAGGGGGTGTCGGGAGAATTTAAATTTGTTAAATTTACATAGTTCAAATATCAAAAATAGGTCTTAGACCCTCCCCCTCCGGCGGAAAACATAGATATACTTCGGACCCCATCCCCTGAAAAGAGTTTCTGAATCTAGATCTGCGCATGTAATAATGAATTAAAAGACATCGTAACTGATAGATACGTGGGAAACAGTGCTTGTCAGTACCCCGTACAATGGCGTACACTGCGGTACAGTGCTGGTCAGTGGGTAGGTACAATGTTGTTCAGTTGAGTACAGTGGAATACAGTTGCTGGTCAGTGGGTAGGTACAAACTTGTTGCTAGATTACTTCATATTTCCACAAAAAACCATCACATATCAATATTGATTCTGCTTTTACTTATTCTCGTATTTATATTATTAAAGATAAATCGGATTTATTTTCTAAACATTTTGTTTGTTTGTTTTTTTTATTTTTTGATTTACAAATAAAGAAATTCGTGTTTCTATATTTATTTTATTTTTAATTTTGAATATCTAAAATATCATAATTGTAAACGTATTGCTTTTATTTAGGCGCCTATACAATAATCAGATATCAAGGATCGACAGCAACGCTTTTAAAGGGCTAACACAGCTGGAGTATTTGTAAGTATTGTTACTACTGTTACCGTGCTATTCATATCTTGACGAAACATCGACACCAATAAATACACACATTTTTTAAATAAACTACAAAATACCCTGCACAAGAGTTACCGTTTTAACATTTGATATTGATATTGATATAACACGTGTGAGATTAATGGGATAGACATGCTTTTGCGGATCTACGTAAGTTGAAGTGTTACCAAAATATATTTTTGCAGTGATATTATCAAGAATAATTATCTAAAGAGTGAATATATTTAGTGGAACTTTGTTTTAAAGTATACATAGAAGTTAAGATTTGACAAATGTGTAATAAATAATTAACCGTCTATTCTTTTCTTGAATACACGCTTTTAATTTTGATGAAAAATGAATATGCATGTAAACCTAATATATCAATTTGTGAACCATGAACGGAATGTCGTCTTTGTCCGTCTGAACTAAAACATCGACTACCTTTAAGAAATGACAAGACGACAGAAACCGAAATTCCTATTTTTGACGTAAATAGCAAGTGTTAAAGATCTTAATGTTATTCATACAAGTATATAGCACTGCTGACTAGTATGCATGTATACAATGTTTTCTTTTTAACGGAAACATGTTAAATGTAAATTTTGCCATTATGTATTTTAAAACCGTACTAAATTCTGTTTGATAAAAAAGCACAATTAATAAATAAAAAATAATTTCCAAAAGAAATAAAATGAGATTTCGCGTGTTCGCTTACAAAAAAGTATTTTTTTTTTGCAACATGACTTGCATATGTATATAGAACTGCAAGCTCAGCTTGTTAAGGACGTCCATAAAAAATCATATTTTCGCATAAAATGTTATCCTTTGAATAATCTTGACATTCTAATCAAATTACTTGCTACACAAAGTGATCTCATCAATATAAAAATTAAAAACATCGCTATTGCATGACATTTTGGTCTCATTGGAATACCCTGTTACGTGATACATGTACCGCCAAAAATAGATTAACTAGGCTTAATAACCTGAAACGATAAATATTTATTAACTTCAAATTTAATTTCAGTAGATATCAATGAAAAATATAATATTAAGTTAGCTGGTAAATATGATTAAATAACAGACCAAACATAGTTATTGAAAGAAATACTTATAGAGTACTTACTTTTTATCAACACCCAAACAAAAGTTGATGCAATGTTTCCAATAAACTATTTACTGCTTACATAACCCTAAAATTGAATGTGTCATGACTAGCAACCTATTGTGCTAAAGATAACATAAAAATGGAAAATTCCTTTATTTTTGTGCATATTGATGGAAGTAACAATAACTATAATACTACAGTAGGCATACTCAAAGTGTTTAATCTGTTAAAAATGTGTGTAAAAACTTTTGTTGTCTATTCATACATTTGATCATCATATAAGAAGGATAATAACACGCTTCGATTGACATAAATAACAATACAATCTTGTCTAAATTCAATCCAGATCCTCAAAATAAGCTTAGTAGCGCTAGCACAGTGTATTGAATTTCCATTGTTTACATTTTCATTGAACATGTAGGACATGCGAGCTAATATTATTTCGATGTTAGAGGCTGATAGAAAGATATAATAAGCATCAATACTCTCTATGATCAAAATTAACGAAACGCAGAACATTTTCCCTGACTAAGTCACCGAAATGATGTTTAAACATAATGTTACAAGAAATACAAATGTAAACAAGTAAACATAATCGAAGTTGGGAAATTTTGCTTTGTTTTTGTTCTATCTCATAATATTGAATAATATAAAACAATATCTAGGGAAAGTACAGATAAGTCCTAGTTCGTTCAGTTGTTTCCTTTACCGCTTCCCGTCCATGCTAATTGTGAATTAGTTAAATTTAAAGATACATGTATATCACTGAAGTCTACATGTTTATTTACAGCTGCAAGCGCCGATGTGACGTAGTCAACCTCAACACGTCATCGGACGACTTATACATTTTAAATTTTGCGAGATATTAGGAATATTTGGTGTAATTATTTCAGTACACTTTTCTTGATACGAACAAACCCAATAACTAGTTATATTAATTTTTGTAGATGTTTGTTTGTTAATTATCGAAATATCAAAAACATCTCATAAATAATGAGCGGGACTTATGCAAATTTCCCAAACCCACATGTGCTAAAATTCTGATACCCTCTTAACATAGCTGAAAGGTGCAATGCGACTTTTGATGGTCTGCCCCAAACATTGATGGTGTGACACGCAAAAAGCTGATGGTTCACGTACAAACGCAGAAGTCCGATATTGGTTTTACTACACTTACCACCTATTATGGTTTGAATACTTTATTTTTATATTGTATTATTGACTAACTTGCAGCAAATATAAGCATACTATAAAATTCCTATACAATCTGGTTTTTTTTTTCATGTTGTTTTGAAGATGTATGGTCGTGACTAACTGACGCTATAATCTAGGAGAGATTATGAACTGTGCAAAACGACGTTATCAATAACATCAGCATAGTGTGACGTCACAATCACTTTAATCTTTTATTGATAATGTACTGTCATCATCGAAAACCACGCACCGTCAATATGTACGACCCTCTCCGATCCCATTTGGCCGTGGTTGCATGATACGATTTTATCTCGTAGTTAATACAGTATATTGACCAATACGAGTAAAGCATAGTCGGAGGTTGACCTTTAATGTGACATTTGATTGTCCAGTTTACAGAAAATATGCTGTTTACTACTGATGCAAAAGCTTGGCTCATGACGTAGAGTTAAAACATGTTACGGGTTGAAATATAGTAAATGGTTTAATTGTTCATTTGGTGCAAGATCCATAATGAATTCAACACCGATGTGATATATCTTTTTTTTAAGTTCTTTATGATCAAAAGAGAATTATGTAGAATAATAGAAAAAAATTCCTTGACATTCCACATAAAACTATAAAATGTATCCCGACTCCTATGTTCAATTCAAAATCATTTTTAAAGAAAAGGTCAACAACAATTAAAATGCTGTGTTTGAGAGACTGTAGATTTTCTGAATATATTTTATATTCCAGAAAAAAAACCTCTGAGACTTGTTGCTAGATTACTTCATATTTCCACAAAAATGACAGCTAAAACACATCTTTTCAGTGTGTATATCTTGAAATTAAGCCAAGGTCACCAAATCAAGATAATATTATGAATCATCATTGAAATAATTTATATTTCAAATTTAAGAAATATGTAGCCTAGTTTCATTTACTTGATCATGACGTTTGCGCGCAACGACGTTACTAATGACGTCTACATAGCGTGACGCTATATACGTAGATTTTAACGACACCGTCTCTTTGACGATACATGCCATTGTACTTTAGATTGAAGAGCGTATAAAACAATTGGACTTTGGCGTTTACCATCGTACCTTGTGGTGACGTGTCTTTAAAAGACGTCCATCACACTTGTGATTGAAAACTTCGCCTTGTGGGTAACACGCAGACTTCGGCGTGACAGTCGGACTCAAAAGTATTACATATATTTAATTCGAATGCAAATGAAAGTTACGTCAAAGCTTTGTATAAAAAGATTGTTTACACCTTAATAATCGAAATACATATATCTTGTGAGAAAGATAAATTAAGATGTGAAAAATACGTTTTTGAGAGAAACTTCGTTTTAACATTATTGTGCTGCAAGCCAGGTTCTATCTTGTCGGGAGGGATATGTCTTCTTAACAGACATTTGTTTGTCAAGTAACATTGTTGATGCTACATCTACATGCTATATATTATGTGTTTAACCAAGTTAAATTCCTAAAGTGCAAGGAATTTCCCATTAACATCTTAACACTGACGGTGTACACCGATGTTATTAACTTGAGTTTTAGGGATATGTATATAATGGCGTTTTGATATGCAAACAACCTCACAAGGAAATTAAAATATTTAGTCAGGTAGGGAAATGGTCTACTTGCAAGGCTCACTTTTAATAACCTAGTATAGCAGAGACAATTTTAGCTAGAAAATTCAAGCTTCCTTAAGTATAATGGGGGTAAAGTGTTGACTATTAAATTTTCAGTTCTGCATTGCAATTTCCAGTGACTACAGTCGCCTATTATCTCTGAGTAAGACATAAGTGGAGGCATCACTTTAGAATTTTGATAATCTGCGGTAGTTGCAATAAGGGTGTTTTAAAAATGCCAAAGAAGTTTTTGAAAACTTCTCTCAGAAGACTTATTTGAGTTCAGCTCGAGATGAGATATAGATAAGGCTATAGACCAAAGGTCAAGAAGACATATACTACTAGATAAGAAAGGTTTTGAAGCGTTACCTAACCTTGTTTCAGGAGGAGTTGATACACAGGTTTGCTACCGGTTGCACTAACAGTTAGAAGGAACAACAGCTGAATACCCCAAGAGAGCACGCTTTAATCTGCTATTAAGGAAATGAAAATTGACCAGCTCCTTCAAGTAAAACAGCAAACAAAAATCCTGAAGTAAAACAACAACAACAAATCGTAAATTAAGTTTCCAGATTTGAACATTTTTCTTATTTTAATATTTTTTTTCGAATTTACCGAAACGGGAAATACCGGAAAGTAATATATATATAATTTAGTCGGTGTAGTAATTCTATGCAGAGCATAAAAACATAAGTCAGAACTGCTAAAAAATATCGATGTCATTGGAATGCTATGAGTTGCAAATACAATAAGCAACAGGAGAAAATATATATTGAAAGTACAGAAACAACATTTAATATATTTGCCCATGTTTTATGAATACAGATAATGACGGACATACTGCAGATTCCAGGAGTCTTGTGACTTTATCAGAGAAACGACTGATATCTCATTTTGTTTGTTGAGTGCAGTTCTAAATCACCCATGAATAAGAAAAGAAAAACAACTTGTTGATGCAGTTTTTGACCCCCTATATTTAAGGTAATTGTCCATACGTCACAAAACAACGTATGACGTAATTCACGCGTTATTACGTCTTGCCCGTGCCCGATCTTTACTCTATACGCTTAACAACGAACATAAATATATTTTCCATAAATTGTTTAAGAATTAGAATTATACGTTGAAGAAAAATTACTTCATTTTTTAGAACAGTCTTTAAAACCAGTAAAAATAGTTGAATATAGGTTTTGTCTTGAAAGTATATCAGATAATTAGCGTTTTCCGCGTATGTGACTGCACTTTCTAAATACCGATCTCGATCCATAAAACTTACCGATATTAAAAAAAACCATCTTTTGCGTTTTAAATAATACAGATTGATCAAATATGTTCAAATAATTTTTTCTATTTAACAAAAAGCGAAATATACTTTTTAGAGAGATGAAATGATAAAACTATGCAAAATTTTCTTTTTAGGGAACTTTTTTCTAAATATATATTTTAATGAATTTTACCAAAAATACGCCAATTGTGATCCTAAAAAGGCCGGTCCTTTAGGTAATCTTATTTTCTATTGGGAAAGCGGAAACAAACAATTTTTTTCTTAGGCCTAACACATTTTGTTTGGGCAGTGTTAAACAAACCATATGTAAAAAATGATAATACGTAACTGAAAAGGTAAGGAACAGATATTTGTTGACGGGGAAGAGATGTAGGCGATTGAAAACTCAAGAATGTCTCCTTAGTTCTTGTGAACCCTTTCAAGACATTTATTGTTGTCGATTCAGGTACACTTTGGGTTCAAAAACTGCTTTGAATTGTTATTTTACACTGCACTATGCAGTCGATTCCTACTAGGTTGGACCCCTCAAAGAACAATAGAATTGTATGCAATTTCAGCTAAGTACTTAACTTTTAATGCTTCATTTGGTCTCAACACGTATTGTGCGCATTCCAGTGCATAATTTACTTTTGTTTTTTTGTGGTTGTAAGTTGCAAAGTAATTCCTGTATACACCAAGTGAATGTTGAGGGAGAAACAAAGACTGCGGGCCCTTGAATAAAGTGGAAATGATTGTTGTGGTTACTAAGTTTCAAACGTACATATATTTTGTATCAAAGGGTAAATTCAATTCATTTCCTTAACATATGAGACACTGCATGAAAATTGTCAGTGTAATGACATCTGCGGATATAGTTAACTATTAAAAAAAAGTAATAAAAAATATGTCTTCTGCTAAGTTGTACGAAACATACTGGAAATCGCACCTGTTATGACGTCACAAATACTCTTTTGAAAGTGTAATGAGGAAAATGTTTATAAAATTTTAATTTTTGGGGTATTATTGTGTAAATAAAATTTACAATCTTATTTTTGAGATGTATCAAAACGATATTAAAACATGGCAAAATATGACCGAATCATTTTTTTTCCTAGCATTTTCGATAATCAAGCCTTCTGATTGGTTTAAAAACATCAAACAGCACGCAGACACTTTTCATAATCAAAGCATGGAACTGATCCTATACTTACAGCTATTTGATTAAAAAATGGAAGAAAAACCTTGCAATCTAGTTAACTATGCAATAAACGATTTGTAGAAATCGTACCTTTTCATTGTAATCGTGTTTGACGATAGCCAACGTGTCCTTATTTAACCTGTTATTTGAAGAATTTTACAAACAAGGTAAATTAAAATCAGGTTTGCAAATATAAGACATGCATAGCAATTCAAATAAGTGTGACACAAAAGTGTAATAATTTCTTTACCTTTGATGTATATATTTATATTCAAATTATACATGTAAGCGTAAGATGTAACTTTTTTTCAGTTTAGACATGTTTGTTATGGCATTAAACAGTTTGATATAGCAAACAATACGGGATATAATTTTTAAATACTGTATTTTTACCAAAGTCAAAGTGGTCGCAAAAAACCCTGAAAAATATATAATTGCTCAAACGATCAGATATATTATACATAATCTTAAACAACCCTATTTTTTGTGTGTATCTCTTATTAAGGTTCCGTCAAAGGAAAACCTGTTTAGAAAAGGCATTTTAAAGTTGCCGACTTTAGTTTTTACTGTACATGCTTTTACGCATTCTAGTAAAAATTACATCTTATAAGAAATTGATTTGATAATATTTATCAAACTAGCACAATAAGCAAATACATATAGAAATATTGATTTTTTTCGAGAATTTTTTTTTTCGAACGTTGGCATTGTGTTTTTATAACGTTTTGATAAAAATAATCTTTGTAGGAGTTCGTTAGCAAAGTTGACATTAAATTGTAGACCTTAGCAATTTTGCATACAACACTATGCTTTGGGGTTAATTTTCCTATTTTTGAATAATTCAGCTGAACCAATCGACATTTGTTATACAACAATTAAAAAAACCCCCAGATTTTGGTGCATTTTTATACGTCTGATGATCCTCTTTAAAAACCAGATGGTAAAATTTAATTTTTTCTTGTATATTAGGTAGACAATGTTATTACGTATAACATTACAATGCGAGGAATTTGTCCATTGTAATATTCTTATAATTTGCTTCGAAGTCAGAAAAATTCCAATGTCCTATATATTCCTGTTAAGAGTAACTGTTATTGTATTTTGAGTTTACCCCTGGCTGAATTTAAAAAACTTCGCAGGGACAATAGAAACTAGTTTATGATATATAGTTAAAAAAAATAAACAGTTCAATGACGAGGTATTAAAATAACCAAATCTCTAAACCAAACCTTGATGTCAAGATTTTTAAAATGTCATAGTTTAAAGCGGTTGGTATATCCTTATAAAAATTGATAACATATGACCCTCTTATCATTAAGAGTATGTCTAATCGATGATGATACCATTGTGGAGTAAGAAATGAGTTAAAAGTCATAGTGAACATTGTGTCTAGGAGATATATATGAAATAAACAATTATTTTAGTAATGTGACCTGTAAATTTGGAAACGTTTGGAACACCATGTTCTTCATAATAAAATAATGACTACATTAATCCACTTTGATGATAATTTTTCATACTTTCAGAATAAAATTATTGTAGACAATCATAGAATTGCAACAATTTTTGAAAACGTGGATGAAATCAAAGCATTTTCATATGTTTACATTATGTTGATAATCTATCTTTATACTTTTCTTCACAACCGTTTGAGTTTCATTTTCATTGCTATCAAATATATGTTTAAATTGTTTTGTCAATTTCTATTTTCGTTTTATTTTTTTCTTAATATAAAATATTACTTTAAAAATTGTACCGATGCTGGTATGTTGCAACCACTTTTTGAATAAAACCATTATTGAAATAAATTAGTGGCTGTAAAGTGATTCTTATAATAAAATACATTCCCAACCACTATTGAAATATTTAGTTCAATTGTGGTTGGATTTCAATAGTGGTTACAAAGTGATTCTTTTAAGGAAATACATCCCCAATCACTATTGAAATTATTTTTTTAAATAGTGGTTTTATTTCAAAAGGCACTTGTGCGTAATCAAAATGAAATATATCGAATGGCCCATTAATTAGTGTCTGATTATCTTTTAATATTTGATCTTTTTATAATAAACATGTATATATAAATATGCTTACTTATAGAGCTTTAGATACCTTGAAGAAAAGACGGATGACGCAAGGTTGATATTGAACTACATTTAAATTAAATTAATCGATTAAAGATCAAAATAATACTTTTAGAAAACAATATGCAGTAAATCATTAATCTTATGTTTTGATTAGAAATGAAAACATAAAATAGAATTCACCAAAATAGAACCAAAGGCAAAAACATGATTTTTTATTTAAATTTTTTGCATAACACTTTTAATCTCGTGTAGTTTAAAGTATTTACGACAGTGCAACTTTATAAATATGATGAAATGACCCAAAATACTGTGTGTCTTAGGGGAAAATAAAAATCGGAATATTTATATATTTTGAGGACGGCCTTATAATCTTCTTTGCAGATCAAAGAAAATTCTATTATCAAATATCTATTTATTACTTATCTTGTTTTGCGAATGGCAGTATTTGCAAATGCCATGATTTTTAGTCAAGATACAAGATAAATTATCGAGATAACTATTCCAACAAAAAGACGGTCTTGATCGAGAAACTAGAAAGTTATCTCGACTTCACAAGATAGTTATCTTGACTTTATGTGATATGTTATGTTGACCAAACATTATGTGTATGGCAGAAATATGCCACCATACATAACACTTTTGATCTCATGTAGTTTATAGTATTTAAGACAGTGCAAATTTATACATATGATGAAATGACGCAAAATACTGTGTGTTTTAAAGGTGAGAATGATAATCAGCATATTTATATATTTTGAGGACGGCCTTATAATTTTCATTAATGATCTGCTATGCAGATCAAAGAAGTCCTGGGTAATGAGTTCAAAATTCTATTATCAAATATATTTCTATAACTTATCTTGTTTTGTGAACGGCAGTACTAGTATTTGCAAATGCCACAGATTTTAGTCAAGATACAAGATAAATTATCATGAAAACTATCCCAACAAAAAGTCAATCTTGATCGAGAAACTAGAAAGTTATTTCGACTTGACGAGATAGTTATCTTGACTTTATTTGATATGCTATGTTGACCAAAAATTATGTGGATGGCAGAAATACGCCACCATACATCTGTTATGTTACAAATCAGCAAATGTAAAGTTTATAAATTTGTCCAATTTTGACATGACCTAATATGGCAAATGCTTGGTTCGGGAAAAGGGAAGCCGTAATCGCCGGAATAGACCAAAATAAACATAATATTCAGTTTAACTGTTATAATAAACGATACTATATTCTTTGGATCGAGAATATTATTTTGAGAAAAATTAAAAATATTGAGGTTTGATTCAAGAATAGGTGAATGTATGTAAAAATCGGTGCCCTGGTACACTGGTGTGACGAAAGCGCTAGATCCTGTAATATAATTTCCATGGTATTATACGATAAGGGTTAACATTTACTACAAAAAGAAATGTCTAATATCGCTTAAATAATTTGACATGTAATTTGAACTGGAAAGTATAAGTTGAATACGTATGGCGGAAATAAGAGGGATCAAGATTTTTTGGGTATATAATGCACATCGATAATCTCACCGAAAGAGAAACATAAAACGCGTAAAACCCGAAAGGACTAAATGCATCACAAGATAGAATTGTCAACCGGTATTTTCTATCAGAGTTATCTGAAATGATTTTCTCTAAAGATTTTTGAAAAACAATGCATATACGCAAATTCAAAAATCAAAATGAATGCAGAATGAAAAAGTTATGCCGGCGGTGTCTCGAGTATACATACTGCGCAATTTGTTTGCATGCGACGTTATCATAAAAAATAATGACGTCATGGCGTTTCTGGTGCAGCTGACGCGAAAAACAATGGTATTTTTCAACAGCTCTATACTGAAAACTATTAATGCTAGAATATAAAATTAAGCTGATTCTCAAAGGGCGTTTCCTAGACTATGTTTGAAAAATATATGATACAATTTTGAGACGGGGCCGATTTTGACAACATGTGAACAATGTTCTTCAGTCAATATTCTACGTGGTCATTTTTCTACAACCCACACGGAGAGAAATGACCTTAGGGCCATAATTTCTACGATGAAATCTAAGTATTCTACAACTGAGTGGGTCATTTTTGTACGTAGAAAAATGACCCCGGTCAATATTCTAACGGGGTCACTTTTCGTCGTTACACCGGTTTAATTTAGATTTGCTTCTAGATGCCAACATCATCATGTGCACGGATTTAGAGAAGGGATTGGAGTGGGGGGTCCATACCCTCCCACCCTTGAAAAAAATTATTTATATTGATACATGTAGTAAAATTACCAAAAATACGCCTCGGACCCCAATCCCCTCATGGATAAATAAACATTAGAATATTTTGATAACAACAAAAGCCTCTACATATAGTAAAGTGCATTATAATCAAAATTTTTTCACAGTGACGTTTCATAATTTAAAATTTGTACAATACATATATTTGGCTAAAAAAGATTATAGGTTTTTAAAATTTGTTAATCTGAAGTAAAAAAATAGAAAAGCCCCAGCAGCATTTGAACTCTCTACAGACACGTAGTTAACGCTCTACCCATTGCACTTCACTGTTAGGTAACATTATTTTGGGGGAGCGGGAATATTATATTTATATTTTATTGTTTATTTCTGCAATAGGGAGGTCATCACAATATGCAGGTGTCCTGTACCACCTTAAAGCTGAAATGTGTGCTTTACATAGTTATTACCTAATAAAATAGTACAAGGGGTTTTAAAGAATTATGACATGAAAATACATGCATGTTATTAGAAAATAATCTTTGTCCTAAGTTACATACACATCACAGGTCTATAGGTCGCATTACCGGGTACTAGTTTTACCCAGCTCTTCGGTTAGATGGGTTCCACGTGGGGCGCGTTTGATTGAATTGACTCTAGTAACTCTAGGGTTATGTTGGTGCATGCGCAGAGGCTTGACTCTATGAATGTGAATAAAACGACAAGTGTTGCTCTAGGGTTAAAATTAATGGCGAATAAATTTGGTTTTCTCTTGTCAGTTGATCTAACGCTATCTGTCTTAGCTTTTGATCTAAAATTAACATAAGTTAAAACATTTGTAGGTCTTACTATTTAAAGTTTATAAAAAGAAAAATCATCCAGTAATTATGTTGTAAAATTCCCCTGTCATTCAGAGCTTATAAGATTCCTTCCCCCTACACCGATCTGAAAATTATTTTGAATTGAGATACGCATCTCAATGATAACATTCTTGACGAGTAACTAAGTACTAGAATAAAAGAGAAAACTAAGAAAAAAACAATGTCGCGTGTTACTTGTAGATTTTAACATTTCCAATGATCCAGCAATAACAAATGCTTTATTTTTTCTCCATATATTTATAACCTTACTTGAAATCTGGAAAAATATCAGTTATATAAAGATTTTAGTAATTCCTACTCTGTAAGTGATATATGGAATTTGTAATCCCCAAAATTCAAATTTGCATATGTCGAGCTCATAATTGGTCATCGCTTTGCGCCATCTTGAAACTCTTGTGTTCTCACTAAAAGCAGGAGTAAACTTTTGTAACTCGGGTTCAACACTACTGTCGTAAAATACATGTTTTATTGACAACTCTGGAAACCCGAGGTACTCGTGTTGTTCAACCAAACACGCCCGTGGTGTATATAACGGTATGTGTTTTCAATGTGCAGAATAGGATTCATTAACATACATAAACATTCCTTTTGTGATGATCAGCTAATTAATGGATCCATATTGTGCTCTAATTGGATTATCATTATGATGTTGACCAATATAGGTAGGCATAATACATGTAGTACTCGCACAATTTTATGAGACACCGGTATACATAAGTATTACTTTCACTTTCTAAATAAGTGACCTCCCTTTGCCAGCATACTGTATCCTCATCTTTTAATATCTTAATAAATAATCATTGTTACCTATCCTATCGCATTTGTACAG
Source organism: Magallana ariakensis (assembly GCA_020458035.1). NCBI lineage: Eukaryota > Metazoa > Mollusca > Bivalvia > Ostreida > Ostreidae > Magallana > Magallana ariakensis. The sequence goes on along the minus strand of CM035812.1, from coordinate 78,831,440 downwards.
TTTCTGTCATTTTAATTGCAAAAGTTATTTTTTTTCATTTGTCAGACTTAAAATGTTAAGTTGGCCCCATATTGACTCTGTGACATTTTGTATTAAATTTGTGTATTACATTTAAATAAGCTTAAATATAGAGACTTATCATATCTATATGAGTTTTATTTAATAAGGAGGAAATGGTCTTTTTTTTAATGTATTATGATGCATCAAATAAAATGTAGGCTATGACCCCATGGGATTGTTCTGACCCAATGAAACAGCTGGAAAATACCAAATATCTTGAAAACTGTTGAGATCCCCACCACTAAACCATATGTTTTCTTGTTTCTAATATCATTATGATGCATCAAATGGTGTAAGTACATGACCACCAGGAGTTGTCTAAAAACCACTCCCCACCCCATCCCTCAGAAATAGGGAATGATGATTTACTTTGATAATTTTTAACTTCTGAGATTCCCCATCCCTAAACCATATTTTTTCTTGCTCTTTGTGTGCATCAAATTGGATATAGGTTATGCCCCATTGGAGACACCCTGACTTTTCAGAACTGGATATAATAAAGTATTTTATCTTATTCATATGTATAGCGTTTGATCCATTGGGGTAATTCCTAGCCTAATGATGACCCTGCTTTGTTTAGGATTACAATTTCCCCGAATACATATAACATTTTGTTTATCTTAATGATAAAAATTAAAAAGCAATATCCTAAATCTTAATATGCATCTAGAGAAAAAAACCAATCAAGAAATGATTTAAAATTTGCTACTGTACACATGTAAGAATGTATTAAAGAAGACTCTGAATCTCATAGGGGGTGTGGAGGATAAACATTTAATTTAAACATATATTGTTATTAATTTTAACTTTAATATAAGGCAGAAAAAATTACTTCTGATCCTATTTCAATAAATCATTTGTCAATTATGCAAGGTTTAATGTGATTTTTTTTTTAAAGAAAAAAACATTTCTTACTAGTTTATAAAACTTTAAGACCTAAAATTATAATTTCAATTTTAAAAGATCATTCGACAATTAAGAAAAGTGTTAATGTAAGGTTTTTTTTTTAAATTTTAAGCAAAAATAAATGCTAGGTTTTGTTTTTTGTTTTAAGAGAAAAAAAACCCGTCATTTTATTTAAAGTCTAAGGAGGGATACATACAGGGGCAACAGGTATTTGAGTTTGCCGAGTGTTAAACGTCAATTTGTTTGCAATTATTTTACTCCCTAGATGAAATTTAAATTTTTAAAACCCTACTGCACATCTTTAAGACAGCCTCTATCATATCTCAAGATATGATGTGTCTATTCATGAAATCATAAGAGAAGTTCTGAGATCTAAGTTATTTTAGGAGTGATAAACGTCAATTTTCTGCTACTATTTGACTTTCTTGATGAAATTAAAATTTCTAAAACCCTATTGCACATGTATAGGACAGCCCCAATCATATCCAAAGAGATGACATGGCTACTCCAAAAGTTATAAGACTAGTTATGGGAACCATACTTTTTTGCAAAAAAACATCGTTTTTTGTTGCCCACTGATCCCCGTGAAAAAAAAAAAAGAAACCTGATCACAAAATGACACCCCCAATCACATTCTAGAAGATCATTTGGCTACTGCAAAAAATGTTGACGTTTTTGAAACCAGATTTTTTGTAAAAAACCGTCATTTTTCAGCCACCAAATGACCCTATGGCAAATTTGAAATTTCCGAAACTTTACTACGCATCTATGGGATACCCCAAAACGTATTCCAAAAGATGATTTGTCTATTGTTAAAATGTAGGAGGAGTTCGAAGAAGAGGGTTTTTTGTGAAAAAACGTCATTTTGTCCAATTATTTGACCCCCAGGACTACCAGAGAATTTTTGAAACCTTTTTACAAAACAACATGATACCCCAAATCAAACTCCAAGAGTTAAATTTGCTGTTTTATAAGATGTAAGAGCAGTTTGAGAAAGTAAAACGTGACAGACGGACGGACGGAAAAGGGTAACAACAATATACCCGAACTTCTTTAGGAAGAGTGGGTTTAATTAAAAAATACAAAAAAAAAAAAGGAATAGAAAAAATGGTAAAAAATAGTAAAATTTCTTCTGTTCACATTTTTTCAAAACTCCAATAATGCTTTAAAAAATGTGTCGTATTGAGAAAAATAATACACTTTTTGTATTAAAAAGCTTTTAAAACAAATGATCAGTATATCCAATATAATTCACCTTGCACTACTGAACTCGAAACCTACTGATATTCCCGAAAATTGACTGATATTGTCTGACATCTACTGTATAATCACTGTACCCTACTGTAAATCCACTGTACATCTACAATACAGAGCTACTGTACTCCACTGTATTCAACTTTACCCCATTGTACAGAGCTACTGTATTCCACTGTACATCTCCTGCACAGAGCTACTGTACCGCATTGTATCCTCTTGTACCCATCTGTACAGACTACTGTATTCTACTGTACTGCACTGGGCGGCACTGTACCCACCCACTGACCAACACTGTACTCTACTGTATGGCACTGTACGGAGTACTCACCAGCACTGTAGACCATTGTGCAGGGTATTAACACTGCAAAGTACTGTTAACCCAATGTACATATGTTTTATGACTAATACTGTTTCAAAAATGAATTTAATTCTTACTTCTTTCAAAATGCATGTTTGACAACAAAGTATGGATTTGTTTTGAATCTGTACTGTTGCTTACAAGAAAGAGAATGGGCTTCTATTTCTTTAACTTCATTATTACATCCGTTTCCAGGGGGTGGGTTTGGGTTATCTATGATTTTCGTGTGTGTGTGTGGGGGGGGGGGGTGGGTCTGAGACCTATTTTTGATAATTGTACAATGTAAGCTTATAAAATTTGAGCCCCTACCCCCTCTAGATCAGTGCAAGAATCGAATTAGCATGAAACATAACAGCTTGCAATTAAATGAAAAAAATATTTATATTGATTTCAAAATTAACGTTTATGTGATTATATTCAGTTTTTTAATGTATTTAATTATATGTCAATATGTGAAGTGAACGTTTTTTTAAGACATTGAAAAAAACTTACTTCTCAACCTTATGGGTTTTTTTAAATAGAGAAGATAACTGGTGAGGACTTCACAATGATCCAAAGGTGTGAATGTCGCAATTATCAACCTTTTAAATTGTTAGTCTGACACATTTTCAATATATTTTTGGTGTTGAAAATATTTAATCACAATCAGATATATATTAATTATATGAATAGCAGTTGTGTGCTAGGGTATCATTTACTCAAGACACAAATTAACCTAGCAACGAAATTAGAGAGCAAGGCCATTCACACTAAATTTATAGTCAATGGTTTAAAGTAATGAATAGTATGGAAGCATGAATTTTTATTGTTAAATGGATATTTCATGTGTTTTGAATTGCCAACCTAGTACACAGGAGAAATGTCCACATGTGTTAAACATGTGTTAAACATATATTTTACATATATATTTTACATGTGTAAAACACATATAAAGAGCACACATGTAAAAAGTGTTTATTTTCACACATGTTGAACATGTGTTTCACATACGTAAAACACATGTGTAATTAAACACAACATTTTTATACATGTAAAACATGTGTTCAATATGTATATTTCATGTGTTTTATGTATATGTAAAACTCATGTGTAAAATATCTTGGCAACTAATCAACACTGTTTCTATTTTCATTTAAAGCAAAAAATGCTTTTAATTTCTTAGCTAATAGAGAATGATATACTGCATACATGTGCAATGGTTTATTCATTTGCATTTCCAATCACCTGTTCTACCATTAAAAATTTTAAAAAAACCAGTGTTTAAAATGAAAATTGATTTTATTATTGCAAATGATTACATAAAGGCATATTTGTTGTTCTTCTGTTTCCAATAAGTTTTCTGAAAAAGAAACAAAATATAAATTTTTTCAGCTGCTTGCATAAACAACAATATGTCAAGAGTAACGAGATTCAGTGTATTTTTTGCATACAAAATATTAAGTTATTTCAGAATCTCCATCTCCTTAAATGTATCAATGTTAATTCCCTACATTAGCAATTAATTGTGTAAGTTGAGAGAGAGAGAGAGAGAGAGAGAGAGAGAGAGAGAGAGAGAGAGAGAGAGAGAGACTAACAAAGAAACAAACATATCAAACATATCACTATTTATATGAGAGAATAAAATGTTACCTTTAGTATATTTAGCCATCTCACTATCAATCTAACTTCAACTTCCTTCTTTTCAATTCATTGACCTTAGCAAGGCATGCGTGGACTTCTTTCTAAAATGGTAATACCAATTTAATACAATTATCAGAGGTTTTTAAAGCAGCATAAAATAAATATTTAATTTGAAGATGAAAATATACAAAATATTTGTTTCAATTTAACTTTTTATTAACTTTTATTTTTTTTATTTTAACTAAATATTTGTGAAAGTTAGATTTTCAACACTTAAAAATTACAATATAAAGAAATGATTAATATTAGCCATACAGTCAGAACTTAACGTATTTAGATTTAATTACCATGATTTGTCACTTTTATACCAGCCGCAGTATAGAACTATTCATGAACTCAAGAAGAATGTCTGGATCTTGAAAAATTCTTTACCGTATGTCTTCGGACTTTTTACTAAAGCCATTTGCTACAAAAAAAAATCCACATAGCAGTTGTATATACAATAAGTTGCATATCATAGTACATTGCAGGTATAGTATTGCATGTTTTACTTTACAAAAACATTTAAACATGACATATTTAATTATTATGAAAATTTCACTGTTTTCTTTTATACTCTGTCCCACGATATCCTCGATTCACATTTTGCTTAATTACTCGATATTTATAAATACATCTACCTCAGGGTTTAAACGATGTTCATTCAAAAGTATGAAAATTAACAAAATTTCTCCTTTGAAACGCCCCCTCTAGGTTATCAGATTTCAACACACGACATACAAATGTGAAGTCTACGGGGATTTTGTATTGCAACAGACCCGAATAATAACGTTAAAAAGTTGTGCGAGGTATTCAAAGTGACTTCCGAATAAAGAAAAGATGTCAACATTTCCCATTTTCCCATTATAAATCTCCATAAGAAATTTGTTTTCGTTCCTGTGATTTTTTTCCGAGTGAAAGATGATAATGTGTCAATGAAGTTACTGAGGATATTTTTTCTTTTATCTATTTGTTATTGCACTTCATTTACAGATATGTGTATTTTCTATTAAAAATCATCAAAATGGGCTGCATAAATATCTTGGGACATACTATACAACAATTTAAATATTAATTACTTTTAAATAAAAATGTCGAGAAACAGTTTTGAAGATAAAAATTGAATTTTTCTGATGATACTTACAACTGCATAAACAGTTTAGAAAGACATATCTCTGCTATTCACTGGGTTATTGTCCTCGATCTGTGTAAAAAAAAAAATAGTGTTTTAATTAGCATATAACTCACTTAATATATTAAGTAACCAGGTGAACATTTTAGCAAATTGTTGTGTACTAAAGAACACATTTAAAAATGAATTTAATCTGTTCAGTCTGATATATCAACAACTACAACAAATTATTTACAAAACTTTTTTATGGAATACCTACTCGTTACTTTGCAACGAGCTTTACTCTAGTTGGGTTTTTTTCTACTTTCACTTTTCAAGATTTAAATGTGTGAGTGTCTGATCTAAATAAAATGCATATTTTTTTAGAAATATATATTTAAAGTTGGCTTAATTATCAAGCATTGTTTTGTCTCTAAATCGAGTTTTAGCCAGAGTTGTATCTTTTGGAAAATGTTTACCGACAGACCTACAGTTTACATACATTTATAGCAGCTGTAGTATAGCTTTATGTGTATATATATATTAAATTATGTATTTGCATATAAAATCATCTAAAACTTTCATCAATTTAACTTAAGTGTAGGGGATTACCATCGGTCGTTGACAATACACGTTTCTGATTTTCAACCCGAATTTTCCTGGAGAACAGATGCTCTGAGTTACTTTACACGTTGTAAAATGACATAGGTTGCGACCAGCAATATTTATATAATTTTACAATAAAAATAAACAAAAAAAAAAGTGATTGACAATCCTTACCTATAGCTTCAAATCGAATCTGAAATTCACCATCTTCTGCTTCCGTAACGTAAAAAATGACGTATGATTGCAAAACGACAAAATTAAAGCCATCAAGATTTTAATCCGGAATCGGTAACAAATAAATTTCCTGTAAGTTAGTGGCAAAAAGTTTATTAAGTAAATTTTATTTATACATGTATTAACTAATAAATGTAAATTACAGGTTAAAGTCATAAAAATGAATAAGAAAATAAAACATTATTTAAATGTGTATATGTTGTTTGAAACATGTATTGAACATATATATTTTTAAATATGTGTTAAACATATGTAAAATGCATATGTTGTACATGTGTATAATATATGTGTTCAACATATACAATTTTAAACATACGTTGTACACATGTATTATATGTGTAAAATATGTGTAAAATTATACACATATTTTAAACATGTGGACATTTTTCCTGTGATAAGATGTCAATCTCGTAAACATAATAAAGAATGCAGATCAATTATAATACCACGTTTAAATAATGCTTCACACTTGTATCTTTAAGTCTTATACTATTTTGACATATTCTTACCAGCTAATGAGAAAATGTTGCATTCATATCTAGCTATTGTTATCGTCTGTTTACGTTTACGTTATTGTTTACGTCTGCTGTGTATAAAACTGACACCGGAACCGAAAACTTCGCCCATCGTAAAAACAATTTATTTTTGTAACGGTGGCTGCATACAAACAACAAAAAATATTTTAAGAAATTAATTCTTTTGCTGTTTTGATTAATCTGTTTAAATTTCACCGTGTTGTTTGCATGCGGCCACATCTAATTCTTATTGGAAAGTGAACATTTCATTAAAAAACCGTGAAAATGTTGCGACTTTATATTGAAACATAAACATCCCATGTACAAAAAACTTAAATCATGTCAAAGCTTGAACTTGGTTAAAAATTAAAAAAAAAAAGAGGCAAATAATGTATGCTTACTGCCCCTTGTTCTTTGCAGGCGCTGCTTAATTTCTCGGTCTTAAAAAGAGGGAATATAAACGTGAATCTATATGAGTGTAGAGTATGAGATTTATTAGTCCTAAGACGATGCTGAGGCCATAAACAACGTCATTGCTGGTAGGACCTCATAGCTTGGTTCAATTAAAAAAAGTGTGTTAATACCAGGATATGTCTAAGAATGCAGTCGGGTTACATTACTAATATAATTACTGATCTGCTAAATAAGTGAACCTGAGTCTGTTAAACGGAATTGGTGATAGTAAGCCAAACATGCCAAGTTATTAAGAAATTTCAACCATTCCTTCTTCATAACCAGGGTTAGGCCTGTGTACAGAGTTTCCATAGGTCTCAATAATAGGAATTGGAGTATGTTTACTGTTAATTGTAAGAAGACAAAACTAACAAACTTGAGATTGTCGGAGAATGTTCATGAAAAGAGAAATTGTTTGAAAATTATGATTTTACTAAAATGGAAAACAGGTTATGAACCTAAGATGTCTTGAACTCTTTAATGTAATTCCAATCAAAACAGATGACCAAAAATTGAAGATCAGATTAACGTTTAAAATGCAATAAGTAAATAAATATAGTAAAAATATATTCTTTTGGTTATCCTTAAAATAGAAAATGATTGTATATGAACCATTTAATATCAAGGGGGTATTTCTAAACCACCCGTATTAAAAAAAATACAAAGGTGAGGAACTTCAAAGTGCATCTGAAACAGCAGCTAATAAACACATGTGAATGGCAAACAATTAGATGCCAATGCCACCTCAATATGTTACATTTTAAGGCAGGAATGACTCCAAAGTTCTTGATGTTGTGCATGAAGTCATTTTAGTTAAAATATTGAGCCAAAAGATGCGCGAAATTGATATTTTAGAGTGCACAGTGCAAAAATGTCCTACTAGATCGAACCTCCCAATGACAAATAAGCTGTTATGCATATTGAGCTTAGAATTGAGTGCTTAACGTTAAATGGTCTAATAGTGTTTTGTACAGTCTGATCACGTATACTCCGGACACTGTGAACGTGATCAAGTGAGACTCTGGATATAATTACATTATGATATACAGGAAGCAGACCGAATTCTCCCGACTGGAACGGAAATCCCTCATATTTACAATATCGCAGGTTAAATAGAAGAAACGAGTTACTTTTTACTCTGATCATAAAAGATCACGTATACTATGTTAAGACCTGTAATACTTTTAGAAATTATCCTTGCTTTTGAGCAATCCTTCTGAGCGCCTCATGGCGGTCGGGAAAGGAGTAATGCATATAGACATTGTTTATCTCCAAAAGATCTACATCAAAAGGCTATTAAGGGGAGGGGATATTCAGTGAGGTTTGTGAATTCCGTAACTACAGATACGCTGAATGTACGAGGGCTGTCTGATTTATCCGATATTAAGATTTGAACCTTTTTCTAAACTAATTTATGTACTCAAAGAAAAAAATCAAGCATTATCAATTAAATGTCAGCAAACAATGTGATCAGCTAGAAAACACACATCAGAGCGTATAAGCAATTATAATTTTACAGCTAATTTATGCAAAGAACAAATCGTGAAGAGTCCTATGGAAGAGAAGTATCGCACCATTTAAAACCCGTTCTTTCACAAAAAACTACGTGTTTTCAAATAGCTAAACTATCCAGATTTATAATAATTATTGAATAATTTGTATTGATACATCAAAATGGATAGAAAAAAACCATTTACATTGCAATTCAATTAGATTGAGACAATCGAGACATAATTTTTTCAACCTTCATTTTCTTGAATAGGAAAGACGGATCAAAATATGTCTTTCTCGGATTTATGCGTCTTCAAAAGAAATGTTTTTTTTTTTCAAAATTGAAGGGTACCGAGTGAACGTCATAGAGTAATATTTTAGTAAATGCATTATGATAAAGACAATCAAATTAACACGGACGAAGGATAAGCTGAAACAAGTGTTATCTATCTGTTATGTTTTCTTTTCATATGTATAAAAAGAAATACTTATTTGTTTAACCTTTTATAAAACTGATTATTTATAACTCTCTTGGCATTAAGAGTATGCTTTCTAATCTATGCCATGATAACTTTAAAGTTAATTTCAAAGTCATCGGGGAAATTTTGTCAAGAAGATAAAATTAAAAAACAACACTGCCAAAACTAGTGTTACCTCTTGATTTAGAAACGTTCGAAATATCCACGTTTACATATGCGTTAGAATTTAGTTGCTAAATTAAGTGTTTTTTTAATTACATATTTATTTTTAAAATATTGTAGAAAATAATTTAGTTGCAACAATTGTGTGATACATTAATGGTAAAAATAAGCTGAATGGATCTTTTTTTCATGTCTACGAGACATAGGTCGTGACGGTATTATTTTAAAGACTTTTTTTGTTCAAAATAAAAATATAACAAATTTGAAAATCTGCTTTTGTGGTACGCTGTAAGTGAGACATTGTGCTGTTACAAATTACTAACTATCAATATCTTAAAAAGAAAAATATCCAGCAATATCAAACAGATTGTATTTTTCATTCTTAAACAAAACAAATTAAAAAAAAACAGTAAAATATTTTCTGATCACTTTCAAACCTCAAATAAAAATGTGTTGTATGGAAATACATTAAACGCCAACGTTTTATTGAATAACTATTGAAACATCACAGCCGTATAAACCAACATTTGCGCAAGAGTTCTGGCTTATGCTGCAAGGAGTAAAGGGTATCTATGACCTCATCCATAGCAATGATGTTGTTAGTGTTAGACCTCATAGCTTGGTTTTATTGATAAACGTGTGTTAACATCGGGATATGTCTAGGAATGCAGTCGGGTTACATTACTAATATAATACTGTTCACAGGGTTATTTTCGCCTCGTGTTTTTTTTCGCTTTTCATCATTTGCGAACGGTTTTGCCCCGTCTTGAACTCGCCCAGACGTAGTTGGGTTTAAAGAAAGATAGTTTTGGACATTCGAATTCGACCAGTGTTAAATTCTCCCGCAGACAATGAGGGCAAACGGGGCGAAAATAAAACGGGAGCGAATATTTTCCTGTATACAGTAGCTGTTACGCTAACTAGGCGAACCTCAGACTGTTAAACTGTAAAGTTGATGGTGAGCCAAACAAGCCTAATTATTAAGGAAGTTCAATTGTTCTTGCGTCATAACAAGAGTTACCTCTACCTACAGAGTAACCATAAGGCTCAATAATGGGTATTGGGATATATTGCCGGTAAATTGTAAAACGAAGAAGCTAAACCTCCTGAAATTATCAGACATGTTTAATTGAAATAGTAACTATTTGAATATGGTTTTGCTAAAATGAAAAAAAGTATAAATCTTAAGCTACCCTCAATTATGTATTGTCAATCTAATCAAATAAGATAACAAAAGTTTGAAGAACAAATTAGTAATTCAGATCGTAGTTGTGTTTTAAAATGAGATGAGTTAGTAAATATCATAAATATGTTTTCGTTTGGTAATCATAAAAATGGAAGATATTGGCGCATGAGCCTTGTAATATAAAAGGGGTTATTTCTGAACCACTCGTTGAAACGATGATTTTTTTTATGGAGGTCAGGAACATCAAACTGAATTATAAACAACAGCTAGTAAAGCATGTTTACGGAGAGTAATTAGAGGCAAATGACACCACATATTGTTTGTTTATATCTTAAGGGGCAGGGACGACTCCATAATCTTAACACAAAGTTAACAACTTTTGATTTATTATGTTGTGCACCCAGTCTATGCAGGTGCAATATGAGATTGAAAGCTGCTTGGAATTAATATTTTAGGTTGCACACTGCAAAATATTCCTATGAGTTCGAGCCCCTCAGAGACAAATAAAATGTTATGCAAAATGAGCTAAGAATTGACCTGCCAGTGATTCATGCAGTCTGATCACGTATTCACCGGACACTGTAAAAGTGATTAAGTGAGACGTTGGGGAGAACTTTTTTGCTAAAATCCGGAATCGAATGAATAATTCCGACTTATTCAGGTCAAAAAGAACAAATGAGCTACGTTGTTCAGTGAGCTTTGTAAGGGTGTATACGGACATTTTCATGGGAAGTGACCTGGATTTTGGGAAAAATTGTTAGCGGCTGTTGCAGCGTTGAATGTATTATCTTGAATAAGATAAAAGAAACAATGAATAAAAATATCAAAATATTTATGAAAGAAAAAAATACCCGTCAAATCAATAATTTACCGATTAACATATTTGTTAATTTTTTTTTCTATAATATATTGTTTAAATGATTGTTATGATTGTTGAGTTTTAGAAATACATAAATTGTAGAATGTAAGGTGAAAATCGATTTTTAAGTTACATGAATGATGAATATGCTGTCTAAATATTCCGATACCTAGATAATAGCTTTTGCTTATTTTATTTTTTAAGTATAAAAACTCATAATTTGTTTCAAAATTATTTATAAAATAATTAAATAACCTTTATATTCGTTGTTGTAAAATAACTGAAGTAGACCGATGCTTCCATTGATTTGGTGAGTTTATCGAATACAATATATACACTATATGAGAACTATTTTGATTTTACATTTAAATGCAGTGCAATAAAATAGGTTAAAACCAGTTATATAATCAACGAATTTAAATTAAACATTTATCGATTTAAAAACATTTATCAAAGAATGCAATCAGCTCACGTAAACACGTGACATCAAAGCATATAACGAAGGGGTGTTAAAGAAGCATATAGAATCTGAAATGCAAGTAATTCTGCGAAATAACAAATATTAGTGATTAAATATATATTTCAATATCAAAACATCACAACGGCGACGAAAATCAAATAAAAAATACCAGAGACATTTTTTTTTATAAATTAGACTGTATTACGTAGGTTTACACATTGATGAAGTAATGAATAAAATTAAAATTTCCTATAAATCTGTTCGGAAAGCATTGTAAACAAATTCAAAATATAAGAAATCTAAGAACTGTAATAAAGTATTTTGTTGTGATTTGTTGAGCATTGAAAGAGAGAATATTGGAACATATGTTAACTTTATGAAATATTCGCTAAAAGGTATGTAATTATGCTATTATTTCTCGACAAGACTTTCCTCTGTCGTTGTTTACGATATAAACATCCGACTAGAACAACACTACCCCGTATATTTTGAAGTTTACATTTAACACGTATCAATAGTATAATGTTTGCTTAACTTGAAAAGTGCTGCTAGAATCCCATGTTATGTGTTGCTTTTTTTTTTTTTGCAGCATGCCGTTTTCCGGGCATACTGTATAAAAGTTGGAAAAGTTTATAAAGAAATGAGCGAATAACTTTTTAATAAAGGAGACAATATGATTCTAGCAGGTTTTTTTATAAGATTGAGATGGTTTGCCTTTACTTGATATGTTTATTGTTTTGTGGAAACCGCGGGTTAGTGTTGTTCTATCTCATTTTATATTAAGGAATATATGTTAGCTATTTCCGATTAAAAACATCCATGTAATATTATGAATTTCTATAGAACAGTCAAAATAAGACGCTTAGTTGTCCATATGCTTCCTTAACCTACCCGTGAAGCAATCATAATCTTACGGCTAGTTATGCATAAACGTAGTGACCATGCCTCTTTAAACCGTTATTTACATGTAGCATTGTAATCACGTGTTTTCCAATAATAAACAATATCCCGATTCAAGTGTTGAATAATTGTTACAAAACTTAAAAAGATACATTAAAAATGAACTGTGAAAAAACACACCATACATTGCAATTTAATCAGATTTAGACAACCGAGTCATAATTCTCGACCTTTTATTTTTTTTATAGAAAAGACAGAACACAGCAGAATGTGTTTGTCTCGGATAAATATGTCTCTGAAAGAAATTTTGTTTATTCTTTTATACCTTTTAAAACTTTCAAAAAATGTGTAGTATGGAGAAAAAAGACAATAATTTATTAAATAGCCATTAAAACAAAACATCAGTATATCCAGTAAAATTCTCCATCGGCTGAAGTGTTCTGGATTATGTTGCTTGGAGTAAAGGTTACTTGTGACATCATGCGTAACACTGGAAAATATTCTTATGTAGCTAGTTTAAGTAGGCCGGGATAATTTAATCTATTTTTTTTAATTTCATTGAATCAATACTCTAAAGGACTGTGTAACAGACAAAGCCTATAATAACCTCTTACAAATATAAATTCAAGTGATGGATTAACGAGATCTTTCTTTGAATATAGTATTCATTGTGTTGTCTAGTAACAAGTTTTATATTCTTATATCATAAATACGATGACCCTATCTAAAGCACTGAGAGGATATCCATATATTGCTAGCTTTTTAGTGAAGACATATTTTTTATCTAATTTAATTTGAAGTTAATTTGATTGGTTTTCAAATGACGCAACACTATTAAGGTATACTATGCAGTTGCTATGCTATACTATGCTAAAATTAAAATAATTTTTTGTCTGTACGAACCTGATAATATACATTACGAATTACCTTTGAATGCAACTTTGAGGTCAAATAAATATATCACCGCTGAATATAAACAACTTACTGTTTTCCATGCACTTGTCGATATGACGCCATACTTTACAAATATAGCCCGTTCATGAGGTCGATCCATAGATATATCGACTTCACAGAAAAGCATAGCGACCGAACACGAAGTGCGAGGTCGGTATGCTTTTCTGTAAAGTCGATATATCTATGGATTGACCAGGTGAAAGGGCTACATTTGTTATATTTTTTTCCAAAGAAGAATTTGCTTTTATACTGATAAAGCAACTTTATCAAAACAATTGATGAATTGAGTAATTTCATATTTCCTTCAATAACAACACTTTATTTTTTCAATTAAGTTTAGGTATTCCAGAACATGTTATGTTGTAATTAATGGTAACATTTGAGCAATGTCTAATTATGGGGGCAGCAGGTAATATGGCCGGGTAGTGGTCTATGACTGCAAACCCCTGCTTCTTGAGTTCGTTTCCGATGCATTTGAATGCTTTCGTGGATTTCTTGAATTCCTCCCCCTTTACAATATTTATCTCCTTGTGTCTCTCCAAATACCGCTGTAACCCCTGTCTATACGACAGCATTGTTGACTTTTTATACATTTCTCCATCCTTTGTTCTAGCTTCCATGTAAAATTTAGCCAGCAAATCGTCCAACTTCTCGCACTGAAAATGTTCGAAGTCTCCGCTCTCGCCTTTCGACTCAAGATATTCCCGAAATAGCTTTACGGTTGTTGCTGTTACCCTGTTCGTTTTCCTTGCATCAACATTTTCCATTATTACTTTCATTTCCGCTTCATCATTAGTCGCAAAACGATCTTTCACTTTAACGTGTGCAACTTCCATCTTTGACGTTTGTTTACGCGGATTTTACCGGAAAGAGAATTTTGATTGGTTGGGATGAATCACGCCAGCAAACCAAATTCATTTTAACATTAGAGCAAAATTTCCCTAATCTATATTCAGAAAGTACAGGTCAATCCGAGTTTTTTTAAAGCTTATTTTTAGAAAGTACAGGTTAATCCGCATTTTTATACTTTGACACGTGTTATCAAAGGAACCAATGATAAAATTCGTTATAATGCATGAAAATAATATTGTAAATGTTTACACACATCATGCGTAGGGAAAAGCGGATCAATTTATTTTGTAATACTTAAAATTGATTTCATAGATAAACGACGCATAAAGAACAGACATTTTTTTACCATTAAATATTTGACACCGATAAGCCCATCTAAATTCACATTTTACAAAATTGTACACTAATCAAGTCTTAACAACGATTTAATTTTAAAATAATAAGTTCATCAAACGGAATAAATTGTCAGGCACTATTGACATACTTTGAAGTAATTTCCCAATCAAACTCTATTGAGGAGAACTCTGGAGAAAATGCCATCTTATTTCCTAGCATTGTGTTCACTATTACATGTATTTGTGGGAAGAATTGGTGCTTTTTGTGAGATTTATAGACACTATCTATGGACACAAAAAATATAACGTGAAATATAAGGGCTGTGGTTAATGTTAAATATCAAATATCTATTTATATCAGATATAACGACAAAAATCGGTTCTACTTTGGAAGCGTATCATTGAAATAAGATATAATCAAATTTATGATCATAAGGAAAATAATTATAGTAATGATAGACATTCCATGACTTTGTCCACTTTATATTATTATTGTCTTTGTTCAACTCCTTATGGATTATGACAAACTAAACTTGTTCAAAATCAAATCGAAAAAGTTCACAAGACAAATACAATACAGTTAAAACAACACAGTCCTTAAATAAAAACTTTACTACACCAAGTGAATGCAACAATATCATATGCACTAAACCTATGTACAGATGTGCATTATGTTGGTTTTATATCTAACTAGTAATGAGGTATATTTGAACAAATAAACTAGGCTTCAAGACCCGTCACGAGGAAAAAAACCGTTTTGTTCTATATCATATAAAAAAGTCTTATATCTTGTTTTTTTTTTCTTTTTTTAATTTAATAACAAAGTTTCTTCTATGATAGACCCGTCACGAGGGAAAAAAACCGTTTTGTTTTATATCATAGAAGAAGTCCTACAGTCTTATAGTCAGTGAAATTAGTTATTTTTGTAGACCGTTGGTGTTATGAAGTGTTCTAGCATTGCATTATTTCGTTACAAGAAATAACCATGTCAAGGATTTTAACGTTTGATACTTTCTAAAATAGTTGGTTACATGTATGTTTGAGTCTTAATTATATTTAGCATAACAAACCTTTAGGAAAAGGTTTGTATTTTACAATTTAATAATTCACAAATTCACCGTACCTACAAAACATTCGTCAACAGTAAACGTGTTACGCAAACAACAGTCGATACTATATTTTATGAAAAGAAGCCAAATATATCTAATTCTGAACAAATAGTAACTGTTTTGAATTTGGTTTTAAAAATGATTTATATGTTTAGGTATCAAATTTGTGTACTTGATTATGTTGTCGATTTAATGTTAGAATAGGTAGCTAACTTACATGAAATTAGCCGACAAATTTCAATGGAAGACACGGTTCGAAAAAATTATGATATTGCTAAAATGGAAAGAAAATTCTCAAGTAAACGATATACAAGAGTTTTGATGTCACCCAAATCAAGTTAGATAACATAATCTTAAATAAACGATAAGCAATGTCAAGGCACCCATAAATATATTTCGTTTTAAATATACGACCAGTTAAGGCATTTACTACAGAAATAATTGTTTGTTTATCATCAAGTTAAAGGGAATAATAATGTTTGAGGCATTTGATAATAAAGGGATAGTTCTGAACCGATATTTAAAAAAAAGAGATATTTGCCTCATATAGGCAAGAGCTTCAAACTGCACCGGAAACAACAGCTGACACACACATGTTAAAGGACACTGGTAGAGGACACTGACACCTCAGACTGAAATTGTAATTGTTAAACCTTTAGATAAGGGACAATGAACACTGCAATGCCCCTGAGGAAAATTAACAACTTTAGATTTCTGATGTTATGCATCAAGTCTATACATGTACACTTTGGGATCGGAAGCTGTTCAGAATCAATATTTTAAAGCGTACGGTGCAGAGGTCTCCTACGAGATCGGATCCCTTTCGGACACAAGATACCATGCAAATTGAGATATGGACTGACCTGTCACTGCTTCGTGCAGTCTGATCACAATCAATTGCCGCGCATTATGCATGTGATTGAGACGGTGGAGAGAATTTCATTATTTAATCAGGAACCAGATAAAATATGGCTGACTGGCATGGAAATCCCAAATAAATAATGTTTACAATATTGCAGGTTGATTATAATAAAAGATATACTTTATACGATCTGAACATGAAAGATTTCAGCTATTATCACTACTGTAATGAACAAACCCTTTGACTATCAAAAAACCCTGAGGAAACCCTGAGTGGTTCTGAGAAAACCCCGAGAGACCCTGAGGTCGGCACTAAGGGTACTGAGGAAACCCTGAGAGACCCTGAGGTTTGCACTGAGGGTACTGAGTAAGCCCTGAGAGACCCTGAGGTCGGCACTGGGGGTACTGAGGAAACCCTGAGAAACCCTGAGGTCGGCACCGAGGGTACTGAGAAAACCCTGAGAGACCCTGGGTTCGACATTTAATACGAAAAATTTAAAATTACTATTTATTCTTTATTATTTTTTTATAAGTATTTAATGTTTAGCGTCATGTTAAAAAAATATAAACATTTCTACATAATGCATAGGTATAAATTTACTTTATTTCTGCAATTACATATGATCAGATTTCTATTCATTTTAACCGCATCTTTAATAAATTGTATTAAGTTAAAATTAAGGGAAAATCCAGAAACATAAATAATTAGTATATATCGTTTACTTACATGTACATTGTAGATGTACACCAGTTTAACATGCGACAAGCGAGGGCCACATGTTTTACTAAAGAACAAGGGACGTTATTGGCCGAAATATGCCGTGTTTCAAATATGCACAGCACAAAACATTTTAAAAAGCCTTGAATTTATCAAATCTAATGGTATATAACTTATATGTGTGACTTAAACATATACATCATGGAATTTATGCTGAAAACTGTTCCGTTTTTAGCAAGACGTCGCAATTTTAAACGCGACGACATGCATATTTACGCGAGTAGTTTATCTGTGTTGTAAAAACATACCGGTATCTGTGCAATGTGTGCATGAGTTTCGGGCTTGTGAACCGCAGATCACAAGTTTAAATCTGCATGCGGCCTATTTCATTGAACTTTTGAAATTATAAGTTTTAAATACAAAATTGTATATATTTTTGCCCACATGTATATGACTTACATGTATATACTTTGATGCATTTTGCTACATTGTATCTTTTATAATCAAGTAATTTTCTCTTGATTTGAGAAACTATTCCAAGGTGTAGTGAGTTAGTTAAATACAAGTACCATACGGCTTCCATTGGTTATTCACTAAAGTACAGGAAGCAAAAAAAAATTCTAAAGCTTTCATAACCTTTCTGATCACATTTTTTTAATTTTAAATGCATGAACAATGAACTCGAAAAGGGTAAGAAAAAAGGGGGAAGAGGGTCCTCGACTGTCAGCAAGTTTGATAAGCAACCTCAATTAAAAATATAATTGAATGAAAAAGAAATGGAAATGGGAATGATTGGACTGGACTTGAAAGATGTTAAAAACAAAGAGAGAGAGAGAGAGAGAGAGAGAGAGAGAGAGAGAGAGAGAGAGAGAGCGGGGGAGGGGGCAGGCAAAATAAAGGAGAGGGAGATACAGAGAGAAAATATTAAAAACGTTTATGTTAGAGATACTTTTTTTAAATGACTTAAAAAAAAATACTTTGATAAATCGTCTTTTCGTGTAATCAAAATTTGTCTACCCGTGTGATATAAACCCTAGGGGTGTGATAACCAAGAAGTATTCAGTCCCTTTACATTTTGATTTTCTTTTTAATATTCGGTGACATCAAAGCAAATCTATTCAAAAATAGTATACATCAGCGTTTTATCATGGAGACCAAATCACTTTGTAAATAAAAATGAATATTATACATACCCTGTTTTTAAATGAGTGGACAATAAGAAAGGAAGAGAAAGAGAGTGAGAGAGAGAGAGTGTGTGTGTGTGTGTGTGTGTGTGTGTGTGTGTGTGTGTGTGTGTTCGTAAACACTGCCAACTGAGAGCCGACGTCAAGTTACACAGCAACAACTGAGAACACAAAATTCAAGTGAGGACAAAAATCTGGTCCTCACTTGAATTTCACCTTAGAAATGCTTAAAATCATGTCATAAACCATATATGTGAAAATTGGTGCATGGACCAGTTGGAAGTATTTTTCCGTTTTGTGTATGTTGTGTGTATATAATATTCAGCTCGTCAGCATGGCGGTATACACACCACAAAGTGTAACACGCATGCGCGGGTTAAAACGGAAGTTTACATTCTATCTGGATCATATAAGCGCTTGAAAACATACAGATATCAAGGACGATCAATGTCGCCTAAAAAAATAAAGGTAAGTATTATTTGTTTCGGTTTTTAAAAAATATTTTATCGCATAGTGTGTGTAAAAAATATGTTAAGGAATTTATTCAACAAACGGAAATTTACATCCATACTTGTTTTATCGATTAAATTGAATCATACCTTCAGATACAAAAACAGTGCAAGAAGCCTTGTATGATCGATACAAACTGGTATAATGGTAAATTATTTCTAACAGTATAAGTCAGTATTTACTTAAAAAACGTTAATATTATACATGTACATAAACCATCAGATACAATTTCATACAACTAACCAAAGACGTCACAACAAAAATTGCTCATTGTACTTTAAAGGCATCCATATTAACAGCCATTGTCTTTGCAGGATGATCATTGTATTCATATATTACATACAGACGATGTGCAATTTTCAGAGCAATATTAATTAATGTGTTATCAAACGAAAAGCTAGATATGCACAATAAATATGCCATACAAATTGCATGGCGTTAAAGAAAATATCCATGTAAACATGAAATCAGCAAGTACTGGGGACGTGTAGAGGAAAATAAAAGCAATAATTTCATTTTTAGAAGTTGCTAACCTAGCTATCATGACATGAAAACGTGTTATAACCATTATAGTTTGTACATTGTTGATTTTGAAGTAGTTTGTACTATGTAAACACAATATATCAACATCATTTCCCCCCAACACCCCTCCCTTAAGTAAATTTTAGATCCGCGCCTGTTTGCATATCATTACATCATACAACTTATATATGAATTTATATGATATCCCAGAAATTTATCCTTTTTTAAATGAAAAGATATCAACAAATCAATTTAAGCTATAAATGCACAATCAATATAACATACCAATTGCAAGGCGTAAAAGATTATTAAATGAAAAGATACCAACGAATTTAATACACACATATAAATATAAAGACTCAACAAAAAAAACACACATTGTAACCGCTGGCAATTGGAAAAAAATGAAGGCATTACAATTAGCGTCAATTATCAAAAATTAATTATGTAATGACTAAGTATCCATCATTATATTTTTAGTGAAATATATCGTTGTGTATGATTTTAATTTTTGTAATTGATTATTTGTGGTGTATCTTCTCGTCTAAGGCTTTAACTAGGGTTTTTAATGCGTACAGTTTTTTTAAAAATACAATTTAAATAAATCATAAGACTTGCCTTTAATGTTACAGTTTAATTTGTATTACGTTTAAAAATATTGCTGTTTTCATTTTCATCTGTCTAAACATTTGCATAAATATAATAACATGTGCTTTAATAAATTATATTATGCCAGGCGCGGATTCCACTAAAAAATAAGGCCGTGAAATCTAAAAGGGGAAAAAATTTAGCAGGGCTGCGTTCAGGATCGTAGCGGCTACGTGGGGCTACGTAGCAGCTACGCTGTTGAACAAAAAGCTAGCGAAGCCGCTACGTAGATATACCTAGCCTACATTTTTAATGCTAAGCATCAAATTCGAAATTGCTACCTTAGTTACCACTGGTAGCTTATAGTTCAATATACCTAGATATCCATCTACGACCTAGCGGCTAAGTTAGCCGCTACGCTGTTGAACGCAGCCAAGTAGTCTAGGATACGGGGTTTCTGAACCGGAATGTATGTTCGTTCGCCCTAAAACGCGTTCGCCCTTGACGCCGTTCGCTCTAATTTCCGTTCGCCCTAAAATTTGTTCGCTCAAGGTCCGTTCGCAATATTAAAACATAATTTTAAAGCGATTTTTGTAAATAAAGTTTCAAATTATATTAGATAATAAAACCGTATTCAGTGGATTCAACACATATATTCTAGTGTCCAGACTGACCTACATGTAGCTGCATGGCCAACTTAGAAGATTAATTATTAATTATAAATAAAATTCTTTTGATAAAATTAGGGCTATAAAAACTATTATTCTGAATCAAAAAAGCCGCTGCTCGTTTCCTCATTGGATTAAATTGTTTTCAAAACAAAGCGAACATATAGAAAAAAGCTTTCCACAATTTTCAGTTTAAATTATTAACCATTAATTAACATTATCCACTGTTAAAATAATTACGTATTAAACATTTAAAAAAAGAATACTTTGATTTCAGTTAAAGTCAGTTATTTAAAGAAAATTTAGTTTTATTGAACAATTGTAAACATTGTTAACGGAATTAAAAACCATAACATCGATGATAAATGTTGGATGAAAAAGATAGAAAAATGAAAACTTCTTTATTTTCTTTAACTGGCTTTAATTGAAATCACAGTATTTTTTTTTTAAACGTTTAAGACGTAATTATTTCAACATTGACAAGCAAAAAAAAAGAAGACGTAATTCACCAATCGTTATTATGCCTATTTTGTTAATTTGCAACCCCCCCCCCCCCCCCCGATGCTATGGCGAACGGACTCGGGCGAACAGGTAGATGGGCGAACGAACCCGATACCTATTTGCGCATGCGTTAATGATCATCAAAATGGCGAAAGTTGACTGCATGCCTATCTTTCCAACAAGTAAACACTAAATACGAAACACCTTACAACACCTTTTGCAGCTAGAGCCCTCGGAAGGTATTTATCCTATGTTTGCCTGTGTGAAGGGGGTTTTAATCTATTTTTGCCGAAACGATCGATTCGGTAGGGGGTACCATCCCGTCATGGGTCCTGCATGAAGTACACTCGTTGACGTTTAGAGCCTTCGTCGTTTTTAAACTCACTCTCTCTCTCTCTCTCTCTCTCTCTCTCTCTCTCTCTCTCTCTCTCTCCTGCTTTTGACGAAGCTCCCACTGGACACATTAAAACATTGAATGTTGTGATGCTCTAACCGTCAGGATTTGTTATACACAATTTTGGTGTAAATTAAAAAATAAAGTTTGAAAGAACTTAATTTTTAGCTAAAGAAGAAACCCATTTTCACAATAATGAGGCTTATTGTTATTTCTTGCACAAACCCTTGACAAAAGTTGAGCTCATGAGACATAGTACACCATCATTAAAAATAAAACACCCAATGAAATCGTAGCGTCTATTTGTTCTTTACATTGTTAAAGTTTAAGGACAGTCAAATGATATAAACATTATTATGTTCCCACACCCATACTGGTACTGTACCAGTTATCGGCTAGGACCAGTTATCGGCTAAATTGAGAGTTCGGGTTTTAAGCACGCGACTATCCGAATTTTTTAAATTCAGTCCTCTGTTTTGTATAAAGAAAAGTAAATTTGTTTGACAACTTTCTTGAATATGTTATAAACATGAGCTTAAACGATCATTGTTTACCACTGATTTACATATTTGCACTTTCAGCAGTTGGGGGAAGTGACGTAATAAGTTTAAAATAGAATTTAACCCCTTTCTGATACATTATCATATCCCTTCTTTGATTTGACATATAATATCACTACATATAACATGTAGAAACAGAAGGAATTTACTAAATTCTAAAAAATTCATAGCGCAGTATAACGCCTGGTTGCTAGTATGCAATGAATAGTCTACGATTTTGTGTACTATATACTGTATGATAACAAACGAATAATTTTATGAGTTTTGTTTATGCATCATAACCCCTAGGACCTTTAGTCTGACCCCAAAAGGGACATAATTTAAATTACATTTTGCAGAGTATCAAATCAACATGTACAGGGATTTTACTACGTTATTATCGCGAAGCCGATAACTGGTACAGTAAATCGTAAAAACTCGGCAAATTCGGGGCGTGCTGAAAAGCACAAAACAAAATGTTTTGGGTTCTAAAAAATGATTTAACGTAACGGGTGCATAAACAAGAAGTTCACCATTTAAAGTATGTGAAGTTGTATTAAAAAATATCAAGAAATAAGGAAATACGAAAAGAAAACGAGAAATTTTAGCCGATAACTGGTACAGTGCCAGTAACTACTATTTAGACTCATCTTTAAAAGTTATCTAACAGTTTCTTGTTATTCCACAGAATGATAAGGGTTTTTTTTCTGTTTACTTTTATGATCACCAGTTTAAAATTTGTGATTATACACAGAGAAAACTGTTTTATAAACTACAGGGATTTACTATAATCTCTCAATCTTTGCAGTGTGGAAAACAGTAAACAAACAAAAAAATGGATGTGCTTTAGCATATTGAAAACCATGTCAAGAAAAGATCGAAAAAGAGTTAATCCCATTAAAGAGTCAAGGAAATGGAGTGAAAAGAATATTGATCCACCAGGATTTAATATAAGTTTATTTGAGAACAAAGGTAAGAAAAAATTTTTGAATTGCCCTTTATACTGCTGAATTTTGTTTGGAGACCAATCTAGTTGGTATTATTCCTCTATTATGAGTTAAATATTTCATGAATCCTACAATTACTTTTGTGTGCTTCATGGTTATCAACAGGTATTACTCCAAATCAATAAATTCTGCTATATGGCCCGCTGATAGCTGCAAAAATATATATACATTAAATTTAAAACCAAGGAACTTCATTTTCCAAGGAAGTACATGTAATATTGAATAAAAAATTAAGTTGACTAGTGACTACTGTGGATTCATCATTGTAGAAGACCATTTTCGGTATTAAAATTTTCACAGAATATGTTCCTAAATTAGTTTAATTAGTCCAAAACCATGTGCAATTTTTTGTGTGCAATAAATATACAATTTTTGCATGGGTGGAACTGTAGCTCTACGGTCCGTCAACCTGAATTTCACGTGGAGCTACTGTTCTGCAAAAATACAAAAATTTTCTAATGTACAAATTCTTTGACATGATATCAGTGCAATTCATCTAATAGTATATACACGTACCATACATGTTAACTCTACCGATTTACGCGGAAGTCTACCGCTTTTTGGCTCTGTCTCCCGCCTACCGATTTTATTAAAAAATCTACCGCTTTTCTTCAAAGTACGTTCTTTGTTTTGATAGATAGCCATTTTGGAAGCCATTGTGGTCAAAAAATCTCGTCGGGTTTGAAATTAGCGCGTGACTTTGAATCGGAGGCACACAAACGCTTTTTTAAGTCGCTTGAATGACAAGTTTTCAAGCATGCGTTTTACATTGAATGATGAAAGAAGCCACTTCCCGTGATTACATTAGTTACAAGACATGTCGATATTATCCTCGCAAAGGAAAAAGAAGCTTTGCAATTCCACACGTGGTTTTAACGATGACTGAATATATCTTTTAACTTTGCCATAACAGTAAACTTCATTTGAAGTTTATTGAATCCTGCATGATTTGTAATAAGCATGTAAATAAACATCGCTTTGATGCTGAAAAAGAATATACGATTTCCTATTAGTTCTTCTCTTATATGTTAAATTTTGGCAACTTAACCTATTTTTCTGAACAAAGGCATTTGTTAAAGTCTCTGCACTCAAATATTTTTTCCTAAAAAAAATTAAACTTACCGGTAATCAATATATGGTAAATGCATGCAAACATTTTTATTGCTTGTGTTGATATTAGTAAATTTCAAAAGTCTTTTATATTTTAGTTGATATCATTAATTACTAAACAGAACCCCTTACTACATATGTAGTACACAAAAATTTGTGCTTTGAAATATAGGCAAAAAAAAAGCTACCGCTTTTCGGTTCAAAATCTACCTATTTTTCATCACTGGAGGTTAACATGTATGCATGTACATATGACAATAACATATAAATTGAAGTCAACAATTACTTTATAATTTTCATGTAGCTTCCTGTACGCTTATATTATTTTCATGTAGCTTCATGTACGCTTATATTATGTATTATAGGCAGAGGAGTCAGAACAACTGTCCGCAGAAATGCAGGCGACTTTTTGTTAGTGTATACAGGAAAGGTTATAACAAAGAAGGGAGGTGAAAACTTGGAAGAAGGGTTCTCATCTGGCTACAGATTTTTTTACAGCGATTTGTGGTAAGTGTCTAGATTCTCATGAAATACTTTTTTGTTTTCTTACCTAAATATATGGATATTGGTTTAATGCCAGGCCATGGCTTAATCAAGTATAGCTATACATATTTGGCTGGTTTTATGGCGGTAGTCAAGGGTTCCAGCAATTGGAAGAGGCATACCCAATCAGACTTTCAGAGTTAATATACCAATTGATGTGTAATATAGAGGAAGCTTCAGATACAAAACTTGATCTTGATTAGGCCTTAAAAAAATAATTCCATGGTCCTCAGGCCGGCCCGCATATGATTTAACATTGCGCATTGCTCATTTTTATCAATAAATAAATAAAATAAAATTCTCTAGTGCACTTGTGGGGAAAAAAATTTGGGACCGCATGATGATTTGTTTATTTCATTTAGTGAGTGCTAATAAATCTAAGACCAATACATTTACTGTAAGGTAACTATATTTACATTTATATTTATTTGTTGAAAACATAATTGCTTTTTCTGCATTTTGATAAGAATTGCACCTTGTTGAAATCAAGTAAAAAATCTGGCATCCTTTTTTTATGAAATGAAAAGGAAAATATGCCACCACCCGGCTGCATCTGCTTTTGAAAATACATGTAGTAGAAATCATCAATTGCTGAGGAAATTACACTATCTAGAAATACATCGTAATAATACAGATTTGTTAATAGGCATATCTCATACCTATTCACATTGAATTTAGCTAGGTTCGGTTATTATTATAGTCTGGTTAATATGATAATTTTGCCAGACAAAATAACTATTATATTAAAGGGACTTGGACACGATTTTGGATAAAAATTTTCTTTTTAATTTTTTATGTATAAAATGGTTTACTAGCATAGTTTGAATGATTGGCCAAAATTTGAATGTTATAAGTCAAGTTATAAGAGAGATACAGAGGTAAGAATTCATTGTTATGTAAACAAAGCTCGAGTCTTATATTTGTTTACAAATAATGTAAAGTGTGGAATTACCATTTCTTTGACAAAATGACTCGTGGAAAACAAGGTAAACTTATTCAATGTATTTTTAAATAATATTATCAACAGAAGAAAGCAACATTAGATTGAAACTTTTACCAATAAAACACATATGTAAAAAATTACATGGCTCGAGCTTTGTTTACAAAACAAAGAATTTCAAACTCTGTATCTTGTTTATAACTCAATATTTGACTTTCAAATTTTGACAAAGCATTACAAATACCCATATTAATCATTCTAAACATTAAAAATGAAAAAATAAAATTCAAAGTTTTGAGCATAAATCGTGTCTAAGTCCCTTTAAGCGGGGTCCACTGTATTGGCCTGAGAACCAAGTGATAAAATTATTGCCTTATCTTGATGCAGGTGTAAGTCTTTACAGTAGTTTAGAGCAGGTTTGAATGTTGGAAGAAAATGCTGTCCTGACCAACTGTCATGTTTATGCAACAATATTGTTAGATGTGATACAATATCATATTGTATCACGATATTATAGTTTATTGTATACTTGTTACAAGTATCCTGGATCTTTTCCTCTTTTTCGGTGCATATCTACTGTTGAAAATATAGCATATAACATATGAACTTTTCAATATAGATGACGTCATGCAAATACATTTGAACATCAAAAATATGCCGGTTTCATTAGATAGGAAAACTAGGATAAAGCAGGATAAAGTTTTGTACATGAAAAGGAAAACTAGAATAAAGCAGGATAAAGTTTTGTACATGAAAATGAAAACAAGTTTAAATTCCTATTCAAATATAGAATAAAAGCAACAATACATGTCAAAATCTGTATCACACCGCATATCAACCCCAGGGCTGTCACAGCACATTTTGGTACAGGGACCGGGTCCCTATCCATTGGGAAAATTATGTTCTTATTCACCAGTTCAACCGAACATAAATTATTTATAAAATAAAACACAAACACATAATGTATAGGATGAGCTCGCATGCGCGAATGCAACAGACTTTAATAATCATATGTATATACATGTATATAGTACAAAGTACATGGCTCGCAGTCTCTTTACTTTCATAAACATGTACAAGCATACTCATTCTACAAAAGAAGAAACAATCATGTAAAAAACTAAACTGACAGAAATTCAATGTTATCGTTTGGGAGGGGTGGGTGGGGATAGTCTGTTGCAAAGTGGCATCGAACTTCGAATAACTTAAAAAACCCCGAATTCTACTTTATATGTGTACAAGTCATGCGTAGCACGGATTAAATCACCCTATTCACCCGTAAACACCCGTGAACATCCAATCGATATGTAATATCGACACGCCCACTTAATTCAAAACAAACACACGTGTTTTCTGTAACTTTTATAAATATGTTTATGTTCTTATTCACCAGTTCAACCGAACATAAATTATTTATAAAATAAAACACAAACACATAATTTATAGGATGAGCTCGCATGCGCGAATGCAACAGACTTCGACAATAAAGAAAGCAATGATGATCAGTGACAAAAACAACCCACCCCTATATCCCAATATGTTTAGTTACAATTAAATGTTGCTCTAAATTTTCTTTAACATAGCCATCTTTAGCTGATTCTGAACGCCAGCGACCGTGTTTTTTGAACAGCCTATCACAAATACCAGCATTTGCCGCTGCAGTAGCGCCACCAGCTCTGAGACTATGTAATCCGAACTGACGTTTATCCAGTCCAATAGATTCAAGTGTAGATAAAAGAATTTCTCTAGCTCTTGTATAAGACAAACTTTTGTGACCCTTCAGAATATATGATTGAGAGCTTTTACAAAAAGAAATAGATCTGAATATGAACTCATCTGAACATGCACTAATTTTAGCTTTTTCCAAATACCTCTTAGTGATCATTATGGGACATGTAATCTGCCCAGTACCAGAAATGTAAACAGTACTACCTTTCTTGTATCGATCAGTTTTACTTTTTTGAACATAAAGAGTTAAATAATCATCAAAAATTTGAATGTCAGATCTTCTAAGATTTACAAGCTCTGAAAACCTTAAAAATCCGGAAAAACTAAGAACGCACATACAAGCAATTCTAAGATCAAGTAAATTACAGCTGTTGTTACCATACAGTATACAAATATTTTTAAGAATGTCTGGAGAAATAGGTTCCTTTTTGTTTCTCCCTCGGTGTCCAATAGATCTGTGGCATCCTTCCCTTGTTGAAATTGGAAGGAATGAAGTACAAGGATCGGGAAATCCACACAATTTATGTGTCCAACTTATAGCATAAAAAGCTTCATCTATTGTAGCTACTGAGTTACAATTATCGCTGAGATGAATCAAATATAAGGAAACGTTATAGTCTGAGGCTGGTAGTGAAGAGATGTTATAACGTGAACACCACTTACAGAATCTATTGAATGCTCCGCTGTACTTCGTGCGTGTATTCTCAGCTTTTGACTTTAAACAAATTTCCGGAAGCCTGTTAGCCAATGTCTCTAATGAAGGTTCTGCGCACATCCAGGAATATGTCCATTTCCCTTGTTTAAAGATATCTGAAAAACTTGAAGATAAAACCAATCAAATAAGATAACTTCAATTATAACCGTAGGGTCTCTATATCCCATTTTTCATTTAAATCACTGAATAAATTAAATCGTTCTAATCCGCTTTTAACTGTGTACATAGTTTTCCGTAACATCTATAATAACGATGTAATCAGATATATATAATGATCAAACGTAAAAACTTAACTTCCTTCATAATTTTACGTCGTCTTGCCTACTCCGACAAATATAAATACAACACTTGTAAGGCCAATACCTTAAACATAACATATCAAACCGTACCGACATCATCTAGACAAAAACATATCTTAAATAGTCCATCTGTACATAAACAAAAACAGACCGTGCCAGCTTTATCAAGAATATAAATAATCTTGAAAGGGCCATGTCTGAATACAAAGTAGACCATGCCGTCTTCATCAAGATACACGTCTTGAAAAGGCCATGTATAAATACAAAAATACTAGACCATGCCAGCTTCATCAAGACACAAATCTTGAAAGGGCCATGTCAGCAATCACATCGATAAATTAATACAGTTTCTACACAGCATCAAATGTAAAACAATCATGATAGACCGCGCCAGCTTCATCAAGATAAACATCTTGAAAGGGCCTCGTCTACAACTGCTCAGCGCAAAGCCTTATTGCCAAAACTTTAGAATTGAAATGCTCTGAACCGAATAAACTATTTTTATTATTAACTCCATGACAAAACACGTTTTGGAATGGCTTAAGTTCTAATACGTCAATAACATACTCTCTACATTTCATTTTTGCATCGAACAGCAGTGTCCAAAAAGGAGCGGAGGGCCACTTCGGCACAATAAGAGTACCAATAGCTCTGCAGTATAATAAATGCTTGATAACTCTGCTAACTAAATTAATTGGAGGAACTAACCAATTATTTTCAAAATGCCAAGACTGTGAAAATGCATCGACAGCTTCAGAATTTGGATACCAAAACAATGAATTAAATCTCTGTAATTTAGCATTTTGAGCGCTAGCAAATCGATCCACTGTGTGTGGACCCCACATGCCGTCTATAAATTCAAAAAACTCATCAGTAGTTTGCCAAACATCAAAATCAATAATGTTTGATAAATAATCAGCTTTTGTATTGTCCTCTCTTGGAATCCAAACTATGCTTAATGAAATAGCAAACTCGACACACTTGGAGAATATGTTAAAAGCTAAACTCTGTAAATGTCGAGGCTTTGTACTACCTTTTTGAACAATTGTGACACAGTTTTGGTTATCTGTGTGCCACCGTACTGCTTTTCCTGATAAAGAAGCTGCAAAGTAATTCAATGCTAAATCAATCGCTTTTAACTCTCTCCATGTAGAGCTCATCAATGATTCAGATTTTGACCATATATGGTGTACTATTTTTTCGTCTACTTCAACCGTATATGCTCCTGCTGCAACATTGCTAGCATCTGAAAACACTAAGACAGAAGGCAAAGCCTCTGCAATCAAACGTTTATAATTCATTTTTACCAAGTTATTTGTCCAGAATTCTAACTCTGTTTTAACCAAATCTGGAAATGCAAGATTCATTAGATGATCCCAATGACCACGGCTCTCTACAGCTAAATAAATATTTCTCGTCATTAAGCTGCAAACACAACCATAAACAGGAGATAATGAAATAATCTGTCCGGCAAACTCTGCTAGTTCTCGAGCTGTAAAAAGAGGGAAAGAATTAATCAGGAAATTCAAAGTCGACTGAACTTCTTCTACTCTTCTGTTCGGAATGAATAAAGAATAACTCTTCGAGTCCCACAGCAAACCAAGCCACTCAATGGACTGCACGGGCTGAAAATTTGACTTTTCTATATTTATCAATAACCCAGCTTGCATTAGAGAATTGTGAACAAAGTTTGAAGCTTTACGTGTGATTTCATAATCTTTACCGAACCCCAGACCATCGTCTAGATATAAAACAATATCTATGCCATGGGTTCTCCAGTGTTTAACCAATGGCCTCAAGCATTTTGTAAAAATATACGGAGCTGAAGTCAAGCCAAAAACTAAAACGTTGAAACAATAATACTGACCCTTCCAATAAAAAGCAAAATAAGTAAGCTGTTTTCTGCAAATATCGATGTGATGGTAACCGGATTTTAAGTCAAATTTGAATAAAAAACAATCTTTGTTGAAAAAATTTAAAGCAACATTCCAGTCCTCAAACTTAACTTTTTTCTTGTCTACAAAATTGTTTAATTCGCTCAAATCTAATATTAGTCTCTTTTTACCTGAACCTTTGTTATGTGCAACACTGAGTGGACTGACAACAAAAGGCTGAAAAGGAACTTTTTCTATACAACCGCTTTCAAAAAGATCTTTAATAGATTGTTCTACAAATTCAACATTGTCAAGAGCAGATTTGTTGTTCTTGAAATTCATAGGAGGAGGAGGTCTCTGAAAAGGAACAACGTATCCATATTTTATAATATCAATAACGAACTCTCTAGCTCCAATACTCTGCCAATACTGGACATTTTTCGCCAGACTTCCTTTGACGCCTTTGCTGCAAACAGAACTATTTTCAAAATAAGCAACATGCTTCAAAAACAAGTTTACTTGATTATTCAAAAGCGATTGGTTTTGATCAACATACTTCTCTACAGATCTATTTGTTAACGCCAACACTGGAGGCGCTGGACTGGACTGAAGGCGCTGTGCACTGGGATTTCCAGTGTCCGTATTTTCTGCAATTGTAGCAGATATCGTACGGCGAGGGTTGTCTACGTTGCTTTGTGTAGGGGCGAAAGGAACGCTGAAAAGACGTAGGAGCAGGACTGCGATCATCAGAAGGAGTAGAAACAGTTGCAGAGGGTTTCTTGTACGGGCGATAGCGCCGTCTCTCTCTAAGTGTGCGGAGTGCACGGTTTTCAGCTTGGCGCATGCGCTTCTCATCGTCCGAGTCAGAGGCGAGGTCGTCACTTTCATATTCCCGCACTGTTGTCCAACCGGCCGGAGATTTGTCCGCAATGCGAATTAGTTTGTTTCTCCTAGATAACTTAGTTATGATAGAAGAAACAATACTGGCAGATGATGAATCTTTAACAGACAAACGTTTCTGTAATTTCGTTAAGTCGCTCAATATTTCTGAATTGAAATTGAACTGAATTTTGTTCCCTTCGTGATTAAAGTTAACGGATACTTCTTTCTTTATTTGCTTAGCTAAGGAGTCATAGTCATTACCAGTTGAAAGCTGGTCCTTCAGGTTCTCAAGTTTGGAATCCAAGTAGGATTTGAACAGGTTAAACGTGTCAGCAATATCCGACGTGGCCTCTGGTCTGTTGGGCGCTGTATTTGAAATTCCTGGTGCCGCAAGAGTGGAGGGCTCGTCAAGAATAGAGTCGTCCATAGGCTGGTCTCTAATTTCAGCCAGGAAATCTGTAGTCTGCCTCGACGACATAGAATTAGATACTCGTAGTCTGTTGCAAAGTGGCATCGAACTTCGAATAACTTAAAAAACCCCGAATTCTACTTTATATGTGTACAAGTCATGCGTAGCACGGATTAAATCACCCTATTCACCCGTAAACACCCGTGAACATCCAATCGATATGTAATATCGACACGCCCACTTAATTCAAAACAAACACACGTGTTTTCTGTAACTTTTATAAATATATTTATCGACATTTTTTGTCAAATTGGGAAAATTTAAGATACTTTAATATATCATCAAAATGACTTCTGTATTTAATAGCTTAATCTGTTGTTCACTTCTTAAAATTAAAGTTTTACAGATAACATGATGTTCTGAGAACTAACCAAGACTAAAAAGAAGACAAACTAAAAAAAATAGGGAAATTTTCAGAATTATGAAGAGTTCAATTTAAAAAAAAAATTATTTATACCTATTGATTTACAAATTTAAAATTTTTGATTTGAAATTTTACAGTGGTCAGTAAAATAAAAAGTCTTATTTTTTTTCACATGATTGATACATGTTGGTTTAATATTTTTTTCAATCAAGGTAACCCACAGGCGTATATATATATAAAAAAAAAACATTTCTTCAAAAATAGCAAATGAAAAAAGATAATCATCAAATTTGGAAAAGGGAACCAAATCTATATGATGTGGAATTATTATTTTTCATTTAATAGATTAAATATTTCAAATATCTTACAAGCAAAATTCTGTGTAATACATGTATGTTAATGACATCTTGTGTATTTACGGGTATTAGTAAAACCCTGTGACCCAATTACAGCCCTAATGGAAAAGATCTGTTTACGAAGTCTAAATGATTTTCTGATAACCAAAGAATTTACTTGGAAGGCTTATTATCTAATTACAATATATCTACCAATGATACTGTGATCACAATGATTTATAACCATCATTAGTAAATTTCTGAGCACTTTAAAATGCATCATTCATGCCCCGCAGTGCAGGTGCCGTATAGCCCGACTCTGCTAGTTGGGCTTGTTAGGTCACCACAGGGGTTAAGTCCAGTTGTGAGAACCTTTTAATTAAAATAATCATCAGTGTCATCCCCATTACTTGATCATTCATGATATAATTAAGTCAGCTTTAATCAATTACGGTTAACCTACTGACCAAAAAACAATCAGCTTTTGCAATTCGCAAGTTGTAAATAATTATGCATTTGGGAATTTTTATCCTGAAAATCTGCAGCTTTTTGCCATTGGGAATGGGTCGATATTCGGTTCAAATTTGAGGGGAGTGATGGCCCTGAACCCTCAACCAATAATGATTCGGGCTGATATTGGAGTCTTGGGTTGATATGGGATGTGATACAGATTTTGCCGTGTATTATTCTCTAACATTCAAATATTTTAGAAAAGTGAACACTTTGCACTAATTATTTTTATGGACTACATAATATTGTCAAAGAGATAGCTGTCATTAGCTCACCTGAGTTGAAAGCTCAAGTGAGCTTCTCTGATCAAAATTTGTCCGTTGTCTGTCGTCCAGAACCACTGGGCAGATTTCAACCAAACTTGGCACAAAGCATCACTGGGTTAAGTGGATTCAAGTTTGTTCAAATGAAGGGCCACACCCTCTTTAAAGGGGAGATAATTTAGATTTATTAAAATATTGTAGGTATTTTTCAAAAACCTTCTTCTCAAAAACTATTTGGCCAGAAAAGCTGTAACTTGTATGGAAGCATCCTCAGGTAGTATAGATTCAAGTTTGTTCAAATCATGGTCCCTGGGGGTAGGGTGGGGCCACAATGGGGGGATGAATTTTTTACATAGGAATATATAGAGAAAATCTTTAAAAAATCTTTTTCTAAAAAACTATTAGACCAGAAATGCTCCAATTTGAGTGGAAGCATCCTCAGATAGTGCAGATTAAAGTTTGTTCAAATCATGCTCTCTGAGGCTAGGGTGTGGTCACAATGGGGAGATGAATTTTTACATAGGAATATATGGAGTAAATCTTTAAAAATATTCTGGAAAGTTTTCAGTCCAAAAAGCAGTAACTTGTGTGAAAGCACGGGTTGTGCAGATTAAAGTTTGATAAAACCATGATTCCCTAGAGAAAGGTGGAGCCACAAAGTTTGGGGGGGGGGGGGGGGTTATATATAGGAATAGAGAAAAATCTTGCAGGTACAACAAAAGGGGCTTGGTATTTACCATAAAAATATGTGGATAAAATTTGGCAGATATTTTTAATTTTTTGAGCAAGATCTACTGTACTTAGTTGTCAAGATATTTTGATTTTGTTACTGTTATGATAATTTGATCAGAGTTAAGGCTATTGTTGCTCAGGTGAGCGATGTGGCCCCTGGGCCTTTTGTTTCTCTTACGGTAATTAATTTAAAACATATTTTTCCATCACTGAATCTCGCAAAGACAAATGAATCTAATTACAACTTTATTTACATCATCCCAGAGGGTAGTCAAATTACATACTTTATTTATTCCTGTGCACTGTTTAAATTTCAAATAAAAATCCCCTCTGTTATACTACTCTGGCTCCAATTGATGACTATCTCAGATCATTAGCTTCAATATATTGATAAACTAGTTCCATTTCTACATCACTCTAACTCTATAAAAATCATAAAGGCCTAAAAAAAAAAAATAGGTTTGTTTCCGCTTTCCCAACCGACCCTGAAAAATACTGCCATCTCAAAACTTTTTTTTTTTTGCCATTTTTCAGCGAGGGTGTTAAATTTTCGTTTTTTCAGATCATCTATTTTTTTTTAATTTAGTCAGAGAAACGTTTGGACAAACTGTTTATTACATCATTGAAAAAAACACTTGAAATTAAAAATGGCAGGACATGGTGCCTGTTGAAATCACAAAATGTGCCCATAAACCAGGAAAAAAGTTTATAAGAACATTTTCTTCAAGTCTGTCATTGAACCAGCTCTTTAATGAAATCCATGGGACCTCTAGTAAATGAAATATTAAAACAAACCAGTCAACAAATACTTTTATTTTCTTATACAATTTGAAAAATGTTCGATATCATTTTAAGCACAATTGTTCTTTAGTTTCGAAGAGGTTAGGACAAAAAATAATAATAAACTAGAGCAAAGCTCGTTGCAAAGCAACGAGTGGGTCTTCCGCTAATGTCGAAAGTAGAGATTAAAGTTCCTGAAAGAAGCAGAGTTCTCAAACCAATAATACAAGTAACTAAAAAAAAAGTAAAAAAAAAAATCGAATAATTCTTAGTACGACTTAACAAATTCCGAATGATTTTAAGTACGAATTAACAAAAACATTTGCGATTTTAAGAACGACTTAACAAAAAAAATCCGAATGTGTTCAAGTACGACTTAACAATTTTTCGAATTATTTTAGGTACGAGTTAATTTAACTTTAAACATAAGACTATTTTCTTAATCAAGAAAGCGGAATCAAAATTTCCGGAAAAATCAATTTCTAAACGCTTATATCTCAGCGATGCATCGTCCGATTTTAAAACAGATTTCAGCGTTAGATTCAGCTAAATAAGCTCTACAAAACACGTACACATTTTTGAATTTATCAAAAAATTTATTTTTTCGAAAAATTTGATTCACTTCCGGTTTCGACCGGAAGTGACGGATTCTGATTTTTTGTCAAAATGCCCTAAGTAAATAGAGAAATAGACAATCACTGAAAATTTCAAATCTCTATATATAACCGTTTAATAGAAAATGACTGGACAAAATCGCTTTTTGAAAAATTTTAAATTGACGTAATAAGAAAACGGAAGTGACGTCATTTTTCAGCTTTTTAAAGCTTTGAGGGACAAGAATTTCTCATAATCCCTGAAAATTTCATGAAAATCGGTTGAGTAGTTTTTGAGATATAAAGCCAAAACGGAGTCAGAAGAAAAAAGAAAAAGAATAATAATAATAATAAAAAACAATAGAATAACAAGAGGGTCTTCCGTTGGAAACGGAAGACCCTAAAAAAAGCCTACCTACTGACCCTAATTTTTTTCAGCATGAAAGTGGAAACAAACTTATGTATTTTTATAAGCCAAATCACCCTGTCTGCACTCTAACATGACCATGACTCCCAATTCTGCAAACAATAGCACACAAGGCTCCGATAATCAAAAGCTAACTCATAAAACTTGACCACTCTAAATGTTAATTTGCTTCATTCTTAATTACCCTAACACGTACAGCTTGAATTGTCTGAATAACGCATTCTAAAATCACTATAATAATTACAACTAATACACTAAAATTTACTTCTACATGAACAAACACCACAACTACTTAGCAAAGCATATTAGTATACAACAGTCTGCATAATATTATAATAATGAGAGTGTTGTGTTGTGCAGCACTATGCTTATATATAATAACCAGGAATTGATTGCATGCACTTGCTTCTTGTTTGTGTGACAGAGAAAGAAAAAATATGAAAACATTGTCAATTAAGTACTGTAAGGCCTAACATGCATTTCTGATAGATGTATATTTATATTTTTGTACTTTTAAGTTTTTAACATGTCTTAAAAAAATCTAAAATAGTTTACACAAGCCTATATTATTTTTATTTCTTTGATTTAAACAAAGGCTCTATCAAACTTTTTACTAAAGAAAAGAGTTCTTCTAGTATTATATACATATATTTTGGTATGAATCTTTTATTAATGGAAGCAATTAATTTAACTCTTTTATAGTGTTGATGCAACAGAAGAAGATGGGAGATTGGGAAGGCTTGTGAACCATGGGAGCAAGAAAGAGATCA
The DNA here is from genome assembly GCA_020458035.1 of Magallana ariakensis. NCBI lineage: Eukaryota > Metazoa > Mollusca > Bivalvia > Ostreida > Ostreidae > Magallana > Magallana ariakensis. The sequence goes on along the minus strand of CM035812.1, from coordinate 78,794,668 downwards.
ACTGCAAAATGAAATAAATAGGGGAAGTGCTATGTCTTTTTTGCAACCAGGTATTTACAAAATAATTTTACCTGTTTACCGTGCTTATGCTATACCCTCGGCGTCGGCGTCCGGACCTGGTTAAAGTTTTTTTGCATGTCCTGTATCTAAGTTATTACTTGTCCTATCTTTACCAAACTTGCATGCACCATCTGGACCTACTTATGGACTTGAGAGACTTGGATGCTGAATCTGGGCCATGAATTTCAGACGCTGGAGGTGGTTGAAGGTTTTTTCGAGCAGTTTTTAAAGTTTTTGTTGCAGGTGCTGTTTGATAGGCATTTCTATGTTACTACTGGTCCTAACTTCATTAAACTTGCATAGATGGTGCATCTTATGATACTGATGCACCTGACGCTGAATCTGAGCCATAGGTTTCGGATGCTGGATAAGGTTAAGTTTTTTAGAGCTGTTTAAAGTTTATGGAGCAGGTGCCCTCTGATGATTATATCTTAGTCATTACTGGTCCTAACTTCACCAAACTTGCATGGATGATGCATCTTATTATACTGATGCACCTGACAGGCTTGAATGCTGAATCTGAGCCATAGGTTTCGGATGCTGGATGAGGTTTAGTTTTTTTGGAACATGTCACATGTTAATAGGTAATAGCACTATTTCAAACTTGCATATATGATCTAACTATAATATAAATGAATGGCAGAGGTAGCTTCAGATGAATTTGAAGGCTGTATATACCGGGTTTCTGGTGTGTGTCTATTTCAGAGTTGTGTTCAGCTTTATATGTTTAAAAGTGGGGCTCTTTGAGATGGCTACCATCTCAACGATGTAGTTTTCTTTATTCTTTTGAGAATTGATTTGAAACTTGCTCGACAGCTTCTTAGTGACAAAGTACATCTTCGCTAGCCAAGGGTTTTCGGTCCACTCTGCTCCCCATAAACCCTTGGCGGATTTCATTACGAAAACTCGGTGATGCGGTGGCGCTATCTAGCGAGCAACTAATCGAATGAAACACGCTACGGTATAAATACAACTTGAAAACATGTTGACTAGCAAGAATAGGAACATAATTAACGATGCTATTCAATTGGAATGAAGATATAACCTAGAGAAAGCAAGGAATGTTTTATTTATAGGCCTAGTGACTGTTTGTAGAGACCTGTACCGGGAGTGAAAAAGTCGCTATATATAAATGCATTCAAGCCATAAAACCAGGTATCGTTGTCGTAATTATTGTGGACAAAAGAAATAAATAAAGTACAGCTCATTGAACAATTGAAACTCTAACCATAAGCAGGGACGTACATGTATATAACGGGATAGGCAACTTCTTCATTCGCCATGTTTACTTCCCATACTACGATCGCACGAGCCTAGCCTTGACAAGTTTGTAAATCCTGTTAAATCCAGAAAAATATATCATTTTTTAAAGTGATCTGGTTAGACCATCCTTGTAGAGATATTGTACTCGAGCACTTGTGCCTCAACTTGTGAAAAGCACCGAATGTTTTACCAAAGATCACACGTGCGTTTCTTTTAAAAGTTTATTTATAAGCGAATGTTTACAACGCTGCGATTGGATCAGCTACTCGCAGCTGCAGCCAATCATTAAACGGAGCTTGTCACAGAGTTTTCGTAATGAAATCCGCCAAGGGTTTATGGGAAGCAGAGTGGACCGAAAACCCTTGGCTAGCGAAGATGGACAAAGTACTGATCAAGTGTAAATATTTTCATTCTGATTGACAGGTGTTAAAGCTTCAAGTGATAAATTTTAGATGTTCCTCTTTTTATAATCAGGTTCATGATTGTTTAGGGATGCACTTAAGTATTGTTCCAAAACAAAGTAGAACTTGAGTAGGCAGAGTAGGCTGCAAGCATTAGATGCTGTAAAAGAGGTATAGCGTACTTTCCCACTTTTTCGCCCTTTCTCATTTTTAAATGGAAAGTACCTGCTTCTATAAATAGATTTATCTGACGCATTGAAATTTAAGGCCTAGTTTAATACCCTTACCGCATACAGTGCATTTTAGTCTAATTTCAAGCCTTAGGGTAGGAAACACGCTTCTTGTTTATTCTTTCTCAGTTTCTTCTTTCCTTTTCTTTAAATACCCGTGCAAAAGTGAATCAAGTGCGGTACTATAGCATTGAATCATGATTTTTTGAAGTATACAGTCTCATAACTGCCGCGATGTGTGCATACAAATTGAGTAACGCGCGTTAGCGCGTTATGAAAATTTGTATGCACACATCGCGGCAGTTATGAGACTGTATACTTCAAAAAATCATGATTTAATGCTTATATTTACATTTTTAAACTTCTTGCCTTGTCTGCAAATGTGATTCATACCTTAAAATTCCTATCTTATCCTAAGGGTAAGTTAACATTAATGGAAGAGCCACAGTAACAGCCACAAGCGTGAACTTTGATTTTCGCTTGTGACGTTGCAGTTTACAGCGTTCAACGTTTGTGACGTCATAATAAAACTCGACATTTTAACCTTTGACTACTTGTTGCATTTAGAGGCATTTGAAGATCACAGAATTTAATGGGAAAACACAGTAGAATGTAAATATTATTGTTTGTACACGTCTTTCTTTATTTTTTCTATACACAATACTAGTATCACATTTGTGATACTAAAGCGATATACAGTTTCTTTAATGCTTTTAATTATTAAAAAAAGGATTTTTTAAATAAAAAAACAATATTTGAACAAAACCATCATAATTACGGTGGTTTAATGTTTGTTTTTGTTATTTGCCAATGCCACATCACATCACATGTTCCCAGATGGTCAATACAAAAACTGATTATTTTATCGGATTTTTATCGACACTACTATAACATTTTTTACCAAGTTTCTTTGTGATTTGTATGCGCGAACTGTAAAATAATTGAAACATTTGAAAAAATTCAATAAAAATTCATTTTTTAAAATGCGCTATATTGTATGCGATATTCCACTATATGTGTGCTATACTCCTTTATTAATAAACAACAGTTCTATTGATTTTTAATACACAGAGTCTTATAAGAATGACACCCTTAAGAGAAAAAGGCGCGGGTTACCAGTATGGGATATATACATGTATCACCCAGAATGCATGTTGTGTTTAGGTACTGCATATAAATAAGTCATTAATCCTCACACTGAACTTGATGTTTTTACCTGCTTAATTGCAAAGCACACATGCTCACAAAAAATATCCAATAAATTCATTAAATTCCCAAAAATCTCGATTGTTATCCTCCTCCACCGTGCATGGAGTTGCATCTTCTTAAATTCCATTGATCATTTGGTTCATAACTGGTTAATGTTGGGCCATCATTTTCTTGATTCTTACCTTCACATTGTGTTTCTTATGATTTTGTTTTATGATTGTCTAGAAATGGTGTTTGGAACTGGAGATAAAGAAGATCCCCCAAGCAAAGAACTTAAAAAAGCAAAGAGGTATTTGTCTGAATTAAAACAGAAAGTAAACAAAAAACTAAAGTATAAGCTTCTGCCATACGAAATAGCCACGCAGAGAGTAATGCATGTTTATGTATTTTTGAAGCTGGATTTTATGTCAATATGTTATTTGATTAAGGCAGTTGAACTTGTAAGTTGTAATTTGTTGTGTTACTTCCAGGTTTTAAAAGAATAAGTGGAAAAAGAAAACCTTGGACAGCAGCTGAGAAAGCAGCAGTTAAGAGGCAAATGGGCCAGTTTTTAATTCTAAGGACCCTGCCAAAAAAACATGACTGTGACCTGGCTCTTCAAAAAGAAGAGAGTTTGAAAAATCGAACCTGGAAACAAGTCAAAGACTGTTAGAAATACAAACTTGAAGCTACTTAAACAGTAGGATTCAAAAATGAAATGTATGAAGTGTTTAGTGTAAACTTGTTTCTATAATGCAAAGAAATTTTATAATATTCAGAACTAGAGACAGATCAGAAATGTAGTATATGTGCATTGATTTACTTGTAAGTTTTCTTGAGAGAAGCTGTAAGCTCCTGTTAGCCTTCATGATACACATAAACCTGATAAAAGCCTTAATTTTTATAGTGACACAGATTTTGTGTCTGATGTATATCATGTTGGACTACCTACTGACATGAATGCTAAAATATTGATGAAAATAATGCCAGATCTTAGCTGTTATATACATGTATTTAATGATCTTTCCATATGAAATCTTTACTACATATATGTACTATATCCTTAAGGATTTAACCATTTCATGTTCTGTTTTGCATGTACATGAAGTTAAAATGAAGGTGCATTTGGAATGATAAAGATCTACAGCAAGAACGTTGTTGAATAAGCTATAATTGTTAATTAAATGAATTCATTCAATGTTATTTTTTTATATTAAGAATGAATTTGCTATGCTTAGTGTTCAATTAGCTCTTGTTGATAAAAGAAATGTTATTAAAGTTGTATTTTGCCATTTTGTGTGATTTTCTTTTTGATTTCTTTTTAGGTCATTCTTTTTAAAACTAGTAAAGAAATGCATTTATTTATAATAATTTTTAGGTATAATAAAGTTTTGGGGATATTGGAATCACCTTGTCTGTCCGTTTGTCTGTGCAATCATGTCCGGTCCATATCTTTCTAATGGAGGAACATTACAATTTCCCACTTCACACAAAGATTGCTTACAACCTGAGGGTGTGTCGTAATCTTGACCCAAGGTCATTTGTGCAAGTTCAAGATCACTGGAAGGAAAATTGTATAATTTGTGTCTGGTCTTTATCTTTCTTATAGAAAAACAAGGGAAGTTCTTACTCCACAAAAAGATTGCATATGACCTAAGGGTGTGTCATGATCTTGAACCAAGGTCGTTTGTGCAAGTTGAAGGTCACTCCAAAAAATTGCATAATTCATGTCTAGGCCATATATTTTGTAATGGATAATTATTAGAAACTGAAACTTGACACAAGGATTGCCTGTGACCTGAAAATATGTCATGACCTTGAGCTTTTGTCATTTGTGTGAACAAGTTCAAGGTTACTGGAAGGAAAATGGTGTATCCATTAATTAAAACGAGTAAATTCTTCATTACATTAGGCTTTTAATACCCCACAACTTCGGTAAATCATATTTACCGAGTTCCTTCCCATATTGAAACTGCCGTTACTATTTCATAACATTATATGATTGCCCAAAATGTCCTGCTTTTATTACTATACCCAGGGGTGCGTTTTACTAAAGAACTAGCGACTAAGTCGTAAATCTTTTAAGTCTCACAAAATGAATCTCAACAAATGGAATAGTTACGTTAACATTCCTGTCAAACAGTTTTAATATTTGTAGGTATTTTTTTCTGGCATTAACTTAAAATTCTAAATAAATTTTGCAATATGTGCATTTTTAACTTTGGTCATATTTTGTAAGTTCTTTTGTAAAACGCGGCCTTTTATATTTCTGTGTAGAACAGCAAAAAAAAAAAAAATGGTTTAATCACAAAATGCAATTTTTAATTTTCTATTTAGATTTACTTCTATAAATTCAATTGCAAACCTCTAGGCTCTTCAGTGAATTAAGAATTGTAACAGTAATAACCACATTTTAATGTGCATGGTTACAACTCGGCTGGGTAAAGAACAATTAACCACTTTTTAAGCAAAATTCTTTTTGCCTGTGTGTGTATGTACAATGAAGTCCTCATTTGTCCGCGTGTGTATCAAATTGACCTTATTTGATTGTGAGTATATTAAAGTCCTCATTTGACAGTTTGTGTATCAATTTGAGCTCCACTCATCAGTGATCATAAAGTTACGCATGTTTATATCAAACAAATTAAATCGACGCTGTCGATCAAACTGGTACTTAAAATGCATGTACATGTTGTATACATGTACTTTTCCAGCAAACAATAGAAAAACTGTTCCGGAAAAATAAGTTAACTATAGGACCAAAAGATAAGCCATGGTTTGATTCAGCTTTGCGTAATGAAATTACATGTATAATAAGAGACCTTTTAAGGAAAGAATGAATCTTCTAAACGTCATCAACCCCCCCCCCGTAATTTGCAAAAGAAATGAAAGATTTTCGACACATTGAGGTTTTTAAATTCTTACTTCCATGCAGTGTAATTACACATTGCCTTGATTAATATAGCAGGGGTATGTTGTTTACATCGATTTCATTTTGAGAGCATGTTTTCTATATGAGCGCATTTATTTTAATGTTTCAAGTTTTCGTAAATATGGTTAATGAAAACAGTTACATTAATCATTCACATCCATGGAAGAAATTGAAACAGCCGTGCGTTCATTTGTTTTTTATTTAAAAAGTGCAAATCTTGTGTGCGTGTCTCTATAGTAAAGGTACCTTGTTTACGAATTTCAACCCGTCTTGACCTCATGAATAACAATCACGTGACTCGATCAACTCTATTCACATTCACGGTTTTAGCATACCTATTCCACATCGTGATCGAAAATCAAATCACGTCATGTCTCGTCAAAATCCTATTTGTGGGTGCAGTTTGATGCATTGGACAAGGAGGACCCAATCAAATATTGGTACTGCCAGTTCAAGTCTGGAGCACGCTTAGTGAGCAGCTGTGCGCATGTTGCATCAGTACGCATGTTGCATCAGTACTGTGGTACACAGAAATTCAGAGACATACAATGTACTTCAGAGTCAAATTATGCCCGTTAGCTTTCTGGACTGTACCTACAGTGATGATACTGATATTTAATTACAATTTTTCAAAACGATTTATTTGCTATACAAAGAGCGTAATTCAATTTAACCGCATATTTGTCGGAACACTCAGAATTTTCAAAATTATATGCTTTTAATAAAATATATTCTAGAAATTCACGGAAATATAATAAGATCTAATTATCTCTTAAGAAAAAAGGGTTCTGTAAATTATGGAAAATATTGTATCCATTGTCAGGCGTTCTGTTTACATATTCGATTTGTATTTTAAGCGTACATTTTAATCCAACGAATTAATTGCCATTAAATAATTTCAAAGACATCTCGTAAGTCAAGCAGTAAAAACAAAATCTAACCTTGCCAAAATCTAAATTTCTATTTATACTTTGTCGGTCTCAAGCTTGAAAAAGGTGAGAGGGTTTTTAGATTGCTTTCTTTGGTATCACTTAAAAAAAATGATATACACCTCAAACACACGCTATTCGCACGCTTGAATGACGCCCCGCCTTCTTATTCAAATAATACAATGACCTACATAGCCGTAACGGCTAAGTCGAGGTTTTGCACTGAATTATACAATTTTTGTGATCGGCTTCGGTCGATCACAGTGCATCCGGCAAACTTCACTATCTGCGCATACATAACGTCTCGCGCTACTTTATTAACTATGCTATGCCAGCTTCGTATAAATCCTTATTCGATACTTTTATAACTAAGGAACCTTTTTGATGCATTTATCTTGACATTTAAACATTTATTTTACACAAAACATTTATCAAGTTACACAATGATTCAGAATTTCACTAAATGTTTATATTTCTTTCCATGCGTAAGCCGAAGCACGACCTTGCTATTTCGGACCCCCCCCCCCCCAAAAAAAAATATATATATATAAAACGGTGCGATTTAACCTTATTTAGTTCATACTGACAACTGATATTACATGCCGATTATTCCTTTAAAAGGAATACTTGTATTTAATTGTTACTATGTTTATAATGAGAGTCTCTCTGACAGTTTTTAAATTTTTCCATAAAGACACTTCTTGGAGCTTTTAGATAAAACATCACAATATTTTCGTTTGAAAGGTAAATTTTGGTGTTTAAAAAAGGGACAAGATCGCAGTGTTAAGAGGATTCATTCTTTGCAAAGAAATTCGTGTATGAAAAAAACATTGTAAGAAAACTGATTTTTGTTATGTTATATGTACAGCATAACATTTAAGCCGCATGATGTTCTTTAATAATTCTTTTATAAGACACTAAGTTCAAAATAAGATTAAAAAAACAAAAACAAAACATGAATCCAAAGGAAGGAGGATCGCTCCTCTGCCTTCGACTTTCACTCTTTCTTGTATACTCGCGCTTTGCGGTCGCATCTTTGCAATATCGCAAATGCATACCCGCATGAATCACCAAAGAAAGTTAAGGTGGTATGGGACACCTGGCGATATTAAAGTGAATAAAACTACATTATAATCAAAATGCTTTCATCGGTTTAGAATTTTTTAATTTTACAATATTTGCCAATACGTTAATTAAAATTTTTTTTGGAAAGGTAAAAATTGTTAAAGCCCCGAAGGATACGAACTCATGACGTACAGATTCGCAACCGACGATCTAATTGATTGCGCTAAGCTGTTAGGTAGTACATACTTGTGAAAGAAATTTTTATTTCGATAGGAAGCACGTCGCAATATGGAGGTGTCCCATACCACCTTAAAAGAAAGATGTAAATATATCCACGCGGGTTATGTATTTTTTCTCCAATGTCGTTTCCTTCATTCCCGCGTAAATCATCAAAGACAGCATTATATTGTTTAAGTGAATATAATAAATAAATAGTTTTCACTATTAATGCACAGCAACAATAGCCGCCACATGACCATAAACTTAATCACTGGTGAAATCCGTGCATCATTCACTGATTGGTTGCAGTTATCAAAGTTGTGCGAAAAATACCGATGAAATGGAAGTGATAATAATTAGGTGCAGGCATATAGCGGGGAGGAGGGGGCAGGCCCCCTTCTTGGGCAACAGAGATTTTTTAAGAAATATATAAATTTGAATTTGGAGGCATCTGACCCCCCCCCCCCCCCCCCACACACACACACACACGCACTTTGTAAAAAATGGTATGCATATGGAAATGAACAAAATAAGCACTATAGTGCAAGTTTGAGTAACTTTCAGACCCAATTGGCGAATTAGGTTTTTTTTGCTTGTGAATTGTGAAGTCTGCCCCCCCCCCCCCCCCCCAATTTCAAAAATGATGCTACGTGCCTGAGTTGTGTGTATATTTTTTACCGTAATTTAATGTGTTTTTCAGTTATGTGCTCACGAAGCGATTGGTAGTGGACTTTGGTTACTAAATTTGAGACAAACTGATTCTCAGTTGGCAGTGTGTGTACGTATATTAAAGTCCTCATTTGACGGTATTTGTATCAATTTGACCTCATTTGAGAGTGCGTATATAAGAGTTTTCAATTTAACGGTGCATTCTCTAAAAATTTTCCGTTCGTTCTCCGTGCGTTCAGTCGAGCGTCGCTAACCGTGCGCTCTCCGTTCACAAAGCGCTCGCGCTCACCGTTCATAAGGCGTTCACCATTCGCTCACCGTGTGTTCAACTTGTGTTCACAAATCGTTCACTCAATGTTCAGGAGTCATTGTCATTCGGAACTCCAAAGTGAAAAGATCGTTCTCAGAAAAAAAAAAGATATGAAAACAGTTGTATGCACGCGATGAAATCAAATTGAATTAATTCAGCGAGATTATCAGAAACTGGAGTAATTATTGTAAAAACTAAAAACTTAAACCTACTACGAATTGTGCCGATGTCATATAACATCATAGCCTGTCTTTAAAATACGCTAAATGCACATGTATCCGGAAATTGGTTACACGATTGACGACGTACATTGTTTAGTTTTTATCTTCATAACGCTTTATTTACTTTATCATCTGCAATACAAATGAATGTAAGTAGTATCAACCTCCTAGATAGGGGGGTCAACTGAGTGCACTTTTTTTTACCTAGGTGGGGTCAATATGGAGGACATGAAAGGTCAAACTTTTCTCTGTAAAATACTGACGTCATAATAAGGCTAGACGTTTGATATTGAGGACAAAGGCAGTGTTGACATTTTTGATCATTTTATTGGAACACAACATAAAAAACAAAGAATGAACAAATTGAACAATTTTTTTTGGAGAAACAAGTCTTTTTAAAGAACATATTTACACACGGGAAAATCCGGGTTCCTATTTCTTAATTTCGCAGCTCTTTTTGGATTCGTCGGTGAAATAGATGGAGAAATAATCCTTTTCGTTGAATTTAGCGGCCATGGACCATTTCTCTGTGGCTTCTTCTTTCGGTCCCCCGTTGATGTAGATATTCGGGCCGATGAGATTTCTCAGTTCGTCGAAGTTGAGGGGTTTTTTAAGTTGGATTTCCCCGCTGATGTTGTTGGTTCTTCCGTTTTTGACGAAGCAGAATTTGTGGCAGTGTTCGGTGAATAGTTCTTTTAAGCTTCTGAATCTCGCATCCGTGGCTTCGTTGGGCTCTATGTAGATACTCCAGGATTCTCTAGCTTTTTCGGATTCCAGCCAGGCTAGTTTTGGATTTTTTTCTGTGATTTCCTTGAGCACTTCTCCCATGATTTCTCCGAAGATGTTGTTATTTTTTTTTCCGTCTGTTTTGAGATTTCTGACTTCGGTTTCCAAGAGGGTTATTTTTTCTTGGGCTTCTTTTAGTTCTTCCTCCAGTGCCTGTTTTTCTAAGTTTTGTTGTTCATTTTCCTTTTTGATCAGTTGTTTTTCCAGTTCTTCCTTTCTGTCTTCGATTGTTTCCACTTCTGTTTCCATTTGCTCCAGTTTGTCTTTGACTTCTTGTAGTTCTTCCTGTACTAGCCATTTCTCGCAGCTCAGTTTCTTGTACTCTTCGCCTGAAACATAGAGGGATTCATGTTCCGGCATTGTTGCCTCTAGGTATGCTTTTCTGGCCCTCTCGGCTTCGTCGTTTATTTCGTTCATCAGGACTGTGGTTTCTTCTCTTTCTTTCTTCAGGGCTGTTATTTCCTTTAGGGTTTTACGTAGATCCTCTTGGGTTTCCTGTAGCTCGCAGGTCACTCTCTTGTACTCTTCGCCTGAAACGTAGAGTTTTTCATATTCCGGCATTTTTGAATCCAGTAATTCTTTTTCCAGCAGCTTTATTTTATTATGCAAATCTGTTGTTACATCTAGGTATTGGTTTTGTTTTGATTCCAAACCTGCTATTGCATTTTCGGCTCTTTGTAGTTCCTCTTGGGCCTCCTCCAGTTGTTTTTCCGCCAAAATGACGTCTAATTTCAGCCTGTTGAATTCGTTTTCTGGGTAATAGTAATCCTTGAGCAGGTCTTGTATTTTTTCATATAGGGATTTTGTACCAGTTCCGGGTCCAAAGGTTCCTGTTTTTAAGTGAGGGTTCCTCTCTAGTCTTCTTTTTTCCTGGATGCCGATCATTCTGCGGAATTCTTTGTCTTCTTCCTTTTCTCTTTTCAGCATCTGTAATACCGTTTCTTGATTGTCGTTAGGGGGAATATAGGGAAATCCTAAAGCGCTCCTAATCACAGGTTTCTTTTCCTCCTCCTCCATTTCTGTTGTCTCTGAAAATCCGAAAATCTTTGCGGGTTCCATCTCTGTCATTTCTTCCTCTGGTTCTTCTTTGATTTTCTGCTGGAGTTGATTTTCCGTGGCCATCTTTTGACAAGATAATTTGTTGTAGAGTTTCTGAAAGCTCATTCACTCTGTGTGGCAATCTGAAGAAAAACGCTCTATTATATACCCTCTGGGGAGGGGGAATCATTGCGTAATACCTGCAGGTGTCAGGTGTTGAAAAAAAAAACAACCTTGAAGTACGTGACTCATGATGAGTCATGGTAAACACCTGCGACATACCCACACCCGTGGAGCGACCTTGAAGTACGTGACTTCTGATGAGTCATGGTAAACACCTGTTATAGGGTATTATAACTGTACTCTATTTGATCATACTCTTTCATTCGATCGCTCGCTTCCAAGCCAAGATGAATTTAGAAGAAAGCATTTTGACGAATAAATCACGCTTGTTAAAATATAAAAGAAAGCGATTGATTGAACGAAATTTAAAAGTTTTAAAGAGAAAACCTGTCAATAAATCGGTTAAGAAAAAAGTGGTTTCTGACTTTTACAACATTAGATTAGACAGGGGGCGACAATCTCGCAAATTTAAAGTGAAACAAAATGTATATACGGTCAGTTTTCGTCCTTTTCCAAAGAAATCAGAGAGCGGTTTTGTGAAACGTTTATTAAGTGACATGTTGAAACAAGTGAAAGAACGCATGCAGTGTAATCCTAACGATTATTTACGATTGAACTTACGTCACCCCTCTTTAGATTCTGAAATTTGGTACGAATTTACTCAATGTAAGAATCTGAACGAAGCTACTATTTTAGATAAAGTTCAGGCAGTGCAACAATCGAAAAAAGAATTTACTATCACAGACGGATCTGCGGAATTTGAATTGTTTCATGTCAAGTATCCTCAGGGGAGCGGGGGTCAATCTGTAAAACACTTACATTCCAACAAAGAAAAGTTTAAGAAAGGAAAAAGATCGGTATTGAAAATTGAAAATTTAGGCGATCATCTCTGTCTCCCTCGCGCTATTGTCGTAGCTCGATTATACAGTCAGCGGCCCACGGATCCTTTGGAATTACCTGGTTGGAAAAAACAGTGGGATCGTATCAAAAGAAAGGACATTCTTTCCCCGCAGCAGAAAAAAGAAGCTTTAGAGTTGATGAAACAAGCTCATTGTGATCCTAATATTCCCTGTGGCCCCGAGGAATGGAACAAGTTACAAGAAGTATTGGCTCCTGAATTTCGATTGAAAATATTTCAATTTAAAACGGGGGCTTCCCGGCTAAAATTAGAACCGATTTATAAAGGAAAGGGAAATGGAATGTGCTTGAATATTTTGTTCGATGACCAACATTACGACACTATTTTATCTATGCCTGGATTGACCGAAAACCAATATTATTGCGATTATTGTGATGTTGGTTATAGTCACATTGAAGAACATAGAGTCAAATGTCCTCACCGTTGTTCTTTTTGTTTAGGAGACACGCCTTGCCCCCCCGATGGTAGTAGCTTTCATTGTTCTGATTGTAAAGGTTATTTTAAAAGCAAGATTTGTCACGAGAGACATTTACAACCCTTAAGTGGAAAGAAAACGGTTTGTAATTTAATGGATCGATGTTCTCACTGTCAAACCTGGATGAGTAAGAAATTACTAGCCTATCACAAATGTGGGGGTAGAAAATGGTGTAAGATTTGTAGAAAAATAGTCGAGAAAGATCACCAATGTTTTGTGCAAGTGAAACCCTCTCTTAAAAAGAGAAAAAAACTTCAATTGTACATTTATTTCGATTTTGAATGTACTCAAGAAAATGGGATACACATTCCTAATTTATGTGTGGCTCATCGTGTTTGTCAGCATTGTGATCATTTGACGGTAGATCAGACCTGTTCTCATTGTGAACATTTAGGCCCCCGACGCCATTTGTTCCGCGGTCCCGAAACTTTGAAACAATTTATGGAATGGCTTTTTCAAGCCCAACCTCACGCCACACAAAAAAGTCAATCTCAGCTTTTGCATCAAGAGGCTATTGTCATAGCTCACAATTTTAAAGGCTACGACGGTCAATTTATTTTGAATTATTTGGTGCATACCGCTTGCATTACTCCCTCCGTGATCATGAACGGAACTAAGATTTTATCCATGCAAGCCCTTGGATTGAAATTTATAGATTCTTATAATTATTTACCTTTTGCTTTATCAAAAATGCCTTCGGCTTTTGGATTTGAAGAATTGAAAAAAGGATATTTCCCCCATTTTTTTAATACGGAGCAAAATCAGAATTATGTGGGTCCCTATCCCCCCGCGACTTACTACAATCCTGACGACATGACCGGTTCGGGGCGAAAAGCCTTTTATGAATGGTATCATCAACAGAAAGGAAAAGTATTTGATTTTCAAAAGGAATTTATAGATTACTGTATCTCTGATGTAGACATTTTACAACGTTGTTGTGCTCAATTCAGGAAGACGATACAGAGTTTGGTACAAGTCAATCCCTTTCAAGAAGCCATTACTTTTGCCAGTACCGCTAATTTAGCCTACCGAAGAGGATTCATGCCCCAAGACAGTGTTGGCATCATACCTAATATGGGATATGACCCAGCTCGACAATTTTCAATGAAAGCATGTCGTTGGTTAGCTTGGATGAGTCGCGACGGTCGAATCATTCGGCATGCTAAAAATGGTGGAGAAATAAACTTAGGCCCCTATACCGTAGACGGATACGATCCAGAATTCAATACCGTGTACGAATTTTATGGGTGTTATTGGCACGGATGCCCTAAATGTCATCCTGAATTAGAAAATGAAAATCATCCTCATCGAGTCGATTGTACTTACGGTACTTTGTACGAAGAGACCTTAATTAGAGAACATCATTTAAGAGAACAGGGATACTCGGTAGTTTCTATTTGGGAACACGATTTTGATATGGAAATGAAAAACAATTCCGAATTGCGAGGGTTTGTGGAGCATTTAAATTTTCAAGATCCTTTGAATCCTCGGGAAGCTTTGTATGGGGGGCGCACGAATGCCACACGATTGTTTTGTACCGAGGGAGACATGAGATATGTAGATGTGTGTTCTTTATATCCTTTTGTTTTAAAGTATAAGCCTTTTCCCATGGGTCATCCAGAAATCATCACCGAGAACTTTGAGGAGATTTCTAATTATTTTGGTTTGATTCAATGTCAGGTCTTACCCCCTCGGGGTCTGTATCACCCCGTTTTACCTTATCGCAATGGAGGAAAATTACTGTTTCCTTTATGTCGCACTTGTGCCCAAGAACTTTGTCAAGACCCTCATTATCGCTGTCAGCATTCAGAGGCTGAACGCTGTATAACGGGAACCTGGGTGACTGCCGAACTTCAAAAAGCTATAGAATGCGGATACGAGTTAAAGAAAATCTACGAAGTGTGGCATTTTCCTCAAAAAAGTCAGGATTTATTTCGTAGTTACATCGATACCTTTTTGAAAATCAAACAGGAAGCCTCTGGATATCCCCCCGATTGTGAGACCGAGGAACAGCAGGCCGCTTACCTCCACGATATTTTTGAGCGAGAGAGATTGATGTTGAATCCTTTAGAAATTGAGAAAAATCCCGTGAGACGAACTATTGCCAAGTTATTTTTGAATTGTTTGTGGGGAAAATTTGCTCAGCGACTTCAATTACCTAAAATTGAATATTTGAGCGAAGAAGAACAATTGACGAAAATGTTACAGGACAGTACCCTGGAAGTCAAGGGAATTGAATTATTAAACAACGTGAATAAACCCGAATGCGACTTGATCTTGATTAATTACGTGGAAAAACAGGATTTCATCGAAGACTGCCCCTTTGGAAACGTGGTGTTAGCTGCATTTACTACCGCTCATGCTCGTTTACATTTATACGACACCTTAGAAAAATTAGGAGATCGTGTACTTTATTTCGATACTGACAGTATTATTTATCAACATGTGGAAGGGGAGTATAATCCACCTATTGTCAATAGTTTAGGAGGATGGACCGACGAATTAGAGGGGGGACACATTACTAAATTCATGTCGGGAGGGCCTAAGAATTATGCGTTTGAAACCGATACTGGAATGGCCGTGCAAAAAGTCAAAGGCCTCACCTTGAATCATCGAGCCTCTCAAATCGTGACGATGAAAGCTTTGGAGAAAATGATTTTTAAAGAATTGGATGAGGTAACCGTGACTTATCCTCATAAAATCCAGAGAACCAAGAGACATGAATTATTGACGAAACGTTTTACTAAGAAATATCAAATGGTATATGATAAACGGCAGATCATTGATGATTTTAAAACCCTTCCTTTTGGGTATTAACTTTGTTTGTTGTTTCAATAAAAAAAATCATATGAAACTTTTTTGTTATTTCCTCTAAGGACCAGAGTCCTATTGTGTGTGTGAAATAAAAACTATTTTTGAAATGCAAACAACATTTATTGAACAAGAACTTTTTTTTTATAATACAAGTGAAAGACTATTGGGTAATGAAATCATTACAAACAAAATTTAAAACATATTTACAATTCAACAGTTCAAAGTAGTAACAGTCTAATTAAAGTTTTTTTTTCACCCACCAGTAGTTCACATCTTCTTGATTTTTTCCATCACTTGACAGACTTGGAGTAATTTCAGTAGCTCACCGTTGTCCTCTTCGATCATTTTTAATTTGAGATACGACTCCCACAGTAATTCGCGTTTCGCTATCTTCAGTTTTTTCCTACTCTGTTCTTCTTCTTCTTTTTCCTCTTCTCTTTTTCTTTTGTTCTCTTTCAGCCGTCTGATATTTTTACTGTACGTTTCACAGGTCAGCCATAACCCGGTTAATTTCTCTTTGATTTGCCCGTACTCTTCACAAATTTTGAAAACTCCACTTACTTTATCTGCTCTGGCTCCCCGGATTTCCTTTTTTTGTTCCTTGCTCATTTTCTTTTTCAAATCTTGCATTTCACTCCATTCGTAGGCGTCATAATCCCAGTCTGGATACATGTTAGAAGTAGTATGTTGAGTAAATTCCGACAATTCTTCGGCGGCCTCTTCGATTGGTGTTTCTATTCTCCCTTCCTCCATTTTCTCACTCATTACGAAATATTTCCCGTACGCCGCTTCTTTTTCTTCTTCATCTTCTTTCTCTAATTTTATCAATTCTTTAGCGGCCTTTTCCACTTCTGTCTTCATTCTCTCTTCACAATAGGATTCTAATTTGATTCCGTTTTCTTTCTCCATTTCTTCAATCTCAACCAGATGAGTTTCATCCCCGGGATCTTCTAAGTAGTCAGATTCTGCTTCTATTTCCTCCTCCCCCTCCTCCTCCTCTTCTCTCTCTTCTCTTTTCTCTCTCTTTTCTTCCTCCATCGGCTCAAACAAATCGGGATATTCAATCGTTCCCTGCCACCCTAAAGGTTGATCCGGAACATCAATGTTCTTCTTTGGTTGGATTTTTGGTATTACATATCCTACACTCCCGTCGCTAAAGGGTATCTCCATCTTATTCTGTTTTAGTTTACTGTAGCTTTTACCCATGAAAAGTGACAGTGAAATGTCCCGTTACCTCCTTTATATAATGCTATCGAAAAGCGAAAGTAGAAATGTGACTGTACTGGGTTTTTCCCTTACTGGAGTACGTGACAAGTGTCATACCAGCTGTTGATGCCAGCTGTGGATGCCAGGTGTTCAAGCCCGCGCTACTTCCACTCTCTCTGACTTTTTGATTATGACGTCATCTTTTCGCTCCAATGCTGATTGAAACTCTTACAACATTGACCCTTGTGCGCTTTGGGTTTTCTATACTTTTCTTTAAACCATTGTCTCACATAACGATCTGTTTGTTTTTTTGTCCAGTGTGTAGGAAATAATTGTTTTAATACTTTAGGTCCTCTTCTATGGCGATGATGTAAAAAATAGACACAATATTGTCCGCACACGTTACTATCTAATTCTTGATAATGATTTTCATTATATTTCATATGGTTACTATTTCTATCAATAAACTCTTGAATTTCAGAGTACAAGGGAGGAAATCCATAAGAATCGAAATATTCGACCGCATCTCCGTCTAAATATAAACAGACCCAATGAGTTCCTGGTTGATCGTGAGGATCCGTATTAATGACTATGGCTTTTTCTTTAAAATTTAAATGATCAGGAATTAAATCTCGGGGGTATACACCCCCAAAAGAAGATCCTAAATCTCTCGATAAGACTTTTTTTAATTGATAGGTATCCATTTTTTTTAATTAAAAGTCAATATTGACTTCTCTTTGTTTGTTGATTTCTAGCAAGTTATCAAATTCAGCATACACTAAACAATTCAGAGTTTCTGTCGTGTTTGCTGCAAATTGAATTTCGATTCTCAAATTTCCCGTTTCAATCAGATGAAATTTGTCTAGTTGTGCCTCCTGATCTTTGGTGAAATCTATACACCATAAGGTGTAACCGTCTTTATATTCTTCGAAATTGACGTCGGGAGCCCAATCGGCTCCGAATTTTCCCAGTCCTTGATACAAACTTAAATAAGATCTGAGATACAAGTCGTTCGTAAAATCCGGCTCAAAAGGTCGGGTACTGATGGTTTCTCCGTTAATGCTGACTTCTAACTTTTTGACTTTGGCATGTTTAAAATTGAACGGGTTTTTATCGGCAGTTCCATTGTAAGCGTCATTACCGACTAATCCCAACACTATTCGTTTTGGCATTTGCCCTTGAAACAGATGATCGCTGATTTTAGATTGAGTTCCATTAGGAATGGTAAACGTTTTGACATCGACTCGTCTCAGGGGATATTTGGCTGTCTCTAAGTTCAATCTCTCGTTGATGGCATTGAGCACGGTAGGAGTAGGTCTGACTTTTCTGACCCACAATAACATGCTCAGAATTTTTATTTTTCCTGTACTCCCTGCAGCAGTCATCATGTAGAAATCAGATTTAGCTCTGTTGAATCTCAAACGAAGATCTACTCCATTGGGAATGAATCTGTCCTGTTGAAACAGATCCAGATAGAGTCGATCGATTAAAGTTATTTTTTCACCGTTTGACACGGCACTATGGCGATTTCTCAAACCCACATTTTTACCACCTTCAGGTAAATTCATAACCAGATCAGATTCTCTGACTGTCACTTTTTTTTGATCTCCCCCAGTGACATTAAACTCAGATTTGACTTGGGTCGGATCACCGTTTTTACAATCATCCATGTGTCCTGCTGTGTCTTTTTCCCACAGACTACAGGCTTTCATTTGAGTTGCCAAAGTTTCGGGTCTATAGGAAAGTAATTTTTCTAAATAAGCTTTGTAAGGATAGGTATCTGTTCCCGGGCTAATGATTTTACCATTCAGAGTGACATCGATTTCTGTAAACAAGGAATGTAAGATGTTATTCACCGGAGTGGAATCAGAGTTGTCTCCCGTTAAATTACTGCCATCGGCTTTCGTGAATTTACAAATCACTTGTAAATACGTTTGTGAGAGATCTACGTATTCGTCTCCCTGCCCTTGAATATCGAATTCGATAGGGGCGGTATCGGATTCAAGGGTACTAGAAATGGGATAATATTCCATCCATTTCGATTCTTCTATAGCCACATTGGTGGGGGGAACTTGGAACAATTCTAAATTCTCCATCCCACACATACAAGATTCTCTGTGCATCATTTTGAAAGGTGACTTTTTTTGAAAGGTGTGTGACTTTTGAATTAATAAGTGAAACTGCCTGGGGTGAGGGGACTGACTCCCTTTTTATAGGACTGGTCAGTCGAAGATGTCTACGAGTCTTGCTTTTTTACCGGTTCCTATTTTTACTTTTCTTCTTTTTCTTTTATGAGGGCCTCCTTTCGCTAAAATTGAACTCGATAATAATTTAGTTTCCATGGTTTGACCTGTTTTTTGTAACCCTTCCAATCCTCGAGTTTGAACGGCTTCTTTTAAAGATTTTTTTCCTTCCAAGGCATCTAAACCGGCTTGAGCAGCACTGTGTATGGCTTGTCTGGTTCCTTCTTTGACTAAGTCTTGAGCTCCTTTTTTTACTCCCTCTTTAACCCCTGATCTAATTAGACCCTTTGTACCTCGTTTCAGTAACTGTGGTAATTGTTTAATTCCTCCTCTCATTCCTCCTTTAATCAGGTCTTTCACTGCTTTACTTCCTTTAATTCCTCCTTTAAGCAGGTCTGTCACCACTCCTCTACCCCTTTGTTTACTTCTTTTTCTTCTCCTTCCTTTCCCTGTCTGACCTCCTAAGAATTTATCAACATTAGTGTCAATAAGGTTGGCTACTTTATTTTTGACCAAAGGCAATACCTTTTTTCGAAGTAAATCACCAACGAAGGGTGCTCTTATACCTGGAACATTTCTCATTAATTGTCTATCTACTAAAGGAATGGCAAACCTTTTCAGTCTATTTTTAGTTCGTGTTCTCAAACCTTCCATAAAGGGTACTTTATTTTTAAATCGGTCTATAATAGCATTTTTAGTGACTTCATAACCTCCTCTAAGAACATCACCCACTATTCCTTTTCCTGTTTGTTTTTTTCTAACTAGGCCTCCTAGGACTTCTCCGATAACTGGTCCCAAAGCACCGGTCACTAAGGGACCTCCTATTTTAAGGAGACTACCAACAAGACCAAATCCTTTTTGACGTAATAATCCCCGATGATAATCCCCAAACCCCCTTTGACGTACTAATCCTTGGTGATAAGACATGATGAAACTGAGAAAAACTTTGAGTGAGTTCTGCTTTTATATCATTTTTTTTCATTAAGGCCGGGTTCTATATCTTCTCCTCCTTCTCGCTCTTATTCTACCTCTCCCCCCTTGAATCAGTCCAGAGGCTAGGGGTCCTATCACTGCAGGGGCAAGAGCACTGATTAAGGGTAACAGAGGTAAAATTCCCCCTTTCTGTCCCCTTCTTCGTCGTCGACGTCTGTGAGTGTAAGCCATGTTGTTCAATAATGATGAAATAGTTTATTTTCTAGGGTATTTATATACTTATTTTTTATTGTTTAAGACACTCCATGCACCAGGAAAACAAGAAAATGGCCCCTAATACAGCAGCACAAACTATCAGGAATGTTTCCATTTTCAATAGACTTTTCTAAAATGAAGTTTCATGACACTTCGGCCTCTTAAAAAGGGGAACAAGGGCCCTAAGGGAGTTCTGATCTGAATCTCAATGGTGTCAAAATGTTTTTTACTCAATTTCAAATATTCGGCTCTCACGGGTTCCCATTTGGCCTGCGTTTGATCCTGAGTGCCAGAAGTCACGGGAACGACTCTCAACAATTTCAAAGCATTAGATCCTACCATCTGAGGTTCTATGATGTCACAGTACACGTACATCTGTTTCAAATTCTCGAACAAATCAATGTTATTGGGAGCAAAATATTTCACATTAATCCACTTGGTCATATCCTCATCTTTTAGTAAACGAAAAGCTTTTGTCCCAAACCCCATTTTTAAGGCTAGGGGTATGGGAAAACGGATACAAAAGGGGTGGTTTTGACGCATTGCATTTCCGTTGTATTGATATTCGATGCGATCGAATTTATCATGGTACACTAATTGCATGTTATTCTTCTCTTCGGGGTTACGACTCAAGACTGACCAGAGATCATACATGGTTAATCGGAGACCCTCGTTGATTTCAGAGATTAGGGCCTTGGGATGAACGTAAGGACCCGGTTGAAACTGAATTCGAATAATATCCATTTCTAAAGTAGGCGGGACTTCTTTTTTAGAACTCTCGTCTGGTTGATTATAATTATAACCAAAGTAAGAATATTTCCAGTTCACCAACGTTTCACAATCACTGAGAAATGTGCTTCCTACTTTTCTCATTTGAAAACGATTGGTTTTAAAAACGTTAGGATCTCCTAATTGATTGGTATATTCTTTAGTGATTAAAACATCGAAATAAGCTTCGTTTTCTGAAATGTTCTCAATGGAAGTCCCATACATCATTTCAGTAAGACCCACTTCCCATTCTCCATCGGTTAAATCAATATTTTGAGGTAACAAGGTTTTAAACTGAGAGATCCTATTATTTGGAAAGGTTTTCATCGATCCATCACTGGGTAAGGTCAAGTAAAACCCCTCGCTCTGTGCCATGGTTAAGTACGAAATGACTCTTATTGAAATAAAAACCAAGTTTATATAGAGTGAACAATTTTTTTAATTTTCAAACAAACATACAATGAACATAAAAAATGAACATAAAGTCTCAAGAGTAAATTTTACCGCACGTTTTTCAGAGAGTTGTCTCCCTTAGACCATGAAAACCCATGAGGTAAAGCATACAATAAACATAAAAAATGAAACATAAAGTCTCAAGATTTTTTTGGTTGAAAAAAAAAAATTCACATCTGGCCCACTTCTTCCACTTTCCTTTTCTTTATTTCTTTTTCCTTTCCTTCTTTCTCCTCTTCTATTTCTTTCACATCGATCACTCCCTGGTCCATGGGCTCGTGTTCAATTTCTTTGACGGGTACGACTATGGATTTCGCATCCAAAGGAGGAAGATTTTCTATCGGAAAAGATTTCCTCATGTACAGGTATTCAATTGGATCACAACAATCCACGTAACTGTATCCCGCTTTTCTAAATTTCTTGAATTCGGACAGAGTTTTACCCAGTCTTGTTCCCCACTTAGATTCGTACATGGTCCAGAGAGGTTCCTCCCGATAAAAAGCAGCTTTGATTTTATACTTGTACTGGTGATACTGGGTTTTTCCGAAGACCAGAAAATGTTCAGGTAGATTGACTCTCTTGTACAGGTAAGCCAGCTGGTTTCCATCAAGTTTATCAATCTTCTTGAAAAAATCTTTGTAACATTCTGCCTTGGAAGTCACCCATTCCCCCTTCAGAGAAGGTCCTTTGTCTGTTCGTTGATGGTAGGCAGTTTCAATTTTCCAGCGATATTCATATCTTGGTCGGCTCATTTTTGAATGTCGACAACGGCTGAAACACCTCTTTTTATGTGTTTTTGGCTCAAGGTCAAAAAATGGTGCAATACTTTATTTACGCAAACATCTGGCAAACATCTGTTCTTACGTCACAATCACAGTCTAGACTATGAGTCATCGCTATGCGGCTCTTTTTATGTGTTTTGTCTCAAGGCCAAAAAAAATTCAGTCTAGACTCTGAGTCATCGCTAGCTTTTACCAGTCATTCGCTAAAAAAAAAAAAATATTATCTCGTCTCCTTAATTTTCATCGTCTTGGGATAATTCGGGGTGGGCATGATGTAACCCACTAAAGAACTGAGAGTGACCATCCAAAAATCTCGATTCTCATCGTGTAAGCCTAACATTACAATAGAAGCAATAATTAAAGTAACACAAATCAGTAATTGAGCAAAAAAAATAATTTCTGCTCGGGGCAATTTTCCACCACATACATTCCAATGTTCTATTTTGTAGGAGGAGGAAGAATGAGATCCGCCTGGGGAATCCATGAATCAAAACTGGAAGGATATCCCTTCCAGCGCACTTTCACTTCAGAAATGACTTTTTTCCCGACCCGCCGCTTTTTATACCCTAAAATTTCCTCCACTTCATATACATCGTCTTTTTTAGTCACTTTTTGTAATTCAGACTCGTAAAACGTTCCTTCTAATTCTTCTCCGTTATAATCTTCTACCTTATATCGATAAGGTACAGATCCCTGTATTAAACGAGATACGGTAAATAACTCTCTAGTCCAGTTGGGTAAATACCCTTTTTCAAAAGTGCGTTTTGCTTTACTGATTCTCACTCGATCCCCTGTTTTAAACTTAGGTCTTTTAAGACTTATTTTCTTTTGATACAGAGTTTTCCACACTTCTAAAACATTGGAAGAATTCACGTCAGCAGGAGCTCTCTTGATACTTCGATGGTAACTGTGATTATAAGCATACACCAAATCGGGTAAAATATCTACATATCGCCGAGTTTTATGACGAGTGAAATACCGCCACATCCTTCCTTTGAGGGTACGTTGAAATCGTTCTACGATACTAGCTTTGGTTTCTGCATTACGAGTAGTAAAAAAATGAATGGTGTTAAAAGCCCCTAGAAATTCTCTGTTCGTAAATTCCTTTCCCTGGTCGGATTGAATCCGAAGAGGCTGTCTTCCGTCTTGTTTCATAATTTCCTTTAAACCTCTAATCATTTCTTTTCCCGATTTCTGTTTTAAGGGTACTACCCAGGCATATTTAGAGAGGACATCGATAGCACACAGTAAAAAAGTATATCCATCATTGTCTTTTTTCAATTGAGACACATCCGCTAAATCTAATTGCCATTGTTCGTCGATACCGGTCACTCTCGTTTGCTCTCTGATGAATTTCCTTTTTATGGGTTTATGCAGAGTATAAGCTTCTTGTTCTTTAAGCCATTTTCTAATTTGAGAAACAGAAATAGAATACCCTTTAGCACGTAATTGACGATATAAAGACTGGACCCCTCCATACCCAGTTTTAGGATTATAATAAATATCTTCTAAAATAGTGTCTATCTTTTCTTCTTTTTTTATTTTCTTAAGACGTCCCATTTTTGAATTTCTCTCCTTTTACTTGTCTTTGATGGCTGAGGAGAGTAAACCCAATCTGAGAGTTTGCTTTCTTTCTTTCTGGTGGTCCTTGGAGTCAGATAGGGAGAAGCATGGGGTGTGCTAAAACTAGAAACCTCCTGAAACCCAGTATCATCATCATCATCAGAATCTTTGCCAGTTAGAACGGGTCTAGGAGTACTAATTCTTCCGGGTCTTTCCATGGCTTTTATAACGTTTGGATTCTGCACGTAATCTCTGGGTATATTCGTTTCTTTTAAAGCTTGGGCAAATTCATCATTACCTATAGGAAAACCTAATCTTTTGGGGGGTCTAGTTTTCATTGTATTAGTGACTAGATCCACAATGTTAGAATTAGGAATGGGTTCTCCTCGATAACTAATTTCCCCATCCTCATTCCATTGTATGACTTTAGATTTCTTAAGATGATCTAAGAGAAGCCCTGCTTTCTTTTGCATATTGCCAGGAACACTTTTAATCACTTGTTGTTCCATTTCTGAGGCTTCAGCAGCTGGGGGAGGGGGAGGGGGAGGGGGTGGGGCTGGATCAGCAGGTTCATTTTCTGTCGCAGGCTTTTCAGGTATTATTATTTTTTCCTTTCCTTGATTACGAGCTTCACGCAAGTAATTTCGATAACGATATAATTGATGTCCATAGAGAGCGGCTTTCTCTTCGGGGGTCAAATCCGTTCTCGTTTCAATCTGATCTAATTGTTGTCCTAAACCAATGGTAGCTTGAAATTCGGGAGATTTAGGTAATTTACCTTTTAATTCTAATAACATGGTCTCGGGAACCAATACCATTTTACGACTCATTATCAAACTATTTTATTAAACAATGGGGGAAAAAATCCACCTTTTTGTTTCACTAATAAAGCTCTTCTTTTTTTATTACTCTGAGGCTTAACTAACTGTCTCAAGATGTGTTTCTTATGAGAGAATTTTTCTTTCTGAGAAGGAGAGAGAGGAATGTTGCCTTTTAATAAGTTATAAACAATCTCACAAATCTTATGAATGCAGTCATTACTGCAATGTTTCAAGACTTGTTTTTTTAAGGCAGAGCTACTTTCAGGAGACATTAACACTTGAAACACAGGCATATGAGGTTTCAATCTACACTCACAAGAATTACGTTTAGACCCCTTTTTCACTGCTTTCTTGGTCACTTTTTTTTTCTTCTTATTATCTGAAGCCATGATCAAAAACTGACAAAAAAGTCCTCCTTAGTTGTCTTTTATAGCAGGATCAAAACATCCCTATTGGAGCATAGGGACCAGAACTATCACTTCTTCTTTGAACGGGCCATGGTCTTGCTTTGGGGTGATCTCTTTCGATATGACCTTCTAATTCTCCTTCAGATCTATATACCTTATGACATTCTGGACAAGGATACATTTTTGCTTTAGATTTTGTAAACCCTAAAGTAAAATTAGACATGTCTGGTACAGGAACAATTTTTCTTTTTTTGGTAATTTGACTTTCCATCCAAGCAGGGTTATGAGCGGTTGCCATGTGACGGTCATAATTTTCTTTTAGTCTAAATCCCACTCCATCATGGGGACAAACATATTTTAACTTTGACGAGGGAGACTTTTTTTTTAATTTCAGAGAGGGTCTCCGCTTAGGAGTGGGGGATGCTCGTAAAGGAGAAAAAGGAAGAATATTCTCAAACAGAGAGGGAGTTGGAGTGGTTTTAATAGGCGTAGAAGTCATTACATTATCTGAAGTTCTAGCGACTCCAATAGGCCCTTTCATGGCCCTATCCATGATCTGAACAGCTTTATCATCGACATAGGGAAGAGTGTCATCTAAATCGGTTTGATTTTGATGATAGGAACTCACTTGATCTTGAATCCAATCCGGTGACTGTTTTCTCATTGTTAGGGTTCTAGGGGCTCGATCTTGACGATATCGTCCTGTTTGATCTTGTCGATGTAAATCGACTTGCTCCTGGACCCAATCAGGTAAATCTTTCCTAAAAGGGGGGGTCTTTACAAAATCTTTTTTCTTCAATTTCTTTTTCTCCCTAGACATCCATCCTGGATTGAGATTTACTACCACACTCTTTAATTTACGTTTCTTAGGTTTAGCAATTCTCTCTTTATTCAAATTCCATTTCAATAAATTACGAATGATCACCCCTCCCAAGAATCCCGCTCCTCCTCGTTTCAATATGGCTTTTAATCTATTATCTTCATTCGCTTTTTTATCAGCAATGGTTTTCAAATCCTCCCGATGTTTCTCAATAAAACGTTGAGTCTGTTTATCGATAGGAATAGACCCTCCCAGTAAATTCTTAGCCCCAATCAAAAACCATTTCAATAAAGTCTTACGACTCAATTCAATGATTTCTTGTCTTTTTTGAGGATTTCTTTCTCCCTGTAAAAGTTTCAGGAGTCTCAAAATTTTATTTTGTCTTGCCATGATGTCCTATGTCGTAATGATGGGCACCCCTTGATGGGCCCATTATTTATATTCCTCTGGGCATGTAAACGACTAAATTCTCAAACATTTGACTTCTCAATCTCAATTCGTCGGGAGTTTGTGAACTTAAATCCACCAACAAATACCCGTGAGGAACACGAGTAGCATCTAAATAAGCAGACATTAAATTCGGCATGTCTATTTGTCGACTCAATACCGTGATTTGAGATTTATCTCTAGGATTTTTAAACAACACCATGTAATGAGTATTCAAACTAATCGTCCGGTGTTGAACGGCTCGATCAAACACATTCTGAGTAATGTAAATCACGCTGGTGTTACGGTGATGCCCTTTGCGAGTAAACCAATCGACAATAGATTCAATGGCTTTCCCTCCCATCATATCATCAAAAATTAAAAGGTGACGAATGCTAAAATCAGCTACTAATTCCTCGTCGTTTTCTGGTATATCGCGAATAAATTGAACTTGATCCCGTAAACTTTCATAGGCCGGTTGCCATTCTCGATAACACCAAACAATTTTTTCGGGGGGAGGGGAGATCCAATGTTTATTTAATATTAACTTTTTAACAAATTCTGTTTTCCCCGATTTAGAAGGACCCGCTACGACCATAGTAAATTCGTGTTTTAATTGAAAAGGAGAGAGTGACTCGTAAGAATACATGTTCGTGTATGAGGGAAATGTGACTGGTGTTTCATATTTTATTTCTATTTGCAAAGTAATGAAAACAGCTTTTCTAAATATATGGGTGGCCCTTAAAAGGGCCGTTGGGTCTTTTTCTTTTCACCAGTTCTTCTCAATATTCCCCCCGGAATCTGCAGACAGGACAAGAGTTTATCGATTGATAGACTCCTACCACGCAGGTACAACAGACTTTCATTGTATGGCAGTTCTTACACCGGATTTGTAGATGTTCCTCATCGCCATAGCAAATAATGCAGTCTCCCTCCAACTCCTTCTCCGCTTTTTCAGCCCAGCTCGGTAGGATTGTCAAATGAGTACGGAGATCCAGGGGGTGCCTCGTATGCGAATATAATTCTAGCATGATGTCTGGAGATGGTACCCTTGGAGGCGGTGGGATCTCTGGAGAAGGGGGTGCCACTGGAGTCGGTGGACTGCTTCTGCTTCTGCCTGGTATTGGAAAGGGCCTGGGGAGGGTGGGTATAAAATCAGAGAATAAATTCCTGGCCCTAGGCAACGTGTTGCTGAAAGCGGATTCCTCCGATGGTATGGGGTAAGGCGATACACGAGCGGCGGTGGCAGTGGTGGTCCTCCCTCTCTGCTGAGGCCTAGAAGTAGGCAATCTACGGGCGGCAGCGGCTGTGCTAGGAGGAGACGGAGCAGGTCTTCTTGCTCGAGGGCTCAACTCAGTGGCAGAACTTGACGGAGGGGCCGGAGCAGGGCTTCTCTGGCGTGGGCTTGGCCTAAGAGAAGGAGGGAGCCTCTCAGAGGGCCACACTTCCCCATGAAACCCAAGGTCGAAATATCCGTTTAATGTGGGTGATGATGGCAGGGGGCATTGGGCACCCTCGAACTGGTGGTCCTGCATCTCTACATACCGGGGACGATTATCACACCGGACCTTCGACGGAGACACGGGCGGGGATGGCGCAGGTCTCTTTGTGGGAGTATTCACCGGAGAGGTGGGTGGCGACGGGTCCGGACTGGCGGGGCTCTCAAATAGGCGGACATGGCTCGTCTCCGCATTTTCCATGACCACAATAGGGTTAGCGCTGCTGCCGAACACTGGGGTTATCGGTCTCCGGGGGGGCTCCGGTCCTGTCTCTCGATGGGGCTGCAACAGGGCCCTGATCTCCGGCCGTAGCGCCTCCAATCTAATAGGGTGAGCAGGATTGTTGGAATTCAGGCCATTCACATTCGGCACCGGATTGTTGATAGGCTCTGCGATCTGAACGACCTGGTAACTGACTCGATCATAGTCCTCTCTCGCCGGATTCCACCGATACTGCCACAGCTCCAGAATATGGCGAGTGTACAATTCGGGATGAATTACAGGAACAGGAAAGAAACTCATCTCGTCGATTGTAATCAGATGCTGTACTAGGTAACTAGTGAGGTGCGGGGAGGGGGAGCCCCGGTATTTATGCTGAGAAGGCGGAGCTTAACAAAAGGGGGCGGAGTTAAGCCAAAACCCCCGCGAAATTAAAGAAAAGGGGCGGAGTTAAACCAAAACCCCCGCGAAATGACTAAAAAGGGGCGGTAGTTACCTAGCTACCCAGAGTTCATGTATGAGAATCGACACCATGTATGAAAATTGACACCCAAGTCTTTCAGCTAGTGCTATGACGTCATATTTTATTTGCCGTACGTAACTCGTTATGTCCTCACTATTAACCTGTCTCTGTCTTTCATTTATGATACAACAAAAACATAAGATATACTGACAATGAAACACAATTTTATTCTGGTTTTTTTACAACAGTAAAAAATTCATTCACAAGAAATAATTATACAACTTTAATCGTCTTTTTAAAATAGGTTCAATAAGGTAGCCAGTCTCTTGAATTTACCTAACTCGTTATGTCCTCACTATTAACCTGTCTCTGTCTTTCATTTATGATACAACAAAAACATAAGATATTCTGACAATGAAACACAATTTTATTCTGTTTTTTTTACAACAGTAAAAAAATCATTCAAAACAAATAATTATACAACTTTAATCGTCTTTTTAAAATAGGTTCAATAAGGTAGCCAGTCTCTTGAATTCGTCGCTCAAATCGGCTCCGATCTACCGCAGCAGTCATCCATTCACTGGTCCGATCTTCGTGTGGGACTTCAAAAATTTCTAATTTCGGGTTGAATCTTACACGCTGGTCCCTTCCCTTAGGGTGACTCCCGGTTTCTCCAGATTTTTTTTCAGTTTCATGAACGCAAATTCCAACGAGGCAATTTTCATGTTGTCGATCTGCTTGATAACATGTAAACACTCTCTCCCTTTTCGGGTGAAAATTCTCCTCAGACAATTCCAAGTTTGAAATTCTTTCCATGAAACTCCGGTCATTTTCTCCAGTAAATGAAGCTTGGCTCCCTCTCCCACCCAATAAATCGTAATTAATCTTCCGGGAGTGGGTCTTTCGGCGATATGCACCAGTACTTTCTGAAGAGATTCCAGATTCTCGATTCTTGAAGTCACGTCGGTAATCTCTAATAATTTCTTCTGTTTTTCCTCGTCTATTGTTGTGTTCCATCTGCTCACGAACAAATACCCTTCAAAGGAATAAGAAGACAAATCACCCATCATCGTTTTAAATTTCAAAATGAACAAAAAACACTCTATTATATACCCTCTGATTACATCACTCTTGTTATTTTTAGAACTGTTTACCATAACTCATACCCCCCATTTCAACACCTGACAGGTGTTTACCATGACTCATCATGAGTCACTGTTTTTTGTTTTTTTTTTCCAAACACCTGACACCTGCAGGTATTACGCAATGATCCCCCCAGGTACATTTCGTCATCCCCCTCCCCAGAGAGTATATAATAAAGTGTTTTTCTTCAAGAAAATTCATAAACTAAAAAATCATGGACTACGATTCATCTCTCTTGACACAAACACAGGATCCCATGGCCTTAGAAATGGCAGCATTCCATGACGATAGCCCCCCCATGAGCAAAGAAGACTTCGGAATTATTACTACTACTCAAGAAGGAATCCTGAATACCCTGCAAATCATGAGCAATGAAATTGCTAACCATACAGATATCATTCTGAAAAAAATGAAAGACCTGCAAACTCCGCAACCTGAGAAAGAAGAATTTAAAAAGAAAAAAGAAACTACTGCCAACGACAAAGAAATAAAACCAAAATATGTCTGCTATACCTGCGGAGAACCAGGTCACTGTTCACCTAACTGCCCTCAAAAAGAAAATGTAAATCCAAAATCAACTAAAAGCAACGAATGCTTCAACTGCGGGGAATTAGGACACTGGGCAAATAAGTGTCCCAACAAACTAAAAGGCTATTGCGGAGCCTGTCAGGAAGAAGGACATTTTTTTAAAGACTGTCCTTATTACAGCGCTTACTACGACGGTCCAGATGAAAAACTAAAAGGCCTAAGAAGAAAAAAAAGTGCCTGCTATACCTGCGGAGAAACTGGCCATTGGACTAAAGACTGCCCGAAAATTGAACAACCCTTTCAAACTTCCGACATAGAACAGGATGAACCTCCAAAAAAGGTCATGAAAATCACTAAAGAAAGAAAAAGAGGGGCTAGGAAACCGAAAAAAGAAGATTGGGACGAAGAATTAAAAAAACAACAGAAAATACCGGGCAGAATGAAAAGAATTAACAACGAAAACGTCTTCGTCGAGGAACCTGATCTGCATTAAAAAAAGGACCCAGGGAAGGAAAAAAATATTTTCACTGTAAATACGTTCAGACTTTAAAAATTGTTTTCATACTTTGTGTGTTTTTTATGTTGTGTTCCAATAAAATGATCAAAAATGTCAACACTGCCTTTGTCCTCAATATCGAACGTCTAGCCTTATTATGACGTCAGTATTTTACAGAGAAAAGTTTGACCTTTCATGTCCTCCATATTGACCCCACCTAGGTAAAAAAAAGTGCACTCAGTTGACCCCCCTATCTAGGAGGTTGATACTACTAATGTAAAATGAATCAAGTTTTCCAGTATGTCCAAGATCCCAGCGTGTTGTTAATTTTTAATAAATATGACGCAATAAAGAACACGTAAAATAAAAAGCCTTGAAAAAGATACAATATTTTTATAATTTATATTAAAGAATGATATATGTTTAAGTATATTTTCATATTCAATAATATGCGATGCAGTTTTAAGATATTTGTTTAATAGCTCGCAACCATGTATCGGTAAATAAAATGTTTTTTCCGTGATCTTGTTTTTATTTACTTCTTTGATATAATTCAAGGCCCGATTAAAAAAATCATTCTCATAAAGAATTTAAAGTACAATACATGTATTAAATTTATATTCTCTAATATTTGATGTATAGTCTTAAATATGTGCTTCTTTTTAAAAATTGTTCCCTCCCACGACAGGAGAGAGATAAAAATAGAGAGAAAGGTGTACATGGAATTTAACATAAACGAACATGTATATCAATTACACTATCTCATCACAATGCATAAAATTTCAGTTTACATAAAATTAATCGTTTAATGATAATACTTAAATTCAATCAATTAGTTATAGGCGAGTCCACGTACTCCTATAACTGGCAAAACTCACTGTTTAATTATAACTTAATTTTGGACCTTACTTTTTACATTCAGTTCTATTTGTAATTGATATTTTCTCACGGCTTATTTCGTACAGTTACTTATTTAATTAATGATTGACACTTTTCGGACTCCATGTGTGATTTCAAAGAGACATAGTGCCATGTCTCAAGGACTGTTAATCCGTTAAAACAACATCGTGCAATTATCTGTTTTTCATGTCTAGGACATCAAAGACTCATTGAGTTTATTTAATTATTTTATACCTGTCAATCTTTCCATCAGCTTTCTTATGTCATCACCTCTCAAGTTACACTTATTGTTTAGATTCTTATATATAGTCATGTAAAATTGTCAATCGTCATGCTTTGTTGTTTTGTTTCTTCATTTCTTTATCCCCTTTCAAGTATTCCTGTAGAACAGGGACCTATATAGGTGAATATGGTTTATATTTTATATACATATGTAAGCAATGCCCCTACCCCATTCCATCGCTCTCTTCTCTCTCTCTCTCTCTCTCTCTCTCTCTCTCTCTCTCTCTCTCTCTCTCTCTCTCTCAAAATTTACTTTCACTATGTAAAGACCGTTCAGTATGGAATATTCAAATAGTCAAAAGTTTTCCAATATGATTGTATAAACTAATGTTTGAGATATATCACTTATGTAGATGTTAATGTTGTGAAAGTGGAAAATTTAATTTAAAAAAAAAAACTCTCGCGGATTAGGATTTTGAAAACTGGCGAAAAATGTTTTCCTTTTTTTCTTGTCCTGATTTCGGATTAGTCTGTCCCATCCCTTTTAAAAAAACGATGATGCGTGCCTGTACTTACACAACTTTAGTAAGCATAATTATATAACAGTACTATTTACACGAGATTCGCTGTCTGATATGTACCTGTAACATAAGTCTATTGGTGTGACGGTGTTTTGTTGGTTATCAGACATTCGGTGTAGCTAACTAGAATAGATACTATTAGAATAGATACTAAAAAACCGCTTTATTTGTCGAAATTTCACATATGTCTTCTGGTTTTTTCTTCTGAAAATATGCAATACTGAGTCATTACTTAGGTTTGTCCATGAAATCATCTACTATAATAATGGGGCCTATTAAGCAAAGCGAGCATAATGCAAAAAGGGAGAGCATGCGAGCACATCATAATGCATATACCTCGGAGGGGGGGGGGGGGGGGGAAGGGGGGGCACAATCCTAAAAAGGCATAGCGAAGGGGTTCCACAAGGTAAACTCATGTTGTCATCAACAAGTACTTCAAGATATAACACAGGCATCGCTATGTTCAAACTGATGTTATATATGTACATGTAAAAGGGTAAAACGGGAGGCGCATACATGTACTTAGTTCTGTCTATTCGCTGTCCCCCCCCCCCCTTCCACTCCCGGGACACTCGCCAAAAATGAATGCGACACATATCGCCATAAATTTCTAAAATTTCTATGTAGTTTATAAGCGAGGTCAAAAAATCTATGGGGGTCAGTTTTCAACGTGTGGGAGGTCGTAGATCTACAGGTCTGGACTGGTTTTCTACTGTAGAAAAAGGACCCTACTTGTCATAAAATACTGACCCTAGGTCAGTTTTCTCCGTAGAAATTTGACCCCCGGGTCAATATTCTACGGGGGTCACTTTTCGTCGTTACACCGGGCCCTAAAAGAAACTGACATTTTAATAGGTATAATTTAAAATAGGACTCGTTTAATGCCCCCTCCGGGCCATGGGGTTGAAATCACCCCTCCCCCGTCAAAAATATGCGAAAATCTATTTCCGTCACCTTGATTTATAATAATGTCATGTCATGTAGCTAGCTAAGATAGACCGCAGTTCCCAACAACATTTTTGTGCCCTGGTTCGAATCCACCTGTTGGCACACTTTTACTCTTAAAACTTTGGCATGTAAAAAGACCATTTTAAGTTTTTAGATACAGGCTTCTTTATTTTACTTCAATTTCTTAAATCCATGTTAAATTTGCTCTTGATATAAAAGTACGAAATTCCAGATCTTTGTTGGAGGACATGTATCATTCACTCTGTTACTCGATACAAGTCACCCCTGCAAATTTCTTAATTGTTGTTTATTTAGTTCACGAGACTTTCACGAGATTAACACAATTCCTGCAAACATTTCTACCAGAAGTATTAATGTTCGAATTATTCTCTCAAAATACATAATTATTAATCCGTTTTCATGTCATATTTCATGTTAAATCTTTATTAAAAAAAAAATACAGAAAGAGGAGCATCTATCGGTTATTTCTACTAAATTGAATGTGGTCGGGAAATAGTTATGTTGAAAATTTTGAAAAAATCCTTCCATCGTTTGCGACAGAAAAGATGGACTATGCGTCAATTATTTTAAGGAAGCTCGATTGTTCTTGT
This sequence comes from Magallana ariakensis, assembly GCA_020458035.1. Lineage (NCBI taxonomy): Eukaryota > Metazoa > Mollusca > Bivalvia > Ostreida > Ostreidae > Magallana > Magallana ariakensis. The sequence goes on along the minus strand of CM035812.1, from coordinate 78,760,739 downwards.
TAATAAAATTAATGCCTTAATATTCAGTACAGGTGATTGAATAATAATAAAATTTTTAGAACAATGAAGAAAAATAATAGGAAATAAAATCATTTGTAATAAACAGTTTGAACAGAACATTTTCTTGTATATTCACCCAAATGATAATAGATTTAGCCAAGACATCATTTTATTCCATCATTGCTGTTCTGGTGTATGTTCAGGTATAGTTCGTATATTGATGCATGGTGTTACGTGTATTTGACAGTGTGTAGTAAATGATACAGCAATTACCGTAGATGCACGAGAAATTATGTTTTACAGTTAATTCTTATTTCTTCGCATTGATTTGAGATATTTTTATGCTTTTAGCACAAACACGCTACATGTATTGGTTTATTTTTTTGTTAAAGTTTGCGAATATAAATGCTTAATAAATGCTTAATTATATACATTTTGCTTCTATCATTTTCAAATAAATGATAGCTAGGCAATCATACAAACATGTAGCAACGGTCGTAAGGCAGATATCTGTCTAGACTTTTTTTGAAAAAGCGTGATGCTGATATATATATATATATATATATATATATATATATATATATATATATATATATATATATATATATATATATATATATATATATATATATATATATATAAAACACCGGATAGGAACGTGGCAACTACATCTTTGTATTCAAGATCAAAAACCCGAGAAAGAAAAATCCCGTCCGAAGCAGCGGACGGTCTGTGTGGAAGTGCTGAAAGATAACGCGAACGAATTAATTTGCTAATTGGGGGTTGCTGTTAATTAAGTTATACTGGTAAGATAATTCGTAATTAAGGTTTGTAGGGGAGACAGGCTCTGTAAATGACCACATAAAATATCCACAAAAGTGTAAAAACTAATAGGAGTTAAATAAAGAAAATAAAATGGATTAAAAACAATTAAAAATAGCGAAATAAAAACAAAACAAAGCAAAAAGAACCCGTACAGATTAAACTGATTAAGGAATAAGCTTGTTTTTATTTCGCTATTTTTAATTGTTTTTTTATCCATTTTATTTTCTAAATCTAACGCAGTTTGAAAAATAAATTTCAAAGTGCGTTGATTTCATCCCAAATTTAACGCACTTTGAAATTTTTTTTCATTGTGCTTAATTTTTTCAAAGTGCGTTGCCACAAACCAACGAAACGGAAGGAGGGGGTAAAGTTATATTTAAAGATGTTAATGCAACAACAGACAAAATATAATCGTGCCGAGCAAAACTGTCGAATTTGTCTTTTAAGAACATTACTTGGAAATAATACTTGAAGAAGATACTGCAAAGAAGATGCAGCTATTTCTTTATAAGACAATACCATATAACCTGATCAGGGTTTTCAGCTGTGGGGCTACATTTCAGTAACGACACTTTATTTCTTTAATTTCATTTCATAGTATGTTTAATTTACAACAATGACTCTTTAAAATATTATTTCCAAAGAAATGAGTTGTAAGTAAACGCATTTGAAGTAATTGCATTGTTAAAAGTGAACTGAGAAATACAAGATGATATTTTTTTAATGATAGGAACTAGCATTGCGTCCACATTTCATGTTGCTCAGACAACGACTGTGAAATAGTTTATTCTATCTTTAAACGTTACGTGTATTGACTACAGAACTAAAGCGATGCATGAGAAACAAATAACAAGTGGCTTGAAGTCATTGACCGAAACGGAAACTGACATGCTTTTTGTAAAGACTGAGACCAATGCCAGTCCTATATTTCAACATAGAAGTGTTGTTGTACGTCTTATCAAAGAGGCTGGGTGGACAGATTTTCCTTTAATTTTAAGATATGATTTGTTCTGTTGTAACCTATCATTTTCTAAAAAAAAAAATACATAGCTCTTCTTCCTAGGAGATTAATAAAGTCTAAAAATGACCACTACAATCCAGCCCTCTTAAATGCGATTTTTCTATCTTTTCATAATTATAACATATGTACAATCAATTAAAACGCCCGATGTATTCCTAATCAATCGTTCATCTAGCGTTTATCGTACGTTCACCGTTTCTAGCGCTAGAGTCTGTCCTTCGTTCGCGCGCTCTGTATAATCATTGTTCACTAAGCGCTCACCAAATTCCGTTTAGCGTTCAAATACCGTTCACAGTCTGTTCGTTATCCGTTCGTTCAGCATTCGTTTGTTTTAGTCCCCATTCGACGGTGTGTGTATCAATTTGACCTCTGTTGACAGTGTGTATATCAAAGTCCCCATTTGACGGTATATGTATCAATTTGACCTGTGTTGACAGTGTGTATATCAAAGTCCCCATTTGACAGTATGTGTATCAATTTGACCTCTGTTGACAGTGTGTATATCAAAGTCCCCATTTGATATTATGTGTATCAATTTAACTCTGTTGACAGTGTGTATATCAAAGTCCCCATTTGACGGTGTGTGTATTAATATGACCTCTGTTGACAGTGTGTATATCAAAGTCCCCATTTGACGGTGTGTGTATCAATATGACCTCTGTTGACAGTGTGTATATGAAAGTCCCCATTTGACGGTGTGTGTATCAATTTGACCTGTGTTGACAGTGTGTATATCAAAGTCCCCATTTGACAGTATGTGTATCAATTTGACCTCTGTTGACAGTGTGTATATCAAAGTCCCCATTTGACAGTATGTGTATCAATTTAACTCTGTTGACAGTGTGTATATCAAAGTCCCCATTTGACGGTGTGTGTATTAATATGACCTCTGTTGACAGTGTGTATATCAAAGTCCCCATTTGACGGTATGTGTATCAATATGACCTGTTGACAGTGTGTATATCAAAGTCCCCATTTGACGGTGTGTGTATCAATTTGACCTGTGTTGACAGTGTGTATATCAAAGTCCCCATTTGACGGTGTGTGTATCAATATGACCTGTGTTGACAGTGTGTATATCAAAGTCCCCATTTGACGGTGTGTGTATCAATATGATCTCTGTTGACAGTGTGTATATCAAAGTCCCCATTTGACGGTATGTGTATCAATATGACCTCGGTTGACAGTGTGTATGTCATAGTATCAATATGATCTCTGTTGACAGTGTGTATATCAAAGTCCTCATTTGACGGTTTGTGTATCAATTTGACCTGTGTTGACAGTGTGTATATCAAAGTCCCCATTTGACGGTGTGTGTATCAATTTGACCTCTGTTGACAGTGTGTATCAAAGTCCCCATTTGACAGTATATGTATCAATTTTACCTGTGTTTACAGTGCGTGTATCAAAGTCCCCATTTGATGTGTATTAGTTTGACTATGTAATGACAGTACTCATTAGTAGATGATTTACCGCGTATTTGTTACTTTTCTTGCACTGTATTAATCAACTGTCTATATATTTTTTTGTTTTTATTACAATGACTGATGAAAGTATTATTTTACATTATTGTAAAACAACGTTGATAGATTGCAGTTTGTGCGTACGAATAAAGTCCTATTTAAACGACAAAAATGATCCAATGCAATCTTAGTAAACGACATTGGGGTATACATATCATTATTTAGAAAGAAATGATTTTATCAAGAATAGGTATCAATAGTTCTGTTAAAATATACATGTATATAATGTTTTTAAAATTTACGTTGATAAGTAAAAAGATTGGAAGGCCAGTACAATTCTATTGTTTTTACTTTTATTTTTCATAGAATATTTAGAACTCGGATATCATGACAGATTAAAATTTTGCATTTTGACTATGATAACCCTTGCGAAAATAGAGGTCAAACCGAGAAAACTTAAGTCATTTCATTGACATACACTATAGCTGTATATAAAACCATTGGTTTTATTTAAAAGTGTTTGCATTTCATGGAAAGCAACGCATTTAATTTTTGTTTGTTTGTTTATTTTGCTCAACGACAGATACGTTGCTCGCACTTTGTCTCATTTATAAGACATGGCCTATATTAAAAGTACAACTAATAAAAGGCCAAATAACTCCACAGAAAGTCTCGTTCCGCTAATGTTCTCAGTTACCACTGTGTATAAGGTGTCCTCAATTGATCTTGTGTATCTTGTGGTCTTTAGTAGGCAGGATGTATCTGAACCGGAAATCCTCACTTGAAGGTGTTTTGTCTTATTATTAAATACTTGTGAAATCAAAATTTCAAATAGCACATGTCAATAGTAATAGTAAAATAAATACGTAGCAGAAAAACCATTTCAAAATACCAGCTAGAAAAGGGGGTTCCCATTCGCCCGTGTTACGTTAGAGGACCTAACTTGAAGGTTCTTACGCGTATGTGTGTGTGTGTGTGTGTGTGTGTGTGTGTGTGTGTGTGTGTGTGTGCGTGCGTGTGCGTGTGTGTTACACGTGAAGTTTTCTGTTTAAACAACGTAGTATATATACAAATCAACTTGATTCATGTTATACGTTAAAAACACTATAAAATACTTTATTGTGAATGTCAAACATATTTCTATTTTCTTCGGACTTGAAAAACATGATGGAAGGAGCACGTGGTGCAGCTCACGGGCTGATTTGATTGACAGGTGTAGCACGTGGACTCTGACTGAAACTGCTTTGTTGGATTCTATCACAATGTGCGTTACTTTAAACGATGAAAGGGTTATTTATTCATGGAAACTGAATTTAAAACAATGAGAGAGAGATATAAGTGAATTACAAATGAAATATCTCTCTCTCTCTCTCTCTCTCTCTCTCTCTCTCTCTCTCTCTCTCTCTCTCTCTCTCTCTCTCTCTCTCTCTCTCTCTCTCTTAGTTTCTTCAAACAAATCATGTCTAAACAAAATGTGTAAAGTGTCCGATAAAGATGAAGTCAAAAATTTTAAGACAAAATCACGGAAGAAACTCTATCTAAATGTTAAAAATGTCTGATAAAGATGAAGTCAAAAACTTTAAGACAAGATCATGGAAGGAACTTTATCTAAATGTTTAAAGTGTCTTATAAAGATTAAGTCAAAAACTTTAAGACAAGATCACGGAAGGAACTTTATATACCAGTCCACTGATTCTACGCGCTATAAAAATGAATATACTACAATCACAGTGTAGGAACGGAAGTGTACAGTTTTGGGTAGCGCTGTTTGTCGAAGCGAGTAAACAAATAGAAGAGGTAGCTCTGATTTTAATCAAATGAAATGATAAATGGATGTAAAAAAGAAAAAAAACTTCCTTAACAATGATAATATTTTATGGTAATAAACTGGCACAATTATAAAAAGTTGTATTCCTTTTGCAACATGAATTTCAATGAACTTTTTGACAATCAATATCCAAGGTCACATTCCAAAATTTAAATGATTATTATGTACGAAATACAATCATTACGACTGAATAGGGGACATGTAGAGGTAAATATATACATCAAGAGAGTAATCTGACCTGGAGTTTGATATCATTGCAAATAAAAGTAGAAAAATTCCTCAGAATATCATGAGTTGTCATTATTTCATTCTGTACGCGTAGCGCAATTTTAAGTATATATTTAGAATTTTACTGTACGCGTAGTTCTATGATTAAGCATTTGCTTCGAATGGTAAGTTAACTCAGTAGAATGACCATTGTATGAATGAACTCATTCAAAAACAATTCAATGATGAAAAACAAATATTTTTGCTCCGATTATTTTTGTAATTAGTAGTTATTTAATCGACCTTGCACATTCTTTTACATAGCTGCCATACATACAGTACAGCTTACGAAACACAGTGCTAAACTGAACAACTATATAGGTTTTGGATTAATGAGATTTAAAAGCGGAGTACTAGTACAAATATTTGGATACAAGTATTTATATTGACAAGTGGACTAGAAACTTTATATAAAATATACTTCCAGTATACGCAATTGATATCAAAAGCCTTTATATAAAAATAACTAGATGACATCCCGCGCAAGCGCGGGAAATAACACTTTACAAATTAATGGGCGTTGAGTTTTTTGTACACATTTATTTGTGTCCGATTTTTTTTCTTAATTGGTTTCTTGACCTTATTTTAAGAACGAATTACGGACGTAATTTCCGTCAACAGAAATATCTTAGCTCATTGTAATGTTCGAAGTTACGCATACAGATGTGCATCTGAAAATCAGACCTACCCGTACATACTTATAAGAGCTAGGCGTACAGTAAACAATATCAGGGCATGGTAAAAAAAAACATTTAAAGAATGCATTGCTTCCTTCATATATGTAGTTTTTTTGTCTGAAAGATGTCGTAGTGGGGAAATATTTTCACTACAAGAAACAAACATTTTTTCTCAAAGAAATGAGAAACACTTCTCTAAAAATGTTGATTCGATTTCTTATTGAATATTTGCACTGTTTTGATACAATAAAATATTTTCCAAAGAGAAATTTTAAGATTTCAATATTGAAATGACTTATTCTAGTTTACTACCGTATAAAAATCGCGATACTGTCCCTTCAGAGATTAGTTATTTACGGATTTTCCATCTACGATCAAAATACTGTACGCAGCGCAACTTGTTCTCTCGCTTCGACAAACAGCGCTACCCAAAACTGTTCACTTCCCGTTCCTACACTGTGATATGTACATGTACACCATAAACATGTATTATAGAAAAAAATAAAATTTAAATTTCACAAAATAGCAAGCTATATATTATTCTTTTTGAGAAAGTACAATTGTTTTCATCAGCCCTTTAGATTTGATTTCGTTGAATAGAGTAAGTGAGAAAAGATTACGGGACAATATATGTTCTACCGTTATCTACGCGCATTTAAATTGATCAAACTACTACGTATACGATCACATATTATAGTTACAAATTGACTTAAACATGATTTAAACATTGCTTGTCTTGTAATTTGTTGTTGTTGTTGTTGTTTTCTGTTTCTTTTCCTTTAGTTTCTCTTAAGTAAATAAATAGAACGATTTTAACAAGAGCTTGGACTTTGGGTAGTTGTGTCAAGCTCTTTGAAATCAACAGATTTGTCGGGCTATTTAGCTAAGACCAGGCAATCTGTGTATATTTCACTTGAAACTAGCGTCATTTTAAACTTGTTTTGACGCAAGAAATAGATAGTTACGTCCTACCGAAAGTCCAAAGTCTTGTAAAATGGTTCTAAATATTTAAGTTTGTTTAAAATAACTAAATAAAAACAAACAAGTATTATTCTTGAATCTTCCATTTTTCACATATATACATCGGATGTTAGATGTTGTTGAGCCGTGTCGCACCGTGTTTCGTAAGCTGTACTGTATGTATGATTTAAGAATCAGTGGAACAATATTTAGGGCTAACAGAACAAACATTCTGAGAGTATTGCATAAGCAATACACGTCCCCTACCGGTTTGTATTATTCTATGAAAGCTTCGAAGCGTACAACTATTTCAAAACTATTATAAACGAGATGTTGTGCTTTAATCAGAGATAAAAGAACAGAGGAAATTAAACTATATAGTTGATATAGAAATTAAATACAAAATGGGTAAAATAATACTCTTTATTTTATCTCCTGTAATTTCGCCCAGTCCATTAAGTATTCGCTGGTAGAAATTTGTGAAAACAATGCACTGTTATGCACAATATCATTTCTTACCGTCTTCTGTACTCCGAATCAAACTATTATTACTGACTACATACTGACCTCGTTTATCCAATGCACACAGAACCCGATAAAGAACCCGAACATTAAAAAGTTGGAATAAAAAAAATTAATTTTCTCGAAAATATGACAACCAGACTGTAAAAAAGTGTTAACTTGATCTGTAGTTTGACATTTTGAAGCTGTTCAGCAAGTTTCATGTTATTCCTCAAACGCATAAAGGAAAAAGTGTGGAAAACTGAAGTGGGACAGACAGACGGACAGACGGACGGACGGACAGGCGGACTGACGGACGCAGAGGAAAGCTGAAACCGGTAGGGGACTAATAATAATAATAACTTATCAATTAATACATTCTGCTAATAAGCTTCTCACTCAGCGTCGATAGCGTTGTTGACGTCGATAACAATAGATAAAAACGTTATTGACGTCGGTAAAATATCATTTTCCGTATTCATTTTTTGAAAAAATTCATATTGTTCACATGTGACAACCAACACCATATTAATTGTATGAATAAATGATGAAATTATGAGCCTCCACGTGAACTATAAAAGTGGTTGTCGCATGTGAAAGTGTCTAATTTTAACGAAAACTACTCATAAAACATCATATCGTAACGCATTTGAACAAGCATTCCATGTTTAGCGCACATTAGTGACGTCATAATGAAAAATGACGTCATTTTAGTGCCTGTAGGATTTAGCTAATATCATACTTAGTATAATGCACAACTTCAATAACGCGGACAAAGACGTTGAAAATTTCGTAAATTTTGCGGCAAAATAATGCCAATACCGTATCTTGTTCTTTATTTTTTTTAAAAATTAACCATGAGCCGTTAACATTTATAGTATTCTTCCAAAATGAAATCATAGATGTCGGTCGTAAAATGTAATGTTTTTAAAAACAAAAAATCATGTTGATATCATTTTAGTTGCCCTAACAAAATATATTTGATTAATGCGTATTCATAGATTCCAATTACACATACATTTCTAATTTTAAACAAGTGAAATCTTTTGCTTTTGATTTATCATATGGCATATTCTTGTACCGTATGACAGAACAATAGCATATTGTGACAGGCCGAGATTTTTAGCGGGTCGGTTTACCTCAGGTAAGTTCAGGTGGGGGTGGAGCCTATATTGAAAGAGGTGTGAAGCGCCGAGGGAAAAACGCTCGCTTATGTATACATGTCTATATACACGGGGTATTAAAGTGCTCTCAACAGAGTTTTTCCGATATCGTACTTATGAAACAAATGATCGATCATTGAAATAAATATATAACTGCATGAACAACCGCGTGTGACGTGGGCAAAATCTTTCGTTTGATTAAACAAGTTTGCGACGGGATTTACTGAGAATATATGGTGATGTTTTGTGCATTATACGATTATCCCACCGTACTCAAATACTAAAGCAACATTGCAACATATGCTTGTAAAACTTCTCCGATCAGCTGCTAAATTTAAGTGCACAATAATTCTACCATCTGCACATGTACCATAGTTGTCTGTACTTGTTTCTCTTCCGGTTTCGGCTCGTTAAATTTCTCAAAGAAATGCGATAACTAAAACTATAAATCGTGGACGCAATATTTGAGTTTATTTAAGTAATTCTCAATTAATCACAAACATCTTTATTATCGACATTACGCGATTTTGACAGACTATATGTGACTAAAGGTGATCAGCGCATTTGGTGTGGTATATTGACCAAGTGCGAGTAAATGTTTAATTCATATCTTTTAATATTTCTTTTGGTTATAGTGCTAATAGATGGCGATTTATCGTCATGGTATACATCAAAAGACAAAAGTTATTTGAACCATCGTCGCGTGCGCTAGACATGGTATACACAGGACAAGTAAAGGAATGTCAATCATTTTCTAACAGCCAATCTGTTTTCTCAATTTAGTTCATGGTAATTTTAACCAATTGATAGTATTGCCCATACATAAAAACTCACGTCTTGTGCGCACATCGATCGGTTAACTATTTTAAATACTTAGACAATGAACCGATGTAAGATTATAAAACTCCATATGCTCTCTCTCTCTCTCTCTCTCTCTCTCTCTCTCTCTCTCTCTCTCTCTCTCTCTCTTCGTAAATAAGGGAAATGAAACAGAACATTATATCAGAATTTCATTTTTAAGCCACTGAATAAATAAAATTATTCGATTTTGATCTCTATACATAATTGCTAAATCCCGATTTTGAGCGATCACTTTAATTTATGTATGCTGCCCTTGTTAAATAATCATTAACTGTTAATATGTTTTAATTTCCATTCAGACTCGAGCGTAATCACTTTTTTAATAAAATAAAAAAGACGATCTCTTGTTTTATGGTGCAGCTGTTTATTTTGATGATACAAGACATATACACAGGTGGCCAATTTTTACACCTTGCCGCGGGCACTCTGTCGCGTGTATAGTCTGAGCCTTGTCTGTTAGTTCCGAGGTTTTTTTTCTTGATCCCAGACAAACAAAAGAATGTGTTGTGTACTTATACACAAAGGGGACAGTACATCGTCTATCATACACAAAACTTTTTTAGCATGGACTTCGAATCAGAATCAAGGCATTGAAATGTGTGTACTTTTTTCGAAATTAGAAATAAATACATGATTTTAAGCACTAGCCACATCACCGCATACTGATAGTTTTAAACAAGTATAAATTATTTGTACAGTGTATATCTCAGAGAGAGAGAGAGAGAGAGAGAGAGAGAGAGAGAGAGAGAGAGAGAGAGAGAGAGACGGGGTCAGAGAGAGAGAAGGAAAGACAGACTCTTTTTCGAAATTAGAAATAAATACATGATTTTAAACAATGGCCATATTATCGCATACTAGTATTTATAAACACGTATAAAGTGTATGTGTACATGTGATGGAGAGAAAGAGAGAGAGAGAGAGAGAGAGAGAGAGAGAGAGAGAGAGAGAGAGAGAGAGAGAGAAATGAATTTCGTGTTTAAAATATTATAATAGTTAACGTTTAGAGTCTAAAAGAAATTGAGAAAAATTATTTGCTTCATTTGAAGCATGTTTTAAGATGTTCAATCTGTAACAAGAATTCGCTGTCTTATCTCATGGAAAATTTTGTTCTTGTCAATTAACAAAGGCAACAAACCTTACAAACGTAATTATTTAACTGTGACCTTTTATTAAAATTATACAATTTTACACAGACCTTGGAATTCCTTTCACCTCTCTCTCTCTCTCTCTCTCTCTCTCTCTCTCTCTCTCTCTCTTTTAAATTGGGGGATGGGTAGACTCATTAAAATATCTTGACAAACAAAGAAGATATTTTATTTTAATCAAATATCTTAGTTCGTTTTTCTATTAAAAGTGACCTCAGGGTATCTCAGGGTTGTCTCAGTACTCCCGATGTCGACCTCAGGGCCACTCAGGGCTTACTCAGTACCCTCAGTGCAAATCTCAGAGTCTCTCAGGGTTTCCTCAGTACCCTCAGTGCAAACATCAGGGTCTCTCAGGGTTTCCTCAGTACCCTCAGTGCAAACCTCATGTTCTCTCAGGGTTTCCTCAGTACCCTCAGTGCCGACCTCAGGGTCTCTCAGGGTTTTCTCAGTGCCACTCAGGGTCTCATGGTTTTTTGATAGTCTCATGGTTTTTTCATTACAGTAGTGTATATTAAAACATGTAATAGTAAAGTGGTTTTCCCTGCGTTGTCAGTGGACCAGATCTAGAGTGATCCTTCTGTGCGCCTCGTGACGATCGTGGAATGAACAATGCATAAAAAAATACATAAAGATATATATATATATATATATATATATATATATATATATATATATATATATATATATATATATATATATATATATATATATGAGTGGAATTAAGAGGTAGGATATGTTCACTGATCTTTGTGAAAGAGTATACCGATATATTTACTGTGAGTGACCTGTATCTCAGGAAAGTTGGTAGTTTCTCCTGCAGCGTGGACTGTAGGGTGTTGAATAAGATATAAAAATCAATAAGGAAAATTAAAAATATCCATTAAAGAAAAGAAAACCTGTCAATCAATAGTTGCCGTTGAACATAATCGTATATATTTTTTTAAGCAATATATTTTTTTTAAATAATTGTACAAAATTGATAAATTAAACATCAATGCGTTTACACTAAGGACCTATATAATTTATGTGGTTATGTACAATTAGTGATTTTTTTTTAAAAATTCAAATTATTGTTTGTGTTTGTTTAACATCCATGCCAATTTTCAGTACGAAGGCGATTAGAAAGGAGTAGAAATGCTTTGTCGCAATAATTTCTGTACAGCCCCAGATCAATTCTAAAGTCTCAATTTAATCATTTTAAACATTATGAACACAGACTGCCGATCTATATCTACATACCTACTTTTTTCACAAGTCAAAAGAATAAAGTGGTTTCTGTTAAAAGTATCTTTTTATCTGGAACGTTATTTTCTTAATTTGTCCAATTTCACCACTAACCAAAGACACATTAAAGAAAGTAACACATTGTCTGTTGTGCTTAGAGATATTGAAGCATTAGTACAATATAAGCACGCATGTATAAATATTGCCAATGTTTCAAGAAACGTTTAAACATTTGACAAGCATCAATTGTCGTCGTTGTCGTCGCGGCGGCAAAGTTGATATCATCGTCGGTATCCCTTTAGTTGTTATTCATGTCATCGTCTTTGTTTTTGTTATCGTAGTCTCTGGCGCTGTCGTCGTTGTCGTCGCTACGGCGTTATCGCCATCGTTAATATCGTTGTTGCTGTTTTTGATGTCGTCGTCTTTGTCTGTGTTGTTGTTATATAGTTGCCTCTGATGTTGTTATCGTTGTCTTATGTTGTTTACGTAGATGTTGTTGTCGTTGATGTGGCATCGTGTTTAAACAGTTCGTTGAATTATTTTCATAAGATTTCCAGTACTTATTTAATCTAAATTCGCAAACAATATACAATAATTAATAATAGTTATATAATTTGACAGTTTAAACTAGATTTCTTAGTAACAAGCAAAATGCCAAATTGATGTAACGTGTAACTTACAGAAACATTTCTTCAACTGACTTTAAATCGACAAATGTTTTGTTTTTGTTTTATAGCCACATTTAAAATTACAGTGTAGTTTGAATACTTAATGTTTGTGAAATTAAGTGTAACAGTTCATCGATAACACTGAATATTTCTTCTGCAATAAATGGCCAGAAGAATCTAACTCCAGGCAATGTTTTAATTCTGCGTCCACTAACAACCACGTGATGAATATTTACTAGACCCTTGTATCACTGACACACCTTCTATCCCACGACGTTATTTATGTTCCTAGCCATCATAATGATTTTTGAATTGTCTATTCAATAAGTCGCTTTTACACCTTCAAATGTTTAAACCACTTTTCCCTTTTATATAACATCGGTTTTTTTATGCCACATTTCCAAGTCAATATCCCGGAACCTGTTCTGTGTCCCGCCTTACCAACATTTGAAGCATCAACTGTTTAAAAAATGCTTATAAATCCAATACTCAATATTTTTAACAAAAATACTGCTTGACTGAAGAAGTGCCGAGAATATTTCGTCAGATAGGCTTAATCAGGCCGAGTATGTAAGCTGAGGAACAGGTACGTACGGTAGGAAGTGAGCAGACCGGACCTGGAGAGTACCGGCAGAGGTAGTTCAGTGAGAGTTTTAAGGTCCGAATGGTGAATGTTGCTCTTAATTCGTACAGCGTATCTATGTGAAAGTGGATAATACGCCGGATAATGTCATTAGCAACCAAAAGGGTACTGCTTCTAACTCAATTAGGCTGCTGGTTTATTTCAATAGTGGCCGTTTTTTTTCCAATTTTAAACATTATTCTAGGAGTCCACCAAAATGGTATCAGCTAATTAAAGAAGAAGGACATGTGTCTCAAATTAGTTAGGTGCCCTCAAAACGAATTCCGGAACGCGCTACTCTTTTCTTCATTTTCCCAACTCATCAAGAGGGGCGAAATATTATGTTGTTGGATTTTAATGAATTGTTTTAGTTTCAATTAATGTTCATGTTCTTTAAGTTTTGCGCACATTGAAATGCAGAGTCGATGGCTGATGTTGTGATGTTTAGGTTAATCGGGTTTAACGTCTTTTGCGTAGGTTCTACAGGATGTATAGAATGTTATCGGCCAGTGTGACCTCACAGCTAGGTTCAATTAATAAAAGTATGTGTAATCGCGAGACATGTATGGAAATCCACTCAGGTAACAGTACCAAGTTACAAACTTATATGGATAAAAGTGTGACTCAGTCGGTTACACAGCCAGGGAAAGTCTGCGCAGGTTGTAGTGGTAGTGATGGTTGTGACTCATAACCAAAGAAATTTAAAGGTTCTCGGTTCATGACCGTGACTGGGCCTACCTACAAAACAACCATTAATATTTAGAGCAGGTACTGAGATGGCGCCACTCAATTGTTAGGGCAGATAGGTTACTAGAACATCATTTTGATAGTTTCAGTGTTATAGATGCAAAAGCAATATTTTCAGTATGATCCGCAATAGGATAGAGTGTTCTGTATGATGTTGCTGGGGTATAAGAGTATGTGTGACCACACCAGTAACACTGACAGGGTATCCTAGTGTAACTAGCTTGAGTAGTCAAGGCTGTCGTATTATAAGTGTTTAGCCGAGCTAAATGCTAGTTATTTGTGTTTAGTGTTTGGGTGTCGCCTTGTTAAAGTAAACTTTTAATGTCAATTGCACAAAGCTCTTTTTTTTCTCTTCCTGCTAGAAGATGCATTGAAAAGTTTGGTAAATTCTTAACACATGTACAATAAATAAATGTTCGAGTGTGGTATTTTTACTTTTTAAGTGTGTGTTTTTTGAGTGTGTGTTGGAGGGGGTGGGGCTTAGTCTTTTATATCCTGAGGTTGTCGTCAGAGTAAAAAATTAGGGTCGGAACATTTTCCATATAGAGACCACATAGTTTGAAATAAGATCGATAGTCAAAAACCCCATTTAAGCTATATACAAAGCAAGAGTCATTGACACTATCCAAATCCCTTTATTGCGGTAATTTATCTTTCATATCTTTTAGGAGCAGTTGGTAGTCAAGTTTAATTTTGGTTGCCTCGATTATTTATGGTTAGCCAAGACAATAGTTGATTAGGATATGAACCGTGTATAATGCACCTGATATATACCTTTTCACGGGGAATGATTAAAGGTCACTGTGACCCCTATTGTAAGTGAGGTATCAGCGATGAATAAAAATACCATTCATAAATTGGGATTCATGATGTTCTACACCCAGTCTATGCAGGAACACTTTGGGAACAAAAGCTGCTTGGAATTATTTTGAAAGCAAATAAAAACATGAACTCTAGTGTGCTCTCGGGAGAAAGTAAAATACTAAAGTATCAAGCCCGGGTAAATCCGGCTTGCGCAGAAGCATCTCCTTCGAAAAATACTAAAGAGTGAAAATAATGCAGAGATGCATTGCACGATATGGACAAAAATCGCATCTGTATAATATTTGTTTAAACTATGATAATATGAGAGAGACGCTTTTCCTGCTTAATACGGTGGGGTAATTCCTTTTTACGCTGGGTGGCGGAGGATATAAAGGTAAATCATATGGACATAGCCTAAATCCCAGAAAATCTCCAGAGTAATGCACCAGTAGTGTAAGGGATGATTCATTGAGCCTTGTGAGGTAGTAAATTCGCCGTGAGTATCGTGGATCTGTGGGAGAGTCGGTCGTTTATGTTAATGTGTTGACTGCAGGCAACGAGAATAAAAAACCAAAAGCAAAGGAAAAAATATCATCTGATAAGCCCTGTTGTTTTTGTACACTATCAATGAAAGTCGTAATGTGAATTTTGTTCAAATATTGTGCTTTTGCTCTGACTAAGGTTTTAAATGAATTTGTGTGATTAAAGCCAAGTTTTGTAGTGAATTTACAAAGCCTGTGTACAATTTCAGATATATTTGTTAGACTTTATCTGAGAAGGGAGTTTTAAAAACTAGGATTTGTAATAAAATGAAACAATTAAATGATCTTTATTTTTGAGACTTCAAAAAAATTAAACAAGTCGATATTAAACTAAATTTCCTCTTTTTGGTAAACGTCAATAAGTGATTTTGGGCTTTTAACGGCCGCGCAGAAATGGTCTACATTTTTAATTTTTTTTTAATTGTATTTTTCATTCACAATGCATGACCATCTTATATTATACACACTTTAATTTAACGTTTAAATTCCATTATTTAATATAATAAAGATAACAAGAATATGCAAATAAAATGAAAACAATTAAAACAGTATCAACAAAATAAGGACATCAACATATGATTTCAGCACACACAAGCCTCGCATACAAAGTATGTAATCAGACGCACACAGCTATTTCATGAAAAGAAAAGAACCTAAACCGAGTAGCGTGCCATGCATAAAATGCACTGTGCTCTTAAGGAAACCAATTAATAACCAGATCCTTTTCCACTATTATCACGTGCTTGTCGAAAGCTGAAAGGTCCCATAACATCATTGATCATGTTAACTTGAACATACATGATACCTTAAAAAAAGAAAATCAAATTTACGTGCATTGATCTGATGTACAATAATGGTGATTTGATTGACTTTTACCACTGATTGAAAAAAAATGTGTGTATTAAACGAACTCAAATATTTTTTTTATCATCTTCAGATATTCAGTCAATGACACTAATATGAACACTACCTCCCCTTAAAAGAAAAATAATAACTCACGTAAAAATTAAAGTTCTATTTTT
Organism: Magallana ariakensis; assembly: GCA_020458035.1. NCBI lineage: Eukaryota > Metazoa > Mollusca > Bivalvia > Ostreida > Ostreidae > Magallana > Magallana ariakensis. The sequence goes on along the minus strand of CM035812.1, from coordinate 78,744,399 downwards.
TATTTTAAAAAAATAATACATCTCCGGCAAATTTACCACATAATAATATACCTATAACGACTGCATAGATTAAAGACAATACTCAAAAATGTTCAATAATTTTGAAGGTAACAAAACATGAACAACTCTCTTTATCACTTCTGCAAGACGTTTCCGATGAGCTTTAATACTACCCATTATATTATCTAACATAGGTTGAGTCTAACCCCACTGAAAACATTTGCTTTTTCCTAGTTTCAAACTTCATTCTTTATATTCACAAACATCGAAACGCTATTTTCTTGTTATCTTTAAAAAAAATCCTAAAGTTACGAAGTTAAAGAACACAATTTTTTTAAATCCAGAAATAATGTTTGCTTTCCTTTAAGGTGGCTCTATACACCACTTTTTGATGACGCAGTACGCAAAAAAGTAAATCTGAAAGCATGTATTTCCGGTACTGGCTGATTTAAACTGGTATTATTGTATGGGAACCGCGAATTGAAAATTTTGTTAGAGAGGTATAGCGCACTTAATATACGATTACGCCTAAAATATAGCACTTTTGCAAATATCAGACATTTTCAATAATATTCAATATATAGTGTTCGTACTGAAAATTAGAGAAATATTTCAATTAGTGACTTTCCTATTACAATCATATATATAGCGATATATATTTAAAAGACATGCAATGCAAGTGTTAGATGCGTGGCCTACTGGTAACGCGGAGGTCTTTTTGATTTTGTGGTCGCTGGATCGATTCCACCAGGTAGTAACTATTTTTTCACTTAATTGAAGCATGATAATAATAGTTTACATTCCATGTGGTATCTAATCGGCTGGAATATTTTTTTTCAAATTATCTTGTTTAATTCAGCTTGAGTATGACTGAGCACACCCAATATAGACATATCTCTTCAATAACACTATACATGTATTATATATACAGCTGTTAACTTAGATTTATTGCATTTTGCTGGAAGTTATCACGGCTCAGAATACCAACTGACATTAAACACAGAGTTCTATGTATTCATTTCTCGATGCAGGTGTCCCGAATTTATGACAAATCAGTTGTTACAGACACCATTACAAACGCAGTATCTATGTTTCGAAAATCATATTGCGACAGGTATCTGAAGCTATATTTAGTAACAGGTACTTTCCGTCCAGACACAGGTGTAGGCGAAATAATGGGAAAAGGCGCTATACCTCTTTGAATAGACTAAATTCATTATGTAAGTACGATGTTTTTAAATTCAATTACACTTGTAAATACCGTATTATTTTTAAAGATATAATGTTTATATAATTCATGTAGATATATTTCTCTCAGGTTGGGATACATAAAACCTATAAATTAATTTTCCCCTATATCTATTTGACTTAGTTTTGCTTTAAAGTGAATGTATTTACTTATATAGGAATCTAAAGAAATTTGTATGTATTTATCATTCTAAAACAATATTTAGGAAATTTTCTTCAACTAAGAAATTGAAAAGTCCCCAAGGTGTTTGAGCCTTGGGACTTGGGAAAGATAACTCCTACCTGAGGAACTTTCATACCAAATAAAATATAAAAAAAAAATTGTGTTTATTTCTAATGATTTTCATTCAATTTTTTATGTCACATTTATTAAAATACATTTTCTTATAACATCAAGCAGCTTTTTCAGATGATTTGTCAACAGAGTAAGAAGATATGAAAATTATATGTTTTGGGGAAATACTCAAAAATTTGCATTAATAATATTTTTGAATGTTATGTAGTGTTATATTTTTTATATGTGTTTGAAAGAAAAATCCATCATCTGACAAACAATTTTCTTTCAATTTGTTAATATTTATCTTTTTAAAAATTATTTTACAAAAACACGAAAAAATATTTAAAAATTCTTTAAAAATACCTATAGTATCACTATCATCATTTTAATATTTGATAAGTATATGTTTTGTGGTCTTCTATTGAAAATTGGAATAAGCTGTGGGTGTATAGAGCCACCTTAAGCATCTGCATTTCAATAATCGATTGCCTCATTTTGATATTAACAAATTTTATTGAATATTGAAATTACCTTTGCATACACCACAACCCATTTTGATAGTTTACATCAATTCAGTTTTTTTAAAATTATATATCTGAAGAAAAAAAAACAATAAAATAAATACGAATCTAGAGTCAATGAGTTTAAAATCTTAATTAAATCGTACGTATATTCATTTTTTTTCTTTTACAACTTTTGACAATGTTTGTAGGGGCTTTTTTAAAAAAACATTGCGATAGTTTGCATTTTTAAAACTGTCGTACACTGTAATTTACATATAACAAGTACCATCGTATGCGTCTCTTGCTTTTTATGTTCAGATAAAAGATGGACTTCTGACCGTCCTCTCCCGCCAATGCGTATAGAACTAGGATGCAGCTTTTAAAATACAAAAATATTATTTATTCCACCTTACACTGGTTTACTGTAAGAGAATATTTAAAGAAAAGCAATGTGTATTCTTCTCCTACCACTACATTTTTGGCTAAATAACTTTCACCTTCATTTTCTCATCTACAATTGTTGAATAATATCATGCTTAATTATATCTTACACCTATTAAGTTGTTAAAGAACATTGTCCCACTAAAACTATCACAACCATTACTTTTTAATGTTGCCAATTCACCAAAAGTCACCAAAATGAGATGTCTATATGACTTGTGGATAAAATAGGTCTTTGGCGAGACAGTAGGACTCTAGAATGTTATATGTATTTGAGTCTAAATAAACAAAAACCAAATTGTACGTCAAAGCTCTGAATAAAATGATTGTTTACACGCTAATGATCAAAATACATACTTCTAGTGTTAAATATGTAACAAGCAGGGATGTCAATTTTACCCAAAGAAGGAATCCCGCATTCTAAGACGCTATTACGTAAAATTCAGTGTATTCAGAAAAATTGTGGATGTTTAGTTGTGACTTACACTCATTTCAATAGGTACCAGGATGGGTTATAATTATTGAATAAAATTTAATGAGGGCATGCTGGCATATGTCTAACATGTTTGTTACAGTGTATCCTGGTGTATTCATCTTGATTTTTCAGGTTTTTATCAATAATGGTTGTTTGATAGGCCAGACTTCTCACTAGGTGTTAAAGTAAGATTTTACTATATAGTGTTCTGTTGTGCATGTACTATTTAGACAAAGTGAATGCACAACACGGCGTTTTTGTTATTCTTAAGATGCATGGCTGTTGTATACTGATTTGCCCTGCCTAGTAGCTCTGATGTTTGAGTGTTGTCTAGTCACTAAACATAATTATCAGAATAGCAAAGGTTAGCTCTTTGAATTGATTTATTGATTTTGATTATTTATTTAACAATTTGCTGTGCAATCATAAAAAAAAATCAACACACGCTCCTGCATTTGTTTTCCAAGAAATGATGTACGATTGTCCTTGCCTTGCCTTGTCAAGTTGTTTAGTAGACAAAATATCAGGTCTTTTTCTTGTACATTTTTAGTTAAGCGTCAAATAAAAAAAATGTGTTTATGATGTCTATGAATCAATACACCAAACCAATTTAAATAATATATGCAAAAGTTTATCAGTACCGGGAGAGTTGATTTCAATGATTTTTGATTGATATTGAGACATTGTCATTTCCATTAAAAATTAACAATTTGAACATAATAGGACAACGAACAAGCAAAATATTTAAGTTTTAAAAAACGTCAAGAAGAAAAAATAAGAACAAAAAGAAAAACCGACACAGTTATTACAAGGTTTTCTGTAGAAAACGAAAAACCTAAAAAATGGATTGCGAAAAAAGACACACATTGCAATTCAATTAGATTGAGACAAACGAGTCATAATTTCTCGACCTTTAATTTTGAATAGGAAAAACAATACTACTATAATAATACTATAGTCAATAAATCAATAATCAAATAGTACACATTATGCTAAGGTGGCGCGGGACAGTTTTTTTAAATACAATTCATTGTAGACAGGGGATGCGTGTCTTCGGAACTCTGTACCTAGAATTTCCTCAGTCCCATTCAGCACATATACCATTAATTCACTCTTTATAAGGCCAATCACCAATTTCTAAAGAAAATTACTAGTCAAAACCTGTAAAATTTTCTACATACTGCTTTTTATGAGATTTTGAGCCTTTCACATTTTGCTAATTTTTCATGATTTTTCAGCTTTTTAGACCTCCCCCAGCTAATTCCCTGCAAAGGGTTGACATTCCGTACCGTGTGCACGTTGCACTATCACATGTCAGAAACTTACCGGTGTATAGGTTACAATGTCCCATCCACCTACCTTTCGTGTTATTTTACCTCCTGTCTGTAACTTGCAATTTCACTGTGTAAAGTCAACACAACAGTCATAGCCGCAGGTTTCGCATTTTACTTCTGATTCTCATGTACCTAACATATGGGGCCTACATATTGCATTTCAATTTCAACAAGAGACATCCCTCTTACTAATGATAATCATTAACAATCATTCCATGAATTTTAGCAACACTCAGAAGCCTTTTTATCCGAAACTGTTCCTTGCTACCTTTAAACACCTTACCTTGTAATTTCTTACAATCAAGATCTAAACAACATGTCCACCTATATATATATATATATATATATATATATATATATATATATATATATATATATATATATATATATATATATATATATATATATATATATATACAGTATGATGCAATATATATTCGTACAAAATGGCGTGTTTACATTCGCGACAGAATTAGGTCAAACTTCAAACTCTAGTTTTCATCTTTAAAAAATATTTTTAATAACTAAAACTTACCTAATACTTTGTAAGATGACCTTTCAGCCGAATTACACTTTGTAATCGTCGGGGGATTGTGTTATAGAGGCTCTGTACGTACTGAGGCGTGATATATGGTTATACCCGCTGTATCTCTCGGAATAGGTCGTCCTTGTTTTCAATACGACCAACACGTGCTTGCAGCTTTCTTTTCAGCAACAACCATAAATTTTCAATCATGTTTAAGTCGGGACTTTGTGCAGGCCAGCTCATGGTTGTTATTCCATTTCTATGGATAAAATCTTGCGTTGAACGGGCACGGTGTACCGGCGCATTGTCGTCCTGAAAGATGTACTGTTCATTGGGAAAATGTCGCACTATAACCGGCCACAAATTGTCATTCAGTACTTGCTGGTATTTCTCTGCATTGATGTTGCCATTAACAGCTGTAATAGTACCTACTCCGTGCCACGAATTGCATCCCCAGATCATAACTTCGTATGATGGCTTCGCCCGATGTGCCTCAACCAAGTCCGGTCTCCAGCCCTCGCCCCGTTTTCTCCAAATATAGACACGAGAATTCTGTCCTACAACAATTTTTGACTCGTCTGAGAAAATAACTTTTTTCCAGTAGTTCCCAACAGTCAATTTTCTCTTTTCCCTGCACCAAGACAACCGCTTTTTTCTATTCACTTCTCTGATCACTAGTTTCTTCTTCGCCACCCGTCTCACGAATCCATTTTTATGCAGATGCAATTGCACAGTTCGTTTAGATACTGGCCGTTCTCTGTTTTCATTAAATTGGTCCGTAATATCTTTCAAACTCTCTCTTCTGTGGGTTTTCACAAGCCTTTCCAGTTTCCGATAGTCTCGGGATGTCATGGTAGATTTCCTGCCTCGTCTGGGGGTGTTTTCTATGGAACCTCGTCGTTCTACACGCTTCTTCAAACTTGAAATTGTAGATCTGGGTATTCCGAAGGTTTCTGACACGTAGGTAATAGTTTTACCATCTTCTAACATTTTCCATACCATTTCTTTTACCTCATTACTCAATTCTTTCGCTTTGCGCCCCATCTTGTTTTCGTCGATTCAGATTTGTTTACAAAGCAGACGACAATAAAAATCATGTGACATATGGAATGTCACATGACCAAAAATTGTTATAAATAACTAACGAAATTCCGATGCTATTTATAAACCCTTTTATTCGACGTTAAATTTTGTGAGGTGAAGCGCGAGGGTAAACACGACGCCATTTTGTACGAATATATATTGCATCATACTGTATATACTTCCAATAAAACTTTTTAAAAATATGTCGTATGGAGAAAAAAGACAATGTTTTATTAAATAGCTATTAAAATAAAACAGCAGTATATCCAATGTAATTGACCATTGGCTGACGTGTTCCGGCTTATGTTGCTGGAGGTACAGATGTACCCGTGACATCATGCGTAACACTGGGAAAATATTCCGATGTAGAGTTAGCTTAAGTAGGCCGGGATAATTTAATCTATTTTATTATAAACACATATTATCGATACTCTAACGGATTGTGTAACGGGCAAAGCCTATAATACCCTCTTACAAATACAGTCAAGTTGTGGATTAACGAGATTTGTCTATCAATAAAGTATTAGTCAAGTATCTGACTATTATAAATAATAAGTAGAGTAGTCAGTTGCAAATGGGACCCGAATAAGACTGTCCCGTATTGAAAGTGTCTTATTTTTTTAATATATTGATACTTTAAAAAAATTGTAGCACCCGTTTGCAGTAGGAATTTTCAATGGCTTTTGAATCATGTTTAAAAAGTTTTATTTGTTTTGTTGTCTAGTAAAAAGTTGTATATCCTTATATGATAAAAACGATTAAACCATATCTAGCACTAGTACTGAGAGGATAGTCTTGATATTGCTAGGTTTAATAGTGAAGTTTTTATCTGATTCAATTCGAACTGAATTTTATTGATTCTCAAATGACGCAGCACTGTTAAGGTATGCTATACAGTTGCTATGCTATACTGTGCTAAAATTAAACTAATTTTCGATTGTTGTCTGTAGGAACCTGATAATCTACATCAAAAAATTACTGCAAGAAAGTTACCGTTTTAACATTTGATATTGATATTGATATAACACGTGTGAGATTATGTCCGTGAACTATTATTGAATTTTACCTAATCAGTAATTATTGTGAAATTAATTCAAAAAACTTTTTGATAAGCTATCCTGAACAAACAAAAATGAGAGTAATGGGGTATACATGCTTTTGCGGATCTACGTAAGTTGAAGTGTTACCAAAATATATTTTTGCAGTGATATAATCAAGAATAATTATCTAAAGAGTGAATATAATTAGTGGAACTTTTTTTTTAAAGTATACATAGGAGTTAATATTTGACAAATGTGTAATAAATAATTAACCGTCTATTCGTTTCTTGAATACTAGCTTTTAATTTTGATGAAAAATAAATATGCATGTAAATCTAATATATCAATTTGTGAACCATGAACGGAATGTCGTCTTTGTCCGTCTGAACTAAAACATCGACTACCTTTAAGAAATGACAAGACGACAGAAACCGAACTTCCTCTTTTTGACGTAAATAGCAAGTGTTAAAGATGTTAATGTTGTTCATACAAGTTTATTGCACTGCTGACTAATATGCATGTATACAATGTTTTCTTTTTAACGGAAATATGTTAAATGTTAATTTTGCCATTATGTATTTTAAAATCGTACCAAATTCTGTTTGATAAAAAAGCACAATTAATAAACATAAAAAATAATTTCCAAAAGAAATAAAAGGAGATTTCGCGTGATCGCTTACAAAAAAGTATTTTTTTATGCAACATGACTTGCATATGTATATAGAACTGCAAGCTCAGCTTGTTAAGGACGTCCATAAAAAAATCCATCCTCTTCGCATAAAATGTTATCCTTTGAATAATCATGACATTCTAATCAAATTACTTGCTACACAAAGTGATCTCATATGAATATGAAAATAAAAAAAACATCGCTATTGCATGAAATTTTGGTCTCATTGGAATATCCTCGTACGTGATACCGCAAATAGATTAACTAGGCTCAATAAAAAAAAATCCACAGTGCAAGGACTGAACATAAACATATTCTTTTTTCTGTTTTTATCTTGTTAAAAAAAATTTAAAATTTCAAATAATGTTTGGAGCTTGAAATATTCAGAAATATTCACGAAGGAAGAATTATTAAATTCAACGTAAACAGTGTATGAAAAGAAATGTGCAGGGTGTTTCCATTTTTAACGCTAATTGATATCAAATGCTTAGAGATTTCATACAGTTCCCAACATTTTTTTTATATAATGGGGATGCAATGTTGTAGCGTGTAAAATTTCAGTTTATTTGATTAAGTGTATGCCCTTGCACGACTGCATTTTATCTGATCCATTTTAGATTCAGCGTCATTTGCGCGAAGTTCAAACTCAACACTGACTAAGCTCACGATTTTTATTTTCATTCATAAAATAATTATACTCTGTGAATCCCACTAAAATAATGTTTGAATATTGTTTCTGTTCACACAAGTTATCATCATCAAATTGTTTAAATTTGAAAATTAATCCAGTTAATGTCCTATCTTGAACTGTATTAATATATATAAGGAGAGGGGTGGGGTGGGGTAAGTGTGTACTTTAAGTTTGTAATTTACTATACAGTGATGCTTTATGTTACTTTGCTGTAAAAAAAAAGGACAAGAACTTTTGATATATGGTAAAGTTGTTTTATAATTGTAATTACTATTTATGAAAAAATTAGATGAAGCCAGAAATATAAATACTATCAAGACTTATATAATATTATCAATTGACATTTCTAAGAGATTGCATTTCTGTGACAAACTTGTACAAATTTGATCAACAAGACTAGTGTTTTCTGATTTTAAATATTTTCAGTAATGATAAGGAATTTATGGAAATCAATCAATCTGCTTGGACACTACTTCTCCTGTCTTTTTGTCGTAAAAAGACAGTACAATTGATAAAAAAACCAATACCTGAAACGATAAATATTTACTAACTTCAAATTTAATTTCAATAGATATCAATGAAAAATATAATATTAAGTTAGCTGGTAAATATGATTAAATTACAGACCAAACATAGTTATTGAAAGAAATACTTAAAGAGTACTTACTTTTTATCAACACCAAAACACAAGTTGATGCAATGTTTCCAATAAACCATTTACTGCTTACATAACCTTAAAATTGAATAATGTGTCATGACTTGCAAACTATTGTGCTAAAGCTAACATAAAATGGAAAATTCCTTTATCATTGTGCATATTGATAGAAGTAACAATATCTATAATACTACAGTAGCCATAATCAAAGTGTTTAATCTGTTAAAAATGTTTGTAAAAACTTTTGTTGTCTATTCATACATTTGATCTTCACATAAGAAAGATAATACCACGCTTCGATTTACATAAATAACAATACAATATTGTCTAAATTCGATCCAGATCCTCAAAGTAAGCTTAGTAGCGCTAGCACAGTGTATTGAATTTCCATTGTTTACATTTTCATTGAACATGTAGGACATGCGAGCTAATATTATTTCGATGTTAGAGGCTGATAGAAAGATGCAATAAGCCTCAATACTCTCTATGATCAAAATTAACGAAACGCAGAACATTTTCCCTAACTGAGTCACCGAAATGATGTTTAAACATAATGTTAAAAGAAATACAAATGTAAACAAGTAAACATAATCGAAGTTGGGAAACTTTGATTCGTTTTTGTTCTATCTCACAATATTGAATAATATAAAACAATATCTAGGGAAAGTACAGATAAGTCCTAGCTCGTTCAGTTGTTTCCTTTACCGATTCCCGTCCATGCTAATTGTGAATGAGTTAAATTTAAAGATACATGTATATCACTGAAGTCCATATGTTTATTTACAGCAGCAAGCGTCGATGAGACGTAATCAACCTCAACACGTCATCAGACGACTTATACATTTTAAATTTTGTGAGATATAAGGAATATTTGGTGTAATTATTTCAGTACACTTTTTTTTATACGAACAAGCATAACAAATAATTTTGGTAGATGTTTGTTAATTATCGAAATACAAAATCTCAAAAACATCTCATAAATAATGGGCGGGACTTATGCAAATTTCCCAAACCCACACGTGCTAAAATTCTGATACCCTCTTAACATAGCTGAAAGGTGCAATGCGACTTTTGATGGTCTGCCCCAAACATTGATGGTGTGACACGCAAAAATCTGATGGTTCACGTACAAACGCAGAAGTCCGATATTAGTTTAACTACATTTACCACCCAGAATGGTTTGAATACTTTATTTTTATATTGTATTATTGACTAACTTGCAGCAAATATAAGCATATTATACAATTTCTATACAATATGATTTTTTCATGTTGTTTTGAAGATGTATGGTCGTGACTAACTGACGCTATAATCTAGGAGAGATTATGAACTGTGCAAAACGACGTTATCAAAAAATCAACATAGTGTGACGTCACAATCACTTTAATCTTTTATTGTTAATGTACTGTCATCATCGAAAACCACGCATGGCCAATATGTACGACCCTCTCCGATCCCATTTGGCCGTGGTTGCATGATACGATTCTATCTCGTAGTTATTACAGTATATTGACCAATTGGAGTGAAGTATAGTCGGAGGTTGGTCTTTGATGTGACATTTGATTGTCCAGCTTACAGAAAATATGCTGTTTACTGCTGATGCAAAAGCATGGCTCATGACGTAGAGTTAAAACATGTTACGGGTTGAAATATAGTAAATGGTTTAATTGTTCATTTGGTGCTAGATCCATAATGAATTCAACACCGATGTGATATATCTTTTTTTTAGTTCTTTATGATTAAAAGAGAGTTATGTAGAATAATAGAAAAAAAATTCCTTGACATTCCACATAAAACTATAAAGAAGATATCCCGACTCCTATGTTCAATTCAAAATCATTTTAAAGAAAAGGTCAACAACAATTAACATGTTGTTTTTTGAGAGACTGTAGATTTTCTGAATATATTTTATATTCCATAAAAAAACAACTCTGAGATTTGTTGCTAGATTACTTCATATTTCCACAAAAATGACAGCTAAAACACGTCTTTTCAGTGTGTATATCTTTAAATTAATCCAAGGTCACCAAATCAAGATAATATTATGAATCATCATTAAAATAATTTATATTTCAAATTTAAGAAATATGTAGCTTAGTTTCGTTTACTTGATCATGACGTTTGCGCGCAACGACGTTACTAATGACGTCTACATAGCGTGGCACTACATACGTAGATTTTAACAACACCGTCTGTCTTTGACGATACATGCCATTGTACTTTAGATTGAAGAGCGTATAAAACAATTGGACTTTGGCGTTTACCATCGTACCTTGTGGTGACGTGTCTTTAGAAGACGTACATCATACTTGTGATTTAAAACTCCGCCTTGTGGGTAACACGCAGACTTCGGCGTGACAGTCGGACTCAAGAGTATTACATATATTTAATTCGAATGCAAATGAAAGTTACGTCAAAGCTTTGTATAAACAGATTGTTTACACCTTACACATGACACTACATCCGTAGATTTTAACGACGCCGTCTGTCTTTGACGATACATCCCATTGTACTTTAGATTGAAGAGCGTATAAAACAATTGGACTTTGGCGTTTACCATCGTACCTTGTGGTGACGTGTCTTTAGAAGACGTACATCACACTTGTGATTTAAAACTACACCTTGTGGGTAACACGCAGACTTCGGCGTGACAGTCGGACTCAAGAGTATTACATATATTTAATTCGAATGCAAATGAAAGTTACGTCAAAGCTTTGTATAAACAGATTGTTTACACCTTAATAATCGAAATGCATATATCTTGTGAGAAAGATAAATTTTGATGTGAAAACTACGTTTTTGAGAGAAACTTCGTTTTAACATTATTGTGCTGCAAGCAGGGTTCTATCTTGTCATGAGCGATATGTCTTCTTAACAGACATTTGTTTGTTAAGTAACATTGTTGACGCTACATCTACATGCTATATATTTTGTGTTTAACCAAGTTAAATTCGTAAAGTGCAAGTTATTTGCCATGAGTTCAGCATTTTCGAGTACCAGAAGGCTTCGGAAACAATTATGCTCTGTTAGATATGATATGCCGGGTTAATGGGTAGTAATACTTGGGACGACAGTTCCATGAAATTCCCAAGCATGGATCGTGAAGGATTTGTCCGGGTTTAAGTAGCGTGCCGATTTCCCGTAGTAGGGGGAGGGATTTACACCTGAAGAATGTGATCAGTTATAAGGGGAAAATGCGTTTTACTTATATTGCTTTTGGGAAGAATTCCAATGATCGCAGAGTTTTCCGCAATCTTAGATGCTGTTACGTAAATTACAATGTATTCTGGTGGTTGTGGATGTAAGGTTCTATGTGATCTGCAGTCAATCGAAAAGGTAGCATAATGTCTCAAACTACCGGGTGTATGATGGTATATGTGTAAAATCCGTAACACTGACAGTGTAAACCGATGTTATTAACTTGAGTTTCAGGGATATGTATATAATGGCGTTTTGATAGGCAAACAACCTCACAAGAAAATAAGAATATTTTGTCAGGTAGGGAAATGGTCTACTTGCAAGGCTCACTTTTAATAACCTAGTATAGCAGAGACAATTTTCGCTAGAAAATTCAAGCTTTCTTAAGTATAATGGGGGTAAAGTGTTGACTATTAAATTCTCAGTTCTGCATTGCAATCTCCAGTGACTACAGTCGCCTATTTTCTCTGAGTAAGACATGAGTGTAGGCATCACTTTAGAATTTTGATAATCTGCGGTAGTTGCAATAAGGATGTTTTAAAAATGCCAAAGAAGTTTTTGAAAACTTCTCTCAGAAGACTTATGTAATTTGAGTTCAGCTCGAGATGAGATATAGATAAAGCTATAGACCAAAGGTCAAGAAGACATGTATACAACTAGATAAGAAAGGTTTTGAAGCGTTACCTAATCTTGTTTCAGGAGGAGTTGATACACAGGTTTGCTATCGGTTGCAGTAACAGTTAGACGGAACAACAGCTGATTACCCCAAGAGAGCACGCTTTAATCTGCTTTTAAGGAAATGAAAACTGACCAGGTCCTTCAAGTAAAACAGCAAACAAAAATCCTGAAGTAAAACAACAACAAATCCTAAATTAAGTTTCCATATTTGAACATTTTTCTCATTTTAATATTTTTTTTCGAATTTACCGAAACGGGAAAAATCGGAAAGTAATATATATAATTTAGTCGGTGTAGTAATTTTATGCAGAGCATAAAAAACATAAGTCAGAACTGCTAAAGAATATCGATGTCATTGGAATGCTATGAGTTGCAAAAACAATAAGCAACAGGAGAAAATATCTATTGAAAGTAGAGAAACAACATTTAATATATTTGCCCATGTTTTATGAATACAGATAATGATACCAAGTTGAACGGACATACTGCAGATTCCAGGAGTCTTGTGACTTTAACAGAGAAACGACTGATAACTCATATTGTTTGTTGAGTGCAGTTCTAAATCACCCATGAATAAGAAAAGAAAAACAACTTGTTAAGGCAGTTTTTTACCCCCCCCCCCCATATTTAAAAAAAAAAAAAAACAACAACAACAACTCTTTAATGCATTTCTAAACCACCCATAGTTATAAATAACACATTTCGTTTGGGCAGTGTTAAACAAGCCATATGTAAAAAATGATAATACGTAACTGAAAAGGTAAGGAACAGACATTTGTTGACGGGGAAGAGATGTAGGCGATTGTAAACTCAAGAATGTCTTCTTAGTTCTTGTGAACCCTTTCAAGACATTTATTGTTGTCGATGCAGGTACACTTTGGGTTAACAAAACTGCTTTGAATTGTTATTTTACACTGCACTATGCAGACGAATCCTACTAGGTCGGACCCCTCAAAGACAAATAAAATTGTATGCAATTTCAGCTAATACTTACCTGGCAATGCTTCATTTGGTCTCAACACGTAATGTGCGCATTCCAGTGCATAATTTACCTTTGTTGTAATTGTAAGTTTTAAAGTTATTCCTGTATACACCAAGTGAGTGTTGAGGGAGAAACAAAGACTGATGGCCCTTTAATAAGGAGGAATGATTGATATGGCTGCTAAGTTTCAAACGTACATATATTTTGTGTCAAAGGGTAAATTCAATTCATTTCCTAAACATACGAGACACTGCATGAAAAATGTCATTGTAATGACAATTGCGAACATAGTTAACTATTAAAAAAAGTAATGACATATGAAAAAATATGTCTTTTGCTAAGTTTTACGAAAAATACTGGAAATCGCACTTTTTATGACGTCACAAATATTCTTTTGAAAGTGTAATGAGGAAAATGTTTAGAAATTTTTTATTTTTGGGGTATTATTGTGTAAATAAAAGTTACTATCTTAATTTTGTGATGTATCAAAAAGATATTAAAACATGCAAAATGACCGAAACAATTTTTTAATCTAGCATATTCGATAATCAAGCCCTCTGATTGGTTTTAAAACATCAAACAGCATGCATACACTTTTCATAATCAAAGCATGGAACTGATCCTATACTTACAGCTATTTGATTAAAAAAAAGGAAGAAAAAACCTTGCAATCTAGTAATCTATGCAATAAACGAGTTGAATCATCTAGAACTCGTACCTTATCATTGTTATCGTATGGTTGACGATAGCCAACGTGTCCTTATTTAACCTGTTAATTGAAGAATTTTACAAACAAGGTCAATTAAAATCAGGCTTGCAAAGATGGCACATGCATAGCAATTCAAATAAGTGTGACACAAAAGTGTAATAATTTCTTTACCTTTGATGCATATATTTATATTCAAATTATACATGTAAGCGTGTCTAAATAAAGATGTAACTTTTTTCATTTCAGACATTTATTTTATGGCATTAAAAAGTTTGATATAAAAAACAATACGGGATATAATTTTTAAATACTGTATTTTTTACCAAAGTCAAAGTGGTCGCAAAAAACCCTGAACAATATATCATTGCTCAAACGATCAGATATATTATACATCATCTTAAACCAACCTTTTTTGTGTGTATCTCTGATTATGGTTCCATCGAAGGAAAACCTGTTTAGAATGGCATTTTAAAGATGCCGACTTTAGTTTTTACTGTGCATGCTTCTACGCATTCTAGTAAAATTACACCTTATAAGAAATTGATTTGATAATATTTATTAAACTAACACAATAAGCAAATACATATAGAAATATTTAATTTTTTCGAGAAAATATTTTTTTCGAACATTGGCATTGTGTTTTTATGACGTTTTGATAAAAATAATCTTTGTAGGAGTTCGTTAGCAAAGTTGACATTAAAATGTTCACCTTAGCAATTTTGCATACAATACTATGCTTTCCGTGGGATTTATTTTCCTATTTTTGAATAATTCAACCGAACCAATCTACATTTGTTATACATCAAATAAAAAATCTTATTTTGGTGCATTTTTATACCTCTGATGATCCTCTTTCAAACCAGATGGTAAAATTTCTTGTTTCTTATTTATTAGGTAGACAATGTTATTACGTATAACATTACAATGTGAGACATTTGTCCATTGTTATATTTTTATAATTTGCTTCGAAGTTAGAAAAATTCCAATGTCCTATATATCCCTGTTAAGAGTAACTGTTACTGTATTTTGAGTTTACCCCTGGCTGAATTTCAAAGACTTCGCAGGGACAATAGAAACTAGTTTATGATATATATTTAAAAAATAAACAGTTCTATGACGAGATATTAAAATAATCAAATCTCTAAACCAAACCAGTATGTGAAGATTTTTAAAATTTCATAGTTTAAAGCGGTTGGTATATCCTTATAAAAATTGACAACATATGACACTCTTATCATTAAGAGTATGTCATCTAATCGATGATGATACCATTGTGGAGTAAGAAATGAGTTAAAAGTCATCGTGAACATTGTGTCTAGGAAATATATATGAAATACATAATTATTTTAGTAATGTGACCTCTAAATTTGGAAACGTTTGGAACACCATGTTCTTCATAATAAAATAATGACTACATTAATCCACTGTGATGATAATTTTTAATACTTTCAGAATAAAATTATTGTAGACAATCATAGAATTGCAACAATTTTTGAAAACGTGGATGAAATCAAAGCATTTTCATATGTTTACATTATGTTGATAATCTATCTTTATACTTTTTTCATAATTGTTTGCGTTTCATTTTCATTGTTATCAAATATATGTTTAAATTCTTTTGTCAATTTCTATTTTCGTTTTATTTTTTTTCTTAATATTAAATATTACTTTAAAAATTGTGCCCATGCTGGTATGTTGCAACCACTTTTTGAAAAAAACCATTATTGAAATAAATTATAAATAGTGGTTGCAACATTGGTACCTATATTGGAATCAGATAACAAGTTATTAATACAACGCTTTTGTGGGGTTATCTTAGCGGAAAACACTTGGAGTAAAGTTTCTTCTGGTACCCCAGTATATTATTCTCGAAATGACTGTCTATTTTTTTCATGGATATAACATCGACTGTGTGGCTTTATGATAATTTTTATAATATAAATAAATTTAACATAATTCATGTATTATGTTAATAACGCAAATAGTTTATGGAGTCGATTTATACAATAAAAAGACAGTTTTAAACAATGACAGTTTTTTTTATATCCAATCGTTCACACTATACAGGGACACTCTACCTTCCTTTCCTCGCTTTGAAACCTTTCTCATTTATGAAGAATAATCTCATTGTTTAGATTTAAGGGTAGTAGAGTATGGCTAGAGCCAGACCGATTGTCTTTGTCAAACATGTATGCCTGTATGAGAAAAAGGCATTGGTGCACTTGGGTGTCGTCTGATGTGAGCACAGTTATGTGGACTCTCACGATCAAAAGGGTGACCCTTGTTCTGATTTTTGTGTTGTTCACCTATGTTCAATGATAGGCATATTACCGGAAAATGTCAAACGTAACTAGAGAGGATGGGAGTGAGTCTCACACGGGGGCTCCGGAAATGTGCTTTAGGATACACCATTTTTTTCGCAATTTCAAACACTCCTCCGGGAGTCTTATTGAGTAGAATGTCACCAGTAAGTAGTAGAAGGACTTTTGCCTCACATTTGGTATTTTGGTAAAAAAGTATGGACAACGCTGTTTTACGTCATTTACATACAGCTTTAAAGGCAGAGGTTTTAAACCGGTTGGTTTACCCAAGGTAAATTGCGGTGAGGGGTGACCCCTAAATGATTAAAGTGTAAAGCGCCGAGGGAAACACGCTCGCTTAAGTATACATGTATCAATATATATAGATGTTAAAATGCTCCCTACATAGTTTTTCCATGATTTATTGTATTTATTGTTTTTTTATGTATTAGGAAAAACAAATTGTCGATCGTTGAAATGAATTACAGCAAAATTAACTGCGTGCGACAATAGCAGAATTTGTCTATTTTTAAACAAGTTTAAAACGGGATTGATTATTTATAGCGATGTTTCAGCAATATACGATCATCTTACTGAACTCTAATACTAATGCAACATTCATGCAACCTACGATTGTGTAACTTCTACGTGGGTTGCTAATCTGCATAATAGTTCTATCAGCGGCGCATGTACCGGAACTGTCTGTATTTGTTTCTCTTCCCGTATCGGCTCGTGAAATTTCTCAAAGAAATCCGATACTTGTAAATCGTGGTCACAATATTTGATTTAATTTGATTATTGACTCAATAATTCACACATATACATCTTTACATGTAGTAATAAAATGATGCTTTTATGGTTGATTGGCGCTCGTGATTTTTATAGAGAGGGTGCAATCACCGCGTTTGGTGTGGCACTTAGATGTAAACTAAGAGAGAGTGATTATTAATTCAAATTTTACAAGAGTACAAGATCTAATTTCTGTCGACAATGTTTTGTTTTAATTAAAGTGCTTATAGACATGGCGCTTTATCGTTATAGTATGAATAAAAAGAGAAATTTAATTGCACGATCGTCTCGAATGATAGACATGGTACATATATAGACGGGACGAGTAAACGAAAGTCAATTATTTTTAACATTAAATATGAACCTCATTTCAGTTGATTGACAGGGTACACTGACCAGGTAGATTTGAAGGCGCTGCTTATTTTCTCGGTCTTTAAAAGGGGCAATATAAACGTTAATTTTAATATGGGTGGATTTTATGATACTTATTACTCCCATGACAATGTTGAGACTATTTTTATGAAAGTTCAATTGTTCCTGCTTCATATCCATTGTTATGCCTACGTACAGAGTAACCAGAAGTCTCAATAATAGGTATTGGAATATGTTTACTGTTAATTGTAAGATCACAAAACTAACAAACTTGAGATTGTCGGAGAATGTTTATGGAAGGAAGAACTGTTTGAAAATTATGATTTTGCTAAAATGGAAAACAGGTTCTGAATCTAAGATATCTTGAATTCTTTAATGTTCCAATCAAAACAGGTAACCAAAGTTTGAAGATCAGATAAACGTCTCAAAGCAGAATTATAAAATGCGATGAGTAAATAAATATAGTAAAAATATATTCTTTTAGTTATCCTAAAAACAGAAAATGATGGTATTTGAACCATTTGATATCAAGGGGGAATTTCTAAACCACCCGTATTAAAAAAAATATGAATGTCAGGAACTTCAATGTGCATCTGAAACAGCAGCTAATGAAAACATGTTAATTGCAAACAATTAGAGGTCAATGCCACCTCAATATGTTACATTTAAAGGTGTGGAGGCAGGAATGACTCCAAAGTTCTTAACAACTTTGTATATATGATGTTGTGCACCAAGTCAATTAAGTTAAAATGTGGAGCCAAACGATGCACGGAATTGATATTGTAGAGTGCACAGTACAGAAATGTCCTACTAGATCGAACCTCCAAAGGACAAATAAGCTGTTACGCTTATTGAGCTTAGAATTGAGTGCTAAACGTTAAATGGTCTAATAGTGTTTTGTACAGTCTGATCACGTATACTCCGGACACTGTGAACGTGATAAAGTGAGACTCTGGATATAATTACATTATAATATACAGGAAGCAGACCGAATCCTCCCGACTGGAACGGATATACCTCATATTTACAATATCGCAGGTTAAATAGAAGAAACGAGCTACTTTGTACTCTGATCATAAAAGATTACATATACTATGTTAAGACATGTTATACTTTAATAGATTTTCCCTGCTTTTGAGCGATCCTTCTGGGCGCCTCATGGCGGTCGGGAAAGGAGTAATGCATATAGACATTGTTTATCTCCAAAAGATCTACATAAAAAAGCTATTAGGGGGAGGGGATTTTCAGTGAGGTTTGTGAATTCCGTAACTACAGATACGCTGAATGTACGAGGAATGTCTGATTTATCCGAAATTAAGATTTGTACCTTTTTCTAAAATAATTTATGTACTCAAAGAAAAAAAGCAAGCATTATCAATTAAATGACTGTCAGGAAACAATGTGATCAGCTAAAAAACACACATCAGAGCGAATAAGCAATTATAATTTTACAGCTAATTTATGCAAAGAACAAATCGTGAAGAGCCCTATGGAAGAGAAGTATCGCACCATTTAAAACCCGTTCTTTCACATAAAACCACGTGTTTTCAAATAGCTAAACTATCCAGACTTATAATAATTATTGAATAATTTGTATTGATACATCAAAATGGATAGAAAAAAACCATTTACATTGCAATTCAATTAGATTGAGACAATCGAGACATAATTTTTTCGACCTTCATTTTCTTGAATAGGAAAGACGGATCAAAATATGTCTGTCCCGGATTTATGCGTCTTCAAAAGAAATGTTTGGTTTTTTTTTTCTAAACTGAAGGGTACAGAGTGAACGTCATAGAGTAATATTTTAGTAAATGCATTATCATAAAGACAATCAAATTAACATGGACGAAGGGTAGGCTGAAACAAGTGTTATCTATCTGTTATGTTTTCTTTTCATATGTATAAAAAGAAATACTTATTTGTTTAACTTTTTATAAAACTGATTATTTATAACTCTCTTGGCATTAAGAGTATGCTTTCTAATATATGCCATGATAACGTTAAAGTTAATTTCAAAGTCATCGGGGAAATTTTGTCAAGAAGATAAAATTGAAAAACAACACTGCCAAAACTAGTGTTACCTCTTGATTTAGAAACGTTCGAAATATCCACGTTTACATATGCGTTAGAATTTAGTTGCTAAATTAAGTGTTTTTTTAATTACATATTTATTTTTAAAGTATTGTAGAAAATAATTTAGTTGCAACAATTGTGTGATACATTAATGATAAAAATAAGCTGAATGAATCTTTTTTTCATGTCTACGAGACATAGGTCGTGACGGTATTATTTTAAAGACTTTTTTTGTTCAAAATAAAAATATAACAAATTTGAAAATCTGCTTTTGTGGTACGCTGTAAGTGAGACATTGTGCTGTTACAAATTACTAACTATCAATATCTTAAAAAGAAAAATATCCAGCAATATCAAACAGATTGTATTTTTCATTCTTAAACAAAACAAATTAAAAAAAAAACAGTAAAATATTTTCTGATCACTTTCAAACCTCAAATAAAAATGTGTTGTATGGAAATACATTAAACGCCAACGTTTTATTGAATAACTATTGAAACATCACAGCCGTATAAACCAACATTTGCGCAAGAGTTCTGGCTTATGCTGCAAGGAGTAAAGGGTATCTATGACCTCATCCATAGCAATGATGTTGTTAGTGTTAGACCTCATAGCTTGGTTTTATTGATAAACGTGTGTTAACATCGGGATATGTCTAGGAATGCAGTCGGGTTACATTACTAATATAATACTCTTCACAGGGTTATTTTCGCCCCGTGTTTTTTTTTCGCTTTTCATCATTTGCGAACGGTTTCGCCCCGTCTTGAATTCGCCCAGACGTAGTTGGGTTGAAAGAAAGATAGTTTGGGACATTCGAATTCGACCAGTGTTAAATTCTCCCGCAGACAATGAGGGCAAACGGGGCGAAAATAAAACGGGAGCGAATATTTTCCTGTATACAGTAGCTGTTACGCTAACTAGGCGAACCTCAGACTGTTAAACTGTAAAGTTGATGGTGAGCCAAACAAGCCTAATTATTAAGGAAGTTCAATTGTTCTTGCGTCATAACAAGAGTTACCTCTACCTACAGAGTAACCATAAGGCTCAATAATGGGTATTGGGATATATTGCCGGTAAATTGTAAAACGAAGAAGCTAACCCTCCTGAAATTATCAGACATGTTTAATTGAAATAGTAACTATTTGAATATGGTTTTGCTAAAATGAAAAAAAGTATAAATCTTAAGCTACCCTCAATTATGTATTGTCAATCTAATCAAATAAGATAACAAAAGTTTGAAGAACAAATTAGTAATTCAGATCGTAGTTGTGTTTTAAAATGAGATGAGTTAGTAAATATCATAAATTGTTTTTCGTTTGGTAATCATAAAAATGGAAGATATTGGCGCATGAGCCTTGTAATATAAAAGGGGTTATTTCTGAACCACTCGTTGAAACGATGATTTTTTTTATGGAGGTCAGGAACCTCAAACTGAATTATAAACAACAGCTAGTAAAGCATGTTTACGGAGAGTAATTAGAGGCAAATGACACCACATATTGTTTGTTTATATCTTAAGGGGCAGGGACGACTCCATAATCATAACACAAAGTTAACAACTTTTGATTTATTATGTTGTGCACCCAGTCTATGCAGGTGCAATATGAGATTGAAAGCTGCTTGGAATTATTATTTTAGGTTGCACACGGCAAAATATTCCTATGAGTTCGAGCCCCTCAGAGACAAATAAAATGTTATGCAAAATGAGCTAAGAATTGACCTGCCAGTGATTCATGCAGTCTGATCACGTATTCACCGGACACTGTAAAAGTGATTAAGTGAGACGTTGGGGAGAACTTTTTTGCTGAAATCCGGAATCGAATGAATAATTTTGACTGATTCAGGTCAAAAAGAACAAATGAGCTACGTTGTTCAGTGAGCTTTGTAAGGGTGTATACGGACATTTTCATGGGAAGTGACCTGGATTTTGGGAAAAATTGTTAGCGGCTGTTGCAGCGTTGAATGTATTATCTTGAATAAGATAAAAGAAACAATAATTAAAAATATCAAAATATTTATTAAAGAAAAAAATACCCGTCAAATCAATAATTTACCGATTAACATATTTGTTAATTTTTTTTTCTATAATATATTGTTTAAATGATTGTTATGATTGTTGAGTTTTAGAAATACATAAATTGTAGAATGTAAGGTGAAAATCGATTTTTAAGTTACATGAATGATGAATATGCGAGGGCTGTCTAAATATTCCGATACCTAGATAATAGCTTTTGCTTATTTTATTTTTTAAGTATAAAAACTCATAATTTGTTTCAAAATTATTTATAAAATAATTAAATAACCTTTATATTCGTTGTTGTAAAATAACTGAAGTAGACCGATGCTTACATTGATTTGGTGAGTTTATCGAATACAATATATACACTATATGAGAACTATTTTGATTTTACATTTAAATGCAGTGCAATAAAATAGGTTAAAACCAGTTATATAATCAACGAATTTAAATTAAACATTTATCGACTTAAAAACATTTATCAAAGAATGCAATCAGCTCACGTAAACACGTGACATCAAAGCATATAACGAAGGGGTGTTAAAGAAGCATATAGAATCTAAAATGCAAGTAATTCTGCGAAATAACAAATATTAGTGATTAAATATCTATTTCAATATCAAAACATCACAACGGCGACGAAAATCAAATAAAAAATACCAGAGACATTTTTTTTTATAAATTAGACTGTATTACGTAGGTTTACGTTTACACATTGATGAAGTAAAGAATAAAAGTAAAATTTCCTATGAATCTGATCGGAAAGAATTGTAAACAAATTCAAAATATAAGAAATCTAAGAACTGTAATAAAGTATTTTGTTGTGATTTGTTGAGCATTGAAAGAGAGAATATTGGAACATATGTTAACTTTATGAAATATTCGCTAAAAGGTATGTAATTATGCTATTATTTCTCGACAAGACTTTCCTCTGTCGTTGTTTACGATATAAACATCCGACTAGAACAACACTACCCCGTATATTTTGAAGTTTACATTTAACACGTATCAATAGTATAATGTTTGCTTAACTTGAAAAGTGCTGCTAGAATCCCATGTTATGTGTTGCTTTTTTTTTGCAGCATGCCGTTTTCCGGGCATACCGTATACAAGTTGGAAAAGTTTATAAAGAAATGAGCGAATAACTTTTTCATAAAGGAGACAATATGATTCTAGCAGGTTTTTTTATAAGATTGAGATGGTTTGCCTTTACTTGATATGTTTATTGTTTTGTGGAAACCGCGGGTTAGTGTTGTTCTATCTCATTTTATATTAAGGAATATATGTTAGCTATTTCCGATTAAAAACATTCATGTAATATTATGAATTTCTATAGAACAGTCAAAATAAGACGCTTAGTTGTCCATATGCTTCCTTAACCTACCCGTGAAGCAATCATAATCTTACGGCTAGTTATGCATAAACGTAGTGACCATGCCTCTTTAAACCGTTATTTACATGTAGCATTGTAATCACGTGTTTTCCAATAATAAACAATATCCCGATTCAAGTGTTGAATAATTGTTACAAAACTTAAAAAGATACATTAAAAATGAACTGTGAAAAAACACACCATACATTGCAATTTAATCAGATTTAGACAACCGAGTCATAATTCTCGACCTTTTATTTTTTTTATAGAAAAGACAGAACACAGCAGAATGTGTTTGTCTCGGATAAATATGTCTCTGAAAGAAATTTTGTCTATTCTTTTATACCTTTTAAAACTTTAAAAAAATGTGTAGTATGGAGAAAAAAGACAATAATTTATTAAATAGCCATTAAAACAAATCATCAGTATATCCACTAAAATTCTCCATCGGCTGAAGTGTTCTGGATTATGTTGCTTGGAGTAAAGGTTACTTGTGACATCATGCGTAACACTGGAAAATATTCTTATGTAGCTAGTTTAAGTAGGCCGGGATAATTTAATCTATTTTTTTTAATTTCATTGAATCAATACTCTAAAGGACTGTGTAACAGACAAAGCCTATAATAACCTCTTACAAATATAAATTCAAGTGATGGATTAACAAGATCTTTCTTTGAATATAGTATTCATTGTGTTGTCTAGTAACAAGTTTCATATTTTTATATCATAAATACGATGACCCTATCTGAAGCACTGGGAGGATATCCAGATATTGATAGCTTTTTAGTGAAGACATATTTTTTATCTAATTTAATTTGAAGTTAATTTGATTGGTTTTCAAATGACGCAACACTATTAAGGTATACTATGCAGTTGCTATGCTATACTATGCTAAAATTAAAATAATTTTTTGTCTGTACGAACCTGATAATATACATTACAAATTACCTTTGAATGCAACTTTGAGGTCAAATAAATATATCACCGCTAAATATAAACAACTTACTGTTTTCCATGCACTTGTCGATATGACGCCATACTATACAAATATAGCCCGTTCATGAGGTCGATCCATAGATATATTGACTTCACAGAAAAGCATAGCGACCGAACACGAAGTGCGAGGTCGATATGCTTTTCTGTAAAGTCGATATATCTATGGATTGACCGAGTGAAAGGGCTACATTTGTTATATTATTTTCCAAAGAAGAATTTGCTTTTATACTGATAAAGCAACTTTATCAAAACAATTGATGAATTGAGTAATTTCATATTTCCTTCAATAACAACACTTTATTTTTTCAATTAAGTTTAGGTATTCCAGAACATGTTATGTTGTAATTAATGGTAACATTTGAGCAATGTCTAATTATGGGGGCAGCAGGTAATATGGCCGGGTAGTGGTCTATGACTGCAAGCCCCTGCTTCTTGAGTTCTTTTCCGATGCATTTGAATGCTTTCGTGGATTTCTTGAATTCCTCCCCCTTTACAATATTTATCTCCTTGTGTCTCTCCAAATACCGCTGTAAACCCTGTCTATACGACAGCATTGTTGACTTTTTATACATTTCTCCATCCTTTGTTCTAGCTTCCATGTAAAATTTAGCCAGCAAATCGTCCAACTTCTCGCACTGAAAATGTTCGAAGTCTCCGCTCTCGCCTTTCGACTCAAGATATTCCCGAAATAGCTTTACGGTTGTTGCTGTTACCCTGTTCGTGTTCCTTGCATCAACATTTTCCATTATTACTTTCATGTCCGCTTCATTAATAGTCGCAAAACGATCTTTCACTTTAACGTGTGCAACTTCCATCTTTGATGTTTGTTTACGCGGATTTTACCGGAAAGAGAATTTTGATTGGTTGGGATGAATCACGCCAGCAAATCAAATTCATTTTAACATTAGAGCAAAATTTCCCTAATCTATATTCAGAAAGTACAGGTCAATCCGAGTTTTTTTAAAGATTATTTTTAGAAAGTACAGGTTAATCCGCATTTTTATACTTTGACACGTGGTATCAAAGGAACCAATGATAAAATTCGTTATAATGCATGAAAATAATAATGTAAATGTTTACACACATTATGCGTAGGGAGAAGCGGATCAATTTATTTTGTAATACTTAAAATTGATTTCATAGATAAACGACGCATAAAGAACAGACATTTATTTACCATTAAATATTTGACACCGATAAGCCCATCTAAATTCACATTTAACAAAATTGTACACTTAACAAGTCTTAACAACGATTTAATTTTAAAATAATAAGTTCATCAAACGGAATAAATTGTCAGGCACTATTGACATACTTTGAAGTAATTTCCCAATCAAACTCTATTGAGGAGAACTCTGGAGAAAATGCCATCTTATTTCCTAGCATTGTGTTCACTATTACATGTATTTATGAAAAGAATTGGTGCTTTTCGTGAGATCTATAGACAATATCTATGGACACAAAAAATATTACGTGAAATATAAGGGCTGTGGTTAATGTTAAATATCAAATATCTATTTATATAAGATATAACGACAAAAATCGGTTCTACTTTGGAAGCGTGTCATTGAAATAAGATATAATCAAATTTATGATCATAAGGAAAATAATTATATTAATGATAGACATTCCATGACTTTGTCCACTTTATATTATTGTCTTTGTTCAACTCCTTATTGATTATGACAAACTAAACTTGTTCAAAATCAAATCGAAAAAGTTCACAAGACAAATACAATACAGTTAAAACAACACAGTCCTTAAATAAAAACTTTACTACACCAAGTGAATGCAACAATATCATATGCACTACACCTATGTACAGATGTGCATTATGTTGGTTTTATATTTAACTAGTAATGAGGTATATTTGAACAAATAAACTAGGCTTCAAGACCCGTCACGAGGAAAAAAACCGTTTTGTTCTATATCATATAAAAAAGTCTTATATCTTGGTTTTTTTTTAAATTTAATAACAAAGTTTCTTCTATGATAGACCCGTCACGAGGAAAAAAAAAAACGTTTTGTTTTATATCATATAAGAAGTCCTACAGTCTTATAGTCAGTGAAATTAGTTATTTTTGTAGACCGTTGGTGTTATGAAGTGTTCTTGCATTGCATTAATTCGTTACAAGAAATAACGATGTCAAGGATTTTAACGTTTGATACTTTCTAAAATAGTTGGTTACATGTATGTTTGAGTCTTAATTATATTTAGCATAACAAACCTTTAGGAAAAGGTTCGTATTTTACAATTTAATAATTCACAAAGTCACCGTACCGATAAAACATTCTTCAACAGTAAAAGTGTTACGCAAACAACAGTCGATACTATATTTTATGAAAAGAAGCAAATATATCTAATTATGAACAAATAGTAACGGTTTTGAATTTGGTTTTAAATTTAATGATTGATATGTTTAGGTATCAAATTTGTGTACTGGATTATGTTGTCGATTTAATGTTATAATAGAGTTTTGATGTCACCCAAATCAAGTTAGATAACATAATCTTAAATAAACGATAAGCAATGTCAAGGCACCCATAAATATATTTCGTTTTAAATATACGACCAGTTAAGGCATTTACTACAGAAATAATAGTTTGTTTATCATCAAGTTAAAGGGAATAATAATGTTTGAGGCATTTGATAATATAGGGATAGTTCTGAACCGATATTTAAAAAAGAGATATTTGCCTCATATAGGCAAGAGCTTCAAACTGCACCGGAAACAAAAGCTGACAAACACATGTTAAAGGACACTGGTAGAGGACACTGACACCTCAGACTGAAATTGTAATTGTTAAACCTTAAGAAGAGGGACAATGGAGACTGTAATGCCCCTGATGAAAATTAACAACTTTAGATGTATGATGTTATGCATCAAGTCTATACATGTACACTTTGGGATCGGAAGCTGTTCAGAATAAATATTTTAAAGCGCACGGTGCAGAGATCTTCTACAAGATCGGATCCCTTTCGGACACAAGATACCATGCAAATTGAGATAAGGACTGACCTGTCACTGCCTCGTGCAGTCTGATCACAATCAGTTGCCGCGCATTATGCTTGTGATTGAAACGTTGGAGAGAATTCCATTATTTAATCAGGAACCAGATAAAATATGGCTGACTGTCATGGAAATCCCGAATAAATAATGTTTACAATATTGCAGGTTGAATATAATAAAAGATATACTTTATACGATCTGAACGTGAATGATTTCAGCTATTATCACTACTGTAATGAACAAACCCTTTGACTATCAAAAAACCCTGAGGAAACCCTGAGTGACCCTGAGAAAACCCTGAGAGACCCAGAGGTCGGCACTGAGGGTACTGAGGAAACCCTGAGAGACCCTGAGGTCGGCACTGAGGGTACTGAGGAAACCCTGAGAGACCCTGGGGTCGACATTTAATACGAAATATTTAAAATTACTATTTATTATTTATTATTATTTTATAAGTATTTAATGTTTGGCGTCATGTTCAATAAATATAAACATATCTACATAATGCATAGGTATAAATTTACTTTATTTCTGCAATTACATATGATCAGATTTCTACTCATTTTAACCGCATCTTTAATAAATTGTATTAAGTTAAAATTAAGGGAAAATCCAGAAACACAGATAATGAGTATATATCGTTTACTGACATGTACATTGTACATGTACACCAGTTTAACATGCGACAAGCGAGGGTCACATGTTTTACTAAATTTATTTTTTTTAAAAATTCACCATGAGCCGTTAACATTTATAGTATTCTTCCGAAATGAAATCATAGATGTCGGTCGTAAAATGTAATGTTTTTAAAAACAAAAAATCATGTTGATATCATTTTAGTTGCCCTAACAAAATATATTTGATTAATACGTATTCATAGATTCCAATTACACATACATTTCTAATTTTAAGCAAGTGAAATCTTTTGCATTTGATTTATCATATGGCATATTCTTGTACCGTATGACAAAACAATAGCATATTGTGACAGGCCGAGATTTTTAGCTGGTCGGTTTACCTCAGGTAAGTTCAGGTGGGGGTGGAGCCTATATTGAAAGAGGTGTGAAGCCCCGAGGGAAACACGCTCGCTTATGTATACATGTCTATATACACGGGGTATTAAAGTGCTCTCAACAGAGTTTTTCCGATATCGTACTTATAAAACAAATGATCGATCATTGAAATAAATATATAAATGCATGAATAACCGCGTGTGACGTGGGCAAAATCTTTCGTTTGATTAAATAAGTTTCCGACGGGATTTACTGAGAATATATGATGATGTTTTGTGCATTATACGATTATCCCACCGTACTCAAATACTAAAGCAACATTGCAACATACGCTTGTAAAACTTCTCCGATCAGCTGCTAAATTTAAGTGCACAATAATTCTACCATCTGCACATGTACCATAGTTGTCTGTACTTGTTTCTCTTCCGGTTTCGGCTCGTTAAATTTCTCAAAGAAATGCTATAACTAACAATATAAATCGTGGACGCAATATTTGAGTTTAAGTATTAATTCTCAATTAATCACAAACATCTTTATTATCGACATTACGCGATTTTGACAGACTATAGGTGACTAAAGGTGATCAGCGCATTTGGTGTGGTATATTGACCAAGTGCGAGTAAATTTTTAATTCATATCTTTTAATATTTCTTTTGTTTATAGTGGTAATAGATGGCGATTTATCGTCATGGTATCCATTAAAAGACAAAAGTTAATTGCACCATCGTCGCGAGCGCTAGACATGGTATACACAGGACGAGTAAAGGAATGTCAATCATTCTCTAACAGCCAATCTGGTGTCTCAATTTAGTTCATGGTAATTTTAAGCAATTGATAGTATTGCCCATACATAAAAACTCACGTCTTGTGCGCACATCGATCGGTTAACTATTTTAAATACTTAGACAATGAACCGATGTAAAATTATAAAACTCCATATGCTCTCTCTCTCTCTCTCTCTCTCTCTCTCTCTCTCTCTCTCTCTCTCTCTCTCTCTCTCTCTCTCTCTCTCTACGTAAATAAGGAAAATGAAACAGAACATTATATCAGAATTTCATTTTTAAGCCACTGAATAAATAAAATTATTCGATTTTGATCTCTATATATAATTGCTAAATCCCGATTTTGAGCGATCACTTTAATTTATGTACGCTGTCCTTGTTAAATAATCATTAACTCTTAATATGTTTTAATTTCCATTCAGACCCGAGCGTAATCACTTTTTAAATAAAATAAAAAAGACGATCTCTTTAGTTTTATGGTGCCGCTGTTTATTTTGATGCTACACGACATATACACAGGTGGCCAATTTTCACACCTTGCCGCGGTCACTCTGTCGCGTGTATAGTCTGAGCCTTGTCTGTTAGTTCCGAGGTTTTTTTCTTGATCCCAGACAAACAAAAGAATGTGTTGTGTACTTATACACAAAGGAGACAGTACATCGTCTATCATACACTTAACTTTTTTGGCATGGACTTCGAATCAGAATCAAGGCTTTGAAATGTGTGTACTTTTTTCGAAATTAGAAATAAATACATGATTTTAAGCACTAGCCACATCACCGCATACTGATAGTTTTAAACAAGTATAAATTATCTGTACAGTTTATATCTCAGAGAGAGAGAGAGAGAGAGAGAGAGAGAGAGAGAGAGAGAGAGAGAGAGAGAGAGAGAGAGAGAGAGAGAGAGACGGGGTAAGAGAGAGAGAAGGAAAGACAGAGACTCTTTTTCGAAATTAGAAATAAATACATGATTTTAAACAATGGCCATATTATCGCATACTAGTATTTATAAACACGTATAAAGTGTATGTGTACATGTGATGGAGAAAAAGAGAGAGAGAGAGAGAGAGAGAGAGAGAGAGAGAGAGAGAGAGAGAGAGAGAGAGAGAGAGAGAGAGAGAGAGAGAAATGAATTTCGTGTTTAAAATATTATAATAGTTTTAGAGTCTAAAAGGAATTGAGAAAAATTATTTGTTTCATTTAAAGCATTTTTTAAGATGTTCAATCTGTAACAAGAATTCGCTGTCTTATCTCATGGCAAATTTTGTTCTTGTCAATTAACAAAGGCAACAAACCTTACAAACGTAATTATTTAACTGTGACCTTTTATTAAAATTATGCAATTTTACACAGACCTTGGAATTCCTTTCACCTCTCTCTGTCTCTCTCTCTCTCTGTCTCTCTCTCTCTCTCTCTCTCTCTCTCTCTCCTCTCTCTCTCTCTCTCTCTCTCTCTCTCTCTCTCTCTCTCTCTCTCTCTCTCTCTCTCTTTTAAATTGGGGGAGGGGTAGACTCATCAAAATATCTTGACAAACAAAGAAGATATTTTATTTTAATCAAATATCTTAGTTCGTTTTTCTATTAAAAGTGACCTCAGGGTATCTCAGCGTTGTCTCAGTACTCCCGATGTCGACCTCAGGGCCACTCAGGGCTTACTCAGTACCTAGAGTGCAAATCTCAGAGTCTCTCAGGGTTTCCTCAGTACCCTCAGTGCAAACATGAGGTTCTCTCAGGGTTTCCTCAGTACCCTCAGTGCCGACCTCAGGGTCTCTCAGGGTTTTCTCAGTGCCATTCAGGGTTTCCTCGGGGTTTTTTGATAGTCTCATGGTTTTTTCATTACAGTAGTGTATATTAAAACATGTAATCGTAAAGTGGTTTTCCCTGCGTTGTCAGTGGACCAGATCTGGAGTGATCCTTCTGTGCGCCTCGTGACGATCGTGGAACGAACAATGCATAAAAATATACATAAAGATATATATATATATATATATATATATATATATATATATATATATATATATATATATATATATATATATATATATATATATATATATATATATATATGAGTGGAATTAAGAGGTAGGATATATTCACTGATCTTTGTGAAGGAGTATACCGATATATTTACTGTGAGTGACCTGTATCTCAGGAAAGTTGGTAGTTTCTCCTGCAGCGTTGACTGTAGGGTGTTGAATAAGATATAAAAATCAATAAGGAAAATTAAAAATATCCATCAAAGAAAAGAAAACCTGTCAATCAATAGTTGCCGTTGAACATAATTGTATATATTTTTTTAAACAAAATATTTTTTTTAAATAATTGTACAAAATTGATAAATTAAACATCAATGCGTTTACACTAAGGACCTATATAATTTATGTGGTTATGTACAATTAGTGATTTTTTTTTAAAATTCAAATTATTGTTTGTGTTTGTTTAACATCCATACCAATTTTCACTACAAAGGCGATTAGAAAGGAGTAGAAATGCATTGTCGCAATAATTTCTTTACTGCCCCAGATCAATTCTAAAGTCTCAATTTAATCATTTTAAACATTATGAACACAGACTGCCGATCTATATCTACATACCTACTTTTTTCACAAGTCAAAAGAATAAAGTGGTTTCTGTTAAAAATATCTTTTTATCTGGAACGTTATTTTCTTAATTTGTCCAATTTCACCACTAACCAAAGACACATTAAAGAAAGTAACACATTGTCTGTTGTGCTTAGAGATATTGAAGCATAAGTACAATATAAGCATGCATGTGTAAATATTGCCAATGTTTCAAGAAACATTTAAAAATTTGACAAGCATCAAATATCGTCGTTGTCGTCGCGGCGGCAAAGTTGTTATCATCGTCGGTATCCTTTTTGTTGTTATTGATGTCATTGTCTTTGTTTTTGTTAACGTAGTCTCTGGTGCTGTCGTCGTTGTCGTCGCTACGGCGTTGTCGCCATCGTTATTATCGTCTATATCGTTGCTGCTGTTTTTGATGTCGTCGTCTTTGTCTGTGTTGTTGCTATAGTTGTCTCTGATGTTGTTATCGTTGTCTTAATGTTGTTTTTGTAGATGTTGTTGTCGTTGTTGAGGCTTCGTGTTGAAACAGTTCATTTTCATAAGATTACCAGTACTTATTTAATCTAAATTCGCAAACAATATACAAGAATTAATAATAGTTTTATAATTTGACAGTTTAAACTAGATTTCTTAGTAACAAGCAAAATGCCAAATTGATGTAACGTGTAACTTACAGAAACATTTCTTCAACTGAATTTAAATCTACAAATGTTTTGTTTTTGTTTGATAGCCACATTTAAAGTTATAGTGTACTTTGAATGTTTGTGAAATTAAGTGTCCTCATTACATCGATAACACTGTATATTTCTTCCGCAATAAATGGCCATGACAATCTAACTCCAGGCAATGTTTTAATTCTGCGTTCACTAACAACAACGTGATGACTCTTGACTAAACCCTTGTATCACTGACACACTTTCTATCCCACGACGTTATTAATGTTCCATCATAAAAATGAAAATATAATATTTACAAAACATACATATTGTTCACAAATGTCATTATATTGGACTAATTGTCTATTCAATAAGTCGCTTTTACACCTTCAAATGTTCAAACAACTTTTCCCTTTTTATATAACATCGGTTTTTTTACGTCACATTTCGAAGTCAATATCGCAGAACCTGTTCTGTGTCCGGCCTCACCAACATTTGAAGCATCGACTGCTTAAAAAAAATTGCTTCTGAATCCAATACTTTATATTTTTTTCCAAAAAGACTGCTTGACTTTAGGAGTGCCGATGATATTTCGTCAGATAAGCTTAATTAGGCCGGGTATGTAAGCTGAGGAACATGTACGTGCGGGTGGAAATGAGCAGGCCGGACCTGGAGAGTACCGGAAGAGATAGTTCAATGAGAGTTTTAAGGTCCGAATGGCGAATGTTGCTCTTAATTCGTACAGCGTATCAATGTCGAAGTGGATAATACACCGGATAATATCATTAGCAACCAAAAGGGTATTGCTTCTAACCTAAATAGGATGCTGGTTGATTTTAATATTGGCCTTTTTTCCATTTTAAACATTATTCTAGGAGTCTACCAAAATGACATCAGTTAATAAAAGAAAAAAAGACATGTGTCTCAAATTAGTTAGGCGCCCTCAAAACGAATTCGGGAACGCACTGCTCTTCACTTCATTTTCCCAACTCATCAAGAGAGGCGAGATATTATGTAGTTGTATTTTAATGAATTGTTTTAGTTTCAATTAATGTTCATGTTCTTTAAGTTTTGCGCACATTGACATGCAGAGTCGATGGTTATTGTTTTGATGTTTAGGTCAATCAGGTTTAATGTCTTTTGTGTAGGCTCCACAGGGTGTATAGAATGATATCGGCCAGTGTGACCTCAGAACTGGGTTCAATTGATAAAAGTATGTGTAATTGCGAGACATGTATGGAAACGTATATGATAAAAAGTGTTCCTCAGTCGGTCACACAGCCTGGGTAAGTGACAGTGGTAGTGATGGTGGTGACTCATAACAAAAGAAATTTAAAGGTTCTCGGTTCATGACCGTGACTGGGCCTACCTACAAAACAACCATTAGTATTTAGAGCAGATACTAAGAGGTACTTTATCTTTTATATCTTTTAGCAGCAGTTGGTAGTCAAGCTTGATTTTGGTTGCCTCGATTATTTATGGTTAGCCAAGACAATAGTTGATTAGGATATGAACCGTGTATAATGCACCTGATATATACCTTTTTACGGGGAATGATTAAAGGTCACTGTGACCCCTATTGTAGGTGAGACATCAGCGATGAATAAAAATACCATTCATAAATTGGGATTCATGATGTTCTACACCCAGTCTATGCAGGGACACTTTGGACACAAATGCTGCTCGGAATTATTTTGAAAGCAAATAAACACATGAACTGTAGTGTGCTCTCGTGAGAAAGTAAAATGCTAAAGTATCAAGCCCGGGTATATCCGGCTTGTGCAGAAGCATCTCCTTCTAGAAATACTAAAGAGTGATATGCATTGCAGGATATGGACAAAAATCACATCTATAAAATATTTGTTTAAACATTGATAATATGAGAGAGACGCTTCGCAGCTAGGTTAAGGTCGCCCATGGATTACCGTATGAAATAAATGCACTAAAAACAGACTTAATTTCAGACAAAGTTTACAAACTCATCCAAATATGGCAATGATAAAGTTTATACATCATTATGTTACTACCGATCTCCCCTACATTTTTCACCGGAACACAGTCACCGCATCAGCTGTTTATCACGTGATACGCTAAAAATAGAGCAGCTACATATGACTTCATTTATTGCAAAAGTTCAACGATATACGAATGAAATATTAAATTGTTGTTTATATCACTTAAAAGAAAATTAATTGCTTAATCTAAAAAGTGCTGGGAGCAACTATAGCAGTACCAGCAACATGCTTAACTTTAGCACTGATCGTTCAAGTTTGAGAAATTTTGTCGATAACTGAGTCAATTCACATGTCAAAAAAATGTTTTCTTTCAAGCTACAACTTGCTCCCAGCACTTTTTATAATCACTGGTATTTGATGAAAATAAAAAAGTTAAACACAATCCTAAGAATTGACGGGATATCGTTGAACTTTCGCAATTTTAGACAGATATATATGATTTTATGCAAATTAGCCGATTTTCAAACGCGCTGATGATCAGGATCAAGGGCAGATAATCTGGCGTTGTGAAGCGCGGAAAATGTAAAGATTTATCTTGATAATCGTTGGTTTTTCCTTATCTGCACATTTCATTAACCTTTTGAACCTTTCAATTCGTAAAGTACACAGGAATATTATCAATTTATTATTTTTTGTTCATTTCAAACATAATGGAGTGATTAATTCCTCAATGCACCAGAACAGAATCAGATAACCACATGCGCGGATCTAAGGTCTGGGGTGGGGGCTGGTTTTCTATAAATGTCTTCCTTATATAACTTCAGACTAATTCAAGTGTATAGATAACAGGCTAAAGAAAAGGAAATAAGAAGCCAGATCCACGTAGGATCGATTTTGAAAGGGGGGGCAGACTCATCCAAAAATTCTTGACAAGCCAAAAAAAAAATTAAATTTTTTTACATACTCTCAAAACAGTTGGGGGGCAACTCCATGATAATTTTTTTCTTTATATGTAAATTAAAGAAAAATGTTTTCGGTGAGAAAAAGCGAGGGGACCAGCCCCCCCCCCCCCAAATCTTATACTACATGCCTGCTTTAATCCACCCCTGCTTTTTAAATATGTAATTTGATATTGTTATGAATTGTTCATGCGCGGATCTAGAGGAGGGGTCAGAGAGCTCCCAACCCCCCTGGAAAATGAAACTGTATTAAATGTACACAGTAAAATCATTGCAAATATGCCTCAGACCCCACCCCCCGGCAATCACAATCATCCTTCGGACCCCCCCCCCCCCCAGAAAAATTTCTGGATCCACGCATGGTGTCTCTCCCTCGATCAATATAAAGTAATCTTGCATATAAGAGTATCTCTACCATAAAGTCAGAATATTTTTTTCATCACATTAAGATACACAATTCTTTTAAAGACACACTGAACCCCATATTTGTCTAGATGAATAAAATTGTAATAAAAATAGTGCATATGATATCAAATGAATACAAAATAAAGAAAACAATATATTATGTCATTTTATTGAAAAACAAAATTTCAAAACTCACAATTGTAATTTTTTTAAACAGCTTTAATTTTGTTTTTAATAATGTCTTAACACATTCAAAATACACCAAAGCATGATAATGAGCACTTTTTTATCAATCATGTTTTTGCATTATCACATTAATTTTTCATTAAATAGTCTGTAGAACACAGGGAATATATGGGTAGGGATGACAGGCTAACCTCAAGAGTTGAAACCACAAGAATAGACCCGCAAAACCCATGTCGCCAGGTGGTAGCAGAAGTCCATGATGGGCTGAAATTAAAATTAAAAAAATCAATAGGCTGTGGGAACATATGCATAGAAAATACATTAATATTTGTTAAAAAAAATACACTGACCATGCAGCGTTATAAGTATAACAACATGCGCGGATCGAGCAGCGGGAAGTTTTACGACCCCCCCCCCTCCCCGGTAAATAAAAAAATTAATTTACATTGTAAAATTATCACAAATATGCCTCGGACCCCCATGAAAAACACAATTACCCTTCGGACACCCCCCCCCCCGAAATTTTTTTTTCTGGATCTGTGCATGTGACAAGATAGCAGTACAAATATCAAACCAAATATCTTAGGTATAAACTATTAACACATATAAAATTAAGAGAGAGAGAGAGAGAAAGAGAGAGAGAGAGGGGGAGAGAGATCAGAGAGAGAGAGAGAAAGAGAGAGAGAGAGAGAGAGAGAGAGAGAGAGAGAGAGAGAGAGAGAGAGAGAGAGAGAGAGTCTGCTTTACTCAAAGTGTGATAGTAAATATTTATTTTCTTTTGATATACAGTATATCTCTTCTCGAAATAATCTTTTACTAAATTATAATTCCATTAGTTTCATATTTTTTTCTATCAATGAACTGTCCATAATGTCACACATAAACTGATGTACCTGAGCACAGTAACAATCCAACATACACATGTATTTGTTATCTCAAAATTGTTTGTATACAATGTACATGTACATGTGCTATGCATGGAAACTTTACCGAGAAATGAATCAATATGTATTTACATAAAGATTAAAAAAATCCTGAAAAGACTGTATTATGAATATCAGGGAACATAAATACCCTAAAATTCGAAAATACATAAATAAATTGTAGAATAGCATGTAAGTTTTACATTGTTTAATTAAAAATAATCTGCTGTTGAGGAAATGTATATGTTATTGTATGCATGTACATGTGGATCAGGTAGTGAATAATAACAAACCAGGTCAGTTTCAAGCTTGTGCCCCTTGAATATTATATAGCCACTATGCAGTCTGGTCTAAAGCGGCCGAGTCTGGCCACCACAAATGTTGGATGTTACTGGTTGGAGTTTATTATCAGATTATTATGAAGCATTACTGCACATATTTAACACATGAAATATATTTAATCATATAATTTTAATGCAGCACATACAAATATATGTACATGCAAATCTTTCTGAATTTTTATTTCATAAACACAGCCATGGAAGACAATATGCTACAATATTGTTTTATTAAAATTAAGTAAAGAAATCATGATGCATACATGCACATGATGTTTAGATCATTCTACACTTGTGTACCATGGGACCCCACATGTTTACAGTGTATCCTATTATGGTGTGTATGAAATAGTCCAATAAAAACTAAGACACACATGTACATACAGTATGTATATAGCAAAATAACAAATAAGAATTCAAAACAGTGTTATAAATATATACTGTAAGCACAGATCCAGCAAAATGAGTTATATCATCTAAGATTCAAAATTTTACTGAAGTGCAAAACATGTGTAATCACCATGAAAACATGCATGCACTTTGTACAGCATTCTACAATTATGTACCCTGGGAACCCCACCTCTTTCAAGTGCAATGTTTACAGTGTCTGGTGTGTAGTTCAATACACAAAAGAAATAAATGTATAGCCTAATTAGACATAAGAATTGAAAACAGCGAAGATGGGCAAAACAACACGTGTGTAGGTACACTGCATGGACTGAAAAGAGCAAATGTTTTGAAAAGAAAAGATCAACACGACATATCCTGTATTAAAACATACCTTTATTATCTCATAAACGATGGTTGAGCTGCATTTTCCACTCTCGGCGTCTTGCAGGCCATGCATCTTATGAAAATGTTTACACACCGCTGTCAGCTGTTCGCAAACAAAACATGGCGAGTGAAAGCGCTGTGTTGACGCGGATGGTAAGCAAACGACAATGCAATTTTAAGAAATAAACGCCTTTAGTCACAGATTTCCGATTCAAAATTGTTTAAAATAAAATTCAAAATGATTATTTAAAGCAATCAATCGATAAATTTTAAGAGCGATCGCTTTACCATATCGAAAGTAAGAAAATGATGAATACATGAATAATGGGCGGAGCTAACGTCATGAAATGTCACGTGATATTCATGAGGTGAAATCTATGGGAGGCCTTAACCTAGCTGCGTTTTCCTGCTTAGTCAGTACGGTGGGGTAATCCTTTTTTTACGCTGGGTGGCGGAGGATATAAAGGTAAATCATATGGACATAGCCTAAATCCCGGAAAATCTCCAAAACAATGCACCAGTAGTGTAAGAGATGATTCATTGAGCCTTGTGAGGGAGTAAATGAGTATCTGGATCTGTGAGAGAGTCGTTCGTTTATGTTAATTTGTTGACAGGGAACGAGAATCAAAAATCAAAAGCAAGGGGAAAATATCATCTGTGAACCCTGTTGTTTTTTTGTACACTATCAATGACAGTCGTAATGTAATTTTTATTCAAATATTGTGCTTTTGCTCTGAATACGGTTTTTAATGAATGTGTGTGATTAAAACCAAGTTTTGTAGTGAATGTTCAAAGCCTGTGTACATTTTCAAATATATTTACAACACTTTATCTGGAAAGAGAATTTTAAAAAATAGGATTTGTTATAAAATGAAACAAGTCAATGATTTTTATTCTTGAGACTTTAAAGGATTAAAAAAATCGATATTAAACTAAATTTCCTCTTTTTGGTAAACGTCAATAAGTGATTTTGGGTTTTTACCGGCAGCGGAGAAAGGGTCTACATTTTTAATTCTTTTTTGTAGTGTATTTTTCATTCACAATGCATGACCATCATATATATTACACACTTTAATTTAGCGTTTAAATTCCATTATTTAATATAATGAAGATAACAAGAATGTGCAATTAGAATGAAAACAATTAAAACAGTATCAATAAAATAAGGAAATCAAATATATGATTTCAAAACACACAAGCCTCACATACAAAGTATATAATCGATCAGAAGTACACAGTTATTTCATGAAAAGAAGAGAACCTAAGCCGAGTAGCGTCTCATGCATGAAATGCAATGTGCTCCTAAGGAATTCCATTAACAATATAGTCCTTTTCCACTATTATCACGTGCTTGTCGAAAACTGAAAGATCCCATAATACCATTGATCATGTTAACCTGTACATACATGATACCTTAAAAAAAGAAAATCAAATTTTTGTGCATTGATCTGATGCACAATAATGGTGATTTGATTGCCTTATACCACTGATAGAAAAACAGAGAGCAGTGTAAAACAGATATAATCTTACTGTTCTGGAAATATACCGAAGTAAAATGATTGCTTATGTCCGTGAACAATGTTTCATAAAAGAACAATAATGTTAAGCTTTACAAATTATTGCATAATGAGTAGAATCATAAAATTAAATGATGTCATTATTCTCAATTTAGGACGTCGAAATGAAATGAAATACTGATCGTGGTTAAAAAAAAAGTAAACGGTACGAAATGTCCATAAATAAATACATTAGTTTGTTTTAAAAAATTAATATATAAAAAGTCTTTTGGGAAATTAGTTGGTTTAATATATATATATATAGATATATATATGAAATATAAAACTTCCGTCTATTAGGAAATATCATGGTAATTTCGATTGATGTTAT
Organism: Magallana ariakensis; assembly: GCA_020458035.1. Lineage (NCBI taxonomy): Eukaryota > Metazoa > Mollusca > Bivalvia > Ostreida > Ostreidae > Magallana > Magallana ariakensis. The sequence continues at coordinate 78,704,495 of CM035812.1, read as the reverse complement.
ACTGGAGAGAACGGTCTGTGAATCTCTTCGAGGAAATGATTGTCATTACAAATTCAAGGTGACCCATGAAAATTTGTTTATATACGATAACATTATATTGCAATTCATATCATGGTTATACAAATGAATGATTAAATGTTTTTTTTTCTTGCACCAATAAAGTATAATAAAATATTTAAAATTGCTGCGTTAATTAGTAAATTAATCGACAGATAAGATTAAATCATAAATTAAAAGGTACCCGAAGTCTATCTTATCTGACTATGTATTTCATATATTTAATTTACCTTTAAATTTAAATAGCATCAATATCAATATAATGCATTATATCCATTTAGGGACATAGGTTGGAACCAGATAACAAGGATCGACAACAACACCTTTGATGGGCTATCACAGCTGCAGACACTGTAAGTGCTGTTACTTTTGTTGCCAAATACTTTTTTTTGACATGAAATACGACATGTGTAGAACTAATGAATTAACAAGCCCAAAAGTGAAAATAAGGCGTCAAAACAGACATGCAATTAATTAGCCTTAACATGATTTTGAAGAAATAAGGATAATGCTAACAAAAGTACTAGCCAGTAGCTTACAAAATGATTTAACATATATCAAAAACAGAACGTGTGTATGATAACGAATTCAAATAATTTTTTTATCACTTTCAGATATTCAGTCAATGACAATAATATGACCACTACCTCCCCTTAAAAGAACAAAAAATAACTATCAATTTAAAGTTGTATTTTTTTAAATTAAAAAACAAATACATATATTTCCGGCAAATATGTAACATAATAATATAATATACCAATAACGACTGCATAGATAAAAGAAAATACACAAAAATATTCAATAATTTTGAAGGTAACAAAACATGAACAACTCTCTTTATCACTTCTGCAAGACGTTTCCGATGAACTTTATACTACCCATTATATTATCCAACATAGATGAAGTGTAAACGCACTGAAAACATTTGCTATTTCCTAGTTTCAAACTACGTTTTTCATTTTCACAACCATCGAAACGCTATTTTTTTTAATCGTAAGAAAATCCTAAAGTTACGAAGTTATAGAAAACACTTTGTATCAATATTTTTTTAATCCAGAAATATTCCTTTTTTTTCTTTAAGCATCTGCATTAAAAAAAGCGATTTTCTTATTTGAAATAAACAAATTTTATCGAATATTGAAATTATCTTTGAATATATCACAAACCATTTCTATAATTTACATTGATATGCAGGTTTTACAAAATTCTATATCTGAAGGTTTTAAAACAAAAAAAAACCCCACAAAAACATACGAATCTAGAGTCAATGAGTGTAAAATCTTAATTAAATCGTACGCATATTTTAATTTCTTTCTGTTTTTTTATTCAATACACCATTGAAGTAAAAATGTCTTCAATGTTTACAACTTTTGACAGTGTTTGCAGGGGCTTTTTTTAAAAACAATGTGATAATTTGCATTTTTTTAAATGTCGTACACTGTATTCTACATATAACAATTGCCATCGTATGCGTCTCTTGCTTTTTATGTTCAGATAAAAAAAATGGACTTCTGACCATCCTCTCCCGCGAATGCGTATAACATGAGGATGCAACTTTTCAAAGATATTATTTAAATCACCTACCTCTGGTTTACTGTGAGAGAATATTTAACGAAAACCAATGTGTATTCGTCTCCTAACACTACATATTTGGCTAAATAACTTTCACCTTCATTTTATCATCTACAATTGTTGAATAATATCATGATTCATTATATTTTACACCTATTAAAATGTTAAAGAACATTGTCCTACTAAAAGTATCACAACCTTTACTGTTTAATTTTGAAGAATCACCAATAGTCCACATATCTATGAGATGTTCTCATGATTTGTGGATAAAATCGGTCTTCGGGAGACAGTAGGACTCTAGAATGTTATATATATTTGAGTCTAAAGTTAAAAAAAAACCTGTACGTCAAAGGTCTGAATTAAAGGATTGTTTACACGCTAATGAACAAAATACATACTTCTAGTATTAAATATATTATAAGCATGGATGTCAATTTTATCCAAAGAAGCAATCCCGCCATCCTAAGACGCTGTTACGTAAAATTTAGTGTATGCAGAAGGTTGTGGATGATTAGTTGTGACCTACAATCAATGCAATAGTTAGTTAGGTACCAGGATGGGTTCTAATTATTGAAACTGAGGGCATATATATAACATATTTGTGGCAGTGTATCCTGGTGTATTTATCTTTATTTCTCAGGTTTTTATCAACAATTGTTTTTTTTATAGGCCATCAATTCTCACTAGGTGTTACCGTTAGTTTTTACTATATAGTGTTGTGTTGTGCATATACTATTTAGACAAAGTGCATGCACAACACAACGTTTTTGTTATTATTAAGTTGCATGGCTGTTGTATACTGATTTGCCCTGCCTAGTAGCTCTGATGTTTGAGTGTTGTCTAGTCCCTAAATATAAATATCAGAATAGCAAAGGTTAGCTCTTTTAAATGATTTATTGATTTTGATTGTTTATTTAACAAATTGCTGTACAATCATAAAAAAAATCAACAAACGCTTCTGCATTTTTTTCAAGAACTGATGCACGATTGTCCTAACCGAGAAAACTTTAATCGAGTTGTTTAGCAGACAAAATATCATAGATTTTTTCTTGTACATGTTTAGATAAGCGTCATAAAGAAATGTTTTTATGATGTCTATGAATCAATTCCCCAAACCAATTTAAATAATATATGCAAAAGTTTATCAGTACCGGGAAAGTTGATTTCAACGATTTTTGATTGATATTGAGACATTGAAATTTCCAATAAAAATTAACAATTTGAACGTAATAGGACAACGAACAAGCAATATATTTAAGTTTTAAAAAGCGTCAAGAAGAAAAGATAAGAACAAAAAGAAATAACAACACAGTTAGTACAAGGTCTTTTGTAGAAAACGGAAAACCTTAAAAATGGATTGCGAAAAAATACACACATTGCAATTCAATTAGATTGAGAATAATTTCTCGACCTTTACTTTTGGACAACGCAACAAAATGTGTCTGTCCCGGATAAATGTGACTTTAATTTTTTTTTTGTCTATTTTAAACTGGATGGGAAATAGTCAACGTCATAAAACTATATTTCTAGTACAGGCCATACTAATGACGAAAATAAAACTACCATACGCAAAGAATCCTCCCTCTATGAATTGAATTTTAATGTTCAATACCTTTTTTGTCAGATGAAATCAATGATAAGATTTATCCGTCAATTTTAATGACATATTGTAATGCTCAGTTCTTGATATTAAAAATATCCTGAATCTAAAATTATTGTGTTTATTTAGGATACTAAGTGGTAATCAGATAATCAAATAGTACACATTATGGTAAACACCTTACCTTATAATTTCTTACAATCAAGATCTAAACAACATGTCCACCGATATCAATTTGTTTTAACCCATATATATATATATATATATATATATATATATATATATATATATATATATATATATATATATATATATATATATATATATATATATATATATATATATCCAATAAATCATTTTAAAAATATGTCGTATGGAGAAAAAAGACAACGTTTTATTAAATAGCTATTAAAATAAAACAGCAGTATATCCAATGTAATTCACCATTGGCTGAAGTGTTCCGGCTTATGTTGCTGGGAGTACAGATGTACCCGTGACATCATGCGTAACACTGGGAAAATATTCTGATCAGCTAGCTTAAGTAGGCCGGGAAAATTTAATCTATTTTATTCTAAACACATTTTATCGATACTCTAACGGATTTTGTAACGGGCAAAGCCTATAATACCCTCTTACAAATTCAGTCAAGTAGTGAATTAACGATATATTTCTATCAATAAAGTATTAGTCAAGTATCTGACTATCATAAATAATTAGTAGAGAAGTCAGTTGCAAATGGGACCCGTATAAGACTGTCCCGTATTGAAAGTGTCTTATTTATTTAATATATTAATATTTTTAAAAAATTGTAGCACCCGTTTGCACTAGGAATTTTCAATAGTTTTTGAATCATGTTTAAAAAGTTTGATTTGTTTTGTTGTCTAGAGGATAGTCCTAATAATGCTAGCTTTAATAGTCAAGTTTTTATCTGATTCAATTCGAACTTAATTTTATTGATTCTCAAATGACGCAGCACTGCTAAGGTATGCTATACAGTTGCTATGCTATACTGTACTAAAATTAAACTAATTTTCGATTTTTGTCTGTACGAACCTGATAATCTACATCAAAAATTACATTTGCATGCAACTTTGAGGTAAAATAAATCTTGCACCGTTAAATATAAACAACTGACTGTTCGCCATGCTCTTGTGGATATGACGTCAAACTGTAAATGTTGACACCTATTATGCGTAGGAAGATGTGGATTAATCTATTTTTTAAATATTAAAAATTCATTTCATTGATAAACGACGCATAAACTACAAACAATTTGTTTTACCATTAAGTCCTATACATTATGCTTGTTTTAATCCAGCATGTAAATATTTTTTAGACCACATATTAATATTTTTTTTAATGCCTAATTAATTAAAAATGTTACTACTATGTTACTACTATGATGGACTCTATAAACTGACTTGAACAATATGTAAAATATTAAGCGAACGTCATATAAATTTCAACAGGATGTTATTTATTTGATGTTTATTATCTTTAATGAAACATATATTCTAAACAACGCAGCATCACCTTTTAGCATGTAAAAGATAATAGGTAGAATTCATTAATATTTATTTATAAATTTAATTCAAATAAGGGAATACCCTTGTGCTAATGAAATCTGTTTATGACCTTCATTCGGGAGAAATAGCTACACATATCACGTGACTGTAAATTCATAGGAACACCCTAATTGTGATCGAAAATGACATTTTCTGTGCTGTTTTAATTAATATCAAATTTAAATCATAATATAATAACTTTACACGAATATATTGTAATAATGGTTGCATCGATTTATGGACCTTTAAATCCGTTCATGCTTTCATAGTACACAGTGATGCGTTAGTGGGTATCAGACAAAGTCTATATAAAGCGTCTTCCAAATACAAAGTCCAGTGGTTGAATTACAAGACATTTCTTTGGAGTATACCATTAGTCAAAACTATAACTATGATAGCCAGTTAGTAGAGCAGTTAGTCGAAACTAGGGCCCAAATAATGATATCCAGTACGGGGATTGTCTACCTTATCTTTTAAACATTTATTTTAACACCATCTAAGGGTATAAGTTTCCATTTGTGGTTGGATATATGATGTCTAATGATATGTATTATTTTTTACGTGATGTAAAACGATTTGATAAAAAAGAAAAAGGTGCATCAAACGGAAAAAAATTTTCAGGCAATTTTGAAAAAATTGAAGTAATTCAGTTTCATATTTCCTCCTCAACTTCTTTACGTCCTAACATTATTATCACTATTACATGCATATGTGGGAAGAATTGGTGTTTTTTGTGAAATCTATAGACATTGTCTATGGACAACAAAAATATTACGTGAAATATAAGGGATGTGGTTAATGTTAAATATCAAATATCTAAACATATCAGATAGAATGACAAAACTGGAAGCGTATGATTAAAGTAAGAGATAAAGAAATTCATGATCAGAAGCAAAATAATGAAATACGTTCCATGACTTCGTCCACTTGATATTATTGTCTTTATTCAACTACTTATGGTTAATTACAAGCTAAACTTGTTCACATTCCAATCAAAAAAGTTCTCAAGACAAATGCAGTACAGTTAAAATAACCCATTCCTTAACAAAAACTTTACTACAACAAGTAAATGCCATAATATCTTATGCACTACACCTATCGCGGGTAAGTTAAGGCTGCCCGATTGATTTCACAGCGATGTGTAGAAAGTAACTTGTCTGTACTTCATATTTAACTTTGACGTCACGACCTGCATTCGATCCTTTCAATCGTTCTTAGGAAATGTATCGTAGCGTATTAAGTGAATCTTATTGAACATTAAAAAACCGCTTGATTCCTTTACATAGACGCTGTTGTAAATACTATATTGAGATTATATTCAATATTATCAATATTGAGTATCAACAAATCAGCAGTTTTAAAGCTTCGTATTAGGTAAATAATTATTTATAAACTAATGGTTTTGAGACTCCCCCTGCTATGTGTAAACTAAGAAATTGAGATAGTTATATGCATGTAAAAAACAGCTTGGCGCAAGTGAAAGATCGATACAATCTTAGCATATTTTATGTGATATTGGGAGAGAAAATAAGTATCAATGTGAATCATGCTAGGGGGAAACTATCAACTGACCCAGTTTTGTATAAATCGAGTTTAAAAGGTAAATATGTGCCTAATTTCGATGATGGTGCGACATCTTTTGACAATATTTTAAATAAACGAAATATTTATATGAACCCCAAGCAAGAACTGCAAAATACGTTACTTATGAAAGGATTTTTCATAAAAATATTTTTCATTTAATGTCATTTATCACTTGCGCCGATGCGATTTATATAGATTATTTGCAGTGTTAAGATACGCATGTCACGTGCTTAAGAAGAACACATGACATCACAAAAATGCATCAAATGTAGTGTTGGATATCGCTGTTAATTCATGCAATAAGAATTTAAAGTAATTCGTTCGGTTGAAGTATTTTTTCGATTATCAAAATAGTATTGTTTTCCGATATAAATTTAGCTTCGGACAGCCTTAACATAGATGCGATGTGTTGTAATAACTAGAAATAAGATATATTTAAACTAATAAACTAAGCTTCAAGACCCGTCATTCACGAGGGAAAAAAACCCAATCGTTTTGTTTTATTTTATATAAAAAAGTCCTTCATGTTGGTTGTTTATATTTAATAACAAGCTTCTTCTATGGTGGAATAATCTTTGATGTAATTTCCATGTTTTGTTTTTTCAGATTAACATGAAAGCTTTTATAATCAGTGAAATAAGTTATTTCCGTTAAAACGTTGGTGTTATGAAATGTTCTTGCATGGCGTTAATTCGTTACAAGAAATAGGGATGTCAAAGATTTTAACGAATGATACTTTTTTTAAAAATTGGTTGCATGTATGTTTGAGTCTATATCAAACCTTTATATCAAAAGTCTATAACAAACCTTCAGGAAAAGGTTTGTATTTTACAATTTAATAATTCACAAATTCACAAATTCACAGTACCGACAAAACAGTAAAAATTTTACACAAAAGGCAGTTGATTCTATATTTTATAAACAATAAACCTTATATAACTGATTACGAATGGAGAGTAATGATTTTAAATTTGGTTTTAAATTTAATGATTGATATATTTAGGTATCAAAAATATGTACTTGATTATGTTGTCAATTTATTGTTGGTGTAATGAGCTTACTTACATGAAATTAGCGGACAAATTTCAACGCAAGACACGACCTGAAAAAAAGAATATACAAGATATTTTATGTCACCCAAATCAAATTACATAACATAGTCTTGAATAACGATAAGTAATGTCAGCCATAAATATATTTCGTTTTAAATATAAGATGAGTTAATACATTTACTAAAGATATAATCGTTTGTTTATCATCAAGTAAAATAGAATAATATTTTTTTTTAATTTTTTTTAGTAATCGTACAAAAAGGATGAATTATAGATGAGTTTTATTTGTGAGATGTGTTTGCACAAAGGACGTATACAATATACGTGGTTATGTACAACTGGTCATTTTTAATTATTCAAATTCTTGTTTTTGTTTGTTGAACATGCACGACAATTTTCACTATATAGGCGATTAGAAAAGGGTATAAATAGATTGTCGCAAGAATTTCCTTGAAGCCCCTGATTTTTTTATGATTAGGCTCAATTTAATCATTTATAACATTATGAACACAAAATGCCGATCTATATCTACATATCAACATTTTTACAAGTCTAAAGAATAAAGTATTTTCTGTTAAAAGTATTATTTTATCTGGAACGTTATTTTCTGAATCTGTTCAATTTCACCAGTAACCAAAGACACTGTAGTCAGTAAGCACATTATGTTTTGTGCTTATAAATATCGAAGCATTACTGAGCACGCATGCGTCAATATTGCCAATGCTTCAATAAATGAATCAACATTTTTCAAGCATCAAAGTCGTCGTTGTCGATTTATTCATCTTTATTATCGTCGATATCCTTATTGTTGATATTGATGTCATCGTCTTTGTTTTTGTTATCGTTGTCTCTGATGCTGTCGTCGTTGTTGTTGTCAAACATCACGTGGCGGCATTGTCGTCATCGTAATTCTCGTTGATATCCTTGCTGTTGTTGATTTCGTCATCTTTGTCTGTGTTGTCATCGTTGTATTAATGTTGTTATCGTTGTTGTTGTTTTTGTGGCGTTGTGTTAAAAACAGTTAACTAAGTTCTTTAGATAAGATGAGCAGTTCTTAATTAATCTAAATTCGTAAACAATATACAGGAATTAATAAAAATCATATAATTTGACAGTTTAAACTACATTTCTTACTAACAAGCACAATGCCAAATTGATAGGACATGTAATTTATAGAAACATTTATTCAACTGACTGAAAATCTACCAATGTTTTGGTTCTGATTTAAAGCCACATTAAAAATAATAATGTACTTTGAATACTTAATGTTTATGAAAATAAGTGTGACAGTACATCGATAACACTCTATATTACATTTGCAGAAATGTCTGTGAGATCTAGCTCCAGGCAATGTTTTTACGTTCACTAACAACCACGTGATGAGTCCTCTCTTGTATCACTGACAAACCTATCCCACGACGTTTTTTATATTCCTAGCAATCACAATGATGAAAATATATTTACAAAACATATATAGTGTTCACAAATATCATTATATTGGAATAAGTGTCTATTCAATATGTCCTTTTTTCTACTTCAAATGTTCAAACTGCATTTTCCTTTATATATAAGATTGGCTTTTGTTTTGTCACATTTCCAAGTCAATATCCCGGAACCTTTTCTGTATTCGCATTGACCAAAATTTAATGCCTCCCCGCCTAAAAAATCGCTATAGGCTGCTGTTTAATTCAAAGTTTTGCCGAATTTTCCCAATTTTGAACATTATTCAATGAGTCTACAAGAATGTTATTAGCTAATAGAAGTAGAAGAACATGTGTCTCATATTAATTAGATGCTTCAAAGAATAACATAGGAGGCACTCTTTACTTCATTTTTGCTACGCGTCAAGAAAGACGAAATAGTATGCAGTTGTTGTTAATGATCTGTTGCTGTTATAATTGATGTTGATGTTTTGGGCTTTTTTTTTATTTTATTGTTATTTTCATAATTATTACAAGGAATTGAAGAAACAAAGCAAGTATTTATTGGCACTCACACACCCTTTCATACACTTGCATACATAAATATCAGAAACACATTCTAATTGTTGACAGGAAAATTAAAGTTCAAAAATATTTTTCCAGTTTGACCGTTGTTTGAAAATTTTTAACATTTAACATTATATAAATAGTGCCTGTTTGGGAGGGTACCAGTTGAAATTGACACCCCGAGAAAACCATTGTCAACCGACGTGAAGCGGAGGTTGACAATGGTTTTCGAGGGGTGTCAATTTCAACTGGTACCCTCCCAAACAGGCACTATTTATTTTATTATACTGAATGTCTTAATTTTTATAGCAAATTTTACTGCTTTCATATAGAAAAGACGTGAATTCTACGGCGAACCGTACGCGCATAATTAACGCGCATGTAACAATTTGTTCTATCGGCCCGTTGCTAAGCGTGCGAGGGAGAGAGAACGGATTGTCAACTGCGTCTAAACCAATCAGATTGCAGTATTTAACATGAAAGTATAATAAGATTTAATAGATACGTATCTTACAACCTTATATTTGAAAAAAAGTTATGTTGTAGTAGCCCCTTTAAGTAAGGGATCTTTTTTGTTTTAGGTTAAAAATATACTGTTTGGTATACAAAATTATAAAGTTTACAACTTTGTTTCCCTGATCTAGAGGTTCATGTTGTTTTAGTTCTATGCACATTGAAATGTAGGGTCGATGGCTTATGTTGTAATGTTTATGGTGAAAATACACACTTGGTAATAGTCTGTATATATGTGAAATGAGCGAAAAATTTGCAGTTTGGGGATAAAAAATGAATATCTAAAAAAATCAATTCAATAAGTAACAACAAAAGCCCCTGTGGGATTCGAACTCGGGATGTTCGGATCACAAACCCAACACGTTATTCACTCGGTTATGGAGTAGGTTACATAATGCCGTCGATACAATCCTTTTAATTAAACGAAATGTCGCATCGATCAGAGGTCAGCCATTTTGTGATGTGTTATTTAACCTGAAGCCAGTCGGGGTTAACGTCTTTGGCTTAAGCTCCACAGGATGTATGGAATGTTAAATACAAGTGTGACCTCAAAGCTGGATTTTAATACCGAGCGCAGCGCGAGGCGGGCGAATCCCGCCTCGCGAAGCGACGATTAATAGTAACACGTATATATACGAAAAATAGTTTAAAATGAGAGTTGAATAAGGGATACTAAGGGCTAAACAATTTTCTTCCAGCCCTGGGCGCCGCCATATTGGCCGCCATTTTGTTTTGAAAAAATTAGCTCGATCATTAAATAACTTGCGCTTATCGATGTCTATTGCCCCTAAGCTCGATTAAAAACTTTCCAATGTTTCAATTAACGGCAATTTAAGTTTTAAAAAATTAAAGTGAATACATGACATAGTGCTTCAATCAAAAAACACAACTAGTTCTACGTATGTCTTATCAAATTATCAGATGGTTAACATCAAGGAACTGATCTTTTAGATACTGAATAAAGTAATTCAATTTTGTTACCGGTAGTAGACATAAGAATTAAATTGATAAACGATGAAAGAAGAAATAAATTTTAGTCGGAATCACTTAATTCTCTTCGGCTATTTCCGAAGACAAAACTTGTACGTTTTACGTACGAGACATGGCGTCATAATGAAGACTGAGCACGCGACGTTTAGTTTAACTTTGGCTCATGATTTGAGTATAGGCGGATCCTACTATGTGCGTTTCAAATAATCAAACTGTACTGTGTTAAATCTGCGCTCGGTCCAACGGTCACACCGTTTACATATTATTCAAACTGCGTGTATCTTGAGACGTGTATCGGAACCCACTCGGGTAACAATACTACGATATAAATTGTGTCTCAGTTCGTCACACAGCCACAGAAAGCCTGGTTAGGTAGTAGGTATAGTGATGGTGGTAACTGAGTACCAAAGAAGTTTACATGTTATCGGGTTCATGGCCGGGACTAGGCTTACCTACAAAACAACCATCAATATTTAGAGTAGGTACTGGGAGATGGCGTCAGTCAATATTTGGGACAGAGAGGTCACTAAAGGTCAACTGACAGTACCTTATAATTTGCATGCCTTACAAAAGGTCATAACCCGTGAAAAATGCATCTGATATTCACCTAAACACGGAGGATGATTTAACGTTAACTGTGACCTCCTTGGAGGTGAGGTGGCAGAGATGACTGAAATACCATTCAAAAATATGAATTAATGATTTTCTGCACCCAGTAAATGCCGAAACACAATAGAAGCAAAAGCTGCTCAGAATTATTTTGAAAGCACATAGAACAGAAGACTCATACGAGGTCGAATCCCTTTAGATCAAATAAAATGTCATGCAATTTGAGCCAAGTACTGACCAGCTGGGGTTCTTTTTTTCATTACACGGACATAGCAAATCCGCTACAAAATGAGTGTGCTCTTGGGAGAATATACAATACTTTTCTTAAAGTATTCACCTTGCACGAAGCATATCCTTTTATAAATACTTAATAATAAAGATAATGCGAATGTATATTGCACGATATGGACAAAAAACCCCGCATCTATATAATATTTGTTTAAACATGTGATAATATGAGAGACACCTTTCCTGCTTTATCAGTGCGGTGGAGTAGTCCCTCTCTGTGCCATTTTGCAGAGGAGGAAGAGCACTACGGAATTCAAATTCCACTGATATTGTCTGATATCTATTGTACTTTGACTGTACTTTGCTGTACCTTTTACTGACTCCCACTGTACCCCACTATACCCTACTTTACATTTCTACTGAACAGCACTGTAATCCACTGTATGCCACTGTACAAAACAAATTATTTCCCATTGTACGCCACTTTACATTGCACTGACAAGCACTATACCCACTGTCCGCCAATGTCCTTGGCACTGACCACCACTGTAATCGACTGTACCATAAATTTGAAAAATAAAATCTTTTTAAATATTTGCAATATGATTTTTTTCTCCAGATTCAGTTGTTTGCAGCAATTACATAGAAAAGAATTCAACAGGTCATAAAAATCAATTTATGTTTTATTTATAAATTTTTATTTTGAATCTTACAATCACAAAATAATAAAACGTTCTTTAAGATAATTTCCTGAAAAGATTAAAATCATGAATTTTATATTTTGAATCTGATTTTAAAACCGGCATAGATTTTGTATTTGTTTATTTGTAAACTGCCGGTCATCGCTTTTTAAGCATACGAGAATGCACCTCCCTAACCAACCAGGTTACAAAATTATTTCTTTTTGTTTATGCCAAGCCGTCGATTAATATGACCGAGCTGTTAATTCCCTTTTTCTCGTTAATTGTGCTTCAACCACTAAAAAACTAGCCAATTAACACAGAATCAATAAATATATATCCATGCTTGTTCTTTGTGTACACCTATCCAGGGATGACTGCGCACTTGATTACAAGGGTACATTTTGTAGATAGCACGATAATTCCTTGATCACAAGTTGATTTCTTTTAATATATCTATGTCATACACTCAAAACTAACACGAGAGAGAGAGAGAGAGAGAGAGAGAGAGAGAGAGAGAGAGAGAGAGATCATTGTGGTTCATTGCGGTTCACTGAGGTTCATTGTGGTTAAAAGACGTGCCGGCAATGAACACAGAATCAACAAAATATATCCATACTTATTCTCTCTCACATATCCAGGGATGACTGAACACCTGATTACAAGGGTACATTTGTAGATAGCACGATAATTCTTTGATCACAAGTTGATTTCTTTTGATAATATATTAATGTCGGGTTTAAATTTTACAAACCGGTAATAACACCTACTGCAGTTACTGTATGTATTATGAAATTGAACATGAAAACTTCTCAGCAACATATTAAAGAGTATAATAAATTTGAGCAAGAAATAAAAGGATTCAAAAATCAAAGAAGGTTGTGATAGGCTGTCTTTTTCTTAATTGACAAGCTTGAAGCGTCGTTTTTGAAAGCGGGAGGGTGGAGCAGACTCATCCAAAAAAAATCTTACAAACAAAAGGAAATCCGACAACTGCCCGCCAGTTATAAAAATCCTAATATGTGAGGGGGAGGTTGCGCGTAGTACAGCAAAAACTTCAATTTCACTGTTAATTTCATTTATTTTATATTCTCCCCAAAATCGGAGGGTGGAAGGATCTCCATCATAACAGGTAGATTTTAGAAATAAAATGTTTGATGCAAACAAAAAGGGATGGGGGCAAGGGGCTCCCTGATACTCCTGATCTCTCCCTGATATAGAGAGAGAGAGACTATAGCACTGGATATATTTTGTTGATTCTGTGTTCATTGCCGGCACGTCTTTTAACCACAATGAAGTAAAACTTCAAAGACATTTTGATGTCATATCCGGTTATCCTCCAACTCTATTTCGAATAATCATTATGTTGAGAAATACTTTAATTTGTTAAAAAAAAATTCCGCAACATATTTACTGATATTATAATTAAATCAAATTAATAGTGAAAAAATAAACAAAGGCACTTAAAAATCAGCTTTGAAATCGATGTAAATATTTTTTTCTTTTCATTAAATAAGCTGTTATATTATGTATGTTAATTAGAATCCGATTTGTAATGTATAAGCGTATCTAAGAGGGAGGAGGGTGTCGGGAGAAAATAAAGTTTCTTAAATTTTCATAGTTCAAATGTAGAAAATAGTTCATAGACCCTCCCCCTCCGGCGTAAAACATAGATATACTTCAGACCCCATCCCCTGAAAAAAAGTTTCTGAATATAGATCTGCGCATGTACTAATGAATCTAAAGAAATAGAAGCCCATTCTCTTTCTTTTTAGCAATAGGAAATAATAAAAACTTATCCATGCAGATATTATCTCAAATATGCATTTAAAAAATAATATTTTGGTTCATTTTTTAAACATTGTAACTGCTAAAAGAAATAGAAACAGTGAAAAACAGTGCTGGTCAGTACCCCGTACAATGGCGTACAATGGGGAAAAGTGCTGATCAGTGGGTAGGTACAATGTTGTTCAGTGGATTACAGTGGGATACAGTAGGATAGCTCTGTACAGTAGATGTGCAATATAATTACTGAAGGGTATAGTGATTATACAGTAGATATCAAACGATGTCAGTCAATTTTCGGGAATATCAGTAGATTTTGAATTCACAATGGAGGTAAATCATTTGAAAATAGCCTAACTCTTAGAAACTCTCCAGAGTAATACGCCAGAAGTGTAAGGGGTGATGCATTGAGCCTTGTGAGGGAATACATTCGCCCTGAGTGTCCTAGATCTGTGGGAGAGTCGGTCGTTTATGGTAATGTGTTGAATGCAGGGAACGAGAATCAAAAATCAAGAGCAAGGAACAAATAATCATCTGATAAATCCTGTTGTTTTTATTGTAAACTATCGATGACAGTCGTAATGTGATTTTTTGTTTGTTCAAATATTGAGCTTAAACACTGGTTGTTTTTAAAATAATTTAGGGTAATTTAAGTCAATTTTTGTAGTGGATTTTTTATGGTAAAGTAAAAACTGAATTGTGAAAAAAGGCAATATTTATCTCTCTCATAAAAAAAAACTCAAGTGGTTGCATTACACGAAAACAGAAAAAGTGAAAATTGTTCCGTTTAATCGATAATGCACGTTTGAAATAATATTGCAGGTATTATTGATATGATTTAAAGTATTACTTTTTCATGTCTTAATCATCAATTTGAATAAACGGAAAACTATTGAGACAAACGTGATTTATACTTCCTATTATTAAATTCATATGTGGGGAAAATAGGGTTTTTTGTGAGATCTAAGTAGGCTATCAATTGCGAAAAAATAGTACGCAAAATATTAACGCTGTAATTAATATAAACTGCTTCCGTATTGAAAAAAAAACACATTCCAATATATATTCATATTTCATTTACATGTATATACAGAAAATGGTTCTACCTTGATAGCGTACGATTGAAGTAAGAGATAAACTAATCCGTGATCAGATAGGAAATAATGAAAGGTGTCCCATGACTTCGTCTACTTTTTTGATCGTCTCTAATTTCTGATGAGTTATTACTAGTTTAATTTGCGCACATTTCAATCGCAAAACACCCTTGCTGTTATCCAAGTCGCTGCATTAAATTCAAAATTCGATAAACCAATTCTGTTTACAATTAATTAACAGATAGAGTTTTCCCCGGTATACTAAAATACCTATCCACTGACTCTTCAAAGTCCTCGTACTGAAAAATGTAAATATTATATAATATGTACGCAACTAACCCCTAGACAGTCCCGTTACAGAGACTAATGACATCCATGTACTAGTAAATATACTGGGCGCTTAAAATGCATGCACATAGGAATAATCACTATTATTTTTTCTTTTCAAATAAAGTTTTTAAGTTTGATTCAATTACTTCAAAAGGATCGGCAAACATTCAGTGTCTGATTTACTGGTATATATTTCTAATAACTTTGAACCAAATACAAATGTATAAAGATCTACACAAATATCGTGTCTTGAATCTGTCTTCTGATTTGATAATAAAACTGTTTTGAATTTTAAATGTATCTGTACAAAACTCTTTTTTTCTCTCTCTCTTTCTCAGCTACTTTATGACGTCATATGTTTACACTTGTTACGTCATTTATGTAGAGTACAACGGCACACAGATAACTTCATATTCATTTAATAGCAAATTATAGGAAATGTTAAGGTTTTTTTTAATAATATTTCTCATTATATCCATCATGAAATCAATATTGTATATTTGTTTTTACAACACAACAATGTAGACCATTTTATATGCAATACACTGTATGTATTTGTGAGTAACTGTGTCTAAGGAGAAATAAACTAAAAAAAATTATCCAATTTCTCATTGGAACAGTTTTAATTTTCTTTAATTTAAGTCAATTGTCAACATAAATCGATTTTGACATTTAAATATATATATATACCCAAAACCTTGAAAAAAAAGCCGCGGCTTATTTTAACTTTTGGTAAGAAAGTAGGGGCTTACTTTCAAAACCGTTTTATTTTCAAATCGCGGCTTATTATCAATGCAAAATCCCCGTTAATGATGAGATCATAATCACGGCTTATTATCAAAACAATTTAAATTGTAATGATCGATTGTGAATTATTTGACGGTTCTAAAAATAATATATCCAGGTAAACATCTGTAGGAGTAAAATGAAAATGGTAAAATGTTTTTAATTCAATTTTATTTCATGTATTGGAATATTTATGCACTCCGGCCGCTGTTCCTTGCATCTAACAAGTTCAAGCCAGTGTAAATCGCCATTACGTAACCAGCCACCTGTGGACTCGTCGCGTGGTCAATGTTTGTTTAACAATTTCCGGTGTCAGAGGCATACACTGACCTGTCGGACTTCACAGTTTATATGAGTATAGGAAGCAATAATTATGATTTGATTAAAAAAAATATTTACTTTATGTCCCATTATGCCGTAAGTGGTTTGCATACCGATGGCCACTTTAAAACTAGACCGATCATTTGTACGACTTGATAATGACGATATACGATATAAACAGACATTTTTGCACAGTGTTTATTTTACAATAACAGCGGGGTTTTTTCAGCATAATATAAACAGGTACGTGCTACACATGAAACTTTACGGTAGTCTAAAATCTTTCCAAACTGGCATTGTCATGACTGGCTTATTTTCAAAACCGGCTTATTATTAAATCCGGCTAATTTTCAAGGTTTTAGGGTATATATAATTTTTCTTTTTCGTTTTAATGTTAATAAGCAGTCTAACATTGTGCTATTTTGAAATTTTGGTGTATGTACTCGAATGCGGCCTTATAGAAATATCAGATCAAACATTACAAAAACCCATATATTTTACAAAATCCGTAAACAAGGTCCGGTTTCGGAGTTTACAATTACCAAACGCACGTGACTTTTAGCAAACGAAAAATATTTTCATACATGGGGTGTCCCACATGAATTATTCCGGCAAACATTTTAAAGATATCATGTGTTTGATTTTTCACATTTCGACAGGGCTGATTTGTTATACTTAGCGTACCAGTTCTTTAAGAAATATGTAGCCTAGTTTCATTAACTTGATCATGACGTTTGCGCGCAACGACGTTACTAATGACGTCTACATAGCGTTATGCTACAGACGTAGATTTTAACGACACATTCTGTCTTTGGCGATACATGCCTCGGACTTTTGACTGAAGAGCGTACAAATGTAAACAATTGGACTTTGTCGAAATCTATCATCGTACTTTGGGGTGACCAATCTGTACAAGACGTCCATTACAGTTATGGGTAAACCGACTTGTGGATAACAAGCTGCTCCGACTTGTGGATAACAAGCGGACTTCGGCGTGACCGTCAGACTCAAGAGTGTTACATATATTTAAATCGAATGTAAAAGAAAACAAAGTTACGTCATAACTCTGTGTAAAAGATTGTTTACTCTAATAATCAAAATACATATTTCTAGTGAGAAAAAATTATTTAGATGTGCAAAATGCTTTTTGAAAGAAACAATTTTACATCTTCAATTACATATATTTGTGCTGCAAGCAAGGTTCTATCTTGTCAGGAGCGATATTCCTTCTTAACAGACATGTGTTCGTTAGGTAACAAAGTTGCCACTACATTATACATGTAACATACTATATATTCTGTGTTTAACCAAGTTAAATTTCTAAAGTGCAAAGGATTTCCCGTCAGTTCAGTTTTTTCGAGACCTTTGGGCTTCGGAAACATTTATGCTCTGTTAGATAGGATAGGCCGGATTAAAGGAGTGTAATGCTGGATAAGACAGTTCCATAAAATTCCCAAGCATGGAAGGTGAAGGGTTCGTCCGGGTTTCAGAAGTGTGTCGATTTCCCGTGGTTGGGGGAGGGTTTTGTACCCGAAAAATGTGGCCAGTCATTAGGGGAAATGTGTTTTACTTCGGTTTATTTTTGGAAAGAATCCCAAGGATTGCAGAGTTTTCCGCAATATTTGACGCTGTTACGTAAATTCTAATTGTTTTGGATGATAAGTTCTATGTGACATGCAGTCGGTCCAATAGGTAACAGAATGGGTTCTAGTTTCCGGCACAAATCACTGGGCGTATGATGGCATATGTGTAACATCTGTAACAAACAGTGTATCCTGATGTAGTAAACTTGAGTTTTCAGGATCTACATGCAACGCTCAATTTTCACATTTTTAATTTTTTTTAAAGCGCCTCCATTTGCTCAATCTTACCACTCAGTGTAGCAGAAACAATGTTATCTAGACAATTCAAGCTTTTTTAACTACAAAAAGGAAAGAAGTGTAGACTTCTTAATTCTCATTTCTCCATTGCAATTGCAGTGACTACAGTTGCCTAATTTCTCGCAGTAAAACATGAGTGGGGGCGTCAATTAGGAATTTTGATAATCTGTGGTAGGTGTAATAGGAGTATTTTAAAAATGCCAAAGAGGTCTGTGAAAACTTCATATATATATATATATATATATATATATATATATATATATATATATATATATATATATATATATATATATATACAATACAAATTTAAACGGTTGAATTACAAAATGTTTTAATGGAGTATAGTATCAGTCAAGTATCTGGTTATAATAGCTATTTAGTAGAATAGACAGTCGGAAATAGGGCCAGACTGATTATGTCCAATATTAAAAATCTTTACCTTATTTTTTTTTTTATATTTTAAAGGTTTAAAAAAAACAAATAAAGGTTTTAGCACCCGCTGCAATATGAATGTTCACTAGTTCGGAATCATGTTTTAGTAGTTGGATTTGTGTTGCCAATTAAAAGGTATCATATCCTTCTATGATAGAAACGATTCTGTAAAAAGAAAAGAAAAAAGTTCATAATATGGGAAAGTTAAAATTGTCTAGTTTAATCGATCGTGAACGTTTTGGAATAAATGTGCAGGTATTGTTGATATAATTTGAAGTTATTCTTTTTCATATATCACTCATCAATTTGTATATAAAAATATTGAGGCAAACGCCGTCTATACTTTTCAACATTGTTCTCGCTATTACACATATTTGAGGGAATAGTTTGTGAAGACGAGTACGATATCAATGGTCGAAAAAAATATTAGGTTAAATATTTACGCTGTGATTGATGTTAACTGTTTATTTCCATTGCAAAAAATCACACATTTAATCATATCAGATTTATAGACCAAAAATGGTTCTACTTTGTTAGCGTACGATTGAAGTAAGAGATTCATGATCGGGAAATAATGAAAGACGTCCCAGATCTTCGTCCACTTTATTTGATCGTCTCTATTTAAATTCTTATGATTTATTATCTGTTTTAGGACGGCGGACCCAATTCATTTCTACAATAGATTTTTTATTCAAATTTTTATATAATGTTAATCAGTTAATGGCGAGTGAAAATCAATAAAAAAATTACATGATAATCGACTTTCTTATTTTACTGGGGGCGTTTCAAAATTTGGGTACGAAAATCCCCAGATATATTAGAAAGTAATGGGAATTTTCTTTGTGTGTTATAAAAACTGATATCTTAAAAATTCTGCAATAGATTTTTTACTCTAATTAAATTTTAATATTAAGAAGTCAATTAGCTTACCGATGAAGAGAAAAAAAAATGTAGGTCATCGACCTAAATTTTTTAAGGGGTTGTGTCAAAGTTCACTGTATGGTTCATTTTTCTTCCGAAATATCATTAAAAAAAGGACATTATTCATTATTGCCTGGCGTTACATTAACTGTTATATATAAATATAAATATTGTTAGATTAAGGTATAAATTCAATATCAATCAGATTATAAGACAATAAACTGCCTTTGGGCGTTTTAGGATTTATAAACCGTCGAAATATAATGGACTTGTCGCAAACAGAGGAAATTCAGACTAATTTTTATTCTTAAGTTTTCTCCACTAGAAATATTTTAGCATCACAAATTATGTTTAGCAGAATGAAAATTTTATTATTTTCTCTTATTCTGATGTACGTTATTACGACAGTCTTATTCATAGCATATGCGCGGATTTCTGCGCAGAGATGCGAAATCTTGAATTGGGTCCGTCGTCCTTAAATTGCACACATTTCAATCGAAAAAGTTGATAAGAAAACTACAGCACAGTTTAATAACTCAGTAGTCCTCGAACAAAAACTTCACTACACCAAATGTGTGCACCGATATTAAACGCACTACTTTTGTTATAGGTATGCAGTGTGCAGTGTGATTATGATATCGAAGCAACTTTAATTATAAAACAAGAGCTGTCTATCTCAGAGTAAAATAAAATATTTTTTTCTTTATATTATATCATATAGTTTTACGTTTTGATTTGTTATACTTTATTACAAATTTTACATTCTTCTTTCAATGGAAGAATATAGATGTAATATTTTTGCCAGAGTCATATCATCTTTTCTTTCCCTCGGACTGAAATGTCACACTTTCGTTGGTTAAAACATGGCACGTATATCCGACTGGCGAGAATTACTATTCGACAATGTGGCCGACGCTTCGCCTTTTCATTTCGACATTTCATAATATTCAATGCAGAAACCACGTTCTGTAAGTTCTTAAAATAATTGGCCTACTTGCTATTTAAAACTACTTTTAATTAGAGTAATTGTCCTTTGATTTGACGTCACATTGTTGTGTCTGGAGCGGAATAAAACGACAGCGTCCACAGTCGCTTAAACCTCTTCAGGGGAAAAGGAGAATACTTTCAATAATAAATAGCAACAAAACATTGTAAGTGATTTAGGGTGCAGCAAATATTTCCAAAGACAATTTGAAAAGTGAGAAGGAGAATTTTAAAACTTCGACTTTGTTAAATTGGACGAGATGAAAGCCCTCTTTTATAAGATTTTTTGAAGATCAGTGTTTCCTGTCAAATAAATTTATCACTTGATAGTCCTCGGGAAAACAAACACATAATAAGTAATGATAATCAATCAGTTTATTTTCCATTGTAAGGAATTGAAATATTATTCAAAGAAAACGAAGTAACACATGCAGAAATAATTGCAAATGGTTACTGGGGCAAAATTTCCCAGAGAAAATTAATGTTTTATCATTTGTTAGAAATACATTTTTTTTACCAGTTTTGATATAAATAAAAAAAT
This sequence comes from Magallana ariakensis, assembly GCA_020458035.1. Lineage (NCBI taxonomy): Eukaryota > Metazoa > Mollusca > Bivalvia > Ostreida > Ostreidae > Magallana > Magallana ariakensis. The sequence continues at coordinate 78,682,983 of CM035812.1, read as the reverse complement.
CGCAGCAAGTTTTTGAAAAGCTTCCGTCTGTCTCTATTAGCTTTTGAGGTGGTCAGGATATGTGGGTAGATTCATGCCTAACCTATTGCTACCATTTATATGTCTTAATTTGATTTATGCTTTGTTACTGTAACACCTTTTTTCCCATTAATATATATCATTTTGAAAAGCACTTAATAATGATGCAATACCAAAACATTTGAAATTTACAGATGAAATATGTGTAATTAAAAAAATGATTTACTTGAACTTACATGCGATATATTTTTTTCAAAAATTAAATACCGCTAAAATCTACCTTTTCAATTTGCAAAAAATCTACATATAGCTCTCACGTTATACCAGAATCGTGACTTAAGACAATGATATAAATAACTTTTGTTCCTTCGTTAAATATCTAAAAAATATATTTAATCTAAATAATTAAAATTGAGTGTGGTTTTAGCTATGAAACGAAATTAAATGAAATAATCAACCTATCAAAATATAGGTTATGAAGATAATGACCAACGACAACAATCCCGATGCGGATAGTGTATTGTAGCGTACCAAAGCCATTGTCGAGATTACAGAGAGAGAGAGAGAGAGAGGTATTCGTGGTGTCAAATTCAGTTTTGATTGAAATACAAGTGTATGTGTATACAACAGCTAGCGATAATGATAAAAAATATTAAATTTTCTGAAAATTGTTTGCAGATGGGTTGAACCATTTTTTTTTCAGTATATAAATTAAGGGGGGGGGGTGGGTGGGTGTAGTCCTCAGTAGTCCTCATTCCGGTTTGTCAGTTATTCCGTCCCCACCTTGTTTCCCTTCGGTTTCCAGGCTTGTTTTTGTTTGGTTAGGCGAATTTATTTCAAACTCTCTGTGTAGCTTCATAACGATGCTTTACATATAAATTATGAGTAGTTTTACTTTTGATCGTATATTTACGTACTTAATTTTAAATATGACGCTTATCATCGGGTTCGATTAGTTCTTTATATAGTGTTCCAATAAATAAAAGTGAGAAAAAAGAAGGCGGAACTTTTTGGCGCAGATCCTACTGTACCATTTATTCAACGCAGCAATTAGCACTCATTGAGTTCGACTTACGTTCCTTTTTTATCCACTGGTTTTATAGCATTTAATTTTCAAAATTTCGTATTTATGATCTAATCAGAGCTGCGCTGGTGCATTTATTTACCCAAATGGACCCAAATATGCCCAAATGAACCTAAAAATGATGACGTAATTAATTTTAAACAACTCATTTTTTTTTAAATTACGAATCCGCTTTGTCCCTTAGAAAAAATCTTGAGCCAATTTTTCTCCACATATGTTTAGCAAATAAAACGACAATTGTTTCATTTTTTTTAGGGGGGGGGGGGGTTGCCGGTAAAGGACATGTATGCTTGTGCAATACTCTCAGAATGGTTGTTATATTAATAATAGTTAATACATATTGCTATAAAATGAAAGTTTCCAATTACACTGTACATAGCCGCCATCATTTTGGCCCGTACGATAGTTTAAGCCAATTTTCAAAGCATTTACGTGTAATTCAACCGATCATTTTAGGAAAAAAAAATTTTTTTGGACCCCTGCCTGATGCGTCCGCCTCATTGAAATTTAGAATTACATGTACGTTGAATATATATATATATATATATATATATATATATATATATATATATATATATATATATATATATATATTCAACGTACATGTAATTCTAAATTTCAATGAGGCGGACGCATCAGGCAGGGGTCCAAAAATATTTTTTTTCCAAAAATGATCGGTTGAATTATGTGACGATAACATTTTCTTTATCAAATGTACTTACAGGAAAAATAACAAATAACAGCCTTTTTGGGGTTTTTGCACTGATTATTTGACAGAATTTGCCGCCATCTTCTATGCATTCCCCACATCACACACAGATTCTTTATTTGGTGTTAGAGGGTGTGTATGGCGACAACGTGGTAATGTTGCACCACTCGCCCCCTTGTAGCTTAACCCTGATTAAATTCGATCCGGCTAAGTGTAATGTAGTAGTATATTAAGAACACAGATCGTTGCAGTGCTTATTTACATCTTTAGAGAGTTACTTACATACATGTACAAAGTACACATTTGTATGATTTCAATGTAATTGTTAATTTTGGCAAGGGGGGACTACAGAGAAGTTCAACTTGGATGCCTCATGATGATGATTCATATGCCTGTCTATACCTTCTATTCTTTCTTGTTGATATATCAATGAATGAATTATAACAAACTACAACAATACATTTTGAAAAATTCATGCAATCAAATTTTTAAAAAAATTTACTGTTCTCTACACATGAAATTGGCAAATGTGAACAAATCGGCACACTATTATCCCTACATTTGATCGTATAGAATACGCATTCTTCTATATTGAAAACAATGCTCATAATATAATAATAAGCTGTTTACTTAAGAAAAAGATTCTAACATTTTGAATTTTTTTTGTATTAATTAAGGTGGATCTGTACACCAAATAAGTGTAGGAGATTTTTGTCGCATGCATTTGTTACTAATACTAGGCTCAGTATTCAACAATAATAGACCTCAAACTAGAAACGAGCTTGTTGCAAGCAACGACTAGATCTTCCGTCGCAGCTGGGTCATACTTGTGAGGTAATACAAAATTGATACCTGGCCATAAGATGTATAGACCCTCAGTAAAAAAGACAAATGCTTTCGATATACATAAGAGTTTGTTTCATGATGATTTCTTTGTGAAATACAATTGTTGTCGAGCCATATACATTAAAGTTAATTGGTATACATGTACTATCGATATGTTGTGTTATTATATTCCTAATACATTGTAATGCATAAAGCCTAATTAGGCTAATACATGTATTTCAGTCTTAGATTTGATGAATATATATTGGGCATAGGACTCTTGGCTCTTAGAGTTTGGTTAGTCATTGTTTATCAATGGTTCGGGAATTGTCTGGAACTAATTTTTAAAATTTGTATCGATTGTTTTTGATCGTGTAACTATCTTGTAAACTTTTTAGCGATGCATGTTCAGAAATGTTATTATCGTGTTCAACGTATTGAATGTGTAATCATATCGGTACCATTTCGATTATTTCTAAAGCAGCATCACTTGATTGGATCTAAAGCACAGTTGGTGTTATGTCTTTTTCCTATTATACTAAAGAATAGACATCTGTTTTTTAACTTCTGGACCCCCTCTTATTTGAACAACATTGTACAAATTTTGTGCATCTTTGTGATTGATGAAAAGAACCAGTCTACTAAATGTACTGTACTGTATAAGCAAATAGAGATCTTTAAAAGTTGTCTATAGTTTGATTAATATCCACATGTTCTTTTTTTTTTGCGTCTACAGTTTATTTTGAGAAACTTATTTAATCATCATAATTGTCAAAATATAGACAGAATAACATGGACGACGATTATATTTACACCGGTATGCCCGGTATACAGATTAAAAAACGTAACATTTTACCCGCATTTTTTCATCAAACGCGGCGATGAATCTTTTAAAAAAAAAGCTTTTTGCTGAGATCCTGAACATTTTTACAGGGGGTTTTGAGAAATAATTGTGTTTTCCGGGGAGGGGGAAGACCGAGATCTTTTTATTTGGTTATTTTAATCATTTTTATTTTATTAATCATTTTTAAAATGATTTGAATGCCGATATTACATTTTAATGCAGTTGATAATTAAAATACGAACCAGTTAGTCTCGGTGATAATTTGGCCAACCTGCGTACGCGTAAGAAAGAAAATGCAATATTCAAGAAATTCGGATGAACGATCTCGGTCCTAGGTCGTTCATCCTTTTTTTCAAACTAAGAGTTACAGACCTGCAGCTAGAGATTGTCAGACTCTCTTTATAATTAATCATGTAAATTGTTTTTGTTTCAAAGAGGCAGTTTTTCACATCATTGAGGTTTTTCCTTAAAAAAAAAAAAAGAAAACAAATGAAAAAGAAATCGGGCACAATATTCAGTGTTATTATTTTACAATTTAAGGGTATAATAAAATTTTGTATAAAGTTCTAAGATACAACTCTTCATTGCTTTATCCGAAACGTTGCATGGAAAAAAGATTTACATCGCATTCTTTTAAAATTCAAAAACATATGCTAAATGAGCTTAGATTTACAGTTAACAAAGAGACGTAAAGAGAGACTGAGAACAAAATTTCTTCTTATTCTTATGTTTTAAATCAAAAGAAATTCAAGATAAAATCAAAAGATATTTTTTCTCTATATGAGTGAATGAAAACATTGATCAGCAAGGGGTTCTATGTCGTGCCAGCGCCTACCTGATCCATTGTAAAATGGATCGTTGGACTTTGTTTTAAAAGCTTGCTACTTTCTTTTGGGTTTTTTTTCCTTTTTAGTATACTCTACTAATAATGTATTCCATTTTGTACACAAACATAGTTATCCATACTATGATATTAATCTAAAAAGGACAGTCTCTCTCTCTCTCTCAATCTCTCTCTTCTCTCTCTCTCTCTCTCTCTCTCTCTCTCTCTCTCTCTCTCTCTCTCGTGATGAATTCAAAATGCTCAAACAACAAATACGACAAGTTGACCAGGCAAGACTAAATGTGCATAAGTCTGGCGTATAGGTGCATGTATTGAAGTTTCAGCATTAATTGAGAAAATTTACCAAATACTGTTAAGATATTCTAATCATAATATATCTACAACGGTGACAGAGATCAAAATGCAATATTGCGGGTGTAGGATGAATGTGTACTTTGTTTTTGAGTTTTATTTTAAATACTATTTATAGGGGTCAATTTTGTTTGTTGGTTTCTTTTATATTGAAAAGGTCGATAAAGAAAACGAGTGATTTCCCGTATGAAGTCCTGCATGTTTTCTTATTATCATAGACCAAAAGCATGTTGGAAAAAAGAAATATTTTATCAAGCAGTTCTTATGCGCAAATCACGCATTACTCTATCAGGTTTTCACAATTATCAGTTATTACTTACTCAAGGAGAAATACATTTCCAAAGAGATTATATTGGTAACTGATAGTTAACACTGAGTTCCAGCTTGTCTTCTGCCACATGCAAGCACGTGTGTAGTCATGATTTAAAAATAGTTATCATGGCCGAGAAGGGGGGGGGGGGGTCATCGCAACAAGATTGTTTACTATGGTAAAACGTACATCGTTATTAATAATTTATGTTGAATTATTATTTATTAACAAAATCATAAGTTTAGATTGACATTCAGTCTGGAAAGTTAACAGAAAGAACTAAAATGCCAGGGAGTTTTGTTTCAGAAGCCGTTTTCTCTATCTGCTGGGCGATTTCATTCGTTTTAAATGGGGTGTAAGGATGCGTGTCTTACTAAATGTACACGCTCACACTTCAGCCGATTAAAATAAATGTCTGTGTTTAGATTAATAAGCCCTTTCTAAAATATTCGATCTCATATATCGTTGTTAACAAATTCAAAACTTTGAATAATATCCCCACCCGATGGAAGAATCAATTGTAACCAATGGAAATTTCATTAAACAGGACTTCGCACCAGAATGTCTCATTCATTAAATTTTAGGCACCGTGATAGTGGACGAGTCCAAAATAGAAACTTTTGAGATGTGAATTCTCTGGAGCATACATGTACATGTACCATGCATGCAGTTTTTCTTGTTTTGAGATCGAGTCCTTTATTGCTTGAAAATGACGGGAAGGCGTTAAATATTGTTATCTTTATGCCATATAGCATATAACTGTTTTCATTTCAATGAAAAGCTTGAAATAATTATTTTATTGAAAACAATAAAAATGGACGTTATAAATCCTAATGTCAAATGACTTATCACTACTTGAATTTGCACGTCTCTTTCATGAGTTTATGAACAGCGTCAAATTTTAAAGTGTATAAATGTATTTTTCAAGGTGATTTTAGCTGCAAGTCTCTAGCCCCCGTTCTGGAAAAATTTAGATGGAAGTCAATCTGAATTTTTTTTCAGACCGAGAGCTACATATTTGCTGTTAAGGTAACTAATACATGCTTCAATTGAAATAATTTTGTTAAGTCATGTAACCTTTTTTGAAAGCTATAATTACTTGTTTAATAAATAACATCCTTATACTTTGTTTTACATTCGCTATTTGTAGAACAAGCAGAACCAGTATCAGTCCGGCCCTCACCATATACATTGTTCGACTTTAATAGCCCTAGCATTGCAATAGCATTGCTTTCATTGTACACAAAAACTTTTAAAAATTAAACACTTAAACTGTTTATTTATATGGCTATTTATATATACACATTATATGCATAGTTTACACGCGTGATTCAAAATACCCCAAAATGCATCTTCGCTAGCCAAGGGTTTTCGGTCCACTTCGTTCCCCATAAACCCTTGGCAGATTTCATTACGAAAACTCGGTGATGCGGTGGCGCTATCTAGCGAGCAACTTGAGTTGCGCCCCTTGTATATTTACAGTTTAAGCAAATGAAATAAAGGGTGATATACACGCTACGGCAAAAATACAACTTGAAAACAGTACAGGTACAGGCCCCTACCAACACTATAAATAAAACATTCTTTGCTTTCTCTAGGTTATATCTTCATTCCTATTTAATAGCATCGTTAATTATGTTCCTGTTCTCGCTAGTCAACGTGTTTTCAAGTTATATTTACAGCGTATTTGATAAACAATTAACAGCAATTTTTCCCATGCAAATTTCTTTCACAGAGGATAGTGGGTACATTTATAAATCACAATTTATTCAATTTTATTCAATTTCTCTTAAAAGTTTGTATGTTGATAATTTATAAATTGCTGATGAAGTCTGTTTGATATTTTCGTTTGTAGATGTTTTACAAATAGTTAAAAAAAAAAACGCGAAACGGGGAGGGAGTCAGAATTAATATCCCCAATAACAGTAACTTAAAATTAACCTCTTTGGATTCAAATAATAATATAGTCGAATATTAAGTTCACTTTTTAAAATCATCTCCACAATGCTAATATTATCTTAATTGTAAATCAGTATTTTGTAATGCTTTAAAAGAAAGCGTTCTATCGGAATCAATCCTGTGTGCGTTTAAATTGCCAGCGTACATTTGCATTCTCAGTTATACACATTATACTTTATATGACGGCCGTGTATTGTAGAAAAATTGAGTTTAATTACCATGTATTGGAACCATTTTATTAACACATCTCCCAGTAATGAAACAATTCAAGATGTCTTCGTTACAGTAAAACAGTGGGGCGTTAAACATGTGTACGTCCAGCTCTACAAGCACATGCACTGTCGTCTGGGCGGCGGCCAATATACAGCTAGCGACTCTGTTATAGATCGGTTACCTGGGTCTCGGAATGCATCTAAATATAGAGAGGGGCACAGTTTTGAAACAAGCAACTAAAATAAAGTCAAAGAGGTTCATTTTTATGAAATGAAAATGTACATATCAATAAATACATTTACATTTATGTTGAATTATCTTTACGCGCTGCATGTATCAGTTAGTGCATAACAAGAAGCCCTTTCATAACTTCTTAAACGTGCCTACCCCGACGAAAATGAACCGAACTGGCAAAAGTTGTTTCTGCAAATACTGTCATAGTAAAATTATTGAAAATAGGTCTAGGACACCCTCCCCTCCCCACCGAAAAAAAATTAGATCCGCTTATGAAGCTCTTTACCATAACTGCATTTTTACACAATAGGGGTGAATAACCCCCGGGTTTAAACTATTGATGTGAAATATCATAAGGTTCAACACCAGGTGGGAAAGCACACAGGGCGAACAAAATCACTTAGATCCGCGAACCACACGCATTATTACAAGTCAAATTTATATATTCTGTTTAAAAATAAATACAAATAATTATTTAGTTAGGGAGAACATAGCATTTATTTGTATAGAAAAGCATGTACGAATGATCTTTATTTAGAACAGTTACATGTTGCTAGGATACAGGTTTCAGGTCCATTATTTGATTGGTTAATTTAGATATTAAATCTCGAATTTCGAATCTTGAATCTCGAATCTCGTATTTTGAATCTCGAATATCGAATGAGCCTTCTGGGCTTTCGTAGTATTTTACAATCAATTAATTCATATAAAAATTTATATATACTGTATTTGCGTTAACAAAACACTAATAAAGCTTAAATCTCATGTACCGAAAAAATATGATTCAACAGAAAAATGTCAACAAAAAAACATTAAAACTATATTAAACTTATACTCATACAAATATGTCATAATAAAGCTGATTGTGGCTTTATAAAAACTGTAGTTTTACAGCAAACATGGCTTCAGCTCAGCACGTATCTAGGGCAGAATTAGGGGAAATAACATGTTATTTTTTTAACATTATTTTGGCAAAATAAGTACGCATGTTGATAGTTATAGTTTAATAACCCCGATGGTTCAACGATGTTGAAAGGGTGAATGTAATCTTATTTTCAAACTAACATCTAAATGTATGCTAAATATTTGCAATTTAGTTGACACCAGTATCCACTTATTTATGTATAACTAACTGGTATTACTTTTTTTTACATTTGCTATTATCTGTTAACAATATTTCTATTCAAGGTATTTGTATGACAACATGATAACCAGCATTGAAAGCATCGTCTTTGAAAAATTACCACAGCTGCAGAAACTGTACGTATCAATAGAAAAAAAGACAGATAGATAGATAGATAGATAGATAGATAGATAGATAGATAGATAGATAGATAGATAGATAGATAGATAGACGGATAGACAGATAGACAGATAGAAAAATAGATATTGATATGTCGAATCGCCTTGATACTTAGTTATATGGTACATGTTATTTTAAACCACAAATCAATAAGAACAAACATTGTATTTACGACATATATGATCTGATAGTTTTTAGCTTTGTGATGTAAACAGTGTCTATATAAAAAAACAAATTTATGATTAATTAGTAGAAATACCGGTTACATCATCTGATACCGGAGTTCAATGTCAAATCGTACGCATTTTCTTGGAAAACTTTCCCTTGCTGAACTTACTAATAGGTGAGCTCTGATGCTAAAAAGACTGGACCTCAGCCAGTTACAAAACCACTGTTAGTTGGGGAAGCTTGTAAAGAGCCAAAAGTTACCTAATGCCAATGGATTTTTATGTTAAGGTTTATGACCGGGATTTGTCTTACCTACAGAACAACCAGTAATATCAGTAGCCGGTACTAGGAGGTGTCGCGGGGTTTTTGTTCAGAGAGGGGGCTAGGTTTTTTAATTTTAAAAAATAGTGCGATTAATTATCTGTTTATGATATTGTGTGTCGCAATAAATATATTGCAATCGTGATTTTTCTGTAGTATTCTTGTTGTCATAATGATAGCAATAATAAAAAAAAATATAATTACTTGTCAAACGTTTGTATATTTTGATAACAGTCTGATTGGTCAAAGCGAGTTCCAACTAATTAACCAATTTTAGAATCGATTGATATGCCTTGTATGTTGGTATCGGACAACGGTCACATGGAAGATCGATTACGTGTTCTTTACAATAGCCCATGCTCCACTCGATGTCATACTTAATAAACAAATGTTTATTTTAAAATATAGGAATTCCGAGCTTTTAAATTTAGGTATATGCTCCATTATAATCCTATTTATTTCAAGGTTTAATGAGTAAAAGTCTGAGCATAGCTTTTACTCCGTCACAATTTTCTTATAATACACCTGTGCAGTATATAATATGGATTTTAAGTTATTAATGTGAGGTTCTATAAAACCATTTGCTCTGTTTAGTCTGGAATAGGTGTATTTATCATAACGATTATCATATCATGCAATACTGTTATTTCATTTCTTCACGTTATCCATTTTATGGCAAATTAAGGTGCAGTTTAAAGTAAGGACATTAAAATACTTTGAACAATCAAAACCGGTGAATGTACTTACTGAAAAGCATTTAGAATATGAAATCATGTAAAGCACACATTTGTTATCCCTGGTTATTTGGATATCAATATGTTGAACTTATTTAATCATTTTTAGCAAACAAACAATAGCTAGTTATATTCAAATGACTTCATTTTTTACAGTTAAAATAGATATATATTAGTTTGAAGACACCCATTATATGTGCCAGCGGAATGCAATTTATCCTTGTGGATTGTTCTTTGTAATATTGTTTTCTTCTGGGTATAAAATCAGTACAGATTTTTTTTTATGTGTAAACCTAAATATTTACGTATAAATTGTCTCCGTTTTGTTTATTGTTGTTTATAAATTAAAAAGATTAAATATATATTTTTGCCCATGATGATTCAATACATATTATCAATACAGGTCTTTATATCACAACATCGTTTCTGCTATTATTATAAAATTTTCGTTTAACTTGTCAAAGGCAATCGTGACTAACATTAATGACATTCGATTTCCTTCGCGTAAAACACATGTAAAGAATAAGATTATATTTACGGACTCAAAAACCAATTTGATAAATGTATACTAAAATTATTGTAAAATGATCTAATGTTTGAGAAAATGTCAAATGATTTTGTGAATCTTCATAAATACTTTGCTTAATGAAATCATTGTGAAAAAAATCATAAAGGCTGCTCTTTTCGTATAAATTTGGTTCTGTGATTGCATTACATAACTGTATGAAATTATATTTATAATTATAGGATCTTGACTGTAGTGTAACGTTTATGCGAATTCTAATTTGTATTTCAATTTTTTTCTTATTAAAAGGTATGTTGGAGGAAATCCTTTTCAATGTACTTGTGATTTACGATCGTTTGTGAAATTTATGCAAAGAAAAGGGATTATACCTTACAAATTAAGCTATCGTGATGAACCGAAATGCAGTTCCCTTGACCATTTTAAAGGAATGGAAATCATTAACGTTCCTTATCACAATATGAGCTGTGACTCAACTTCTAGTAAGTATTCTAGGAAAAGGATATATCCCTTGACTCTTTTGTGGAGATCATTACGGTCGGACACGTAAACACATCAAATAACGGTCGACTAGGCATTATCAAGTACTGATCCTAATAATCTACCTATAAAAGTAAATGACGAATGGTCAAAATTTTGAAAAAATACTTAAATTCATATTATTTAGTATATTTTCAATTGTGTTACCAAATAAAAAGGATTATATTTGATTAACATTATCTTCATCTTTCAAACCCCGCCTTTACCCAATATAGTACGCCATATAACACAGTAGTCTTACTACACGACAGTAAGTAGTCATGTGATGTTGTTGAACACGCCTATATTAGACTTAATGCCAATAACGTCATTAATAAACATGGATAAACAATGGGAATAAATTTCAATTTGTAATTTTATAACGACAAAGATTTAAAATAAATTTAAATGATTTGCAATGCATTTTGTTTAATCTTGAGGATCTGTAAATAATTGAATGAGGCATGGTGAAAAGCCGAATGAATCGTGGTAGATTAATTAACATTTATCAAGATAAACAATCAATATAATTCCATTAAAATAATCGAACTTGTTTTTTTTCCTGTACAATTATATGAAATTTCATGCTTTAATGCAAGGATTAAATTTGTAAAAAAGATAAAAGGGAAAGAGAATTGATTTTAAGTTACACCAGCCTATTTAACAAATAAAAACTACGATATTTTTATATAATCTACCCCTCCCCCCCCCCCCCGGGAAAAAAAAACTTTGCAGAAGTTGTATGTTCAGAAAAAAAGATTTAAACGATTATATTGTGTCACATAGCTTTATATAAAACTTTGAATAGTACGTGAATGTTTTAAACTATTTTTATCTAAATTAAACAAAAGTATCAAAACAAAGTACAAAATTATATTTAAAATTTGTTTAAAGCATGATCAGAATTTGTAAATTTAATTTGTTTTAAAAAAGTACTTTAAAAGGATATGATATTTTTATGACTCATGAGTGTTCGGTTCATTGGACAAGTCTTCTAACTCTCTGAAGAGAGAAAACATTACAAAGTGTTTATCTAAGGAGGTTGGTGGTAAACAAATTACATATCATTTCTAGCAGAACATTTTATTTTTTAATAAATATCATTTAGTGAAGAAAAAAACACTAATTATTATTAATCTTTAAAATCAATCATATATAACACCTTTCCGGAGTTCTCAAGGTGATTAATATATTTTAAAATTAACTACTTTGCCCTTTTACAGAAAATGTTTTAAAATATCAAAATTACAAGACTGTAATGTACGTGCAGGAATCAAGGGTTATCTAGTAGTAGTTTCCAAATATAGATTTCATGAGTTTACTTGTACATGAATTTATTGTAGAACCAGCGGTTACTCTCCCTAAGACAAAGGAGGAATCCCCTACATTGTATTTGTATCAATTTCTAGGCAATAATATGTTTCATGAAAAAGAAACAAGACTAAAGTGTAAAAACAGAAATTAATTTAAGTTAAACAAGCATATTTTAAAAATAAAAAAGTACATTACTTTTAAATAATCTGTCCCCTACTAGGAAAATACTTGAGTTGTTGGTTCAGAAAATTCATAAGGACAATAATATTGTTTTACACAGCTTTAAAATTAAAATTATAGCAAGTGTGTACATATCTTAAATCGGTCTTAGGTAAACAAAAACAAAAAAAAAAGAAAGTGCAGAATTATATGTATATATATTTTTTTAAGATTTTAAACATTATCAGAATTCATAGGTTTGTCATTTCTTTTTTAATTGAAAAGAATATTATAAAAAAAACTTGATATTTAAGTCCTCTTAAAGAAACCATAATAAAATAATCAGAATCAAGAGAATCTATACTTTTCTACAGGAAATGCAGGAATAACACGTTAGCATCGTTTTTTAAATGTAGAGTTCATGAGTTCACTTGTACATGAATGTATTGTAGAACCAGCGGTTACCCTTCCGATTACAAAGGACGATGTCACTACAAAACAGATAATCAAGACAACACCGATAATTAGAGAACAGTATACCACAGGTAAAAGCTGACGTACCCTGGCTAAAACTAGTACACTAATATCAATCTAGACGTTATATTCGTGTATTTGATAAGTTTTTGGTTTTTATTGTCATTACCATAAAGTACCACCATCAAACCTGTGAGTCTAATAGCGCCAATAGAAGATAAAATTTTAGACATGCTAAAAAGTAATTAAGGTAAGGTTTGCGGTTACAGGGAGATAACCCACATATTTTCATTGTGACGTAACACCAACAACCCTTTATTTCAGCTATGACGTCAAAATTTATGTGACGTTATAATTGATTTCAGGTTCTTTTTATTTCGCGGGGTTTTGAAGTTTCATTGAATAAATAACAAGACACAAGCGTTTTATCAATTTTCACGAAAACAAAGTCCGCATCATATGGTTTTGAATAGTGTTTTAGAAATATCAGATTACACATATACTAAGATACATTTTTCCTGAAGTCGGTGGACTTGAAAAGAGTTCAAATAAGATGTTTTTGTTTACATAACAGTAGTTAAAAGTTAAGACTTTTGTTTCATTTTATTCTATTCTTAAATAGTTCATTAAAAATTCAGAAACATGAATCACGATATAAAAAGTGACATTATTTTTGAACAATTTAAGCATAAATAACCCCCATAATAGTTACATATAAAATGTATATATTTTCACGAAATTATTTACATTTCATCAGCATGAAAATTTTAAATCATGAACTTTGACCTTTTGTAGTTATAAAACGGGACCGGCGAAATCATTTGAACTTCATGAGAAAAAAGACTTTAGTATAGTAAACAAAATGGTATGTAACTTTGGTACAATTCCTAAAAGTTGCAAGCCGCAAACCTTACCTTAAAAACTTTGCTAGAATCGTCTTTTGAAATGTAGACTTCATGAGTTTACTTGCGTTTACTTGAATGTATTGTAGAACCACTGGTTACCCTTACAAAAACAAAAGACGGTGCCCTTACACGAAAAATATCATTTCATGCATGCACCCCCCCCCCCCCAAAAAAAATACAACCAACAAACAAACAAACAAAAAACCAAACACATATTGTTTAAACTTGCTGATTCTGGGAAATTTAAGGCAGGCGTTTGAAATCAAGGTTCATTAATCTAAAATCTGAGGAGCTACTTTGACGAGACCATGAGTTATTCAGGCAGGTATATTATATCTGTTATTTATGTTTAATCTCTTTAATTTATGATATGTGAACAACTTTATTTTTTGTTGGAAGTCGAAAATATTGAAAACATTTAGTATAATATGGTTTACACATGCATAATGTTTTAGATTAAAACTCAACAAAACTGTATTTTACATGGTATTAATTTGCTATAAAAACTCACGACAACACTTCTCGCGCATCATTTCGTTTGCTGAACCGTTGCAAGAAAATATGTTGAAGATCATACATGCGTTCCAAAAAGGCGAAGAAACAACAAAAGCAGCGTGGTCAAACAATGGTATGGTCATTGAACAAGTTACTATTATTAATGAATCAAGGTAAGAAAATTATTGCAAATAATTATGAAATATATTAAAATTTCATAAACGATGTAAAATCTTATGTTTAAAAAGGTAATTTGAAACGAATTACTTTTTTTGTCCTGAATTATCAAATATGCAAACTAATGTATTGCTAAAATATAACATCAAGTATCATAACCGATGTCTTAGATGAATTACTTTTTAACATAAATAACAAAGATCACCCAAGGTATACATAGGTAAACATACAACAAAATGTGCAGGTTGAAATAGCAATCCTGCGTTTTTAACTGAAGGGAAATCAATGAGCAAAATATCCGTTAGATTAAGATTACCCTCTCCGCTAGAGAGAGATTTCTGTACTGGTGAACTTAAATATCGTGCCATTTTTACATTTGGTACATGCACATGTACTTATCATAGGTCTTGACCTTGAAGTGGTCTGGGCGGCAGACGAGCACTATCGTTCTACTTTTTTCACTCTGAACGAGCACTCCCATTACCTTCAAGTATGTATCATATCACTAGATGTATAATTACATCAAGTAGGATTAGTTACAAACAATACAAATGCAATACATGAATTTCTCATAGATTTATCATTGCAAAATAAGATAT
Source organism: Magallana ariakensis (assembly GCA_020458035.1). NCBI lineage: Eukaryota > Metazoa > Mollusca > Bivalvia > Ostreida > Ostreidae > Magallana > Magallana ariakensis. The sequence goes on along the minus strand of CM035812.1, from coordinate 78,667,901 downwards.
TTATTTTTTTTATTAAATAAGGTGTAATTGCTAAGTTTGACATTATCACTTTTTTTCAGCCCAACACCGCTGTACATGGAATATTAAGCCAAAACAGGAGAGCTGCCAGGATCACCCTAAAGCACACCGATTGTCTGACAATAATAGATTGTTCCTTCAATGTTTACTTTCTAGCAAACGAACATTTTTCCTCTGGTATGTTGCATTATAGTTTGGAATATGTTATGCTTTTCCTTTAAGTTAGGATGGAGCATCCTAGAGAGAGATTTCTGTACTAGTGAACTTGAAGATCAAAGTGGTTCTAGAGTTGGTACTTCCTTCGAGTCTTGACCTCGAATTGGTGTGGGCGGCAGACGAGCGCCATTGTTCTACTTCTTCACACTGGGCGAGCACTCGAAGTATTTTCAAGTACATGTATGTAACTTATCATGGATGTATACTTACATCAAGTATGACAGAATCTTTGTTTTCGACGCGGTAATGCCATATCCAGCCAATGTTCTAAATAATAGCATAATGGTCAAGTGTATATATATATATTTTTTAAATATTAATTAAATATAATAAATGAAACTTCATGTATCACATTTTTAAATCGTTTGATTTAAAATTGATAGTTATTTGCTAAAATTGTATGATGATAGAGAGAAAAGAAATATATTGTTTCATTTGTATGTAAGAATTATATGATTATTTTGCTGAATTGATTATTTTTCTGTACATCTTTCTAACAGATACAGTTATGCCAATTAAGTTACCTATCCCCACGTATAAATGACGCCTATTAACGACTGGTAAGTTGGAACCATCTGTTTATTTTCTTCAAACCATATTTGTACAACCAAAATTCAGCTCTAACTACAGAGTTGTCCGGATTACTCTTTAACATACTGATCGTTTGGCGATAACCAAGATTTCCTGCAATGCTACAGCCAAATTATCCCATTTTTCTTAATTATGATGCATTAAAATTTGCTAAGCACGCCCCAAATATTAATTCAGTTGTTATACTGCATTTATCTAGTACGTTCCCATGATTAGAGAAAATCTTATTTTTATCTCAATAATTTGTCGAGCTAGTGTTTCATGTTCATTTTGTCCTCAATATTGTTTTAAATCATTGGCAAAAAGTTATTTTAACATAATTGTTCAATGCTATTAAGATATCGTCATTTCTATAGCAACCAACAACAGTCCGAAAGCTCTTGGGGGAATCTAAATCAAACCGGAAGTGTTCATGATATAATATCCAGCAAATACCAGAATGCGTGTCGCTATCAGAGGTCAAGATCGCTACATCGTTTTTAACATCTTGGAAGTTAGATGGAAATCAGCCATCCCGACGGCGAGACAAAGTGTTTATTTTATATAATATGTACATTATATTGGATAAGTACTTCAAAGTTTGGTTAAGTATATATCAATGTCAAAGTATCAAACATATATTTTATATAATGAAAGCAAAAGTTGTCAAAACAAATGTATGTTAAGTTTTAACACAATAATGAATTTACTAATCAAAAACGAAACTTAAAGCTACACACGCTATAATTTGCGTCAATTTTGAATGACAGTGAAAACGCATGTGTTTGTTTACTTATAAAAGTTAACTATATTCTGTAAATTACAGTGGTTAATTCTTTCTAGTTACAAAGATATAGAATTTTAATTGTTTATTTTCCTAATGCTTTTTCATGAATATTGATGAAGAAGGAGCGAAACCGACCTCATTGCGCATGTCCGCGGGAAATCAGGTAGCCGTTATTGTTTGCCTAATTACATATCCGTCTCGATTTTATATACAGATTTAACAGTTGTTACATGTATTATGAGTGTTATACATTTGTCATTCACGGTACCATTATTTTTTAACGTTTAAATAGGATAACACTCACACGAACTAAAAATATCACTTAGGGGAAAACACATAAGCCTACGTCATTGTTCAAAGGAAGTACATGTATGTACATGAACATGCTCACACGCTTGGGTTTTTGCTTTGTTTAATTCGTACTCGTATATAGGGCAAATTTATGCTTTACTGAAAAAATTATATCCTTTCCTTCGTGAAACTACAACAATTATGAAGATGTTGACCCCCACCAAGTTTTGTGTGATTGTCTAAAATTAGCTGTCGATATCACGTGACAGATTGATATTCATGAGAAGGCATTACTTTCCTGGCAGGAAAATAAATATGTTTTATTGTTTAAAATTTGATATCTTTATTACGTGATCGAATTGGGCATTATAATTAACAGCATATAGGTAACTTTTGTAAGGAATCAAACATACGTATTTTCCCCGTCATTTAAAATTGACGCAAATTATAGCGTGTATAGCTTTAAAACGCGATTGCTACTTCGAGCATAAACAATAGTACCATATACCAAAGAATGCTTCACTTAGTTTACAAACAGAAAAATACACATCGTAAAAATAAGGTATTAGGAATGAAGGAATCAATAATCATATAATGCAACGCGCTATCTTGCGCAAATTAGAAATGATACATTCATTTTTTTAGATATTCTACATGAGCTAAATTATTTACAGTGCGAGTGGTTCACTGTTTTGCAGATATCTGGTGAGATATTAATAAAGGTATGAACTTTGCCTTCCAGAATGTGAAATGAATTCACACGTTTTGACATTCTTCTATTTCACTACAAAGTTTCTGCTGGTATATTATATTACAATTTTTTTTTCCATTCAGTCTTGAAAAAGATGTACATAGTTTTAATGTAGAAATGTATTCAGTAAAAATGTTAGCTTGATTTATCATAATCAATTATCACGTTTTAAATAATTAACTTGAGACATTTTGGCTCATTCTAGCATTGTAATGTACCTCCTCCATTCGGCTTTCGCAGTCAACAGTGACACTATGGTGAGAGGTTCATTTTCTCTCTAACACATAGACGGCAGAGATGGACACAATTGAACTCTCTGATTCCGCCTAACGTAAGTTTGCATATATATCACCTATGTTGTATAAGTATCATTCTCATCTTGTTTTTCTCAACAAAACTGTTTGGGTTTTAAAACAATTAATGTTTTCTCCTTCTTTAATTCAAACATTCATTTGCTTCGTTTTGTAATCGTAATTTTAGTAATTAAGCAACTACACCAACTAATATTAAACTCTCAATTGATATAAATATAGTGGATATTCTATTTTTAAAACAAAAGATGAGTGAGTCTGGTGTTCCTGGGATGTGTTCGATTTGAGAAACAGTATTGTTTAAACACTACACAATTAAATAGGCAAAAATAATTTTAAAGAAATGATAATTGTTACCTACACATTTTATAAATGTGAGATTGATATAATCAGTATAATCATTTTAATATGTAAACGGTGTGACCGTTAGACCGAGCGCAAATTTAACACTGTGCAGTTTGATTTTTGTATAACAAAAATCATTTGAAACGCACACAGTAGGATCCGCCTGTTTGCCTACTCAAATCATTAGCCAACGTTAAACTAAACGTCGCGTGCTCAGTCTACATTATGACGTCAAGTTTCATACGTAAAACGTACAAGTTTTGTCTTCGGAAATAGCCGAAGAGAGCTACGTGATTCCGAAAAATTTTATTTCTTTTTTCATTGTTTATCAATTTAATTCGTATATGGTGACTACCGATAATAAAATTGAATACCTTATCCAGTATCTAAAAGATCAGTACCTTGGTGTTAATGTTTGTATTTTCCATCTGATAATTTGATAAGACATGCATAGAACTAGTCGTGTTTCTTGATTAAAGCACTATTGAAAATTATCTAGTTTCCACTTTCATTTCTTATGATTTAAACTACCTTTCATTAAAACATTGGAAAGTTTTTAATCAAGTTTAGGGGCAATAAACATCGACAAGTGCCAGTCAATCGATGATCAAACTAACTTTTAAAAAACAAAATGGCGGCCAATATGGCGCCCCCCAGGGCTAAAAGAAAATATTTTAGCCCATAGTACCCCTGATTCAACTCTCATTTTTCACTGATTTTTCTTATATATACGTAAAACGATTAATCCTCGCTTCGCAAGGCGGGCTTCGCCTGCCTCTCGCTGCGCTAAGTATAACCACTAAAGATTTATTCATACAACTATTTCATTTTTTTAGAGTCAACAGTTATATTGAAATATGATCAAGAGAATAACAATGTTCTGTTGTAGGATCGATAGCCTGAGATTGACACTACGTACAAGACACATCACAAGGCACAGACATCTCGACCATCTGAGCATACTTGCTGGAACAGGTATGGATCTCTAATTCTGTAGTTTTTTTTTTTTTCTATATTTTGTTGTTGGCTGTTATTGTTGATTTGTTTTTAATTGGTTTTAAATGAATGCATAATATCTATTGACGATTAATAATTGGTTTGGTAATATGAGATTATTCTAATTTATATGTTATGTAATTATTATTAATCCTAACGCACTTTTAATTGATGTCAATGTAAGTCTTTTTCGATTTTCTCTCAAGAAATTTAGGCAAATCGCTCTTACAGAGAGATAATCCGCTGTCTATACAAAAAGTACCAAGTAGTTCTTTCAGAGAGATAATCCGTTGTCTATACAAAATGTACCAAGTCGTTCTTACAGAGAGATAATCCGGTGTCTATACAAAAAGTACCAAGTCGTTCTAACAGAGAGATAATCCGTTGTCTATACAAAAAGTACCTAGTCGTTCTTACATAGAGATAATCTGTTGTCTATGCAAAATGTACCGAGTCGTTCTTACAGAGAGATAATCCGTTGTCTATACAAAAAGTACCAAGTAGTTCTAACAGAGAGATAATCCGATGTCTATTAAAAATGAAGGATACATCGCAGTTCCATTACCAAAACACAATTCACACATTACTCCATTATTTGTATACATCTTAATTTATTACAAAAGTAGAATACATGTAACACACAATCGTTTCTATAAATCGGCATAAAAATATCATTTAAAAATGAGTGATTTAAGGAAACAGTTTAATAATTATGTATGTGCTTATTTAAATAGGAATTATGTTGTAAGGATCAGAAATTTACGTTCTGGTTAATGTTAAAACATTTTTGCTTGTGTTTCGTATTTACCGGTATTACATCTTTTTTCTTTCAGATTAACCCTAAAACGTTGGATAATTATTCATCTACTGTTATATCAAGATTGTTTATCCACTCAAATACGCTGCGACAAAGCTTATCGATATGACTGTTTGATATATACCAGTTATGTCACAACTGTTTACCTCTAAAACATTATCTTAATTAATTTATGTCATCTATATTCCATAATGCCACTAATGTTCTGATGTGTTTCAAGTAATTAGGTTACCTCGTCATTGACCACTATACTCAGTATTGTATTAAATATAAAGATGTATTAAACAGTATGAGCTGCATCTTTAATATTGGAGACGTTCAGCGTAAAATTATTATCTTTTTTCATATGATCTAAAAACACGACCTTTTAAAAAAGAATCAATTGTTCCTAGCATGTAATTTTAATGTTATTTAAAAGTGCTTATTCTGTGATAAAATTCTATTGGTACCCCCCCACCCCCAAAAAAATAAACCTATGTACGCTTTTGTTAAACATTAACTCCTTGCTTTTTTTATCAGTTTAAAAAAAAATTAAAAAAAAACTTGCTTTGTGTAGTTAATTAAGACTCAAAAACAACAAAGCTAACATTGATTTGAAAATGGTTAAAATTCGGTATACAATCTATTTGGCAGATAAAATGCATCTTAAAGAAATAAGTTGATTAGCTTTTTTCAAGTACATGTGATATAAATACTTGTAAATAATTATATATTTATTTTGAAATTACTGGTATGCCAGTAGTTTGTTTATTTACTTTGTTTTTATCATCTTACTACAGAATGTTCACCTTAATGTAGTTTGTGAATTAATATGTCATAAAGATTTCCATGATTTTTTTTCAAACCTCTCATTATTTCTGTAAGTATGTTTTTACCATTATTTTTTTTTTTTGATTGTGGGTTATGGTCACAATTTTAGCTTAACTATTTTTTTTTTCAACATATAGATGACTTCATTTCAAATTATTGAGACATTCTTAATGCTGTCTTTTGATTAAAAAGCGATATACAGTGACTCGGCATTTTGTTCAAAATTCTCAAGACGTTGTTGAATGTCACTGACATATTTTGTTTCCGTATGTAATGTATTGGTAAGTTTCATATAGAATTATAACTCTCGATATAAAGTTAATTATGAACCGTCTTTCTTTATATCTGAACGTGCTTATTTTGTTAAAAACATATCTTATTTTGTTGGTTTATTTACTCTACAAAATCTGAAAAGGAAAACTTCACAAGTTGTTTTTATTTGTCGTTATTTTTAATATAAAATGGAAATAATGTACCTCGCTTGTAACTCGACTTCTAACGTTTAAACAGTAATAAGTCATCTATAGGAGAGAAATTAGTAACTGTGTTGTAGTTGTCATCTGTAATTGTGGCCAAATCCCTCCAAGATTTAAAAAAAACTACAGTTGTATATAAACTATTTGTTGAAGCTCATGTGGGTTTTTTCTGATCAAAATATGGCCAACGTCTGCGTCTGCTGTCTATGTTTCTATTAATCCCATAGATTAAAGTTTCTGGCTTGGTTATTTAACAAGTAATTTTATGACATTGGTTAGGTAAAATGTTATAATGGTGCTTACGCGTCATCGTTTCCCGATATTTTACACTATATACATAAAGCCAAAGAACAAAGTATAATTCGCTCATTTACTCGAGGCGGCGATGCCTTTTTTAAATTAGATTTTGTTAATATATCATTAAGAGAAACATATAAATTAGCAATTTTAAAAGTGTTGTTTCGTTAAAAAAAAATTGTACAAGCCCAAAAATAATTATTGTTAGGAAATAAACCGGTCTTTTTTTATTTCCTCTGGACTAATAGCAAGATGAACATTATTTAAAATGTCATTATTTGGGTACATTATACAATTGTTTTCATATATTTGAAAGAAAAAGAAATCCTTAAGGCAGAAGTACAAAGATATGGAAAAAACGTGAATTGTTTGCGCTTGATCAACAAATTTTCAAAGCATCTCATTGAAAAATGATAACTTTTGAGACAATCCCCTAAGAAGTCAGGGCGGTAAATACTTTTTTTAAATCTAGAAATAATTGTTATAGAAGAAAAATTACATGTAACAAATTTCATCAACATATCTAGGGTAGAAATAATTATAATCGGCCAAATTAATGGTTTATCATAAAAAGGTACACTATTTATTGTACGGTGGTAATGAAGATGTAAATTAATCACCCAATGAAATCCTTTTCTCGGGGAGCATCGCCCGATGATGATTTTATTTTACTGGGGTAAGAACTATTCATATATCCTAAGCATTCACGCAAGTAATATGATATACTAAACGACATTCTAGCGTTTTTAAAATTACGTCGTGTTCTAAACTATTTTCAACTGTAAAAAAGCAAACACCGTCGTGAATATTTGATTTTCTATGTCTTTATTTCCCTTTTATTTATATATTCAAAGCATGTATCGCTGAATTGATTTCTGATATAAATAAAAATAACACTTTCAACATTAAAAATTATATCATGTTAGTCTATGTTGTATGCTTATCGTGGCTTTTACATAGCGTGTTAAAAAGAATTATTATAATGAGGTACAAAAATATTGTTTGTGTTATAAAAGCCAGCTAATGAATACACGATCGGTTGTACTATATTCACTGGAACAATGCGATCAACAGATAATAATACTTAAAAATAGTCTCTGATTGGTATGAAGTTTTCTTTTAATATAATGAAGAAATTATCTAAGTAAATATTTCAAAAAACTTGTTAAATAATCAAAAATCTATAATCTTCATTTTCGTCAATCGTTTACATCGTGAAAAAAGTTATTTTATTGGTCACAACTTGACTTTTTTTATCAGATGAGTGATATGGCTCATGTGTTTCGTTTTTCTGATTTTATACATTTTAAAAGATATATTAACGAAATATTGTTTATTATTATTATTTATTTTGATATTTATTGTAACAATTATATTAATATTAAGGTACTCAATGTATAATGAAGAAATGTTGAACAATTTAGAATCATTTTTAATCATTTAAATAATTTTTAGTTAGATATTAATGAAAGTGAAACAATTCAAATTCACATGACTGAGAACATATAAGAAACCGGTCGTTTGGCACCTTAAACTTTTCTTAAGACTTATCTTCCCGTGATGAAAAGAAAAAAAATTGAATTTTGTCAAAATATCTGTGGTAAATGATTTATTTTATTTCATACTTTAATATAGAGAAAGTTTATGCATATATTCAGAAAATTTTAAGTTACTTTTAACAATATCTTCATAAAACATGCGTTGTTAATTGACTTCAATGTAAAATTCAAGGTTCAGTCAATTGAACAATAATCAACATTTTAAAAATTCCTTCGGTGGAGTATTTTCCTTTGATAACAACTTCAAAATAATATCATGGTTGAGAATATCGGACATTCATTTAATAGGTACAAAATTCGGTCGTTATACATTGAATACCTTAAGAGCTAGCTATTTGTTTTTCCAGTTGATTGAAAATTAGGCAAAATGATGTAAAAGGGTTAGTTTTGCAATATAATTCTGTTTTGAATGGGTTTTTTTTTCTTTATGGTATTGCTGATTATTTATATAATTGTGTTGATTATATTAGTTCTTAGATATTTGTTTTCATTTGACAGAATTAATTACATAAAAATGATTTTGTTATTAGTATTTGTTGTTAAAAAAAATATAGATATAAATGACGTTTGACAATAAACTGTGGTTATTTATGATTTATAGTTTTGTTTTAAATAATAAAATTTATGACGGAGGAATTGTTGATCAGGGCATATAGTTTTTTCAAGTGTACCGAAATATAAAGTATTGCTTCAAATTAAAGAGGAATCGACAATTGTTGTAAGGTTAGACGTGTTCGCACTGCACCAAAAAAACCCTTGATAACAATATAAATAGACATGATATGTATAGTACTGCCTATTTTAAAAAAAAATGTTGTCCCTTCTGCATCAAACTACATGTCTTATAAGGCATGTGCATGCCTCTGATGCATTGTGTTTCATTTCATCGTGATTCATGGGAAATTTATTAACTTCAAATGTTTCTTAAGCTGATTATTCATTTCACCTTAACTAAGAAATATTATCATTTATTTTTATCAAGGTTTTATTTTCTTGTAGAAAATACATTGTGTCAAGTTATTAAATAGCTTTAATTTAATTGAGAGAACATAATCAATTAAATCGGATGGTGCAATCTATAGATAAGTAATTCTTTTTTTTTGTCTGCAATCACGTTTAATCGACACTCACCTGACCAATTGCTGTCCTTGCCTAGCAGTTGTTAACAAATGTCCTCTTCTTTTAAATACCTTCAAATCATATTTGGAACAAACGAACGATTTGAAATAAGTAAAAAAAATAATTAATTATAAAATAATGTACACCCCTGCTACACGGACCATTTGAATGGGTGAAATTAGTTGCAAAATAAGGTGTGAAATAATATGCAAAATAAATGCTAATAAAATACAAAATCAAATCAAAAGTTATTTTTGCATTTAGACTTTAGGCAAGAATATATATTGTGAAGCACAATACTGAGGAAACGGATCAATCCGGAACAGAAACCAACTCTTTTCATTTATTTTTTTTTATTTTTTTTATTTTTTTGTTTAAAATGATTTTTAAAAATTTGTAAGAGTAAAAATAAATATTTCATTCGACCCAAATTATTGTTTAGTATACATATGGTTTCAACGATTTTCATTGATGATATAAATAACAAATGTCGGTGACCATGCGTAAGAATCATTTCTCACATCTCATAAGTTGATAACGTTTGTGAATGAAGAAGCATTGCTGGTGTTATTGGGAACGAATAATTATTATTTAAGTGACTGTAAACTTAATAAAAAATGTATTATGACGAAGTGACACCTGATTTTAAAACAGTATCAACTGAAGTAGAATTAGTATATAGTAAATATTTCAAAATGACATGTGGTGATAACGAACAATCTTCAAAATCGAAAGTCCGAAGGAAAAACACAATACAATTATTGCCGATATCAAAGAAATGTCGCGACAATTTTTCTCCAATATACCACGAAAGTCATCAGTATAAATCATGAGAACAGAAACCCATATCACATTCGCACTGATCATACCTAAAGAACGTAAAATTTTATATTGAATATCCACGTCAATATCACGTCTTAATTTCAGTCACGGGTCAATGCAACTGTTCCAAACAAAGTTTGTATTGCGCGTGCTCATACAAAAAAAAAATAATTATATCGAATTTAGTTAATTAATCTTAATATTGCCCTTAAGTTTAAAATTGATACAAACACATTTTAAAAAAACGAACGTAAAATGCTTGTTCCGTATTTAACATATTCAGTTAGGGAATTCCAGAAAACTGGTACCGCATATCTAAAAGACATTTTACCATACGAAGACGTTCTCATTTTTGGTATTTCTAAATTTTTAAATTTTTGCTTTTTTGAAACTCACTATGTCAGAAAGAAGACATCAAGGAATAAGGTCATGTATAATTTTAAAAGATTCAATAGCCTTACTACGCTTTCTTTTGACCTCCAGGAATGGCAGTTTTGCTTTTGTGAAATAATGTTTAATAAGTGCTGTCGAAATCTTCATATATATAAAACGTAAGACTTTTTCTTAATTTTTTTCAATTTGTTGGGTGTTTTTCTTTGCGCAAAAACAGAAGTTAAAAAATTGACAGAACAAAACTAAAAAAATATGGTGATTTTGTTTGCCCGAATTAGTACTGAACCAATACGTTTTAAAACATTTAACTGTTGGGAAGCCTTTTTGCAAATATATTACTTAATATATGAACTTCAAATTTAAGCATAGAATCAATATCAATACCCATTAATTTAACGGTTTCACAACAAAAGAGTTCAGCCTCATCAATCTTAAAACAGGTTTCTTAGAACATGCTTTCATCCCTAATGCAATTGTGTGGAATTTAGATGGATTTGTCTTCATACTATTTTTTTAAACCATTTCAAAAGTACAGAAATTTCATATTGTAAGGTATTACATGTAATCAAAGTCAAAATCCTTATGCCAGTAGGCCAAAGTATTGTCATATGCATACACGTTCTTAAAAAATAAAAAAAATATCATTTGTGAAACATTAATATAATGGTTCCAGAATAAAGCCTTGTGGCACACCCTTCTTGATGCCAACTTAGCTACTGAAGACTCCATGAAGGTTTACTTGCTGATAACGATCCGTCGAGTAACTTCTAAGAACGGATATAGAATTTGGAGAAAGGCTATATACAGTAAGCTTACTTAATAATATACCATGTGGCAGACAATCAAAAGCCTTAGAGAGATCAATCAAAATAGCAGCCACGTGTAAATTTTGATTAAAAGCTCTTTTTCCCAATCTTCAAGGAGACGCAGCAGTGTGGTTTGCATCCAATACCTTTCCTAAATGCACATAGAGCATTATTAAAAATACCATCCAAGTAATCAGAGAGTAGTACACTCAAAACTTTCTCAAAAACCTTTGACACTGTAGGTAGAATACTGGCAGGTCTGTAATTTGTTTTTAACAGAGGGTCTTCTTTTTTTAACAAAAGAATGAGCTGAGCTTGCTTAAGCCTATCAGGAAAAATATTGTTCTGTATTGATTGATTGACAGGAATGGAAATATGGCTGCTTAGCACATGCTAATAGTACATCTTGTTCTTACAGTCCATATCGTTACGCAAAACACGCTTATAACGAAGTGCCAGGGACGGGCGATTTTGCTTCGTTTTAAGCGTAATTCGTTCTATCCGTCAAGTAAACAACATGTATGGAAGTCACGGGGAATGAAAATCACTTCGCTGTAAGCGTCAATTTATTATAATCGTGTTAGTTATAACCGTATTTTACTGTGTTACACTTCGTTTTCCTAATATCCGCACTTTTTATTACACAATCAATTTTATTTAAAACGATGAGGCAATTATTCCGATTTATAACCATAAATGATATAAAATTACATGTCACAAACATTAAAGGTCGGGATAATTTACAGCTGTACGTGTAGGAGTACGTCACGTGACAGCTGTTACAGATATCATTTACTCCCCTGTATCAATATACAATGCATGCAACAGGTGTTCGGGGTATTATTTTACACCCGTTAGACGATTCTGACGCCCGCACCAATGGCTTACACGTGTAATCACTAAGACCCGTAATCCCCTGGTTGAAATACCTGTAATCTCTTGATTGGATTAAACGCCGACACATGTTGGATATCGGTCAAGGCCAAGTGAGTAGAAGCTACCAAGAATTATATACGTTACTATATTGGGGATTTCTAAAAACACAATTTCGCTTATTCTTTTGAATTATGGCATGACATTCTCTTTGCCGCCTCTATACTCTTCGACCAATAACCGATCAATGTAAAACCGTACCAGTCACAGTATTGAGTATCGTTAAAATAATAACAATTTCTAAAACATAAAGATTCATGAATGAAAAATAATCAAATTTAAAACCCGTGATTGATTTTACGCATAACGGTTATTTATTTAATCATTCATTCTTAAAAATATCATTGCAAATAAGCAGGAAAAATGAATAACATCCATTATTCAACTAATAACTGCTTGTTTTGGTGGTCCATGCGGCTTTGAAGGTATAGAACTATTGAAAAATACATAACCTGATTCAGCTGTAGTAGGTTATGTTATGGTCGCTACGTTCAAAGCAAGTATGAAATACTTTAGAAAGCATTATTATGGATTCTCTCTCTCTCTCTCTCTCTCTCTCTTTCTCTCTCTCTCCCATATGAAGAGAGCTAAAGTAATTACAAATATTATAATCGTTATTGTCGACCTTAACATTGCCAACAAGAAAAGACAATTTTGCAATATGAATTTTTTATTTAAAGTCACCCACACTCATAGGTCTGGACTGTCGTTATAAAAACATTCTTTACTAAATTAGGTGTAACTTGTTCCACATAAAAATCTATAGAAAGGCAGTCTACAGAATACAATTATTCAATACATATCATTATTTAAACAATAAGATGATTTCTGTGGTGTTTCTTTAGTGCAGGTATGAAGGTGGCTAGCAGAAAAATGCATAACCCACGTTATCTGGTAATCTATTGTTTTCTGCAATGGTAGATTTGATCACGTACCAACCAACTTCATATCCCGGTGAACTTTTTAACATTGCTGTTTATTACTTATATTTACGTTTGAGAAAGACAAATCGTTCAGAACTGCTAAAATAACCGAGATTTTATGTTTACAATAATCCAAGCAACAAGCGACAAGCGCGCGTGGTTATTATTGTGACGTCACAGAAACGTTCACACAGAATTGAACGTTTTCGCTATTCTATAGGTTCATAGAAGCATATTTGCAAATGTAAATATTTGCATCTATATTTTAATCATATATATATATATATATATATATATATATATATATATATATATATATATATATATAGTGAAAAGTAAATTATCATTGTGGCGTTACACAGTAGAAACAGTCATTTTTTTCCACAACCCGCATGATTTCACATGATTATACATATGTAAATAATTCAAATCTGTGCTTGTTTTTGTAACAGACAGGACAAATGATTAAATAACCAGTCTATTTGTAACTAAAATACTCACAGTATCAACATTAGTGTAAATAAATAAAATTTTGTTTGATATAATTATATCACCCTACCTCATATGTTTGGTAGTTTGTATGCTGGCGTTTAAAGTAGAATTAGCTTTGATTTACCCTAAGCCAATGGAAGGTCCGTCAGCACACCTCCAGTCTGCCGATTCGTACTGTCCTTTCTGATATATTTAACTAAATTATATCAGAAAGGAGAGTACCCCTCACCAAGTAATGTATGCGACAAGGGTTTTCAAATGATAAAGGATGTAATCTACTTAACTTATTAGAATGTCTTAGTATTTGGAAGTCTGGTTATAGTACATCGAGTCCGTACTCTCATTGTACTAAAACGTTCGATCGATTAAGATATAATACACTCATAGTCTACATTAAAAGTATAAAAGAAGACACCATTTCACAATGCAATTTTAATAACATTATTTGTATTTGAATAAACCGTGTATTATAAACTGAGCACTACTATATTTACAGAATAAGGACTCCTTCTTTGAGTATAATGAGGTGATAATTCGGTGGGGCGTGATTGAATCAAATAATGCCCGAAGGGCTTATTTATCACCTCATAATAATCAAAGAATGAGTCTTTATCACTTATATTTTTAAAAAATTTAGCAGTTGTATGATCAAAATTAGAATATAAGTATGCAAACCCTGCTTGCGCCCCAGTAATACGTCATTTGAATTTATTGGACTGTATAGTACAAAATCGATTCGTAGTGTTATCAAACAAACACACTGGAAAATGTAGTGCGTTTAATAACATGTTTGTAAAGTTAAACTATTAAAAGAATGCCAAAAAATATATTGTATGCCGACAACATTGATTTAAACTGTTTTGTTTCGGCTTTGCAAAATAGTCTACGGAACGATCTCATTTGTAAGAAATAAGGCAGGAAATATTCAAAAGAATTAAATGGTTTGAGTTATATATTCCGGCTTTGTTCCATTACAAACTTATGAAATGGTCAAATTGTTTATGCTCCAATAAAATTGCATGATTTTATTTTCACATCAAATCAATACATGAAAAGCTGGTAACAAACCATAACACTAGAAAGACGCGTTGAGTTACACTGGCATTGAAAGCAACACCCCGGGTGAAGGTCATGATACTTTACTTGGTTTGAGCAGAATTTCACACACAAACACACCCAGTGTAGCCTGTCACAGAATCAGATACAGTTTCAGAGGCTGGCCAGTGAGGTGTCTCCAGGTATACACATCATGTAACCGATCACACTTTATAAACTCAGGGCCACGTGTCCATTAAGGACTTTCTCCTACACACGTCAGTCTAAAGAATTACTTGTCAAAACGGTAGGGCAATGTCTTCTGCAATAAGTCTTGTGGGGGGTAGACTCTTTCCTCTACTCGATACCAAATATCGAATTCCGAAGAAAAGCAGGGAATCTAACGTGAATAATGGGAAAAATAAACTCGAGAAAAAACTACCCAGAATTCCTAGGGACAATGGCAAGAAGTCTATGACATCTATTAAGGTAAAGGATGATCTTCTGTACAACATTGGATACCAAGAAATGACAATAAAATACTAGGCAGTAATTATCAATTTCAACTGCATCTAATGCGTTAGGTCTGAGGTCCCCTGCTTGAATAATTACCTTTAAACGATTCAGAAACAAAAAAAAATACAAGTTCTCATAATTGTTTAACCATTGATCATTTGTTTTGTGTCATGTTGCTTTGTCTCAGTTCTAGATTGTAGAAGTTTTGCATACAGAATCATAAGGGACATAAAAAAAATAATCAATGAAAGTCGAATTTGATTATTACCATGCGCTCGGTTGCAAAATTAGGTTGCACGAACTAGTTTCTCACTTGTCAAGCACAATAATAAAAGACATGGAGAATAAAAGATGGTTAACTGTATCCATTTCTGCAAGTTTTGCTTGGTTATTCCTGCAGGAATTTTGTTAAACTAGATTTTAATGCAATATTTCTTTGTTTGCTCCTCATTTAATTCTAGATACCTTTTTCAATAAAATAAAATACCTATATCAAACTATTGTTAAAATTTCAAAGATTTGTTTGTACACTGCAATAATTTGAAGAATTTTAGATAATCGTGTCTGACTTGAATCAAAAATTAGTTGATGTATGATTTGTATTGATTTCGTTTTGTTTTTAAGTTTCACAAACCTAGTAATCTTGATCATTTAAACATATAATAAACTTTGATTATTATGTTACTTTAACAAAGACATCTAGTTCAACATCATATAAATATTCTCAAACATTTCATCCTCAGTCATTAAATTCCAATGTCCTGGCAGTACAGGGGATGATCATCAAGAACATTCTTTTACATCAGTGATGTAGACCCCTAGCAATGATCTGGTGCATTAAGTAGGCGTCCTTTCTATACCATAAAGGAATTGCCTACTGATATTGTACCCCATCACTTTCTACATCACGATGTAATCCCTACCGATATTGTATCCCATCACTTTCTACATCACGATGGAATCTATACCGATATTGTACCCCAGCACTTTCATCATCACGATTGAATCCCTACTTTTATTGTAGCCCATCACTTTCTACATCACGAAGTAATCCCTACTGATATTGTATCCCATCACTTTTGACACCAAAATGAAATTGCCTACTGATATTGTAGCCAACCACATTCTACATCACGATTGAATTTCTACTGATATTGTAGCCCATCACTTTCTACATCACGATGAAATCTATATCGATATTCTGACCCATCACTTTGCCTCTTTCAGAGACAATGGAATCACCGTGTCTATACATCTTGTAGCTGTCACCTCTCCTGGTCGCTGGGTGCCTTGATAAATGTATTGTAGTTGTCAATTCACGGAAGTCCAAGTTAACTGTAGAATATCCCCCTCGGTTTGTACAATAGAAAAAACCATAGATTCAACTGTGTTTTGAGACAGTGGAGTATGAAACTGAAAATAAAATATTTCAAAAATGTTTATTTAGTAAATATAGTAACCAGATATTGTAATATTAAAAATGTATTGAAAACGAATCACGATGGTGTTATTCCCTTCAGCATTGTAGGAATTGGGTAATATGCTTACATTTAGTTACGTGTAGTAATATAGCCAGATAACAGTTTATCATACATAACTTTTTGACAGCTGTGTAACTGGAATCCCAATGCACATCCCATGTGTGGATAGAGTTATTGTGGTGACCCCCCCCCCCCAACAGTAAATTCAAACTTTATCAAAATAGTCAAGAGAGTTACCAAAAAAAGCCCCCCTCCCCCACCACTGCAAAAAAAAAATTAGAAAATTATACATGAGTCTACTGACTCTCCTGGAAAATAAATAAATTCTGCATGTATCCCTACCACACACACAACAAACTGATGGAAATTGAATTTTACAACCAATATTTTCTGAAGCTTTTCTAAAACAATGATCAGTTACCTTGGTGATCAGATCCTGATTCTGTTTGATGTACTTGGTGAGGAATGTTCTTGCGATCTGCCTGGACAATGTGTTGTTACGATCAGACACCGCGGACCCAGTCAGCACCAACTTCCACTGCTCTCTAAAAATATTCATAATTTTATGTGTTGATATCGTGACGTAACAATCGCTGGCAAAAAACAGTACCTATTGCGACTTTGTCTATGGCCATAAGATTCCTTATTTTATGCGAGTACTAAAATCCAAGATTACATCTTTTTGTATCAAATCGTGAGAATATAAAATTATGAGTATGGGAATTGTATCACTGTTTTATACAGTTTACATCTGTCACAGCAAAAAATGAGATATTCAAATCTGCAAGCTTCTCAAGATTATATGCGATATTATTAAGACACCTTTAAGGACAGTTAAAGGCCTTACAGCTCTGTCCAGTTCATGGCTAAAATTCTTGTGACCAGAAGTAGGTTCCAAGACATACCTTCCATAGAGCAGACCAATTGTCTGTAACAAACAAATATCTCTCATGAAACATACAAAAACATACCAACTTTTAGTTACAGTAAATTCAAACTGGCATCAAATACCAATATGTAGTGTAACATTCTAGAGTATTGTAGAGTTTTTCCATTCAGAAAGCTTATTGACAGCCAGTGCAATAATTTGTGTTAAGATATTTTATTCATTACAATTATAAGAGATACCAACACCATTGTAAGGTGCGTGTTGTGTTCATATATTTTTGTTCCTAAATCGGCAACAGAGCTGTCAAAACTGTCCATCACACTGTGGGTGATACAAGTATAATACGAGTACATGTTTGTACAAACAATTAAAAGGTCACATCAAGCATGACAAAAGTCACTTTCAATATGCAGGCTTATTTAGTCTGTTAAGTATTTAATACAAATATTGTTTCTGATGAGTGGGATTTTACACAGTTCTACTAAGGCTACCGCAAACATGCTGGTCTGTATAAATCCAAACTATGTAACATAATTTTACTCATCAAGGTCACAACATAGGTATTTGGTTACATTACAAATCGACTAATATTAACACTGTCATTATTAGTCTACACTATACAAACCAGCTAACATTAGCAATGTCATTAAAAGGCTACACTGTACACACTGGCTAATGTTAACAATGTCATTATAACTCTACACTGTACAAACCGGCTAATGTTAACAATGTCATTATAAGTCTACACTGTACAAACCGGCTAATGTTAACAATGTCATTATAAGTCTACACTGTACACACCTGCTAACGTTAGCAATGTCATTATAAGTCTACACTGTTCACACAGGCTAACATTAACAATGTCATTAACAGTCTACACTGTACACATCGGCTAACATTAACAATGTCATTATTAGTCTACGCTTTACACATCGGCTAACATTAACAATGTCATTATAAGTCTACACTGTACAAACTGGCTCACATTAGCAATGTTATTTTAAGCTTACACTGTGCACATCGGCGAACGTTAGAAATGTCATTATAAATCAAAATTGTGCACACCGGCTAACATTATCAATGCCATTTTAAGTCAACACTGTACAAACTAGCTCACGTTAGCAATGTCATTTTAAGTTAACACTGTGCACATCGGCTATTGTTAGAAATGTCATTATAAGTCTACACTGTGCACACCGGCTAACATTAACAATGTCATCATAAGTCTACACTGAACCGTGGCTTACATTAGCAATGACATTATAAGTCTACACTGTACACACTGGCTAATGTGTACAATGTCATTATAAGTCTACACTGTACACACCTGCTAACATTAGCAAATTCATTATAAGTCTACATTGTACAAGTCTCACTGTTCACATCGGCTAACATTAGCAATGTCATTATAAGTCTACACTGTTCACACAGGCTAACATTAACATTGTCATTAATATGTTTTATGGTGCTACCGTTGTGGCGAGCGCAGCAAGAATTACACATACCTTGCAAGGTATGTGTAATGACGCCATTGCATCATTGTCAACTTAATGATATTTTGACAGTCATCAACTAACATCAAATGATTTTAGAGAGAGAGAGAGAGAGAGAGAGAGAGAGAGAGAGAGAGAGAGAGAGAGAGAAGGAAAATATATAATATTTCTAAGTTTTAAAAAATTCTTACAAAATACATAGACTAAACGCTTCCCCTAAAATCGTTCTTTACTTTTAGAGAAAATTGCTCAGTGTGTCAAATGTAATTTGAGTTTAATTTGGTCAAAAGTGTACATGTGTAAATACAGTAATATTTTTCTTTTGTACCTTGTTGTTATCTTTTTTTCCTGGTTCATAATTTTTTTTTACTGAAATTTGTTTATTTTGGCATACATGTACGTTGTATCCGTGACCCCGGTCCCTGATTGTGGGTGTGTAATTTCCCATTTTCCAATTTAATGGTTTGACAATATGCAATATCTGCATATTTTTTTTCCCTTTTTTTCTTTTTGTTCTATATAATTTAATTCAAAATGACTTTTTTAAAAAAAAATTCTCCCTACTTATACTTACTGTTCATGCACGCAAAGTTAGCTTAACTCTTTATTGCTTGTATATATAATTATATAATCTCTCTATCAAAAAAAAAAATTATCTAAGACAGGTATCGAAGTTTTTACTGAAATAGCTATATAGTACACGCATTACAGATGTTTGATCCACCTCTAAATTTATCGCGGGAAAACTAGCGCGAGATCACTGTGACGTCACACGTTCAAATCTATATTCATTTGTTTATGTATCTCGACTCAATACGAAGGAATGCAAGAATGTAAAAAATCTCTTGGGTCTCTAATAAGCTTGTGCGCTACTCAAAACGTGTCTTCAAACCTCAAGGCACCGTAAATTACGAGTTAAATGATAGACATTTTTGGCATAGAACCACGGGAAAAAACATTAGAGAGCACTATGGGACGTAGACACAAAATTTTTCTTGATGAATCTGTAGGTTAAGCTCGTTCTTTTTCCCGCACGCACTGGTTCTTAGAGCTCGCTTCGCTGGCTATTAGTCTACACTGTACACATCGGCTAATGTTAACAATGTCATTATAAGTCTACACTGTTCACATCGGCTAATGTTAGCAATGTCATTATAAGTCTACAGTGTACAAATCGGCTAAAGTTAGCAATGTCATTATAAGTCTACACTGTTCACATCGGCTAACATTAACAATGTCATTATAAGTCTACACTGTGTAAATCGGCTAAAGTTAGCAATGTCATTATAAGTCTACACTGTACACACCGCCTTATATTAGTAATGTCATTTTAAGTCTACACTGAACACACTGGCTAATGTTAGCAATGTCATTATAAGTCTACATTGTACAAATCGGCTTACGTTAGCAATGTCATTATAACTCTACACTGAACACACCAGCAAACATTAACAATGTCATCATAAGTCTATACTGTGCACATCGGCTAACATGAGCAATATTATTAAAAGTCATCACTGTGCACACCAGCTAATGTTAACTATGTCATTATAAATCTACACTGTACACACCTGCTAACATTAGCAATGTCATTATAAGTCTACACTGTACACACCGGCTAATGTTAGCAATGTCATTATAAGTCTACACTGTACACACCGGCTAATGTTAGTAATGTCATTATAAGTCTACACTGAACACACTGGCTAACTTTAGCAATGTCATTATAGGTCTACACTGTGCAAATCGGCTAACATTAACAATGTCATTATAAGTCTACACTGTACACACCGGCTAATGCTAGTAATGTCATTATAAGTCTACACTGAACACACTGGCTAACGTTAGCAATGTCATTATAAGTCTACACTGTGCACATCAGCTAACATAAACAATGTCATTATAAGTCTACACTGAACACACCGGCTAACATTAACAATGTCATCATAAGTCTACACTGTTCACATCGGTTAACATTAACAATGTCATTATAAGTCTACACTATGCACACTCCTAATGTTAGTAATGTCATTATAAGTCTACATTGAACACACCGGCTAATGTAAGTAATGTCATTATTAGTCTACACTGTACACATCGACTAACATTAACAATGTCATTATATGTCTACACTGTACAAACTTGCTGACATTAGCAATGTCATTATAAGCCATCACTGTGCACACCGGCTAACGTAAACTATGTCATTATAAGTCTACACTGTTAACAATGTCATTACCAGGTATTAGTCTACACTGTGCACAATGGCTTATGTTAACAATGTCATTATAAGTCTACACTGTTCACATTGGCTAACATTAGCGATGACATTATAAGTCTACTCTGTTCACACAGGCTAACATTAGCAATGTTATTATAAGTCTACACTGAACACATCGACTAACATTAACGATGTCATCATAAGTCTACTCTGTTCACACAGGCAAACATTAACAATGTCATTATAAGTCTACACTGAACACATCGACTAACATTAACGATGTCATCATAAGTCTACTCTGTTCACACAGGCTAACATTAGCAATGTTATTATAAGTCATCACTGTGCAAACCGGCTAATGTTAACTATGTCATTATAAGTCTACACTGTACACACATGCTAACATTAGCAATGTCATTATAAGTCTACATTGTACAAATCGGCTAAAGTAAACAATGTCATTATAAGCCTACACTGTTCAATTCGGCTAACAGTAACGATGTCATTGTAAGTCTACACTGTGCAAATCGGCTAAAGTTAGCAATGTGATTATAAGTCTACACTGAACACACTGGCTAATGTTAGCAATGTCATTATAAGTCTACACTGTGAACATCGGCTAACATTAACAATGTCATTATAAGTCTACACTGAACACACCGGCTAACATTAACAATGTCATCATAAGTCTACACTGTGCACATCAGCTAACATTAGCTATGTCATTATAAGTCTACACTGTACAAACTGGCTCACTTTAGCAATGTCATTTTAAGTTTATATTGTGCACATCGGCTAATGTTAGAAATGTCATTATAAGTCAAAATTGTGCACACCTACAAACTGACTCACGTAAGCAATGTCATTTTAAGTTTTCACTGTGCACATCGGCCAACGTTAGAAATGTCATCATAAGTCTATACTGTACAAACTGGCTAACGTAAACAATGTCATTATAAGTCTACACTGTACTAACCAGCCTAAGTTAACAATGTCATCATAGGTCTACCCTGTGCAAACCGGCTAACATTAGCAATATCATAATAAGTCTACACTGTACAAACTGGCTCACGTTAGCAATGTCATTCTAAGTTTACACTGTGCACATCGGCTTATGTTAGAAATGTCATTATAAGTGAACATTGTGCATACCAGCTAACGTAAGCAATGCAATTATAAGACTACACTGTACAAACTGGCTCACGTTAGCAATGTAATTTTTAAGTTTACACTGTGAACATCGGCTAACGTTAGAAATGTCACTATAAGTCTACATTGTACAAATCGGCTAAAGTTAGCAATGTCATTATAAGTCTACACTGTGCACACCGGCTAACGTTAGCAATGTCATATAAGTCTATACTGTGCACACTGGCTAATGTTAACAATGTCATTATAAGTGTACACTGAACCCTGGCTAACATTAGCGATGACATTATAAGTCTACACTGTAAAACTAGCTAATGTTAGCAATGTCATTATAAGTCTACATTGTACAAATCGGCTAAAGTTAGCAATGTCATTATGAGTCAACACTGTTCACATCGGCTAACATTAACAATGTCATTATAAGTCTACAGTGTACAAACCGGCTAACATTAGCAATGTCAATTTAAGTCTACAACAATGCACACCAGCTAACATTGGCAATGTCATTATAAGTCTACACTGTTCACACAGGCTAACATTAACAATGGTTTGGAAAAGAAAATGTTTGCATTTTCCTGTAACATAAACAGGTGCTTAATGTAGCATTTGATGTGTTGAATAACTACCTTTTCCAATCTGTTGTCATTCTATATCAGTGCATCCAATACCTACATTGAATCACTATAAATTCAGTCATCTACTGCCTGCATTGAGCGACTCCTCAGTCTTCCAGTGCCTGCATTGAGCGACTCTTCAGTCTTTCCAATGCCTGCATTGAGCGACTTCAGTCTTCCAATGCCTGCATTGAGCGTCTCTTCAGTCTTACCAATGCCTGCATTGAGCGACTCCTCAGTCGTCCCAATGCCTGCAATGAGCAACTCGTTATTCATCTTTGCAACCACCCAATGCAAGCAATGAGTAACCCTCATTCTTTACTCAATGCAGGCATTCCTTCTGTCCCATAAAATCACACTGGATGCATGAAATGCCAATGCACATAATAAATGCATTTTAAAATGTATATTGTAGTTTCTGCATTGTTTCAATGCTGAGTTTTAACTCTAAGAAAAGATTCCAAATAAGAACATGAGGGCTAAAACTGACAGATTTTAATTCCCGTTATCACAAAACTGAATGACTAAGCAATGAATGGTTTTATCAGAATGTCGCAAGAAAAATCCACACATTTTGCCGATATTTGGAATGGATACTTGGTGTGTTTCTGTAAATTGCCTTTATCAACGCAGAAAAATCAGAAAAAAATAGTTGAGACAGATAAAAAATTAGTGTAGACTCAATTCATTATAAGTCTACACTGTGCACACCGGCTAACGTTGGCAATGTCATTATAAGTCTACACTGTATCCACCAGCTTCTGATTGTGAAAAGCATATGTTATACACCATCTTGTATTTCTCTTGAAATTCAACATTCACAGAACTCTCATAATATACCAATTTACCTGTAAAAGTTGTAGTATTTTGTTTGTAATACACAGAGATTTACCTGTGGAAGCTTTGCTGTTGTATAATTTCTTTCTTCTTCTCCATGTAATCCACACTCAAAGATAAAGCAGCATTCAACACATCATCTACAGCAGAGAAACAGGTCTTCCCTCATTAATGAAAACTATACCTTCTCTCCAAGTAGTCTTTGTTGGTAGGGTTTGAACATTCAATCACATTACATATGAAATATTTGGTACATGTTGTTATTTAGTACTGCAGATTTCTTATTTTACGTGTCGAGTACTTAATTCCACGATTCATCCGTTTTGTATCGAATCACGATTATAAGATCATGAAAG
Organism: Magallana ariakensis; assembly: GCA_020458035.1. Taxonomy (NCBI): domain Eukaryota; kingdom Metazoa; phylum Mollusca; class Bivalvia; order Ostreida; family Ostreidae; genus Magallana; species Magallana ariakensis. Next base: position 78,643,578 of record CM035812.1, on the reverse strand, counting down.
CCAAATCTTTATCATAGTTTCTTTAGTTTACATCTCTCTGAAAAATAAAAGCGAGATTTTCACATTCGCAAGATGTGCTTCTCGTCAATATTCGTAAATATTAATTCCTTGCGTTTGATTTAGAAATCTACAGTAACCAACACCCATATGTTAAGTCATAGACACACTTTGGAGAGAGTTCACTGACATGGCGCTCTTACCATATTCTACTTGGAAGACATCATTAGGATTGTCTGGTAGATTGAAGCCATATTCCACTAGGAGGTGGTAGTTGTCATGGTTACCATACGAAATAAACACCTGGCTGTGCTTCCTGTACGTGTCACCTGTGTGGATTTCATAGCAACCACTCTCCTGATTGTAACCCGCCTCTACCTGACAAAGGATAAAACTCAGCTTCTAAGATTTTGCATTTAATTTTTAGTGTGGTCTTCCATAAAAAAGCTAGACCATGTGAACACATTCTAACAAACATAGGTAATCACAGATTACAAAGCTCACCGAGACGAGGCATCAACTTTATGAGGCATCACCTTTATAAAACCACCTTTACCATATCATATGAAAATCATAGTTAATGATCTTGGATATTCATGGATACTGTTTTGACACAATATCGTATATCATATGTAAAAGAATTGTATGATAATCATATGTTCATTTCATACAATATTATAAGATACAATGTATATCAATACAATAATATAAAATATGATATTGCATCCAATGATACTTACAATATAAATCATTTAATAATATATAATACTGTAATAAATATTGATGCAATATGATATTGTAACATATAATATGACATTGTATCGTGTTATACATTTATTGTATTTAATCACAATACAATATCATAATACCTTATATAAATACAATATAGCATTATTTAATACTATATCATATCACATAATACATCACAATATTGTAACATATGATATTATATTGTATTATATAGTATAATATTGTATTGTATGATATTGCATCATATTTGATACACAATATTGTATCATATGATACAATATAATTTGATAAAACATTGTATAATATCATATGATACAATATCATCTGATATAGTAATATATTATATAATACAATATTATACAATATCATTTTATACTAATCATATCATATGATACAATATCATATACAATATCATATTATATAATATCTTATAATATCATATAATACAATTTCATGTATTATATAACAATATATTATATAACCAATATCATATTATACAATAATGTATCATATGATATGATATAATTATAATATACAATATCGTATCATATGATACAATATCATATATTGAAATATAATATGAAACAATATCATTCGATAAAATAATATATTATACAATATCATATTCTACAATATTGTATAATAATATACAATACTATACAAAACAATATCATAATTCAATATTATATAATAATGTACAAAAAATTTGATACAATATCATATCGTATCATATAACTTTTAACAATATAATGTATGATATTACATTGTATCATATAAAACAATAGTGTATCATATCATAGAATATTATATCATAGGAATCATGTTATATCATTTAACCACAAACACATCTATCAAGCAGGTTTGAGTGAGGTAAGAGAATTTTTAGCATCCTTGATAATGGAGATCAGGCTCTGCATCTGAAGCTACCTCTGCAATTCATTTATATATTATAGTTAAATCAATTATGCAAGCTATTATCTATAAAACATGTAACCTGTTCCAAAAAACTAAACCTCATCCAGCATCCGAAACCTATGGTTCAGATTCAGCATTCAAGCCTGTCAGGTGCATCAGTATCATAAGACGCACCATCCATGGAAGTTTGGTGAAGTTAGGACCAGTAATAACTAAGATATAATCATCAGAGGGCACCTGCTCTAAAACCTTTAACCAGCTCTTAAAACCTTAACCTCATCCAGCATCCGAAACCTATGGCTCAGATTCAGCATTCATGCCTGTCAGGTGCATCAGTATCATAAGACGCACCATCTATGCAAGTTTGGTGAAGTTGGGACCAGTAGTAACTTAGAAATGCCTATTAAACAGCACCTGCAACAAAAACTTTAACCTGCTCGAAAAACCTTAACTTCATCCAGCATCCAAAACCTTTGGCTCAGATTCAGCATTCAAGCCTGTCAGGTGCAACAGTATCATAAGACACACCATCCATGCAAGTTTGGTGAAGTTAGGACCAGTAATAACTAAGATATAATCATCAGAGGGCACCTGCTCAAAAAACTTTAACCAGCTCTAAAAACCTTAACCTCATCCAGCATCCGAAACCTATGGCTCAGATTCAGCATTCAAGCCTGTCAGGTGCATCAGTTTTATAAGACACACCTTCTATGCAAGTTTGGTGAAGTTAGGACCAGTAGTAACTTAGAAATGGCTATCAAAGGGCACCTGCAACAAAAACTTTAACCTGCTCCAAAAACCTTAACCTCCTCCAGCATCTGAAATTCATGGCCCAGATTCAGCATCCAAGTCTCTCAAGTCCATTAGTAGGTCCAGATGCATCATTCATGCAAGTTTGGTGAAGATAGGACAAGTAATAAGTTAGATACAGGACCTGCAACAAAAACTTTAACCAGGTCCGGACGCCGACGCCGACGCCGAGGGTATAGCATAAGCTACCCCCGACTTCGTCTCGGTGAGCTAAAAACTAAGCTTCAACAATGTTAACTCTACACTGTTCACATCGGTTAACATTAACAATGTCATTATAAGTCTACACTATGCACACTCCTAATGTTAGTAATGTCATTATAAGTCTACATTGAACACACCGGCTAATGTAAGTAATGTCATTATTAGTCTACACTGTACACATCGACTAACATTAACAATGTCATTATATGTCTACACTGTACAAACTTGCTGACATTAGCAATGTCATTATAAGCCATCACTGTGCACACCGGCTAACGTAAACTATGTCATTATAAGTCTACACTGTTAACAATGTCATTACCAGGTATTAGTCTACACTGTGCACAATGGCTTATGTTAACAATGTCATTATAAGTCTACACTGTTCACATTGGCTAACATTAGCGATGACATTATAAGTCTACTCTGTTCACACAGGCTAACATTAGCAATGTTATTATAAGTCTACACTGAACACATCGACTAACATTAACGATGTCATCATAAGTCTACTCTGTTCACACAGGCAAACATTAACAATGTCATTATAAGTCTACACTGAACACATCGACTAACATTAACGATGTCATCATAAGTCTACTCTGTTCACACAGGCTAACATTAGCAATGTTATTATAAGTCATCACTGTGCAAACCGGCTAATGTTAACTATGTCATTATAAGTCTACACTGTACACACATGCTAACATTAGCAATGTCATTATAAGTCTACATTGTACAAATCGGCTAAAGTAAACAATGTCATTATAAGCCTACACTGTTCAATTCGGCTAACAGTAACGATGTCATTGTAAGTCTACACTGTGCAAATCGGCTAAAGTTAGCAATGTGATTATAAGTCTACACTGAACACACTGGCTAATGTTAGCAATGTCATTATAAGTCTACACTGTGAACATCGGCTAACATTAACAATGTCATTATAAGTCTACACTGAACACACCGGCTAACATTAACAATGTCATCATAAGTCTACACTGTGCACATCAGCTAACATTAGCTATGTCATTATAAGTCTACACTGTACAAACTGGCTCACTTTAGCAATGTCATTTTAAGTTTATATTGTGCACATCGGCTAATGTTAGAAATGTCATTATAAGTCAAAATTGTGCACACCTACAAACTGGCTCACGTAAGCAATGTCATTTTAAGTTTTCACTGTGCACATCGGCCAACGTTAGAAATGTCATCATAAGTCTATACTGTACAAACTGGCTAACGTAAACAATGTCATTATAAGTCTACACTGTACTAACCAGCCTAAGTTAACAATGTCATCATAGGTCTACCCTGTGCAAACCGGCTAACATTAGCAATATCATAATAAGTCTACACTGTACAAACTGGCTCACGTTAGCAATGTCATTCTAAGTTTACACTGTGCACATCGGCTTATGTTAGAAATGTCATTATAAGTGAACATTGTGCATACCAGCTAACGTAAGCAATGCAATTATAAGACTACACTGTACAAACTGGCTCACGTTAGCAATGTAATTTTTAAGTTTACACTGTGAACATCGGCTAACGTTAGAAATGTCACTATAAGTCTACATTGTACAAATCGGCTAAAGTTAGCAATGTCATTATAAGTCTACACTGTGCACACCGGCTAACGTTAGCAATGTCATATAAGTCTATACTGTGCACACTGGCTAATGTTAACAATGTCATTATAAGTGTACACTGAACCCTGGCTAACATTAGCGATGACATTATAAGTCTACACTGTAAAACTAGCTAATGTTAGCAATGTCATTATAAGTCTACATTGTACAAATCGGCTAAAGTTAGCAATGTCATTATGAGTCAACACTGTTCACATCGGCTAACATTAACAATGTCATTATAAGTCTACAGTGTACAAACCGGCTAACATTAGCAATGTCAATTTAAGTCTACAACAATGCACACCAGCTAACATTGGCAATGTCATTATAAGTCTACACTGTTCACACAGGCTAACATTAACAATGGTTTGGAAAAGAAAATGTTTGCATTTTCCTGTAACATAAACAGGTGCTTAATGTAGCATTTGATGTGTTGAATAACTACCTTTTCCAATCTGTTGTCATTCTATATCAGTGCATCCAATACCTACATTGAATCACTATAAATTCAGTCATCTACTGCCTGCATTGAGCGACTCCTCAGTCTTCCAGTGCCTGCATTGAGCGACTCTTCAGTCTTTCCAATGCCTGCATTGAGCGACTTCAGTCTTCCAATGCCTGCATTGAGCGTCTCTTCAGTCTTTCCAATGCCTGCATTGAGCGACTCCTCAGTCGTCCCAATGCCTGCAATGAGCAACTCGTTATTCATCTTTGCAACCACCCAATGCAAGCAATGAGTAACCCTCATTCTTTACTCAATGCAGGCATTCCTTCTGTCCCATAAAATCACACTGGATGCATGAAATGCCAATGCACATAATAAATGCATTTTAAAATGTATATTGTAGTTTCTGCATTGTTTCAATGCTGAGTTTTAACTCTAAGAAAAGATTCCAAATAAGAACATGAGGGCTAAAACTGACAGATTTTAATTCCCGTTATCACAAAACTGAATGACTAAGCAATGAATGGTTTTATCAGAATGTCGCAAGAAAAATCCACACATTTTGCCGATATTTGGAATGGATACTTGGTGTGTTTCTGTAAATTGCCTTTATCAACGCAGAAAAATCAGAAAAAAATAGTTGAGACAGATAAAAAATTAGTGTAGACTCAATTCATTATAAGTCTACACTGTGCACACCGGCTAACGTTGGCAATGTCATTATAAGTCTACACTGTATCCACCAGCTTCTGATTGTGAAAAGCATATGTTATACACCATCTTGTATTTCTCTTGAAATTCAACATTCACAGAACTCTCATAATATACCAATTTACCTGTAAAAGTTGTAGTATTTTGTTTGTAATACACAGAGATTTACCTGTGGAAGCTTTGCTGTTGTATAATTTCTTTCTTCTTCTCCATGTAATCCACACTCAAAGATAAAGCAGCATTCAACACATCATCTACAGCAGAGAAACAGGTCTTCCCTCATTAATGAAAACTATACCTTCTCTCCAAGTAGTCTTTGTTGGTAGGGTTTGAACATTCAATCACATTACATATGAAATATTTGGTACATGTTGTTATTTAGTACTGCAGATTTCTTATTTTACGTGTCGAGTACTTAATTCCACGATTCATCCGTTTTGTATCGAATCACGATTATAAGATCATGAAAGCCAAATCTTTATCATAGTTTCTTTAGTTTACATCTCTCTGAAAAATAAAAGCGAGATTTTCACATTCGCAAGATGTGCTTCTCGTCAATATTCGTAAATATTAATTCCTTGCGTTTGATTTAGAAATCTACAGTAACCAACACCCATATGTTAAGTCATAGACACACTTTGGAGAGAGTTCACTGACATGGCGCTCTTACCATATTCTACTTGGAAGACATCATTAGGATTGTCTGGTAGATTGAAGCCATATTCCACTAGGAGGTGGTAGTTGTCATGGTTACCATACGAAATAAACACCTGGCTGTGCTTCCTGTACGTGTCACCTGTGTGGATTTCATAGCAACCACTCTCCTGATTGTAACCCGCCTCTACCTGACAAAGGATAAAACTCAGCTTCTAAGATTTTGCATTTAATTTTTAGTGTGGTCTTCCATAAAAAAGCTAGACCATGTGAACACATTCTAACAAACATAGGTAATCACAGATTACAAAGCTCACCGAGACGAGGCATCAACTTTATGAGGCATCACCTTTATAAAACCACCTTTACCATATCATATGAAAATCATAGTTAATGATCTTGGATATTCATGGATACTGTTTTGACACAATATCGTATATCATATGTAAAAGAATTGTATGATAATCATATGTTCATTTCATACAATATTATAAGATACAATGTATATCAATACAATAATATAAAATATGATATTGCATCCAATGATACTTACAATATAAATCATTTAATAATATATAATACTGTAATAAATATTGATGCAATATGATATTGTAACATATAATATGACATTGTATCGTGTTATACATTTATTGTATTTAATCACAATACAATATCATAATACCTTATATAAATACAATATAGCATTATTTAATACTATATCATATCACATAATACATCACAATATTGTAACATATGATATTATATTGTATTATATAGTATAATATTGTATTGTATGATATTGCATCATATTTGATACACAATATTGTATCATATGATACAATATAATTTGATAAAACATTGTATAATATCATATGATACAATATCATCTGATATAGTAATATATTATATAATACAATATTATACAATATCATTTTATACTAATCATATCATATGATACAATATCATATACAATATCATATTATATAATATCTTATAATATCATATAATACAATTTCATGTATTATATAACAATATATTATATAACCAATATCATATTATACAATAATGTATCATATGATATGATATAATTATAATATACAATATCGTATCATATGATACAATATCATATATTGAAATATAATATGAAACAATATCATTCGATAAAATAATATATTATACAATATCATATTCTACAATATTGTATAATAATATACAATACTATACAAAACAATATCATAATTCAATATTATATAATAATGTACAAAAAATTTGATACAATATCATATCGTATCATATAACTTTTAACAATATAATGTATGATATTACATTGTATCATATAAAACAATAGTGTATCATATCATAGAATATTATATCATAGGAATCATGTTATATCATTTAACCACAAACACATCTATCAAGCAGGTTTGAGTGAGGTAAGAGAATTTTTAGCATCCTTGATAATGGAGATCAGGCTCTGCATCTGAAGCTACCTCTGCAATTCATTTATATATTATAGTTAAATCAATTATGCAAGCTATTATCTATAAAACATGTAACCTGTTCCAAAAAACTAAACCTCATCCAGCATCCGAAACCTATGGTTCAGATTCAGCATTCAAGCCTGTCAGGTGCATCAGTATCATAAGACGCACCATCCATGGAAGTTTGGTGAAGTTAGGACCAGTAATAACTAAGATATAATCATCAGAGGGCACCTGCTCTAAAACCTTTAACCAGCTCTTAAAACCTTAACCTCATCCAGCATCCGAAACCTATGGCTCAGATTCAGCATTCATGCCTGTCAGGTGCATCAGTATCATAAGACGCACCATCTATGCAAGTTTGGTGAAGTTGGGACCAGTAGTAACTTAGAAATGCCTATTAAACAGCACCTGCAACAAAAACTTTAACCTGCTCGAAAAACCTTAACTTCATCCAGCATCCAAAACCTTTGGCTCAGATTCAGCATTCAAGCCTGTCAGGTGCAACAGTATCATAAGACACACCATCCATGCAAGTTTGGTGAAGTTAGGACCAGTAATAACTAAGATATAATCATCAGAGGGCACCTGCTCAAAAAACTTTAACCAGCTCTAAAAACCTTAACCTCATCCAGCATCCGAAACCTATGGCTCAGATTCAGCATTCAAGCCTGTCAGGTGCATCAGTTTTATAAGACACACCTTCTATGCAAGTTTGGTGAAGTTAGGACCAGTAGTAACTTAGAAATGGCTATCAAAGGGCACCTGCAACAAAAACTTTAACCTGCTCCAAAAACCTTAACCTCCTCCAGCATCTGAAATTCATGGCCCAGATTCAGCATCCAAGTCTCTCAAGTCCATTAGTAGGTCCAGATGCATCATTCATGCAAGTTTGGTGAAGATAGGACAAGTAATAAGTTAGATACAGGACCTGCAACAAAAACTTTAACCAGGTCCGGACGCCGACGCCGAGGGTATAGCATAAGCTACCCCCGACTTCGTCTCGGTGAGCTAAAAACTAAGCTTCAACAATGTTAACCTTTTACCAATGTATGAGAGATTTTGTTAGCTCAAGTTCAAGTTCAGTTTATTTACTCAAACTAAATAATTTGGTACAAGAGGAACATAACTACACTGTATACAGAATAAACATAAATACAAATCGTCAGAGGTATACATACATAGTCATACACTAGGAAAAAGGTAGTAAAGATTTATAACCATGATAACAGAACTCATATTTTATGTAACACTTTGGTATAAAGGATCAGATCAGGAAAACAACTAAGGGGAAAACACATCATGGGAAATATTTCAAATAAATAGTATACACACAATATTAACATATTTGATATTTCCAGGGCTTCTATTTACCGAACATCACAATAAGTGACAATTTCATGAGCTTCTATTTACCTGAGCTGACAATTACTTGAGCTAGTGTTTACCTGAGCTGCCTTCTAATGAACTAAGGTTCTGTATATCTGATATTCTATATACCTAAGGTGTTGTTTACCTGATATTCTTTTCAACTGCGATTCAATTTACATGATATTCCATTTATCCGAGATTCTGTTTACCTGATAATTTGTTTACCTGAGAATCTGTTTACCTGAGATTTTGTTTACCTGAGATTCCATTTACCCGTGATTCTGTTAACCTGATATTTTGTTTACCTGAGATTCTGTTTACCTTAGCTCCCACTGAGTGGTTCAGCAGATCCAGGTATGGAGCCAATGCCAAGTGGTTCCCATCCTCTCTCACAAACTCTGACCCTGCTGACCGGTAGAACACAGAGCGAGAATTTACACAAAACCACGCCCACAAAAATTCGCTGTACTCAATTTCCTCTCCTGACCAAAGATCAGATCTGATCACTTCCATATATGCCTGCTTCATGTCTGCCATTTTAGACTGCACAGCTATTTGAAGCCTTGGTGGAAACAGAGTCATCTCCCTTGGTGAGAAATGTCCGAATGTTTCAAGAGTCTTAGGGAGAACAGAAATGTAGGGGTGCCAGAAAGAGTTGCTTCCCTTGTTTTTTTCTTGAAGGAGAAACAGAGAGAGCAGTTGTTGTCTGGTAAACTTAATATTCTGACTGAAAGAAATCAAAGAAGATATGATAAAACATTAACAGAAATGACACTTCAAATTAGAGCAAACAGTTTCAGCCATTACTCTACAAAATTGATAATACATGTACTACCTGAAATTGTATAGAGATCACATGTACTTCATGAGGTACATGTTTAGATATATGTGGAGTGCTACTGAATTATGCAGATATCTGGAAACATGTTTACATCCACACATAGTTCAATGTTAAACTGTACATAAAAATATTATGCATTGGTGGTAAAAAAGAAACATCACAATTGAATGTACATACCATTTGACTTGTTCCCCTATTTCTGAGGAGAGAACTGTTTCCACGGTGATCAGTAATGGTCTGGGTATAGATACAAGAAGGTCACCAGGAAAAAGACAACTCTTTGTCATCATGCCCCTCCCTGTATCTGCATGCAATGTAAACATATCATTAAACTACCTGCTAGGATTGCAAAAAAGGTCCCCAGTATTCCTTCTAGTTTCTGTGTAATGTAAACATATCATTAAAGTACCTGGTAACATTTCAACATAAGTCCCAGTATCCCTTCTAGTTTCTGTGTAATGTAAACATATCATCAATAAAGTACTGTAAATCAACTTTTATTCGCATGAAAGAAATTTTTGCGAGGTTCACAAGAGTCTCATTGTTGCGAATATTTCTCACCGCGGACCAGTATTTGCCATATAGTTGTAATAAAAAAGCAGGTGTGGATAAAGCTTGGTCACGAAATTTAGTCGCTGCGAACCAGTTCATCTCAGGTAAATCGCGAAATAAAGTCGTTGCAAATAATAGTTTGTTTCCAGTATCTGCCGGCATTTCAAATATAAACAAAGGTCCCAGTATCCCTCCCAATATTCTGTATATAAACATTTCAATTGTATACAGTGAACTTGGTTATAGCGAAGTCCTAGGGACCAGTGGATTTACTTTGCTATATCCATAATGTGTTGTATTTGTTTTATGAAGTTGTCATAATAGGTATGAATAGCGATTTCGATATATATACATTTTTTTTTAAAATAATGGGATGGAAAATTGAAGAATTGATGTCATGGATGTGGAAATAAATTGTTTTAAAACAATTGTGTCAATTGGTATTGCTAAGTTTTAATTAAACAATTTGCTGTAAAAGGTTTAAATTACTTTATTTCTCATCTCTACAGGACTCAAAATCAGTTCGCTATATCTGTAAATTTGTTATAACTATAAAGTTCATTATAGCCGTAAAAAAATTGCTAGGATTTGTTAAGAATCTTGCCGAGGACTCCACAAAATTTTTCTATATCTGAAATTTCGCTATATCTGTGTTTCTACTTAACAAGTTTTGCTGTGCATCAATCCCAATGAAACAGTCTATCAGTATCTGTCTACATTTCTAGTATATATACAAAGGTCCCTATAGCAGCCAACATTTCAACTATATATACAAAGGTTCCTATAGCAGTCTACATTTCAGGTATATATACAAAGGTCCCTATAGCAGTCAACATTTCAAGTATATAAACAAAGGTCCCTATAGCAGTCAACATTTCAACTATATATACAAAGGTCCCTATAGCAGTCAACATTTCAAGTATATATACAAAGGTCCCTATAGCAGTCTACATTTCAACTATATAATTATACAAAGGTCATATAGCAGTCAACATTTCAAGTATATATACAAAAGTCCCTGTAGCAGTCAACATTTCAAGTATATATACAAAGGTCCCTATAGCAGTCTACATTTCAACTATATAATTATACAAAGGTCCCTGTAGCGGTTAACATTTTAACTATATATACAAAGGTCCCTATAGCAGTCACTATTTCAAGTATATATACAAAGGTCCCTGTAGCAGTCAACATTTCAAGTATATATACAAAGGTCCCTATAGCAGTCTACATTTTAAGTATATATACAAAGGTCCCTATAGCAGTCAACATTTCAAGTATATATACAAAGGTCCCTATAGCAGTCAACATTTTTAGTATATATACAAAGGTCCCTATAGCAGTCAACATTTCAGGTATATATACAAAGGTCCCTATAGCAGTCAACATTTCAAGTATATATATAAAAGTCCCTATAGAAGTCAACATTTCAAGTATATATACAAAGGTCCCTGTAGCAGTCACCATTTCAAGTATATATACAAAGGTCCCTGTAGCAGTCACCATTTCAAGTACATGTATATATACAAAGGTCCCTGTAGCAGTCACCATTTCAAGTATATATACAAAGGTCCCTGTAGCAGTCACCATTTCAAGTACATGTATATATACAAAGGTCCCTGTAGCAGTTACCATTTCAAGTATATATACAAAGGTCCCTGTAGCGGTCAACATTTCAATTGCATACTCAGTGCATAGTCCCAGAATCTGTCAAATTTTTAAGAGTTCATTGTACATAGTTCCTATTACATGTTGAATGTGGGCACCTGTAAAGTGCGAAACGAAATGAAATGAAACCGAACGAAACGAAACGATACCAATCGAAACGAAACCAAAACTCGAAATGAAACGAAACCAACGAAACGGAATTTAAACAAAACTAATATCAATTTTGATTACATATAAGTGAAAATAAATTCATTGAAATGAAATTTTGAACCATAAATATAACTACCTGTATGTTACAGATTGCCGCTGTAAATTTTTAAGCCGATTATCCGGTATTTGCAAAATTTATATAATAATGTAAATAACTGATGAACATTCTTATACCTTTTTATGTTTCTTATTGGTTTCATTAAAGGATATTCAGACATTTTGAGAGAGAGAGAGAGAGAGAGAGAGAGAGAGAGAGAGAGAGAGATGCCTTAAAACTTATCAGCGACATAGCAAAGTATATACGCAAGTTTGAGAGAGAGAGAGAGAGAGAAAGAGAGAGAGAGAGATATGATGATGATGGTGATAATACTTACAGGTACATTCTAACCACAACATTCTTCCTATCGATTTGGAATATTGTAAAAATGAAACGATCGAATACAATGTGATTTAGAGCATTGTTGGTTACCAGTTTCTAACATATAATGAGAATTGTTTTAATATGTGTTATTGCATGAATTTGGACTTCGTATTTTAGCAAAATTAACTTGCATTTTAAAGAGGTTTACTATATATTACCTTAAATTAAACATAATCCCCTCTTTCTCTCCCGTTCACATGCACGCACATTGTATTTGACTCATTTTTACAATATTTCATATCAATATAAAAAAATCGTGTGGTTGGAATGTCTCCCTAAATACTGTAAACTTAGTTATATTTAGCGTGTACGATATTCGGCGGAATAAGATTGTTCAACAAGTTAGCATGGATTTGATTTAGCACATTTCTAAAGATACCTTATTATCTTCTTGAATATTTTACATTTGGCAATGTATTTGATTTTGCGGATGCCATTTTCCGCCAAAACCGCTAAACAGAATACACAGCCAAAGGACTAAAGCCAGTTCTAATATGTTTACAGTATAATCATCTCTCTCTCTCTCTCTCTCTCTCTCTCTCTCTCTCTCTTTTTAATGAAACGAATTAGAAACATAAAATAAATCAGTTTTTTACTTTATCATGTGTTTATTATGTTTTTTTTTTTTTTTACGAATTCCGGGTAATCGGCTTTAAAATTTACAACGGCAATTTATGGTTAAAACTTTTATTTCAATGAAATTATTTTCACCTTTATGTAGTCATAATTGATTTTTAGTTTTGTTAAATTCCGTTTCATTTCGTTTCGATTTCTGGTTTCGTTTCGTTAGGTCTCGTTTAGTTTCGATTGGTTTCGTTTCGTTTCGTTTCATTGGTTTTCGTTTCGTTTCGTTTCGCAATTTATAGGCGCCCATTGAATGCATATAAAATCTGGTGTTTTTTTCAACACTTAAAGAATTTACATAAGATCTGCATTTTATCTGTCAACATTCACATGTTTCAAGTCTACACATAAGTTTAGAGGAGGGGGAGGGGTCAGGTTAGATTTACATAGTAAAATTACCAAAAATTTGCCTTGGACTCCCTTTGAAAACTTTAATATCCCTCAGACCCTCCCAAGGAAATTTTTCTGGATCTGTGCATGAAATCTCATGCAGCTAGTATCTGTCAACATTTCAAGTGTACACATTTGTTCCACAATATGTCAACATTTTTAGTGCATACATTAGTCCTAGTTTAATTGTCTGTCAACAATTCAAATGTATACATATGTACAGAATCTGTCAACATATCCAGCTTGTCAAGTATCTGTCATCATTTCAAGGGAATTACATGCAAGTCTGACTGAAGTGAAGTCACAGTTAACATTTCGGGTGCACGAATTGACAGCACACCATTCATTGTTTAGCTAAGAGGAAAACATAAATAATGCTAACAGCAACATCTTCTCATTCAGTGAGTGATAGACAGAGATAGACGATTACCTGAGAAATGAGCTGGGCATACATGACATTTCCATCGGATGCCATGCTTTTTGGATTCCACTTTCATCCATTTACACAAAGAAATGAATTCTGTTGACACGACGATTCTCCCCTCTCTGGTTTGTTTTCTTTTCCGTGTTCTTTTCGTTCTTCCATATCGATACATTCAACAGGACCTGTTCAATAAACACGTGTTTCCAAAAAAAAAAAAGGAACGAAAACGAAAGTTGCAAATTGTAGCAGAAAAACTTATTTAAAGAAATACGGAAAACCCGTAATGTGCACTTGATAAAGAAAGGTGTTTTTGGTAAAATAAAAAGTTTTGATTGCTACATTCTATCTTTTTAAAATTATATTTCAATTTTGATATTAGTTATGAAATGTTGAAAATTAGTAAAAGCTTACAGTTACTAAACAAATTGAGAACTTCCGGAAATAAAATTTCCGACCAGAAATAACTGTAGTGTTTGTCGACCCATTCTGTGTACGACTGGCCAACCACCGACGGACTGTGACGTCACCTGGCGGGAGCCCGTGCGGGAGATGTGATGAGAAACCGACTAGACGACTATCAGCGAGTGACAACTAAGGCTTGATGCATCGGTAAGTTCGGGGCAACCCACAGTACATAACTCTAGGTGGTAAAAACACTAACGTTATATTGGCGCCCAACTCGAGGCCCGAACTCCGATTGTATTTAGGAATTTTTTTTTCCCGTACTTTGTCAGAGTTGTCAATAACTTTTCTAGTCAACGTGTGCAGCCGCCATTTTTGGGGCTCCACGGGGTGAAAGTTTCCATAGTTTTCAGATTTGCGAATTTTTCTCTATCTGGTATTATTGTTATTGTTAGATTCGATTAGTGTTCTATTATTTGTTTGAGCCAAATTTTTTTTGATCAAACTACTGCATTTTGAATTTTTACACTTTTCTGTTCCCGATCACGTGCTCTTGGGAGCGCCTTTTTAAACATGAACGATTCATTGGAGAACGCCTTTGCTCAGTTGGGGCTTAGTGATAGTGATAGCGATGACACAATTATGGGGGAACCTTATGTTCCAATTGGGTGCTCGTCTCGCAAGCATAGTTGTGACCCCAATGATAGGTTAAGTGACGAGGAGCCTGCGCACTACGACACTCCTAGACCATCGGGGAGGGCCTACATGTACGAGGATTCTGACATCGAGGAAGAAGGCTATCCCCTGGTGAGTAGTACGGGATACCCTCGGGGTGGGTCTGATCTATCCAACAGCCAGAGACGGGGGGTCAGTGGTGCCCAGGGTGGCCCTTATATTAGGCCAGCGCAGTTTAGGGCCAGTCACTCTGTACATTCGGGTATTGGTTGGGGATCCGTGGTGAGATGCAGTTCGCCAGTTGGGGATTATGACTTTGTTCCACCCAGTAATACCTTACTGGACCCCACATCCCAGGGTTCTTTTGTGGCCCCTGCCCCTGGGAAATCCCCAACAGTTCAGAGTGCTAGTGCTGCACTCGAGTCCGAGGATCATGTTATTCCACCTCAGCGCTTACCCTCAGCCAGTAATGTACTGGCACCCCAGACCCTGACCTTTGATTCCCCACCCACCCACGGTCAGCAGCCCCACCCCTCCCCTTCCGCTGGGTCCACAGGGCCCACACCCCAGCCCTCTGAAAGTCAACATGCCAGCTCACGGGGGGTACCTTCAGGCACCACGAACCCGGTCCGGGGGGACAATTATGTTGCTCCCCGCCCGGCCCAGTCGACTGATTTGCAGTCACAGGGCTATGCGACCCAGACCCCCACAACACAGGGACACATTGCGGTGACATCAGACGGGGGGACCCCCACTTCAGAGCACTCATACTACCCACAGTTAGACCCAGGCTATGCCCGCACCACACCCTACCCTTACCCCCCCGGCTGTCAAACTGTGCTCAGCCCGGATGGCACCCAGTTTGGCCTATTTGTACCTCAATCTAGCAACCTTGGTGGCCCTGCCCCTGCACCTGTGGTGCCGCCCCAGCCTTATTATTTTAGAGAGGAGGGGGAGGCAGAGTAGCTCAGGTTCACCCTCAAATATATGACCCCTCTCCCAGGGAAACTAGGATACACTTCGGGACCCCCAGCCCACACGCCCCACAGACACAGCAGCCTAGTTGCTCTACACCCAGGGACCCTTCACCCGTGTACGAGAGAACCCATGTCCCCACTTGGCCGCCCAGATCGCTGGCCCGGCAGCACCGTCAACCTTCCACATTACCTACCCAGCCCCCGTTCCCCCCTGTCCCTGTTACCTCGCGTTGTAAATCACGCGGTCACGATGAGGAGCCACCAGCCCCACGTAGCAAGACAAAGAACAAGGACCTGCGGTATGATGACATGTCTAACTGGAAGGCGTTCCTGCACAAGTTCGTGAAACTCTCCCGCAGCCAGCAGTGGACGAAGACTGAGCAGCATGACCAGTTCTGTTTTTTTCTGGAGGGCGCTGCCAGTGAGTACTATATTCTGTTACTGGAGGTCAGTCCCCGTCCCCGGTTTAAGGATATCCTCAAGAAGTTTGATAAGCGCTTCAGCACCTCTGCTCCGGACCTCACCCACCAGCTCAACTTCCTATCTGCATCGCAGAACAGCGGTTAGTCCCTGAGCGAGTGGGCGGATCGAGTGCTCACATTAGCCACACGGGCCTTCCCCCAGTTGGCGGACATCCACACTCAGGCCATCCCCTGGCTATGCTATGGTGCGGAAGATGTCACCGCTGGCCTGCATGCCTTGGACGGCAGTCCGAAGACAGTTGAAGAAGCATTGGACAGGATGCAGTACAGAGGACCCCGCTTAGTATAATACCTGTTTAATATTATAGTTCGCTTAATATAATAGTTTTTCAAAACACAAAACCATTTCTTAATAAACCCTTATAAAATACCCCGGTTAGCATAATAGGTCAAAAAGCGAACCCCGCTTAATATAATGGAAAAATTTCCGATCACCATTTTTTTTCACACCTTTTTTCACCAGCGACCGACGATATGCCTTCGGGGCTTGTCTGTTTCACACTCTGACTTCTCAATCACTTTGATTTTTACCGACATCGACCAACTGGAGGGATTAGTCACGCCTCGAGGCACGTGGCTTGGATATTTACCTGTACACCTGTGTAGTGTCAACATCGTTATCTCCGATCATAAGCTGCTTGTTTATTTAATTTTCTTTAATTTTTCATTACGTTCACATTACGTTTAATATGATTTGATATGATTTAAGTTTCTAATAAATTCCGAGTTCATTCACTGGATCCCTTAAGTGTTGTGTATGACTGTAACTAGCGTGTTTGTATGGTGTTTGTATGGTGAGAGACGTAAAACTGCACAGAATGTAATTAATACAAAAATTGGTTTGAACTTGTTGATTCACTGTTTGTTTTAATGTTTTATGGTAATCAATTTGATTAAAAGTATTCTCATTTTATTTATAACACGAAGCAAGAGTAGTAAGAATTAATGATTGAAGTTGAAACCGGATGTAAACAGTCACTCACAAAATGGAGATTGCCATGCTGGATCTAATGCATACGATATAAGATGAGTGTTTATTGCGAAAATAATTGAATTATTTTAATTTGACTTTAAAGTTAGTGTTTAAAATTAGAAATTGAAATGAGAAAGTGGAATAAAAAGAATAAAAAACAAATACATAATTATACACACGAAATATACGTAGAAAATACGTGTACATCATGTAAGATGCGTTCACCAATGTCTCAAACTCTGAGGTCCGCTTATTATTATAGTCCGGTTATTATAATACTTTTTCCTGACAAAAAAACTATTATATTAAGCGGGGTCTACTGTATTATCAACACTCACGCTGCAGTAGGCCTCTCCGGCATAAGACAGTGAGGGAGTTGACGGAGGAGGCTACTTGGACAGAGGGTATAGACGCAGAGAGGAAGAATAAAGACGAGATTGAGAGTCAGATTATCAAGCTGGAAGAAGCCCTGAGGGAAAAGAGTAAGATTACGAGGGTCAATCAAAAAATACGAAGACAATGTGGCTGTCTACCATATATTTTTCATTAAAGTCAAAACTAACAGATTAGTTTATGCAACAATACTTATTTTATTGATATACGAAGTTTCATTCCATTTGATGAAAAGGTATTTTTGTTACCCGATTTTAAAATCAACATGTTTTGTCACCACGGCGCAGGGTAACTTTGAAAACATATCATCAAGATAACGCAAGCAAAGTTAATAGAAATATCCCAGGGCTGTCACAGCACTTTTTGGTACAGGGACCGGGTCCCTCTTCATTGGGAAAATTATCGACATTTTTTGTCAAATTGGGAAAATTTAAGATAGTTTAATATATCATCAAAATGACTTCTGTATTTAATAGCTTAATCTGTTGTTCACTTCTTAAAATTAAAGTTTTACAGCTCACATGATGTTCTCAGAACTAACCAAGAGTAAAAAGAAGACAAACTAAAAAAAATAGGGAAATTTTCAGAATTATGAAGAAAAAATTATTTATACATGTTGATTTACAAATTTTAATTTTTGATTTGAAATTTTACAGTGGTAAGGAAAATAAAAAGTCTTCATTTTTTTTCACATGATTGATACATGTTGGTTTAATATTTTGTAAATCAAAGCTACCAACAGGCGTATATAAAAAAAAAATTCCTCAAAAAATAGCAAATAAAAAAAGATAAACATCAAATTTGGAAAAGGGAACCAAATTTATATGATGTGGAATTATTATTTTTCATTTAATAGATAAAATATTTGAAATATCTTATAAGCAAAATTATGTGTAATACATGGATGTTATTGACATCTTGTGTATTTACGGGTATTAGTAAAACCCTGTGGCCCAATTACAGCCGTAATACAAAAGATCTGTTTACAAAACTAAATGATTTCCTGATAATCAAAGAATTTACTTGGAAGGCTTATTATCTAATTACAAGATATCAACCAATGATACTGTGATCACAATAATTTATAACCATCGTTAGTAAATTTCTGAGCACTTTAAAATGCATCACTCATGCCGCGCAGTGCAGGTGCCGTATAAACTGACTCTGCTAGTTGGGCTTGTTAGGTCACCACAGGGGTTAAGTCCAGTTGTGAGAACCTTTTAATTAAAGTAATCATCAGTGTCATCCCCATTACTTGATCATTATGATATAATGAAGTCAGCTTTAATCAATTACGGCTAATCTACTGACCAAAAAGCAAACAGCTTGCGCAATTCCGCAAGTTGTAAACAATTAGGCCTATGCATTTGGGAATTTTTATCCTGAAATTGGGAAAATCTGCGGCTTTTTGCCATTGGGAATGGGTCCGATATTCGGTTCAAATTTGAGGGGAGTGACGGCCCTGTATCCAATCTTTATATCACCCTGAGTCTTTTGTGCATTTCACCATACAATTTAAATCGGCACTATATCACTTGACATCTAATTTGTTCACAATTGTTCGAAAATCATAAATTTGTTCCTCGAAGTTTTCTTATTTTTTACAGCATGTCTCTTCGTTTACAGTAAGACAATCCCTGAATGTCAGATGACGTCTATTTTTTTTTTATCAAATATTTACAGATATTCTATTCTCTTTTGTACTGATTGATGTTCAAAATACATTTACCACAACCCCCACAAAATGTGTTAGAGTTAAACACAAATGTTAAAATAATTTTTGACTTATTTTTTCCACCATTGAGCATTTTCACAGTTTTTACCGGCTTTTTTCCGAGATAGATCCATACTGTTTATACTTTTCGTTGCGCCGTGACGTCCGGCGACGTCAATGTTTTAAGTCAACTTTAAAGAGGACTATGTGTCTTTAGTTACTGATATCGGTTCAAAAAATCTGTATATCCCGTCATCATTTGGTACATAGAATAACATATCAATTTTTAATTTTAGGTATCAATTTTAGTTGGTTTTAAGCCTAATTTATGGAGATATTACTTTCAACATAATATGGTTTATTGTTTACGGAATACAAAGTTTGACCTTGCGCCGTGACCTCATTTTTGCAGAATAAGTCTTCGTAGTTTTTGATTGACCCTCGTATTTCCAAGATGAGAGAGAAAAGCACAATCCCCGCCCTGTGGGAGAATAGAGAGGTGCAGGATTTAAGGGGACGGGTATATCAACTGGAAATGGCCCTCAAGGAGGCTGGAGGGAAGCCGGAAGCCACCTCACTCCCTGTCAGTCAAGATGTGGGACCAAGGGAGAGCCTGTGCTACCGGAGAGAAGGGACACTTCCGCAGGGAGTGCCCTCTGGATACTAGGCGGAGGTCAGACGGAGGAGTAGGTGGGGCAGAGAGGCGCCCCCTACCCAACCGAGGTGCCAATCCAGCAGAAGGGAATCGCGGAGGACCTAGGTTCATGAATAGATCCTCCAGTGAAAGTCGGCCTTCCGGAGCTGTGCGTATGCTGACTCCAGATAAAAGTGCGGAGGCAGGAACGCTCCCGATGGATGATAGTAGCCGGGAACAGCCTACTCTAGGGTCAAGTTCCAACCAGCAGGCAGTAAAGGCGCGCTCCTGCATGAAGAGTGAGAAAGTGCGTAGTGGGCTGAAAGTGAGATTTGAGAGGTCCCCATCACCTGATCTGTTTTCTGATGATGAACCTGTGGTTCCGGGGAGGGGATTCTCGACGCCTACAGCAGAGTCCGGAGCGCGTAGTGGGATGCAGTGAAGAATTTGTCGAGTCTGGGTGCCCTGAGGTTGTGGTTATGGAAGATCGGAGAGGACTTGATGCCCAAGTCCAGTGAGACGGCCAGTGAGGCAGAGGACCTGTGCGTGGTGGTAGGGCAGGTACGCCCGCAGACCAGCTATTCTGTTCCATTGAGGATCCAAGGGTCACCCATTGAGGCTGTAGTGGATACCGGAGCGGAGGTTAGTGTCCTAGGGAAGATGTTTTATGACCAGCTGGAGCCAAAGTCCCCTATAAAAAGACATGTTACTTTGTTGCAAGCCGGACACGGAGCGCGTCTCAAGGGTTTTGTGGCAGGCCCATTTGATTTTCGTGTGGGTCGGCACACACATCGGGTTGACTTGTATGTAGCCCCCCTTAAGGACCAGATGCTGCTTGGGATGGATATCATGAGAGATCACGGCGCTCAACTTGACCTGCGGCATGGGGTACTGATTCTCGGTGGTGAGATGATTCAGATGGCCTATGGACGGGGGAATGCTCGGACTGAGGCCCGAGTGACTTTGGTGAGGAAGGTTCAAGTTCCTGCAGGCTCGGCAGTCATGTGCCCTTTTAGGCTAGATAGAGGACTGTCAGATTTCCTGGTTATCCCGAGGATTGAGGATTTATCGGACGCCTTACTCATGCCACATACGTATCATGCGGCTGGAGAGGCCTCTTTGGCCTGCTTAGTTAATGCATCTGAGAGGGATGTGTCCTTGGAGGAGGGCAGTGTTATTGGAGAAGCAGTAGAGGCCGAGCCATACATGCCGGTGCCCTATCTGATGAGGGAGGTGCGCAGCTTAGCTGAAAGCGGGACCATGGGCGCACCACCTGAAGTACCCGCCCACCTGCAGGATCTACTTGAGAGATCCTCTGCCGAGCTGAGTGATGAGGAGCGGTCCCAGCTTGCCAGTCTGCTGTCCGAGTTCCAAGATGTGTTTGCTCGGAGTGAGTTTGATTTCCGAAACTTCACTGCCCTGGAGCATGAGATCGACACTGCTGATGCGCCGCCAGTCAAAGAGAGGATGCAGCGTACCCGTATGTTCTTTGCGGGCGAAGAGGAGGCGCACCTTAAAAAGATGCTTGACGCTGGAGTGATTCAGCCCTCCATGTCCGAGTGGGCCTCAGCGCCAGTCCTCATCCGCAAGAAGGACGGACAAGTCTGATGGTGCCTGGACTACCGCAAACTGAACAATGTCACCCGGAAGGATGTTTTTCCCCTTCCCCTTCTTGACGAGTGCCTGGATACCCTGTCTGGGAACGTTTGGTTCTCGAAGTTAGACGCTAACTCAGCCTTCCATCAGATCATGATCAGCCCCAAGGACAGGAAGAAAACTGCCTTCATTATTCGTTATGGCCTGTTTGAGTTCAAAAGGATGGGGTTTGGTCTATGCAACGCCCCCGCCACCTTTTCCCAAGCCATGAACTTAGTGCTGCGAGGTCTGACTTGGAGTATCGTGCTGGCTTTCTTAGATGATGCCTTGGTGCTGGGGAGTGATTTTGAGGACCACCTGGCTAACTTGAGACAGGTGCTGCAGCGATTCCGGGAGTATGACTTGAAGTTCAAACCCAAGAAGTGTGAGCTGTTCCGGCGCCGAGTGGAGTTCCTGGGGAGGCAGGTCAGTGGGACCGGTGTAGAGATGGGTGATGAATACATAGAGGCAGTGAAAGACTGGGAGACTCCCACCAAAGTGAAGGATGTTGAGCGATTCCTGGGGTTCGCCAATTACCATCGAGGCTTCATTGCAGGCTTTGCCCAAATGGCTCAACCCTTGTATAACGTCACGGGAAAGCAGCCCTTCGTATGGGGGGCCGAGCAGCAGACAGCCTTTGATGCTCTCCGGAGAGCCCTTACTTCACCCCCGGTACTGGCCCTACCTACAGCCGATGGTCAGTTTGTGTTGGATACTGATGCCATTGCAGAAGCCATAGGGGCAGAGTTGTGCCAAGTTCAGGAGGGACAGGAGCGGCTCATAGCCTATGGGAGCCTCACATTGTCCGCAGAGCAGAGGAGGTACTGCACTACCCGCAAGGAGCTCCTGGCTGTTATTCGGTTCACACGCATGTATCGCCATTACCTGCTGGGCAGGATATTTATTGTACGTACGGACCACCATAGCCTTATCTGGTTGCTGAATTTTATTTATAATGGTTCTACAATTTGCTTCAGGATTGCTAAGATGGACTACTGAGGGTAAATTACATGTAAGTCATCCGTTAACTGCGAACTATTCTGAGCTGTGGTGTGTTGCAGATAGCACTCAAAACGTGTGTATTTTGACACCTAGTTAACTTGTGTATCCTATTACATTTTTCCCCAAATCAAGTAGTAGTTTACCTGTAGTAGTTACTCTGTTATTGTAGGTAGTTATTGTACCGTTTTCAGGGTCAGGTGACAGGTGACCTAGTTTACCTGTGTTTTACCTGACAGGTATTTCCACATGTCAATACAGTGTTTATTGCCTTCGTATGTTTTTACCTGTGATTTGTTGTACAGATATCTCTTTATAAGTTTATCTTGATTCTTTTTCATTGAAGGTATCTCCTGACTATTTACACAGTAATTCCACCAGTCATACCTGGGCATTTTCTGCTGTGGCAGAAACTCATAGGTAACTTCTACATCATTCTTGAGTAAAACAAGATACAGATCAACAAATACAACTTAGTTTTACTTTTTGAGTCTTGTCTTCACATATTTAGGCTGGTGATGTATGCTTATCTCCACTTCCCAGTAAAAAGAAGGCGAGGCACTCATTATATTATTTATATAGAAGTCATAACTTATTATTACATACACAAAATATCTCTTTATCCAACAATGTCCAAAGGGACTGATTTAAGCTTGATTCTTTAAACTGTTAAACTGGATCTTAAACCCACTGTCCTACTTTTTAATCATTAAATTTATGGCTGTTTGCCTAAAAAAAACCTCTAATGCACAGTTACAGATATATCATTATATGTAGTGTCTTTGGTCAGACCAACCCAGTATAATTTCTGCTTGTAAAACTTAGACTGAATAATGTTCTATTTGGTAATGTGCTGCAGACAATGCATGTGATCCTGATGTTAATGCATCAGAGTTATGGATGGACAAACGAGACATCAATGGGGAAACCTGCTTGACTTTCACAGACAATGGGAATGGGTTGGTGCCAGAAAAACTTCACAAAATGCTCAGGTCAGATTTAAAATTTTGTTTGAAAAAAATATTATTCCTCATCTTTTTGATTTAAATGTACCGGGTATGTATTATTCTCAGTTTCAATGTTTCCGAATAATTGCTTTCTTTACATTTAGCTTTGGATATTGCGAGAAAGTTGCCGTTGGTAACCATCAGCCAATTGGTCACTACGGTAGCGGGTGTAAATCAGGCAGCATGCGTTTGGGGAAAGATGCTGTTGTATTCAGCCGCAGAATGGAGTGATGAGTGTAGGCCTTCTGTTCCAGACTTTTCTTAAATCCATCAAAGCAGAGACAGTGTTAGTGCTGATTGTCTCCTGGGACCTCCCCAACAGTATCCTTTGATTTGTTAACAGGTTAAGGCAATATACAAAAGACAATGCTACAAAGACATCTGCAGTAACATCAAGCAATATATTTGATGAAAGGATTGTAACTATAAGGATTTATCTTGTCTTTGATTGGGTTTGAACAAATGTCCTCTGATTTCATCATTGGACCAACCAAGTTAAAATGTTACAATGGGAAGGGCTACTGTTGTGCTTTAGAAACAGAGTTATGAGATCACTGTAGTGAGGCAGGCATATGGAAAATTCCATCAGCTAGAGCAGATGGATTTGAATAGAGGAATAGTCAATTTAATGTTCACTCCAATAATGCATTATAATTATGTTTATAAATAAAGAACAGCAAAATGTGTCAAATAATCTTTGTGAATATATATATGAAGCTTCCACTCCAAAATGATTAACAAAAAATTAAGACGTCAAAGCTATGATATATTCAGCTTTTCTCTAGTATCCATGGAACACCTGCAAAATTCACCATGGTCAATCACCGCAACAATTCAGACCCAATTTTTTTTTCTCCTTAATTCTCACTCAGAAACTCGATGGACAACAATGGAGGGCAAACACAATCTGTCTGCCATCTGTAATAACACCATCTTGAAGGATGAGAAGAAACTGTTAAGTGAACTGGACTCACTGGAAAATCTCAGAACAGGGACCAGGATCATCATCTACAACCTCACAAAGTAAGGATAATACTACCTCACAGAGTAGGTTATGTAAATTTTTTCTGCAATGATCGCTACCTGCATAACCCGAATGAATCACTAAGGAAAGCATTTTATTGTTTATATTAACATTTTTCTTTTAAATAATTAATAAATTGAGCGTAAAAAGTATTAAAATTCACTAAATTACTGTTAACGTATATAAGTACGGTAGCTAAAAGAAACAGCCAAATCGTCTCCTGTGAGACTTTGAGTCGGACATCATCATGGTTATTTCGTGCAGTCCGTGATTTTTCTTAGGTAGTTGTAGGTCTCGACCAATCGATAAACTGGGCGTGTCAATTTCAGTCCTGTCAATTTCTTGTCAGTTTCAGCCGCTGTAGATTTCGACCAATCGATAAACGGGGCGTGTAGATTTCAGTCTGGCTGTTTCTATAGAGCTATGAATTAACTATAAGTCTCCGTAAGAAATAGAGGGAATAATACTTGGTAGATGTAAATATATATACATATGTAATACTAGATAAATGTACAAGGACCCTCCGAAAAGAGAGATAACCCTGCCTGGGGTGATTTCTGTCGGGCATTCATTGGTAAAGCATACTGTAATTTTGTACGTTTAAATTGGACCAGATTTAAATTAAAACAATTGTTTGCCATCCCCATGGACTGATGAAAAAGCAACAGACTCAAATTTTATTATTCACCTTGGAGAATCATTCCTTAAAAAAAAAAAAAAATGCTTGCCAATCTATTTTCTATTCATTGTATGTTTTCAAATTAAATGCTGTATGCAGGTTACCTTCTGACTAAAAGTTCAAAATTGAAACAGATGAACAGCATCTATAGTTAAAGGTGACCTTATAATTTTGGTTTTGAAAATGGCTGTCTCAGCGAAGATCTTAATTAAATAAGAGTCTATAGAGAAGCTGTGGAACTTAATAGCCTTTATTTTGATAGGAGAATGGGGAAGGGGTAAATGGTTGTTTGACAGAGCCTATGATATGGAGGTTTTATTCTAGAGTTTCCTTATTGAAAGTCTAATTTTAACATTGGCAGAACTTATGATACAAAATTGACTTCCATGGTGTTTAACACCAATTGAGTTTATCCCTTCAACTGTTTTTAGAATTGGTTGGACAACACAGTAGTGCCATTAAAATTACAAGTTCCTTTATTAGCAGACTACATAAAAAAATGATGAAGCTATGTATTATTATGAACATCATACTTGTAAGTGAGGATCATTTTTCTAGTAAGTATATGAAGCAAAATGTGATTTAACCTGAAAGTGTATGGAATTATTTTGTGTTATGTGATGCTTCACTGATAGGCAGGAGTGTTCTACTTTCACTTTCTTTTTCAGGGGTTGACATAAACAGACGGATTTTGCGGGAAAACGAATCTCAGACATCAAACCACGAAACTCGGACCAAAGATGGACAACTTGTGTAGCTTCAGTTTGAGGGATCACTCGTTGCTGAACGAAAATTAGGGAGAATGCTGTGTGACATTTTGTTAACATTATCGGCTATGGAGAATGTATTAGTGGACTATACCCATATTGAGTAAGTAGCAAACATATCTGATTTTTATTTTTTTCATTTTTTATCTGAAATATAAAATTCAACGTGTGTGTTTTTATTTTATCCACTTCTGTTCATCTTCTTCATCAATATGGATGCTTTTTTGGCTAAATATTTCAAGAAATTACATGAAAAAAGCTATTTAGCTGCCAATCGCCAGTGTAGACTGTGGAATAATGGTCAGAGGTCAAAGTCCTATGGTCAGATAAAAGTTAAACTCCCTAACCTGGAATGGCATAGTTATTCCCCCGCTAAATTGTCTTTAATTATTAAACTCAGATTTATTCCCCCTCCATCTCTTGATTGTTCACATTTATGCCACAACCGGTTATGTATAAACCCAGATCATCTCTCACTTGAACCACATGGAATTAATATGCAGCGTGTCAACTGTATGTCTGAAGGTGTGTGCAGACAACATGTGAATTATCCCCCTTATAAATCTCCATTTAAATGAGTAATGGTATGTATTTTATAGATTTAATTCACTTAAATTTTATGTATTGTGTAATTTTATAAAGATAAAAAAAAATATGCAGAGCACTGTAGGCCCATCTCCAACCCCTTCTCCCAGTGGTCTACAATTTTTTTTCTTCTTTACAAAATTTATTTTTAAAAACATTGCACATAATTTTTATTGCATACTCATTGTAAATCAGTTTTTATTTTTTTGTAAATCAGTTTTTATTTTTTTAAACACATATTTGAAGAACACAACAGTTTAAAAGTTGATATCAATTCATTTTTAGCTCACCGAGACGAAGTCGGGGGGAGCTTATGCTATACCCTCGGCGTCGGCGTCGGCGTCGGCGTCGGCGTCCGGACCTGGTTAAAGTTTTTGTTGCAGGTCCTGTATCTAAGTTATTACTTGTCCTATCTTCACCAAACTTGCATGGATGATGCATCTTGACCTACTTATGGACTTAACAGACTTGGATGCTGAATCAGGGCCATGAGTTTCAGATGCTGGAGGAGGTTAAGGTGTTTGGAGCAGGTTAAAGTTTTTGGTGCAGGTGCCCTTTGATAGCAATTTCTAAGTTACTACTAGTCCTAACTTTACCAAACTTGCATGGATGGTGCGTCTTATGATACTGATGCACCAGACATGCTTTAATGCTGAATCTGAGCCATAGGTTTCAGATGCTGGATGAGGTTAAGGTTTTTAGAGCTGGTTAAAGTTTTTGGAGCAGGTGCCCTTTGATGATTATATCTTAGTTATTACTAGTCCTAAGTTCACTAAACTTGCATAGATGGTGTGTCTAATGATACTGATGCACCTGGCAGGCTTGAATGCTGAATCTGAGCCATAGGTTTCAGATGCTGGATGAGGTTAAGGTTTTTAGAGCTGGTTAAAGTTTTTGGAGCAGGTGCCCTTTGATGATTATATCTTACTTATTACTGGTCCTAACTTCACCAAACTTGCATAGATGGCGTGTCTTATGATACTGATGCCTCTGACAGACAGAAATGCTGAATCTGAGCCATAGGTTTCGGATGCTGGATGAGGTTAAGGTTTTTAGAGCTGGTTAAAGTTTTTGGAGCAGGTGCCCTTTGATGATTATATCTTAGTTGTTACTAGTCCTAAGTTCACTAAACTTGCATAGATGGTGCGTCTAATGATACTGATGCACCTGGCAGGCTTGAATGCTGAATCTGAGCCATAGGTTTCAGATGTTGGATGAGGTTAAGGTTTTTAAAGCTGGTTAAAGTTTTTGGAGCAGGTGCCCTTTGATGATTATATCTTACTTATTACTGGTCCTAACTTCACCAAACTTGCATAGATGGCGTGTCTTATGATACTGATGCCTCTGACAGACAGAAATGCTGAATCTGAGCCATAGGTTTCGGATGCTGGATGAGGTTAAGGTTTTTAGAGCTGGTTAAAGTTTTTGGAGCAGGTGCCCTTTGATGATTATATCTTAGTTATTACTGGTCCTAACTTCACCAAACTTGCATGGATGGTGCGTATTATAATACTGATGCACCTGACAGGCAGGAATGCTGAATCTGAGCCATAGGTTTCGGATGCTGAAGGAGGTTAAGGTTTTAAGAGCTTGTTAAAGTTTTTGGAGCAGGTGCCCTCTGATGATTATATCTTGTTTATTACTGGTCCTAACTTCACCAAACTTGCATGGATGATGCGTCTTATGATACTGATGCAGCTGACAGGCATGAATGCTGAATCTGAGCCAAAGGTTTTGGATGCTGGATGAGGTTAAGGTTTTTGGAACAGGTCACATGTTTAATAAATATTAGTACTATTTCAAACTTGCATAGTTGATTGAACTATAATATAAACGAATCGCAGAGGTAGCTTCTGATGCAGAGCCTGATCTCCATTATCAAGGATGCTAAAAAATATATCTAAGTTATTACTGGTCCTAACTTTACTAAACTTGCATGGATGTTGCATCTTATGATACTGATGCACCTGACAGACATGAATGCTGAATTTGACCCATAGGTTTCGGATGCTGGAGGGAGGTTAAGGTTTTAAGAGCTGGTGTTTTTGGAGCAGGTGCTCTCTTATGATTATATCTTAGTTATTACTGATCCTAACTTCACCAAACTTGCATGGATGATGCATCTTATGATCCTGATGCACCTGGCAGGCTTGAATGCTGAATCTGAGCCGTAGGTTTCGGATGCTGGATGAGATTTGTTTTTTTGGAACAATTAAGTCACATATTTTATAGATAATAGGTTGCATAGTTGATTTAACTATAATATTAATGAACCCCAGAGGTAGCTTCAGATGCAGATCTCCATTAGCAAGGGTGCTAAAAAAATTCTCCTTTCTCAAACCTGCTTGATAGATGTGTTCATTGTTAAATGATATAATATGATTCCTATTATATAGTATTGTATGATATGATACACCATTTATTAATATGATACAATATTATATCATATATTATATTGTAAAAAGTTATATGATACGATATGATATTGTATCAATTTTTTTGTACATTATGATATGATATTGTATCATGATATTGTTATGTATAGTATTGTTTATTATGATACAATATTGTATAATATGATATTGTATAATATACTATTTTATAACATGTTATTGATTCATATGATATTGCAACATATAATATTGTATCGTATGATATAATATTGTTTAATATATATTGTAACATATAATATGATATTGTATAATATGATATTGGTTTATATAATATATTATTATATCATATGAATATGTATAATATGATATTGTATAATGTGATATTGTATCATATAATACAATATAGTATATTATTATACTTTCATGTTAAATACTGAAATCTGATTGGTTTAGACGAAGTTGACAATCCGTTCTAATACCCTCAGCGTTAGCAACACACTTGGCAACGGGCCGATAGAACAAATTGTTACATGCGCGTAAATTATGCGCGTACGGTTCGCCGTAGAACTCACGTCTTTTCTATATAAAAGCAGTAAAATTTGCTATAAAATTAAGACATTCAGTATAATAAAATAAATAGTGCCTGTTTGGGAGGGTACCAGTTGAAATTGACACCCCGAGAAAACCATTGTCAACCTCCGCTTCGCGTCGGTTGACAATGGTTTTCTCGGGGTGTCAATTTCAACTGGTACCCTCCCAAACAGGCACTATTTATATAATATGATATTGTATGATATAATATAGTACTATATCACATGATATTGTATCAATTGATATGATACAATGTTGTATCTAATTTTATTGTATCATATGATACAATATCCTATTGTGTATCAAATATGATACAATATCATACAATACAATATCATACTATAATATTATACAATATAATATCATATGTTACAATATTGTGATGTATTATGTGATATGATATTGTATCATATATTATTATATTGTATCATATAATATCAATATCATAATATATTATGATATTGTATTATGTGATCAAATACAATAATGTATAACAAGATACAATGTCATATCATATGTTACAATATCATATTTCATCATTATTTATTACAGTATTTATTGTATTATATGATATATATTGTAGGTATCATAAGGTGCAATATCGTATTTTATATTATTGTATTGATAAACATTGTATCATATAATACCGTATGAAATGAACATATGATTATTATACAATTTTTTAAACATATGATATTGTTATACGATATTGTGTCAAAACAGTATCCATGTATATCCAAGATCATTATTAACTATGATTTTCAAATAATATGATTAAGGTGGTCTCATTAAGATGATTCCTCATAAAGGTGATGCCTCGTCTCGGTGAGCTTTGTAATCTGTGATTACCTATGTTTCACCAATGACTGCAACCAGGTTGATCGGGATCGGGATTCTCTAAATTCTCACACCCTTGTTTTGCCAGACCGGAGAGAGACGGTTCTAGCTAATTCTTTGGGTAGTAAGTCTTTACAGGCCGATTTAGTTTTTGTTTGACATACTGTATTGCATTTCTACATCGAGCCCATGCTCGCTTTTTTTCTGATTCAACGATTTTGCATGCTTTATGCAATACTCTGACATTTGTTTTTCTCTTTGCAGAGCTTTCAGTGACTGAGACACTGGGCACCAAAGGGAGCACCTAGGGAAGCAAGGGTTGTACACACCGCCATGTCTACCCCATTGTTAGCTCGAAACAGACCTGAGAGAGCATGGGATTTTGCATTTCTACTGTAAGTTTTGTTTTGTTTTGGGGAAGACTGACAGATATGGTTCGATTGACTGACTAGCACTTGTTTGTAGTTGTGTTCAGTTTCATTTCATTCAAGGCAGAGATCGAGGGAACCATTCCAAGTGATGATTTAAGAATAACCTTGTCTTTTTGATTTTACTTTAGGTCACCTGGTCCTAGATTATGTGCCCGGAGACCAACAGATTTGTGCCACCAGCTAGTTTTCTTACCACCCTTACAGAGAGTTACACTCCATCTGCAACCTTCACCGCAACCCCCACTGTAGCACTTGATGATCCTGTCTACAATTCTAGGTAGGCATTTTGAAATTTTATTCAAGTCACCGTTATGTTTTTTAAACAACGCCTGAAAAATGCCGTGGCATCGTTCTTTGATGTCATTGGCAAACATTTCTGCAAGTCGGACTTTTGAGTTTTAGTGTGTGCAGGAAACATTTCGGGACTGAATTCGGCTTTAACACCTTGTCGAAATAGACTTTGCCCCCTATGAATCCTATCGGCTGGTCGGCTGGTTTTCCACAGGGGGGACAGAGTGTTTTGAAGGGTGGTTTCCCTGCACAACTGGTGGCATCGCCATCAGTGGTTACATATTTAACCAGCAGATCATGTTTAGCCAGTTTTTCCCCAATTCTGCATCCCTTCTCCCTATCGGACAATGGTTCGACAGGATTTTTATTGGCCGTACAACCGACATGCCCATTTGGGCAGCTAACATCATATCCATCTCCTCGGAGCCATGCTCCAACCCAGCATAGCTTATTTACCATATGATAGCTTATCACATTATGTTGGTCTGTCTCATCCTCACATGCTACACCGATTACTTGTGAGGCTCCCTGGCTCATTTTATGCCTGCTAGTGATACCCCTTGATTGATAAGAGGCATCCATTTGAATATTGATTGGATGTGAGGATGGAAGACCTAACATTTCATTCTCTTTCTTAAGTTGTTTCAATTTTTCATTCATATATCATTCTGCGATTTCAACAATTTTCTCACCCACTTTATTACCTGATTTATACATTCCAGACCTTGCTGGGGGTGGAATGCCAGTACATGCCAGAATAAGTCTGGCCTGGTCATTACCTAATGGGGTCTGGTAGCGATCCGTTTGTATACCTAGATTCATTTCTGCAGCTTTCCTGCCACAGTGCTCTGATGGAACCTCATGATACAATTTATATGGCTTCAAAATAAAATTGCACTTCTTGCACCCGAATGTCCATGACCAGCCTAGCCCCCACTTAGTTTCAGATTTTATCTCAAAATCAGCAAGTTGGCATTTACACCTGGCATGTGATACATACAGGTCGTTTATCATGTCAAGGGTCAGACCCTTGTCTACAACCCTCATTTCCTGACTGTCGGGTCTGGTGACACTTGAGTAAGGGCTGGGATCACTGGGGCGGGGGCGCAAAACCTTAACATTACTAAGACTTTTTTCAGGAAGGACATGTTTTATGAGTAAATTCCAGTTTTATTGAAACATAACATAACTGTTTTATTTTAGTTGTAGGTCTCAATTTCTGATTGGTTCGGAATATAAACAAAAGATTTTGTCGTTGAAATTCTATATAATATGATTTATATAATAGACAAGGGTTAGAATTTGTAAATTAAGTGAATGTAGTGTGTGATTTACTATACCTAGTCCCCAAAATGTTAATGCATTATATACTGAACAAAAAAAGAAAGGTATAGCATAAATAATTTGTTGTCAATTTATTTAAAATCGAAGGATCAGAACAGTGTTTGGTTATGATAACAAGGCACCAATGTTTGACAATATTTTTTTGTAAAACGTCACTTTTAGAAACACACCGCTTAGAACACTCTTCTGATCTACCCTGGGGTCAGAATGGAATTTCACAAGTCAGTACCGTGTGTGGCCACCACCTGCATTCAATACTGCGACACACCTTCTACGCATAGAGGATACATATCGTTGAATTACATGCCCCGGGATATTATTCCAATCCTCCTCAAGTGCTGTTGCCAGTTGCAAGAGATTCTGAGGCTGGGGTCTGCACATCCTTACTCTCCTACCTAACTTGTCCCAAACGTGTTCGATTGGCGAGAGATCCGGAGATTTTGAGGGCCAGTCTAGCATGTCAACGTTGTTCTGGTTTAGGAATTCTCTTGTTGCTCGAGCCGTGTGAGCTGTTGCGTTGTCCTGTTGGAATGTTAGACCAGGGCCATTGGTGCGCAGATATGGAAGTACAACAGGGGAGAGAATTTCATCTCTATATCTTTGGGATGTTAAGGTACCGTTCACTACAACAAGTCTTGTTCGGTTTCCACCACAAATTCCTCCCCAAACCATTACACTACCACCACCCAATCTGTCTACTTCTGTCACACAGCCACCAGCAAAACGCTCTCCACATCTCATCCAGACACGGGTTCTTCCATCGGCAAACTTCAAACTAAAACGAGACTCGTCACTAAAGAGAACTCTGGACCAGTCTTGCACCGGAAAGTGCAAATGGTGCTGCTCCCAGTTCCGTCGGGAGGTCTTGTGTCGATCTGTCAGCTCTGTTCCTTTGTATGGTCTACGGGCTTTCAAACTGCAACGCTTCAGTCTGTTTCGTACCGTCTGAGAGCTAATCCTCCTCCCTAAAGCATTTTGAGCTGAATCTACCGCCATTAAAAATCTGTTTCTCAGATGAAGCAACCGAATTTGACGGTCCTTCCTAGGGGTGGTTACTCTAGGTCTTCGCTCACCAAGACGAAGTCGGGGGGGAGCTTATGCTATACCCTCGGCGTCGGCGTCCGGACCTGGTTAAAGTTGTTGTTGCAGGTCCTGTATCTAAGTTATTACTTGTCCTATCTTCACCAAACTTGCATGGATGATGCATCTTGACCTACTTATGGACTTGAAAGACTTGGATGCTGAATCAGGGCCATGAGTTTCAGATGCTGGAGGAGGTTAAGGTTTTTGGAGCAGGTTAAAGTTTTTGGTGCAGGTGCCCTTTGATAGCAATTTCTAAGTTACTACTGGTCCTAACTTCACCAAACTAGCATGGATGGTGCATCTTATGATACTGATTCACCTGGCAGGCTTGAATGCTGAATCTGAGCCATAGGTTTCGGATGCTGGATGAGGTTAAGGTTTTTAGAGCTGGTTAAAGTTTTTGGAGCAGGTGCCCTTTGATGATTTTATCTTAGTTATTACTGGTCCTAACTTCACCAAACTTGCATAGATGGTGTGTCTTATGATACTGATGCACCTGACAGGCATGAATGCTGAATCTGAGCCATAGGTTTCAGATGCTGGATGAGGTTAAGGTTTTTAGAGCTGGTTAAAATTTTTTGAGCAGGTGCCCTTTGATGATTATATCTTAGTTATTACTGGTGCTAACTTCACCAAACTTACATGGATGGTGCGTCTTATAATACTGATGCACCTGACAGGCATGAATGCTGAATCTGAGCCATAGGTTTCGGATGCTGAAGGAGGTTAAGGTTTTAAGAGCTTGTTAAAGTTTTTGGAGCAGGTGCCCTCTGATGATTATATCTTAGTTATTACTGGTCCTAACTTCATAAAACTTGCATGGATGATGCGTCTTATGATACTGATGCACCTGACAGGCTTGAATGCTGAATCTGAGCCAAAGGTTTCGGATGCTGGATTAGGTTAAGTTTTTTGGAACAGGTCACATGTTTAATAAATATTAGTACTATTTCAAACTTGCATAGTTGATTGAACTATTATATAAATGAATCACAGAGGTAGCTTCAGATGCAGAGCTTGATCTCCATTATCAAGGATGCTTAAAAATATATCTTAGTTATTACTGGTCCTAACTTTACTAAACTTGCATGGATGGTGCGTCTTATGATACTGATGCACCTGACAGGCATGAATGCTGAATTTGACCCATAGGTTTCGGATGCTGGAGGGAGGTTGAAGTTTTAAGAGCTAGTGTTTTTGGAGCAGGTGCTCTCTTATGATTATATCTTAGTTATTACTGGTCCTAACTTCACCAAACTTGCATGGATGATGCATCATATGATACTGATGCACCTGGCAGGCTTGAATGCTGAATCTGACCCATAGGTTTCGGATGCTGTATGAGATTTATTTTTTTAGAACAGGTCAAATATTTTATAGATAATAGCTTGCATGGTTGATTTAACTATAATATTAATGAACTGCAGAGGTAGCTTCAGATGCAGATCTCCATTATCAAGGATGCTAAAAAAATTCTCCTATCTTAAACCTGCTTGAAAGATGTGTTCGTTGTTGTAAAAAGTTATATGATACGATATGATATTGTATCAATTTTTTGTACATTATGATATGATATTGTATCATGATATTGTAATGTATATTTGATTATAATGATACAATATTGTATAATATGATATTGTATAATATACTGTTTTATCACATGCTATTGTTTCATATGATATTGCAACATATAATATTGTATCATATGATTTGATATCGTATAATATATACTGTATCATATGATATGATATTGTATAATATATGATATTGGTTTATATTATATATTATTTTAATGAAAATGTACTAAATGATATTGTATAATGTGATATTGTATCATATAATACAATATTATATGATATTGTATGATATAATATAGTACTATATCACATGATATTGTATCAATTGATATGATACAATGTTGTATCTAATTTTATTGTATCATATGATACAATATCCTATTATGTATCAAATATGATACAATATCATACAATACAATATCATACCATAATATTATACAATATAATATCATATGTTACAATATTGTGATGTATTATGTGATATGATATTGTATCATATATCATTTTATTGTATCATATAATATCAATATCATTGTATATTATGATATTGTATTATGTAATCAAATACAATAATGTATAACAAGATACAATGTCATATCATATGTTACAATATTATTTCATTATTATTTATTACAGTAATTTATTGTATTATATGATATATATTGTAGGTATCATAGGATGCAATATCGTATTTTATATTATTGTATTGATAAACATTGTATCATATAATACCCTATGAAATGAACATATGATTATTATACAATTTTTTAAATATGATATAGATATAGGATATTGTGTTAAAACAGTATCCATGTATATCCAAGATCATTATTAACTATGATTTTCAAATAATATGATAAAGGTGGTCTCATAAAGGTGATTCCTCATAAAGGTGATGCCTCGTCTCAGTGAGCTTTGTAATCTGTGATTACCTATGTTTAATTTTCTTTTTTGACAGACAGCAAAGATTTTCTTTGCAAAGAATTTTGCGGATACACGTGGTCAAACTGTGTGTAGCACGGGCTTCTACCCATTGTACTCACCGTCAGTTAAAGGGCGTTACGGTTGAATAATCAGGATTTTTTCATCACAATAGAATGTAGTTTAACTCTGTTATATAGGACATTTATTGTTAAAAATTTTGTTCAAACGAAAGTAAAACAAAATTGTACACTTACATATATACCTTTCTTTTTAGCTCACCTGAGCTGAAAGCTCAAGTGAGCTTTTCTGATCAAAATTTGTCCGTTGTCTGTCGTCGTTGGTGTTGGCGTCGGCGTTGTCGTTGTAAACTTTTCACATTTTCATCTTCTTCTCCAGAACCACTGGGCAGATTTCAACCAAACTTGGCACAAAGCATCACTGGGTAAAGGGGATTCAAGTTTGTTCAAATAAAGGGCCACACCCTCTTTAAAGGGGAGATAATTTAGAATTATTTAAAATTTGTAGGTATTTTTCAAAAATCTTCTTCTCAAAAACTATTAGGCCAGAAATTCTGTAACTTGTATGGAAGCATCCTCAGGTAGTGTAGATTCAAGTTTGTTCAAATCATGGTCCCAGGGGGTAGGGTGGGGCCACCATAGGGGGATGAATTTTTACAAAGGAATATATAGAGAAAATCTTTAAAATTCTTCTTCTCAAAAACTATTAGGCAAGAGAAGCTCAAATTTAAGTGGAAGCATCCTCAGATAGTGTAGATTCAAGTTTATTTAAATCATGGTCCCCGGGGTTAGGGTGGGGCCACCATTGGGGAATTAATTTTTACATAGGAATATATAGAGAAAATCTTTAAAAATCTTCTTCTAAAAAATTATTAGGCCAGAAAAGCTCAAATTTAAGTGGAAGCATCCTCAGATAGTGTAGATTCAAGTTTGTTTCAATCATGGTCCCCGGGGGTAGGGTGGGGCCGCAATGGGGGGATGAATTTTTACATCATATATATAGAAAAAAATCTTTAAAAATCTTCTTCTAAAAAACTATTAGGCCAGAAATGCTCCAATTTGAGCGGAAGCATCCTCAGTTAGTGTAGATTCAAGTTTATTTAAATCATGGTCCCTGGGGGTAGGGTGGAGCCACCATGGGCGGATGAATTTTTACATAGGAATATAAAGAAAAAAAACTTTAAAAATCTTCTTCTCAAAAACTATAAGACCAGAAAAGCTCAAATTTAAGTGGAAGCATCCTTAGATAGTGTAGATTCAAGTTTGTTTAAATCATGGTCCCTGGGGGTAGGGTGGGGCCACAATGGGGGGATGAATTTTTACAAAGGAATATATAGAGAAAATCTTTAAAAATCTTCTTCTCAAGAACTTTTTGGCCAGAAAAGCTCAGATTGGACTGGAAGCATCCTCAGATAGTGTAGATTCAAGTTTGTTCAAATCATGGTCCCCGGGGGTAGGGTGGGGTCACAATGGGGGATGAATTTTTACATAGGTATATACATGTAAAGAGAAAATCTTTAAAAATCTTCTACTCAAAAACTATTATGCTAGAAAAGCTCAAATTGGACTGGAAGCATCCTCAGATAGTGTAGATTCAATTTTGTTTAAATCATGGTCCCCAGGGGTAGGGTGGGGCCACAATGGGGGATGAATTTTTACAAAGGAATATATAGAGAAAATCTTTAAAAATCTGCTTCTCAAAAACTATTAGGCCAGAAAAGCTCAAATTGGACTGGAAGCATCCTCAGATAGTGTAGATTCAATTTTGTTTAAATCATGGTCCCTGGGGGTTGGGTGGGGCCACAATGGGGGGATTAATTTTTACATACGAATATAAAGAGAAAATCTTTAAAATTTTTCTTCTCAAAAACTATTAGACCAGAAAAGCTCAAATTGGAGTGGAAGCATCCTCAGATAGTGTAGATTCAAGTTTGATTAAATCATGGTCCCCGGGGTTGGGTGGGGCCACAAAGGGGGATGAATTTTTACAAGAATATATAGAGAAAATCTTTAAAAATCTTCTTCTCAAAAACTATTAGGCCAGAAAAGCTCAAATTGGACTGGAAGCATCCTCAGATAGGGTAGATTCAATTTTGTTTAAATCATGGTCCCTGTTGGTTGGGTGGGGCCACAATGGGGGGATGAATTTTTACATAGGAATATATATAGAAAATCTTTAAAAATCTTCTTCTCAAAAACAATTAGACCAGAAAAGCTCAAATTGGAGTGGAATCATCCTCAGGTAGTCCCCGGGGGTAGGGTGGGGCCACAATGGAGGATGAATTTTTACATAGGTATATATAGAGAAAATCTTTAAAAATCTTCTTCTCAAAAACTATTAGGCCGGAAAAGCTCCAATTTGAGCGGAAGCATCCTCAGTCTATAGTATAGATTCAAGTTTGTTTAAATAATGGTCCTTGGGGGTTAGGGTGGGGCCACTATGGAGGGATGAATTTTTACATAAGAATATATAGAGAAAATATTTAAAAATCTTGTCCTTAAAAACTATTAGGCCAGAAAAGATCAAACTTTTGTGGAGGCATCCTCAGATAGTGAAGATTCAAGTTTGTTTACATCATGGTCCCCGGGGGTAGGGTGGGGCCACAATGGGGGGATGAATTTTACATAGGAATATATAGAGAAAATCTTTAAAAATATTCTGGGAAAGTTTTCAGTCCAAAAAGTAGTAACTTGTATAAAAGCACGGGTTGTGCATATTAAAGTTTGATCAAACCATGATTCCCTAGAGAAAAGTGGGGCCACAAAGTGGAGGGGGGGGGTATATAGGAATAGAGAAAAATCTTCCTACAGGTACAACAACAAAAGGGGCTATGTATTTACCATAAAAATATGTGGATAAAAATCGGCAGATGTTTTAAATTTTTTGAGCATGATCTACTGTACTTAGTTGTCAAGATATTTTGATTTTGATACTGTAATGCTAATTTGATCAGAGTTAAGGCTATTGTTGCTCAGGTGAGCGATGTGGCCCCTGGGCCTCTTGTTTTGTTCAGTATATTTTTCTAAATTACCTAATATTAATAAATACCCCAGGGTACAAGTGACATGTATATTCAATTCTGTGAAAAAATTCCAACATTTCTTTTTTGTAATGCTTCCTCAATCTTGTCAGATTAAAGAACACAACTTAAAAATAAAATCTACTGAGATTTTGCAATGCAAATGACATGAAGAAACCCTGATGATAACATTGAAAAACTGTGTAGTGTTGCAAGAACTTCCAAATGGAAAACCAATATCAGATGTACCACCACATGCGCAGATCTGGAGGGGTGGTCTGGGGGGTCCAGACCCCCCCCCCCCCCTGTAAAATTCAAATTTCTTTGAATTACATTATGAAATTACCAAAAATATGCCTCGGACCCGGCAAACTCAAATAACTGTCGGACCCCCACCCCCCCATGGAAAAATTTTCTGGATCCACCAGACCCCCCGCCCTGTAAAATTCAAATTTCTTTAAATTACATTATAAAATTATTAAAAATATGCCTCGGATATATATATCCCCAGCAAACTCAAATAACCGTAACCGTTGGACCCCCGCCCCTCCCCCCCCCGGAAAAATTTTCTGGATTCGCACATGCACCATTAATCTCAGAAAGAAATGTCTGTTTTGATTCTTGTCAATTTCATTGGATAAAAAGAGTTGACATGTATGTCAATGATGAAATCTTGGATTTGTTTCCCCTTTATCAATTTCAACTGTCCTTCTGTGACAGTTATGTGTATTTTCGTTATAATTCGTCAAAAATTCATCAAAAAGTGACAGAAATGGTTAAGTATAACAGAGGTTAAAGTCAGAATTGAAAGAAATCTATTTGCTAAATGTGTATAAATACTATTATCAACAATTTCTCCAATAATCATTGACCACGGAAATATTTTGAGATTCTCACATTCTTATTAAAATCAGATTCTCAATCCACTTCATATTTTTAGATCACCTGAGCCAAAGGCTCAAGTGAGCTTTTCTGATCACAATTTGTCCATTGTCTGTCGTTGTCGTCGTTGTCGTCGTCGTTGTTGTAAACTTTTCACATTTTCATCTTCTTCTCAAGAACCACTATGCCAATTTCAACCAAACTTGGCACAAAGCATCCTTAGGTAAAGGGGATTTAAGTTTGTTAAAATGAAGTGCCACGCCCTCTTTCAAGGGGAGATAATAAAAAATCATTGAAAATTTGTTGGTATTTTTCAAAAATCTTCTCAAAAACCATTTGGCCAGAAAAGCTGAAACTTGTGTGGAAGCATCCTCAGGTAGTGTAGATTCAAGTTTGTTCAAATCATGTTCCCCGTGGGTAGGGTGGGGCCACAATGGGGGGTTGAATTTTTACATAGGAAAATATAGAGTAAATCTTTAAAAATCTTCTTCTCTGAAACTGATCAGCCAGGAAAGCTGAAACTTGTGTGGAAGCATCCTCAGTTAGTGTAGATTCAAGTTTGTTCAAATCATGATCCCCATGGGAAGGGTGGGGCCATAATGAGGGGGTCAAATTTTTAAATAGGAATATATAGAGTAAATCTTTAAAAATCTTCTTCTCTGAAACTGATCAGCCAGGAAAGCTGAAACTTGTGTGGAAGCATCCTCAGTTAGTGTAGATTCAAGTTTGTTCAAATCATGATCCCCATGGGAAGGGTGGGGCCACAATGGGGGTCAAATTTTTATATAGGAATATATAGAGTAAATCTTTAAAAATCTTCTCCTCAAAAACCATTTGGCCAGAAAAGCTGAAACTTGTGTGGAAGCATCCTCAGGTAGTGTAGATTTAAGTTTGTTCAAATCATGTTCCCCGGGGGTAGGGTGGGGCCACAATGGGGGGGTCGAATTTTTACATAGGAAAATATAGAGTAAATCTTTAAAAATCTTCTTCTCCGAAACTGATCAGCCAGGAAAGCTGAAACCTGTGTGGAAGCATCCTCAGGTAGTGTAAATTCAAGTTTGTTCAAATCATAATCCCCAGGGGAAGGTTGGGCCATAATGGGGGGGTCAAATTTTTACATAGGAATATATAGAGTAAATCTTTAAAAATCTTCTTCTCAGAAACCGATCGGCCTGAAAAGCTGTTACTTGTGTGAAAGCATCCCCAGTTAGTGTAGATTCAAGTTTGATAAAATTATGATCCGTATGGGTAGGGTGGGGCCTCAGTGTTTATGTTTATTGTTGCTCAGGTGAGCGATGTGGCCCATGGGCCTCTTGTTTATTGCCTCGTGTAGCGACAATAAAAAACAAAGAGCGGATCGAGGATCTGATTTTCATCAGGTTGAAGATTCTCAGCATGAGTGGTGAAACAGGTGATCCCTTACACTAACCATTCCTGTCATTGATATTAAAAAGGACCACATTCCTCTCCCCCTCCCTCACCTACTCACCCACCCACCCTGAGTTTATGGCATATCTAGCTGCTTGACTGTAGCTACATGGAGAAAAAATTATCTTAACAGTTCTTAGTGCTACAGTTATATATACACATATGCAAAATAATTGTAATTTAGGGCACTCAAAAACATGCTGTTATTTTGGACTTGTTTCCCTAATTTTGGAATTATTTCCCTATATAGTATAGCCCATGGAATTAGATTTTACAAAGGCAATGTATTTTTTTTAACTGCCTCAGAACATCTTTGAAATGCCCTCACTGAGCTTAGAAATTAAAGTATGTAAACATAGTTATATGCATTCAACATTTTTGGGTATCAAATATTTCCACAGGATGTGATAGATGTGTGCTCTAAATGGCATGCTGTTTTGCATGTAGGAAACAATAAATCTGTGGTCTGGGGACCTGACTTTTCCCATAGAGCTAGAGTTCTGTTACAAAGCGTAAGAGCAAGTAACCTAGCTCACAGACCCATAAAAAGTCAAATATAAATAAAGTCCTAATTTGAATATTCTAATGAGACAGATGCAAAGTCAAATTACTTGATATTTGAATATCATAATCTGTTCAGAGGGACAAGACCTAATAGAATAATAATGCGCAGTATAATTTTGATTGATCATTTGTTTGGTTAGGTTTAGGTGTTTGAAGGTCACGGTATACAATGTAATGTTGATTCTAAAGTAAAAATAATATTTACCTACTTCTATATATATTT
Source organism: Magallana ariakensis (assembly GCA_020458035.1). Taxonomy (NCBI): domain Eukaryota; kingdom Metazoa; phylum Mollusca; class Bivalvia; order Ostreida; family Ostreidae; genus Magallana; species Magallana ariakensis. The sequence goes on along the minus strand of CM035812.1, from coordinate 78,600,925 downwards.
TAAAGTTTCAACCAACAATAGACCAAGTATATGCTTGCTTGTTATGACTAGTCCACAGCATTGGAAAAAGAGCACCCACTTACTGGAGAAGTCCTAATCAATAGATTACGGTAAATGACAGTCCATCTGACAACAATGAAGTGTGGATCTGCTTCTGGTAACATTGTGACATAGGCCTGAAATATATCCCATTGACCACCCAACATGGGAGATATAAAATAACGGACCCATGTGCTGTAGTTTTGTGTCTAGCTACCATTCTCTGGAACTATGGGAAAGTTCAGAAACACTACAGACCTTTCTCCTCCACCTCCCACCTCCAACTGTTGCTATGTCAGACCAAGGACACCAATGACCTTGACATTGGTAGCAGAGGTCATTGCCCTGTGTCCCACAACATCAGTGTAATATGTGTAGCTGCAGATAGGTCATCTATATCTAACATAAAACAGTCCGGTTTTAGATGGGCTTGCTTGAGTTGCAAATGTTTAGGGGTCAGAGGTCAAATTGTTACCATATTGTTAGTAAAGAACATTTAACGAAATATTTGGTTTTGATATTGAATACCACAATGCACATGTACACAGTGTTTCAAAATGGCCTCTTAATTATGTAATCTTTATGAATATTTAAAACGTCACTGAATCTTGAATTAATCAGATGGATCGGTGTTCGGCATTAAAACTGTTATCACCGAGGTCCTTCCTACATGGTGATAGGTTAACATCAGTGTCGGGATCTATTGGCAAAATGCAAATCTTTTTCTACGGGTGAGATTATCCTTCCTGACCTGGGAGTTCAGGGAATTCTCAATCAGTAGATTTTAGTGAAATGTTCAACTGAAAATGGGAAATGCCATGGCAGATGTTGAAATTCCTGCACAGAAATTCTCAAACTTTGTGACTACGTTCCCCCCTCTGAGAATTGCTGTCACTGTGTACTTTTGGCAACTCGCCCTTTTGCCCTCTTTGAAACTTGGTATAACCATTACATTGTGACATTTATTATTAATAACTTGCCCCCTCCATTATTTTCTGTCACTGTTCACTTTTGACAAGTTGCCATCTCTGAGACTTGCTTTCACTGTTTTCCGGTACTAAGAAGATTCTTTGGAGACTCTGTTCAGCAGAGTGGTAGATGTTCCTGTTGAAGTTCAGCGTCCATATTGCCCGGCTGGTGTGTAATCCCAGCATCAATTATTCAGTCATTGTGTATGGAGTACTTACCAGAGAACTCTAAAATGATGTAACATCAGTGGATGGATAGCCAAACTTAGATTACAGCAACGATAAAGCAGTAACTATTGTTTATGATAGATCACTTGTCTGTGTGAGTGTTACAAGATACAACATTTATAAATTCAGTGTTAGGTGGGTTTGGGAGAGGTTTTTGAACAATATTGAGGTTATGTGCATGATTTAGTAGAAAGCATCCCCCTCCCTGCAAAAACATGCACTTTTCAGCCTCACCCCTATTTTGTTACAGTAGGGAAAGATAACACTGTTTTTTTACTATTTTCCCCTCCAGATGTGGAAACCCTTGCATCCCTTCCCCCCACCCCTATATCCCCCACCCCAAACCTGACGTTGTAAATGATAACAAGAGTGATATGGGTATAATATAATAAAGTTGAGGTGTTACAATTTTAGATAAGAGTGGAGTCACAAATGTGAGCAGTGCACACTGTACAATAGAAATGGTGTGCTCTCAATAGATAATGACAAAGATAATAGATAAAATGTACATACAGTAAAACAGGGTTACAGCAAACTCACTAAGGAAGAATTCACGCTTACAGTGACCTCAGTTTCATTCCCTCTGTCTCAAAAATGTATTATAAACTTATCGGATAAAACCAATTATGTTTATAACAAATCCAATTGCTCACACCGGGTGCTTTGCTACAACCCTTCATTATTTTGCTTTAAAATTAATTATTTAACAAAGTGTGAATATATGGTACAAAAAGAGATAGGTTTTAGTTTGATTGGGCTGCATATTGTTATTTAAATAACTTTAAAATTGATTTAAATAACTTTCTGTTACAGACTTAATACAGTGTACCAATGAACCCAATGTCTCAATCCCACAACTCGCAGACTTACTAATTGAGCGCACTCAGCAACAGAGCTGGGTCATCGTCTTCAAAGCCCTCATCACAACTCACAATCTCATGAACTATGGAAATGAGGTAAGTTTTAATCTCAATATCTCATCACAGCTCATAATCTCATGAACTATGGAAATAAGATAAGTCTTAATCTAGATATCTTTTCATAGCAAAAAATCTCAAAACTAGAGAAATGAGGTAAGACAATCTCAGTATCTCACTCAACTTAAAATATCATGAACTATGGACATGATGGAAATGATGTAAGGTCTTAAGGTCAATGCCCATCAGAACAAACAATCCCATGAACTATTGAAATAAGGTACTACGGTCTTGATCTCACAATCTCGGCACAATTCGCTCATGAACTATGGTAATGTGGTAGGTCTTCATCATGTCACAATACCGTAAACTTCTGAATTAAGGTAAGTCTAGATCTTATTATACCATGAACCATATACTGTAAACGTACTACATTTGGCTGTGTATTCTTTTTAGTGCTTTTGGCGGAATGAGGCTTCCACTAAATCAAGTACATCGCCAAATGTCATACATATATGTATACTTCACATTCAGGAATACGCTAATTCAAATCTACGCCAACCTGTTAAAAAACTTTAATTGAATATTTTACTTTGGCAAAATAGTGTGTATGATTGACTCTTTTTATCTTTGCAGAGAAATACTTTGATATGAATAAAAAGCAATGTAAGGATGCATTAGAAATTTACAAGAGGTTTCTGGTCAGGATGGACAAGGTCTCCGAATTCCTGAAGACAGCTGAGGTACGTATTGATGAGATTGTCGGTTACATCATCCAGTAGGCAGTGTGTGACCATACGTATTGGTGGTATTGTCTGTTACCATCATCCAGTAGGCAGTGTGTGACTGTATTGCCTCTTTTAGGGGTGGTTGGGTTTGGTTGGGTGGGTGTGGTATTGTATGTACTTTTTATACCCCCGCTCCGAAGGAGAAGGGGGTATACTGTTTTACCCTTGTGTGTCTGTCTGTCCGTCTGTCCGTCCGTAACAAAAATTTCTGTCGCATTTTTCTCAGCAACTATTTATCGCAGATGCTTCAAATTTTAACACACTATTTGTCTAGGCATGCCATATTGTGGGATATATTTTTTTACCAATCGGACGTCAACTTCTTGTTAAATGACAACTTTGTTTATTTTTAGCCAAAATTTTCAAACAAATTTTCGTCAAAGATTTCTCTGCAACTTTTTATCGCAGATGCTTGAAATTGTAACACACTATCTGTTTAGGCATGCCATATTGTGGGATATATTTTTGTACTAATCGGACGTCAACTTCCTGTTAAATGACCACTTTGGTTATTTTAAGCCTAAATTTTCAAACAAATTTCCGTCAAAGATTTCTCAGCACTTTTTTATCGCAGATGCTTGAAATTTTAAGACACTATTTGTCTAGGCATGCCATTTTTTGTACCAATCGGAGGTCAACTTCCTGTTAAATGACAACTTTGTTTATTTTTAGCCAAAATTTTTAAAACAAATTTTCGTCAAAGATTTCTCAGCAACTATATATCGCAGATGCTTGAAATTTTAATACACTATTTGTCTAGGCATGCCATATTGTGGGATATATTTTTGTACTGATCGGATACCAACTTTCTGTTAAATGTCGACTTTGCTTATTTTGCATATTCACATTAGAGCAGGGGTATCACTAGTGAGCATTGGCTCACGGATATCTTGTTTGTGTATTCTTGTGTATGTCTCTTTCATAGGTACTTATTAGTTGAGTGTTCATAACAACCATTCAGTTGACAGTGTGTGACTTGTCTCACCTCTGGGGGAAGGGGTAGGGGGTGGGGTGGATATTGTGTGTGTATCTTTATCTCTTTCTCTGAGGTATGTACAGGTGAGACTCACATCTGGGGGTAGGGGTTGGGGTAGAAAGTGTGTATTTCTGTGTCTGTCTCTCTGTTCCATTCTGCAGGCTTCACACAGATATCAGTTTCTGTTTTACAAGTGGAGGTTGTGTGAGGGGTTGATTTTAATCTGTTTACTTGTGTGTTTGCCGATTTTTAGTTTATAGTTGAGTGGGATGGTGGGGGGGGGGGGTGTGATGCTTGAATGAAGTCGGCTCCCTCTCTTTTAATTCTTGTAGAAAGTTGCCATATACCTTCATGTCTTTTTTAGGGTAGGGCAGGGATGGGGCAGAATATTTTATACATGTATTATTTTGCTTATCATGCTCAAGTGAAATGTTTCAGAATAAGAACATGAAGAAGAAAGATGTTTCCTGTGATTAGAACATGCATTCTTAATAATCGAGATATCCTGGGTTTGGCATATCAGGTTGAAGCACTGGTCTTATAATTCATCTCCTTATAAGCCAATTAAAAAGAACTTTCAGAAGATAACGACCCAAAGTTTGCACTGGATGTCAGTCTAGCTTTCATGCTGTCTCTGATTTTGTGTTTAAAATTTCTTTACAAAATGTTTGACTTTCGTGTTTTATCACTATAATAAATCTTACTCTCTAATTTTCTTTTCACGCCGGTTTAGACTGCGGAGTCTAAATATGGGAAGGTTGTATACTGTAGTAGACACACCGTTTAGTCGTTTTTTTTAACGCTCTGCTAACAAGCATCACTTCTAAGCTTTTCTCCATGTGCTTTTGATTTTTAAGTTTTAATTTGTGATGAGATTTGTTTATTTCACAGAATGCCTCCAAAAACCCCCAGCAGGTATATTTCAGTTGCCATAGCAACATCCTTTCTGCTTTCTGTCATTGGTTGTATTGTATACATGTGATCAGTGATCTCCATATAATCAGATTTTCTGTATGGTTTGTCTCCATCATTTAGCAATAGTAATGCGATTTAACAGCATGGCATCAGGCATTCACAAGGTTACAGACTCTGTAACACTCTCAGGGAAAGCCAAAAATGAAGAATAAAGAACATCTAAGTGCTCAATGGAGATGATCATACAGATTTGGACTGGTTGCTAATTGATAACAAAGAAAAATCTAATGAAATGATTCTCAATGCACAAAATTTACTTGAAACCATTTGAATCTTCATTTTATGTATTTTTCACTAGTGTTTAGTCAAAGTAAATTATTAAAAGTTAGCTTTTATTAACTTGGTCTTCAGTCAAAGGGTACAAGAATTTCATTAAGGAGAACATCAGAAAGTTGAAGTCAGTTTTAACACACTAATACATGTACCCAGAATAAAAGGTAACAAAGAACAGACTCCAACTGTTTCATGAGTAGTTTGATTGCAGCAGCAAGGTCATCATCATTAAGGTGAAGTAGAGCTAGGAGAGGGGAGTTAACTCTGTCATCAACACACTGTCAGTACACTGTGCACTTGTCTATATTGGTACCAGGGGAAGATCGGACCAGATACAGATGTACTCTAGACATGGTTTCTACGCCAAGACGGAACTAATCAGGCCCACTGCTATTGTTGATTTCATCCATTTACACCTGTATATTATATATCTTTTTGAATTTTTCACCCTTAACTTGCTACCCTTTTGGAGCATGTAACTTTCATTTATTCCGGAGTCTGTATGTCACGTTTATTTCTTTGAACTTGATAGACAGCCAATTACGCTGCTTCCACCCATGATGCATGGCATTTCAAACTTGTTCGTGGAACTTTAGCCTTATGTTTGATAATTACTGAAGTCTGTACTGATTCAGAAGTATGAAGATTTCAAAGATACTGTTGTCTTTTATCTGTTTTTGATTGTTTTTTTTTTGTTTCTTTGCAGAGTGTTGGTATTGACAAGAGTGATATTCCTGACCTAGCCAAGGTAAGAGACTCGGACCCCCCCCACCCACTACACGCCCCCTCAACCCTGCTTCTGTGTGATCAAAATGCCATAGATAGTCCAGAGTGTGTTTACAGAAGTCAACAATGAGACTTGTTTTAAATTGATTTTGTAAGCAAAAAGAATTTAATTTTGAATAAAGGATAAGATTTAAGTACCCCCCCCCCAAAAAAAATGAATCTTTAATACTGGAATGAACAGAGTAAATGCTTAAAAACTGAAAAACATGAATTTCTAAAAAAAAAAAAAAAAAAAAGCAAAACATGAACTATGCAATAAGAGACTGGTAGATGTCTGGCACAGACACTAAATAGAGCTGTAGATATTGGGTTCAACTTCCCAAGTGTAAGACCGAGCTGGGGACACAGTGAAAACAGAGGCGTGTTGAGCAGAGATGGCCCACGTAGGGGTTTGTGAGCCCTCCCAAACACTTGTGTGAGACAGGGATAAGAAATTCAGCATGTGCTGGCAAGTGCTTGCGGTCACCCACTCTGCGGAACATGCCTGGGTTTTGTCTGGTGTTTTCCGAGTCCATAAGCCGGTCTATACCTCACTGTTCATGCTAATCTCTCTCTCTGGTTTTGTTTCTCTTGTTGATAGGGCCTGAAGAACAATGCTAATTCAGTAAGTCCATTCTATGTAGACTTGATTGCTCATCATATTCATTCATGCTTGTGTATGTAGGCCAGGCATGTATGAATTTTGACGGAAAAACAGTGTGTACCCCTGGACCAGCTCCTGGGAGCTGTATAGAGCAACTGCCCTTCACCATGACCTTGACCCTTGAACTCTCATGTCACCATCTGTTTAGTTTTGTTCCACTCTGTGTCATATCTTTCCCTTGTTTTGATGTCGTATTCATACAAAGCCCGGCAAACTAACAGCCAGTTGTCCCAGATTCTAACCTCTAACCTGTAACTTTATTGTTTCTCCCACTAACTATTCACCCTGCACATAACAGTTACCAATGTACACAGTAACAGGCTATTTCATTGGTACATTCAGTGAACTGGTAATATTGTGGTTGATTCAAGAAAAAACACACAAAGTTGTTGTCAGCTGTCAGTGGCTCTCTCATCAGCTGTAGACAGTTTTCAATTGAAGCAAATTCAACAACTCAAAAAATTGTTGTACAATTGACCACCATGTTAAAGGGTTGAAAAGTTAAAAATGTGTACAGAAACCAACCAATCTAAATCTGTGGTTTTGGCCTCATTATTGTCCAATACATTAAAAAAAATGATTTTGTTATTGTAAAGTGGATATTTTATCTAGTATGTTAAAACATTTTAAATAATTAAAATAATCTTCTAAAGGGTATAGCAAGTAGATGTACCTAGACACCAGATCTAAACCAAGTGTTTTGAATTGATTAAGATTATTAAGCAGTGTGCTTACAAATGAGTGGAATTAAGAATCGTGATGATTATAAATGGAAGTAATTATGATGATGAGTGTACTCCGCGGTGTGTTCAGCAGAGCGGAGGCTCACTATTGCTTGCCAACATTTGTGTTTCAGGTATAGGGAATATTGGTGAGTGCTTGCGAGCACCCGCTCTGCTGAACACACCTATGGTTTCATCACCAATTTTCAAGAATTTTGATGTTCAGTCGATCTATGAACTCAAATGTTCATTGAAGTATGATATCTACATCTATCTGATATCATACTGTACGGAAGGGACCCTTGACCACAAGTTTACTGTGAATTTTAATCAATCCAGAAGAATTGATGCCTATGGTCATATTCATAAAACTACAATAATTCACTTTTTGTGTATTTCAGGACACCAAGGTCAGCCATTACAAATATCTAAAGACTTTGATGCTTGTATCTTAATCTTTGTCAGGCCAAATAAAAAAATACCTGTGGTTCCGGTCACCCGACCGTCCCTATTTTTTACCCCCGACCCTAAACTTTTTTTCGCCAATTTTCAAATTTTTCCGGAATTTTCCCCGCTTTCCGTCATCGGCTCCAATATTAGATTTAGTTTCAGCAATAGTATGGGAACATTTTAATTCCTATCAGTTGATTGAAAAGAAGATAAATCAAGAACTGTTTGTACCTTGTGTACCTCAAAATAAATAAATAAGGACCAACCTAGGGGGCGACATGCTCGCTTTTTGATCGGTAAAGTTCGCCGGAATTTCCTTCGAAGGAGATGTTGAAGTCACCCTGTATTCTGAGTTAATAAAACCCATAGGCAATAAAATGATAATTATCCATTTTGAAAGGCATTTTCACAGCCTCAGTTAACCCCTGTCTTGATAAACAACTTGCTACTGTCTTATCTATAGGGGTTATAAATACGGGTGATGCAACCACATACTGTGCATTGAAAATTACAACCGATGTTTATTTCTTATAGTGTTTTTATTATAATTAGTTTGTAGCTTGTAATTAGTTTATAACACTGCCAAATTAATGCTGAAATAATCATAAAACAATATGTTAACAGTTATTTTCAAGGTCCTCTGCATAACGGTTGTAATTGGGTCAAAGGGTTGGACTAATACCTCCAAAATACACCAAAATACAAAGACTGATTTTATTTGTCATTAATTATAAGCTAACACAATTGCTAAACATTTCATATGTAAAATGTATGAATACATCAAAAAATTTAAATTCAACAAATTGGATAATTTAAAAAAAAAATTTAGATTGTTGTTTTAGTTTTTATTGACTTGTTTCTAATCCAATCTAAATTGTTAAAAAGACTTAAACTTTGTATATCATTATTAGCATTATGCTATTGTCAAGAAATGGAAGTCTCTCTAATTTCTCAAGCTTCTCCCTATTTTTCTGTTAGATAGAAGAGAATCTCCCAAAAATTTTGCTCGAAGTTGGTCCCTAAATTGAATTTTTATGGAATCTGCAAGGTAAAAATAATTTTTTAAATTTTAAAATGAGAAATATTGAGATTGACACTTGTTTAATTGAAACGAATAGAAAAAAATAACAAATCATAGCATTCTGAATCAAATTCGAACCAAATCGAATGACCTCTGAATCGTCCCAGCCCTATAATTGATACCGAACATTTAATACTTTTTTGTTCATGTTGAATTAAACAGAAATTATTTTTTATTGATTTTTGATTTATAATTTATATTTGTGTCATGGTAATAAAAGCTAGATGCTCCCCACCAATCTTAATTTATTATACTTTCATGTTAAATACTGAAATCTGATTGGTTTAGAAGCAGTTGACAATCCGTTCTCATACCCTCAGCGTTAGCAACACACTTGGCAACGGGCCGATAGAACGAATAGTTACATGCGCGTAAATTATGCGCGTACGGTTCGTCGTACAACTTGCGTATTTTCTATATAACAGCAGTAAAATTTGCTATAAAATTAAGACATTCAGTATAATAAAATAGACAACCATTGTCAACCTCCGCTTCGCGTCGGTTGACAATGGTTTTCTCGGGGTGTCAATTTCAACTGGTACCCTCCCAAACAGGCACTATTTATATATTAGTATATTTATCTCACTAAATACAAATGCCATCTGCAATGCAGTGCTACGTACATACAGTACTAAGAGAATCATTTTATACATTTCTAAAAAAAAAAAAAAAAAAAAAAAAAAAAAGAAAAATCCCTACCTACCTACCCTAATTTTTTTTTAGACGTTACCGGAACCACACATATTTTTTTATTTGGCCTCATCAACATGTCTGCTATACTCATCTTGGCTAGCTAGCATGTATCAATGAAACAGGCACTTTCATTTTCACTGCATAATTAAATTATTTTGAAGACAATTTATTTAACAGTTTAAAGCCTGAAAGTTAAACAGTTTTGATAGGTCAGGGTTTTTACTTAGTAACTTACAGTCTTATCAAATTTGTAAAGATTAAGAATTAGGATACAAGGAGCAGATCATTGTGTTGGATTATAAACAGTTACCGTATTTATCAGAACTGTCAATGCTGTATGATGATATTCCTAACTGTTAATTGTTATTGACCAGATTATAACTCAGTTAAATTCATATTAAATTTCCGTAAAAAATAGAGGAAGACATACTCTGTAGATGTAAATATAACTGTTTATTGTTATTGACCCAGAGCAATAAAAGTTGGACGAGCTCACTTTAGATCTCAGTCTCACTTTTCCTCTATGTATTCCTTTTGTAAAAGTGAGATTGAGATCAAAAGACCATCCCCCCTTCTCCTTACACTCGTCAGGGTCTGACAGATATCGATAAGAGGTCATCATTACACAACCTCTACATTTGCATACAATCTAAATATACCCCAACCAATCACAGATATGCTTTTATCTGTTTTATGAGAGGTGTAACTCTTCAATACTGGAGGTTGCATAGAAAAGAAGCATGAATTAATTTTTCTATCTCCTTTTGAAGAGTTTCGATAGATTTTCTAAAGCAGGGAAAGGCCTTCACTGATTGGTCAGAAGTAAAGATCGTGTGAAGATGACCTCCAATTGATATCTGTCAGACCCTGACGAGTGTAATTAAGGAGAAGGGGGATGGTTTTAATCAGACTGATCAAAAGTGAGCTTGTCTAACTTTTATGGTCATGAGGCCAGATTATAATTAAGTTAAATTTATAGCTCTTGAGTTCATTAACATACCTTTTCACAATTTTTTTTTCAAATGGCTGAAGGGCGGGGGAAGGGTGGGGAAGAATGATGGGAAGATGGTTGTAAGGTCATCACTGATTTGATATGTAATAGAAGAGGAGGAAGTCCACAACTAGGCCCGAACTCGGGACCATTCAGTTTAAAAATCAACGCTCTACCGACTGAGTTAAAGGGTTAACCCACTAGCTAGTGCTAGTAGGAGCGTGGCAGTACTGAGCCTTTATATACACACTATTACAGATATATTGTAGCCACTGAGAAAAGTTAACCCAAACTCTGTAAATAGATTCACTCCATTACATGACAATAGGAAGATACATGCACTTTTCATAAATATAACAGTTGCACTTTTACTTATAATACAAGCAAGGATATCTGAAGCTTAAATCATCAGTTTTATGTCTTATTAATAACAGTGATCACATGAAGATAATTTGTATTTAATCTTTTAGTGGAGAGAATGGTGCCAACAATTCTATTTAGCAGGAATGATCTGTAATATGATAACAGTGTATTTCTTTCACTGCGGCACATTCTCAATCCTGAAATAAAGAACTATTAACTTGGTCTCCCAAGTAATATATAACTGAGCCTGATCTATAGAGCTGTTGCTTTTAATTTTGGCTACCCATTAGATTAATGCTAGAAAAAGATATTGGTGCAGGGTATGTTTATTTTCAGGTATTCAACAACTATGAAGTTTTTTAAATCTATACCTATCCATTGACATTTATCTATTTTAGATAAACATCTGAGATGACTTTTTATCCCTTCCTCATTTTATACCAAATATTTGCTAAATTTGGTGTACTAAATATGTTTGGTTTTTGGCAGTTTAATAAAAAAGAACCCAAAAATTAATCTCCAGCATTACCTCTAAGCTTGATTTCAAAATTAAATGGAAAATTGGCCAAAGTGTTAAGCTTCAATTTATTATCCAAAACTGTTTTTCTTTAATGGAATTCACCAAAAATATCCTTACAACAAAAAGAAGAACCAACCTGAATGCTAAAATGGCCGTCTTCTCCATTGTTTTAATTAATGCTGAATTAAATGAGCAATATTTGAATACATGTTCTCTCCTCTTCTTTATCATGGCTTAGACTAAATGGCATTTTGATCATGAATTATGGCATGATGTTTAGCTTATAAACCAACAATATTTCTCTATAAAGCTCTTAAGCTATGGTAAATATTTATTAATAATATATAGATCAGTAATGATAATGATTACTTGTGAACCAACATGATGTACAATTTGTTACTGATGGTCTCATGTTGATATGTAACTTATTGATACTTGACATTCATCTATTCTTCTTTAGAATACATATTCCTAATTAAACATGAGGAAATAATATCTGCGTAAAATTGTGAAAAACACTTCTCGCAGATTTTTTAGATCTCACTTTTATTTGTGAGACAGTTGTGAACTATATGAAATATGAAGTTTGGAGCTTGCAATTTTATATTCTCGTAGTCTGGTACAAAACAGTGAAATCGCTGAATTAAGTACTTGCTTAAAATTAGGCAGTATCTGTACTGTTCTGTTCTATATATTTTTTGGATTTTTTTCCCCTTTTTTGCAGGCCCCCTCTAGTCTCCTTGATGCCTTAGAACAGCATTACCAGTCCCTGGAAGGGAAGAAAGGGGTGACAACTCCTGTCAGTGGCTCAAAGTAAGTATTATAGAAACATAAGGATATGTCATAACCCTGAATTAAGAAATAAGATTTTTATATTTTATTAGTAATCCATCTTATTTAGCAGCATTTCCTATAAAAATCAGTGACTGGCTCACTGGCTGTAGTTTCCATGGTTTTTGTTTTTGTTGAATGACTTTAACGATTTCATTGGTTTTCTGTAAGATTTATTTTCGAAATATGTTATAAGTTTTTATTGTATGAAAATATGGAACACATTCTTCAACATTCAATCCTTTAAAGGTTACAATTTGTTTATAAATAAATAAATAAATAAATAAAAGGTCAATAAAATCATAAAAACGACCATATATTACTGCTTTTTGGTACTAGGTAGTTTTGTGTGTGAATGAGATGCTGCTGAGAAGAATTGAAAAAAAAAATTTTCTTAGGTATTGTTTTTACGTTCTTAGCAAAATAATGATACAGAAAAAAGGAGAGGGCAAACGACCTGCATTCAGATGTGTGGCTTTATTGTTGTTTGTTACAGTTTGTATATACCTGCGTAAGTATGAGTTGAGATGTGTCTGGAGGCCGGGGTGGGTGTGTAAGGGGAGTAACTCCTCCCTGATCTCTCTCACTCTGACTCTATGGTCTTGGTTTTCTATTATTGACCTCAGCTGATTTCACTCCTGTAAAAGTATCTGCCTCTTATCACTGATTTATAAATCATTATAATTATTACATAGTTATAATAATAGGTTAGATAGTTCAATATCTCTACATTTCTTTAGAAACTACATTTGAATGAATTTGAGCCTTGTAACATGTAGCAAAGTTTGTAAATTTTTCTTTAAAATACCAAAAAAAAGTCTTTTGATTTTCACTATACATGCCTTATATGAATTAGTTACCGGTATACATTTTGACTTTCAGAAGCATATGAATGGAAAAAAAAATGAGCTGTTATGAATGAAATTCTAAATATTTTATATGTGCTAATACATCATATCAAAATGCTTCTTCTATTATATAAAGTAATCCACATGACCTCCATAGAATTTAACTGTTATCTCCCTTTGATTGTTGCTTTTTTTCTGTAGTAACACAGTTTGTTTGGAGTGTGTGCAACAGTGATCACTCACAGACATAGGGGTCAGAAAACCCCCGCGGGTTTAGCATCCATCTCTGACCAAATTCAATGCCTTCATTTCTGCAGCCAAATGTTTTTCTTAAGAACATTATGATTTCTCTGTTTTTCCACGATAGGAAAGTATCAATTGAACATGTGGATTTTTTTTTTTAGACCGGTGGGGTTTGCTGCGGCCATTAACACCATCTCTAGTAACACACCCACAATAAATGTTTCGGAGGAAGAGCGACAGCGGATTTTAGACGAGGAAAATGCTCGCCTTCAGCAGTTAAAGGTAGAGAACTCTGTCGTCATTTCCTCTCCATATGTTGCTTGATCGTTTGCTAGTTGCCAGATTTTGTGAATGTGCATTGTTCATTTTCTTAACTTTTATTTCATGTCACACAATTTTTTTTATCTTGTTTTTAATACAACTTGTGTTAAGATTTACAGATTAAAGAAATCTTTGTTAAGCACACTGTTCACTCTTTACTTTTTAAATTACGGTTTTAATGTTAAATACAATCTTTTTATTTAACCAGCACATTTTCTTTGATTATGATTTGAGACAATTTAGTTATTGAGTATTGTTCATTTATTTGAACAAACTAGAATTAAAAAAAAATACATATGTATATTAAATGAGAAATATTTTGAAAGCAGTTACTAGTACCTCTTACATAATCTTTTATGCATGATTTTATTTAATTGTTGATCAAATGCAATGATAATGTTTGGACATCAATGCTTTCAGCTAGCTAAAGAAATCTGAAGCAGGCTTAGTCACACTCACAAGAAGAGAATTTTCTGAAATCAAAATTTGACATATTGCATTAGCTTGTACAATTTGCAGGGCCTGCTTTGGATTTCTCCTGAATTGTTTTGGCTACATGTTTACTTCTTCCTAAAGCAGATAGGAATGGTTGACTCAGTTTACCAATCAAACTGACTGATTTGCATATTGTGCCATTTGTTAGATTGATTGGTTACTGATAGGCCTAGATTGCATTTGATTGGATAGTGACGACCCTTGTTGCATTTGATTGGTCAGCATTGACCATGACTAATTGCTGTAGTTTGCATGTTGTTATGCTGATGTCTGACTCTTCTCTTTCTTATCCACTCCTTCAGAAGGAACAGCTTGGCAAGAGCACTGCTGACTCTCCAAATCAGGTAACTACTTCCTGCGTAGGACATGGGAATTACTGGGGGGTCATCTCAGCATCTGATCACCTAGGCCAATGTATCAGGGCAAGCTTCAGTAGATTGAAATAACATTCAAAAAGTGACATCAGGAGTCAGAAACCTGCAGGAAGTCGGTTCTTTTCTTGCTCATTTCTGTGTATAAAGTGTGCTGGAATGAAAAACTTTTCCTATGACACAATGTAATAAATAAACTTTGCACATGGACGTATATACTAATGGGATATGCAACTTCTACATTTGCCATGTTTACTTCCCAACATATCCCGCAAGCCTTGACAAGTTCTTAAAACTCAGTTGAATCCCATTAAATGATATGATTTTTTTATTGTACTATTTTTTTCTTCTTGTTAATAGGGATTGCTTTTGGAGTTTTTAATCATATGCTGTAAATTAATTTAGTTACAAAGAAAACAAACACCAATTTTTATTTAATATCGATATATTAGATAACCTTATAGATATAAAAAGTTAAAATTGACCTACAAATTCACGTTCTGCATGATTTTGGTGAGACATTCGATAGTTGCCTAACCCGTTAGTTTGTACGTCCCTGATTATTTGAAACAGATGACAATGTTCCCTATGTTGGTACTGTCTACATCCATTTAACTAGCAAATGTGTGTTTGTTACTATTATCTAAACTGAAAATTACAACCAGCCCCCCAAAAAACTTTCAAACATCTGGATTGTAACTAACTAATGGCTTTGATTTAGTTGGATAAACTGCCTCTACCATTTCTGAATAAGCAATTACCACCTGTTGTATTTCACCTCATGAAACTGCTTAAGCAGCATTGAAAAACAAGCGAACTCAAAAAAAGAAAACATGAGCAAGGACAGAATTTCAGATTTTTCTGGGTTTCCAATAAATGCGAATTCAATCTTATTATTGCTGTACATGTTTTAAAAACAAACATGATCAGACTAGCTGTGACCGTAACCTATAGACTGTAGATAAATGAGCTTGTAGAGCTTAGAGAAATCTATAGAGTGTGTGGATAGATCAGTTTGTAATGCTGTGTGTAGTGCAAGTGATAGACTTAAGCACTGACAGGTGGGTATATGCACACAGCTGTTTTAAAGCTTGTCTCTTATTGGTCACATGTTTTAAAGCTCGACTGTGATTGGTCTACTTTTTGTTTGGTCTCCATTTAGATTGGTCTATTTCTTCAGAGCTCATTTTGATAGGTCCATTAATATAGAGCTTCATTGTGATTTGTGTTGTTATCTGTGTGGACTTTGTAAGAATTGTTTTTCTTTTTTACATGTTACTTACCATTACTCGTTATGTGTTGTATCGTAATGTGTCTCAATTTAGTCATGGACTTGTGTTTGAATTTGAGTTTTACCAGATGAACTATAAATTGATAAGATAAATTTATTATATAATATTATACACATTAATGTTCCTTTTAAAAAAATCTATATATATGCTAGAAATTGAGAAGATATGAGAAATTTAAGTTTTAGGTAATTGAAAAGTTGTCACCAAAGAAAAAAGATTTCTTCTTATTCTACTTATCTCTGCACTAGATTATGTTATTGCAGCATTTCTGGGGACGAAATCCACCCTCATGAAAGAAATTTTCTGAAAATTTCCTTAAATTCACTGAAATATATCTGAATCATATCTGAAAAATTGCTTACTACCATTTTGTGCCTCTGAACCAGTTCTGAACACATTTCAGCAATATTGCTGAACTGTCTGAAAAATCTGAATTGTTCTGAATTTGTCTGAAAACTCTGAACTGTTTTGAAAATTGCTGAAACAGTCTGAACTCTATCTGTATAGTGCTAAAACAGTCTGAACTATTCTGAATATTGCTGAAACAGTCTGAACTATTCTGAATATTGCTGAAACAGTCTGAACTATTCTAAATATTGCTGAAATACTTTATATTAAGCATAAATCCTGATGTAATTTTTTTTAAACAATTGTTTGAAATCTGTTGGAATTTTGATGCTGATCAATTCTTAATTTAATGAAATTTAATGCTATTTAAATGCTGAAATATGTCTGCAATTGAATATTCCAAACTGATGCATTTTTTAGAAAAGAATTCAATTTCACCAATATTTCATTTAAATAAAACAATAACACTAACAGATTATTTCAAATGGTGCTGAAAATGTGTGAATTCACGTACCAATGTGTACCATCATTTTACTATAATTTAATAATTTGCTCAAACATTTCAGAAGTAGCTACTATACAAAACAATCAGAACTACAACCTGTTATAAAGACAGTTATACTATTATACCTCCTCATTGTAACTTAGTTCTCTCTAGCAGACATACAAGTTAATACTACCGTATATAATTTGTTTCAGCGAGTGATTCTGATTTATCTGTATTTACCTCGTTTATTTAGTGTGCAAGTTGAAACACAAAATTTCGTTTATTGCTGTAGCAAAAAGTTGATGAGCATTTAACAGACACGTAATAAAACTGTTTCTTGACATTTCCCAAAGGTCTATTCACAAAATCATTTATTTCTTATCTGCCAAACACCTGCACTCATCCTGCAACTTCGCTCGGACTTTGAAGTGTCCGCCATTGTTAATGAGGTATCGAAGCAATTCGTCACCGTTACATAACGCTCAACTAAACTTCAATACATAAAAGTCATACTTTTACATCAATACGAAGATTTGTTTATCAAAATTACAATACAAATTATAGAAACTAACTATAATGCGAACCTTTTGTTTTCAATGTTACCAAAATGAATTAAAAGAAATTAAACAAAAAATTGGGGAGGGGGGTGAAATTGACTAGTAACAACTTGAGTACTATTAAAAGATAACTAGTTTCTGACAGTTCTATGTCTGCTTTTAAAGCTATTTGATTCAATTTCCCAGGTGTTTACAACAGTTTTGCGTATATTTAAACAAACTGTATACTAAATGATTAACTTATTTTTAATCCGGAATTATATCGGATTATCATCGAGTTGTTTTGAGTACACTACGTCACTTCCGCCCAATGATGACGCACTTTTGATGGAAGCTACAAGCAGACGGATTTGAATATTCAAAGATTTATACATCAATTGATGTTTTATAGCGGGATATTTGTAAAGGAGGTAAGGTACACTATAAATTAAAAGCCATTAATTGATATATGGAGACATTTAATTAATGTGATAAATGGGTTTTTTTTGGTATTTAAAGATAATTTAATGATTGAACAGTAAGCAATGTTTCTATTTTACACACATTCTAAAGTTATGCTACAAATAAGTCTTATGATTTAATGAAATATGCCAAGCTGTAATCTCATGTAATATATGATGCATAGGAACTTTACATTGTATATAAATTGTTTTTGCACCACTCATAGTTGCTGATCATATGCAGAAAAAATATAGGGAAGCTGAGACCTGCAAAAACTGTTCCCAAAATAATGATAAAGGTGAGAAAAACTGGAATGTATATTTATATTGTACATGTATATTCTATTTGACTTGCATGTATAAATTTGCATGAAAGGTTAATAAATCTCTTTATTAAAAAAATAGCATTATGATTATCAGAAAACATGTAAAATCTTGCATGTTAAATCATAAATTCCTGTATTTCTGTTTCAGGATGGTAAAAAAATCAAACTGCACAAGAAGCAAGGCATTTAAAGAAGTTTCAGGGAGAGGCAGATAAGTGATGTGGGAAAAATGTATATTTAGAAAAATATGAATAAATTTAATTTGCTTGAAAATCCTATTCATTTGTACTTTTCATTTTTGATAGATTACAGAGGTAATAGAATAGTGCTGAAATAGTGATGAATATTCGCTGATAAGGTTCTGTAATATTGCTGAAAATGTTCTTAAAAGATGTTGTAATTTTACTGAATATTTGTTGCAATATTGCTGAAACAGCACTGAACTATTGCTGAAATTGTGCTGAAGAATTATTGATTTGTTGCGGAATTGTGTCTTAAATACTGCTGAAACATTGCTGAGTAATTGCTGGAAATTTTTCTGAACTTTGCTGAATTCTGAAAACTGTCTGGAATGTTCCAATTTCAGACAGATTTCAGAATTGTATTATTTGCTGAAAAAATACTGAAATATTGCTGAAATTTTTGCTGATTTTTTGTTCAGCACTTTCTGAAATCTGTCTGGAATGTTCCAATTTCAGTCAGATTTCAGATATAGAAATCAGAAAAATTTCAGATAATATTCAGAACAAAATCAGCAAGAAATTCATATATGTTTCAGCAAAAAATTTACATGAGGGTAAGTAACAAAATGACTGTGAGTTAGATGGTAGCTGACTCTTTAGTTAACTGTGCATGCTGTTTGTTGATGATCTTGTCACCTTGCTACTAATAACTCAATTTTACTTGGACTGGTTTTGTTAGACGGTGGCTATAAATAGCCACTGTCTATTGCTATCGTCCTGGCCGGAAGGGTATTTCTCACGGGGACCCTAGCGGATTAGGAACGATAACTCTGTTAGGTATGCAGAGTTACTGGCGATGTTTTACCGATTGTCGATTTCAGTTTGAGAACTAATTTACATCTTATTAGATATTTTAAGCATTATAGCTGCTAATTATTTTGTACATACATTTAAATAATTTATGAAATTGTGTCTTATTTTTAATGAGCCGTTTCCCTGTCTGCTTACGCGGTATTGATAACTTATGCACCAACTGCCAGATGTGAAGTTTAACTCAGTATCAGGACTCCAAAAATTATATCACTGCGATAATTGACCAAGAGTTCTCACAATAATCATGTCTTTTTTATGGTGTAAACAATTGTCAGAAACACACTTGCCATTTCATTTTTCATTTTTATGCTTCATCGATAAATTCGTGATCAATCATTTTCAACGCATCAATTTAAGTTGAGGCAGTATTTATTTTGTTTTAGCTTATTCCAAAGAATTCACAACATATACTGACAATGAATATTACATAAATTACATTTTATTGAACTTCAACCGACCGATGGCACACTTTCTTCTACAAGTGTGCATGTGTTTCAAACATGCAAAAAACTTTAAATTTACTATACAAACATGTTCAATTTTGGACTGATCTGTGATCAACCTTATTTTATAACCCTCTCAGTCTGTAGAATCGTTAATTTTGTTACATGCACCTCAATATTCATCAGACAATAATTACTACTGATGTTGACGCTCTACAAAGACTTTCTCTCAAACACGCTCATCGACCTCGGATTGTAAAACTCACGTGCAAATCGAGTCGCCATTTCACACACAGTTTTACATGTATATAAACACACCACACTTCGTCATTTTACGGACCTGGTGACGATGTTTCAAAAATTTTCAGTACAGATTTGTTGTAAGGAATCGAAGATACATGTATATGCTGTAAAACGTCTTATGGATTTCACGGCGTGTAAACCCGTGAATCTCCATTTTGCAGCAAGCGCTAGCTTTTTGTGAGGAAAAACAATCGGTTCAACTCATGCGATATTCCATATACATGTATGGTACATTGTGAAAGGTAATGTAAAATATATTTGTTCACTAAACAGTTTCTGACGAATTTCTTCACAATAAACTGAATAACGTAATACGATGAGCGAGGTACGATCTGTGACTTTTCTCCATATGCGCCCGTCCTTGCTTTTTTTTTTAACTGTTACATGTACGTAAACACCGCCCCGTTTGTTCTCAAATAAACTCTGTAATTTTTAACTCGCGAGTACAACTTTATTATGAGCTTTCTTCAGCATTTGTTTCCGTGTGTTAGCATCATGTTCTCAACATGCTTTTTTAAATGGGTGGGTCTATATAAATGCGTCAATCGGAATCTTGTTGCGAATCGCAATTGAAATACACACCGGTGAAATAGTGTCATCACTCAACGCAATGCTAGAATGTGCTTCATAGATGACTGTAGTATTCTACTGAGCTACTAAACTGTAGCTTTTCGGAAATATTGCCGAGATTTGCGAACCCTAGATCTATTGTAGTACATGCAACGAAGAAAATGAAAATATACACAGAGTACGGCTCAGAAAAACGTGCGTTCAACTTAGATTTTGTTTGTTTTGTGTTTTAAAAACTGATTTATCTTGTTTAAACATTAAATTTCATTTTACCACTACTGTTTTATTCGTGACCTGGAGAAATTGAAAAGATCCTTGAAAACATTATTTATTTCTTTGCTCATTTTGCTTAAATCTGGTGCGGAATAGTTTACCAATATTGCCATTAATTTTATGGGATGGAGAAATGGTCAAGCATCACACGGCTTTGGAAATAAACATGTATAATTATAAACAGTTTTATTCAGGGTCCATATCTTTTGAGTCCTTTTTTGATAAAGAAGACATACCTTTGTACACGAATGATATAGAGGTCATAGGTCAAATTTTATAATGAAAAGTCCTTTGCTTGTACGCTCTTATTATATTATGGACATGTCCCAACATGTCCCATTAACAGTATTATTTTACTGCAAAAAATCAAATCGGACGCAAATTTGAAGACCTTGTAAAAATTATACATATTAGTGCAAAACTCCTGACATTACACAGAGTTTTTTAAAATGAAAATATAAAAAAGATTCTTCAAAATCTCGCATATTAAATGCAGGATTAAACAAATATGTGATTTCCAAACAAAGGAACTGATTATGACCTTATGTAAAGCAAATGTTTTGGTGAATAATAAATATTTGTTGTATTTATACTAGAAAAGTTAAATGTAGCAAGTAAATTATGCGTTTTAAAGTGTACTGAGAAGCAATAAAATAATTATACATGTGACTATCCCGAATTCATTCAAATGATTTGAATTAATCTACAGCTAAATACAATAGAACAAATGTACTTTAAAACGTTGGTTAATGAAACTGCCGCGACTGAATATTGTATGATTTTTCTTTTCAAATTTTCATTCACTTTTGTTGTGAGCTAATGGAAATAAACCACTCGAAGTCGAAGATAAAATATTGATTGACTCTGCGGTTTCATGATGACGTGCATTCCAAAAGCATTTTCCAGTTTTATCAAACATGTTCTTGTAAACTCATTCCGTTTTCTATACACCTACATGTATTAACTGGCTATGAAGACAAATTAAAGTGTGTTGGCCCACGAGACTGCAACTTTTTCCCTGTGAAGAAATTGAGGGAAAATGCTGTCGAGAGGGAAAATAAACATACTACATGTATGCCCTAAAAGTTAGTAAAAATCTGACAAGTATTTTATCATACCAAAGCCTTATTTGTTCTCGTTACTTTGAAAAATCTACAATACCTTTAAAGCACAATAGTCCAATCCTCACTTTTCAAAAGTTGTTACCCTTTGCGGGGTCAACCCAAAGGTCTAAAGAAAAAAACCCACAAATGTCCCTTCTTTATACAATCAAATATTTGGGCGTATTGTGATAAAATCGCTTTGAATTTTATTTATTCATTCACTATGTGGTGGCAACCCACATATTGAATGAGGCATTCTGTGGCAAACAAAATACATACCAAAAACGGATTTTAATGTCAAACGATATAAATACAAATATATATATGCAAACTTCTATACTACAAAGGCTACTGAAATAAATCTACGGGTTTTCCCCCAAAGACGACGGCCAAGAGACGTAGCTTTTGTAAAGTGTAAATTGAGATTACACAACTACGATTTCCACATAGTTATCCATGTAGGAAACTCACGACCAGTTGTGCAAGTAGGTGTTAAGCATTAGTACATGTATGCGATACTGGCCGCGGGTTTTCGACGACAATAATTATCATACATGTAATATGCCACATTCAAACGACGCCACCGTCTTACAGTACTTTCAGTACTTTGATTTGATTAAATGGTGCCACATTTTCCTCATGTCTAGTCTGAAATAATGAACAGAGACAGTTCACTGCTTTCACCTAATACATGTACTTATTGATTCTCCTTTCTTGGATAGGAGCAGAGAATGAAAGAACTTGGGCAGTCACCTCAGCCTAACCCCCCAGCAACAAATCCCTTCGCAACGCAAACACCAAACGGAACGAGCGATTTGTTCGGGTCACCCACGAAGTCGGCAACACCCCAGAAAGCTAGCGACGACCTGCTTAGTTTGTCAGGAAACCCCTTCGTACAGAACGTTCAAAATGTCATGGCGATGCAGAATGCCACACAAGCAATGAGTCAGCCCAACTCCTTCGCTCAGTGGAATAGCGCCCCAGCTACCAGTGTTCCCGGTAAGGTCACGAGACATGGAGGATAAAACCCCAAAATTTGTTTATGTTGTTGGGAAAGTTGTATTGATAATTATTTCAAACAGTACTGTGTGTAATTACCCCCCCCCCCCAATGTTTATCCTGCTCTAAGTTCTCCTTGTAAATAACATGATATGAGCCTTTCAACCCTTGTACTTTGAAACCAATGGCATGAAAACTGAATCTTCCCCCATTTATGTAATCAGGATATTTTGTTCTGTTGTTCTAAAATTTCTTAAATAGGGTGGGCATGTATAGAAAACCTTTTTTTGAAACTTTAAATATTGTTCCTCCCCAGCATCGAGCAGTATGTTTACATCCGACGTTGACTTTGAGAAAGTGTTTCCCAACCAGTCATCGAACACTTCCACTGGTAGGACAGACTTTTGAGCATGCTCAGGCTTGTCAACATGACACATTTTCTTAACATTGTTGTGTGCTTTTTTTTTTCACTAATACATTACTGCTTTTAGATTTTGGAGGAAAGGGGTTTCTAATTATTAGATTTGACTACACCTTTACCATATATTGGTAAAATTATATGCCATATGAGATCACTTTTCTGTTTAAATTGTTGAGTCTCAGACTTGCTTTCCATACTTTAGGAGGTTTGGAAAGTATTGCAAGCCTTTTGTTTGACTTGTACAGTTTCTATAACCCTCATGCATGCGTTCAGATTAACTGTTGCTGAAAGAAGTAATTTTCGCAGACCTCCACTTCCTCTGTTTTTTGTTTTTGTTTTTTTTTTGGACAGCTTTAACTAATCATCTCAACTAATTTTCTCTTTGTTTTACAGTTCATTTGCTCACCTTTTAACAAAGATTGAATGCATGCATGTCCAATATCCAAATCAGTATGGCATTGCTGTAATTGCTTCAAAATAGAAAAAGAAAATCTAAAGAAAATAGAGGCACATAAACACAAAACCAGGAGCTGAGTTGTTGATTTTGATATATCATAATTTTTATACTAAGATAAATGTTACATATATCATGTCCTGAAGAAAATAGGGATATTTAAACTGGAAAATTAGCAGCTCGATCTACATCATACAAAAGTCAGGAAAAATTTGAAGTAATATGCTATGGTTCACTGAAGATATGCAAATTTATACTAAAAGCGACGCTATGCAGTTTGTTTGAATGATTCCCCAATCACAGAAGTAATAAACAATGTAATTAGAAGAAACTGAAGTATATTAATAGAATTTATACAGACCATTCTCCAAAATTAAGAGGGCTAGATGGTCATGGTCATTTTTAGACTTCATTTATCTCCTAAGAAGAAGAGTTTTGTTTTAAAGATAAAGGAAAATATGGAAATTTTAAAGCTAATTTATATGTAATTTTCTTTGCAAAATATAAGTTTCTAGCTTAAAACAAAGTTAAAGGCAGATCTGATGGTTAATTTGTTGACCACACAGCCTCCTTAAGCATAAGTGCAACCTTTACATAAAATGAAATTACAGCAATGGCATAATGATGGGTCCAATACTATAACTGTTGTATAGTATCTGCACTAACTGCATGTGGTACTTCTCTCTTTGGCTGTAGGATTACTAACCGATGCTACAGGTCTCTTAGTTCCTCAGACCCCGGAAAAACCAGGTACAGTTGTAGAAATAAGTAGATCTATACTCACAGAAAAAAAAAACCGGGTACTGTTGTAGAAATAAGTAGAAGATTACACAACAGATAAAACAGGTACTGTTAAAATATTTAGAACCATACTCAACAGAAAAACTAGGTACTGTAACTTAGAAATGAGTAGAACTATACACCACAGAAAAAACAGGTACTGTTGTAGAAACTAGTTGAACTATACACAACAGAAAAACCAGGTACTGTAACTTAGAAATAAGCTGTGTGAATTTCATTAGTATTCACATTAATCCCCAGCTGAATCTCTATGAAGCTCATTCATAGTTACAATAATATTTTAAGATTGATTTAAACACAAGATCACATTAATCTTACCCTCTGTATAAAATCTATTATCAGGATAATAATAATTTATGTGTAATATACAAATCATAAAGTTGTTTGTTTACTATAGATTAATTTTCATAAGGAGCTTACAGGAGACAATATGTGAATGTTTTGTTTTTTTAACTATTTTTCTAAAATTAATGATGTTGCTATCACTTCTTACCCTCACTTGTCACTTCTTACTTATATATTATATATGTAATACCAAAATCAAGAAAAAAAATGGGTTTGTTTACAATACTATAGAGTTAATAAGGAGAAACATGTAACAGGAGACATAGATATCTCTCCATACAATTTCTTCTATAATTAATGATGTCACTATCACTTTTTGGCCACACTTGGAACACATTACACATAGAACATTTTTCATGCGTATAGGTTTATTCATCCAAGTCATCTAAATGAGCGAATGCAGAAATGAAGTGGGACAAGCCTTTTTTTATCATCAAAGGGAGATAACTGTATTGTTTTGTTTGTTCATGCTATCAGACCTGCTGTCACATGATGAGGATGCTGCAGGATCTCTAGATCCCACCATAGGATCTCTAGATCCCACCTTAGGATCTCTAGATCCCATTCTGCCCATGACAACCACTCGTTCCCCCACTGTCACTACCTATAGTGGACTTGCTTCTGGTGGTATCTTCAGTGTGGATGATGCCATAGTTGACACAGGTCTGTCCTCCCTCTCTCCTATGACAAGTTCTGATGTCCACGGCTCCGGTCTTATGGAGACCTCCAACCTGGCCACTCTGTCTTCTTGGGGAACGGGAACCAGCGTCTTTGGAGCAGGTGGTTCCCTGATGAGTGACCAGGGCACCCCTTGTCTGCCCCAGGGTGGGGCCACCGTGAGAGGGAACACTGCAGGTTTATTGACCGTCCTCTGGTAGAAGTAGATCAGTGAATGTCTAGGATCCTTTGTTGTAGTGAAGTCACTCCATAACTCAGTCTATTACTGCACTCTCTCAAGTCCGGTTTATTTGTCTCAGTTTGAGTTTCGTTTTTCATAACTTCAGAGAATTTTTTTAACCCAGACCTCAGAACTTTGATTTAGCAATTAGAATTCTTTGTGTTACTGATATAAGGTATTGATAGATCAGTGTCTTTCAGTTTCTAGCTTTCTGTTGATTTGTTTAGAGACAAGCTTGTGTAGGCAGATTCTGTTCTACAAATATATCTCTGAAGTTAAACAGGAAATGTGTGATGCATATTGATTATTCTTTATTTTTGTCTTACAGATATGTAGTTTTCATTGCAGTAGTTTTGTTTCTGTGAAAAACTGTTACACATTTTTTAAAGATTTGTTCTGAAGCTGTGGTTAGTGTTTCAGTAAAAGTATTGTAACTAAATATAAAGAAAATAAATGTTTATATCTGTATGAAATCATGTAAACCTGTACATGGACATGCATCCAAAGCAGCAAGGGTTAAGATTCCCTGTAAAAATATATACAGAACAGCTAGATAAACAATGCACACACAGATTTACAGCTGTTAAAAAATCCTCTGTAAAAAGAAATTCAGAACAGTTAGATAAACAATATAAACACAGATTTACAGGTATAAACAACACTAAGGTCCCTGTCAGTAATGGTTATAAACCAAAAACTGCTCATTCTGTCAGATTTTGTTCAGGCCGAGATGCTTCAGCGCCGAGGATGGTAAAATATCTGACAGAATACAGATTTAAATAGATTTACAGCCTTTTAAAATAAAATTATCTCTAATCACATGTACTTTACTTTACAACTGTACACAATGATATTTCATCAGTAGCTGTAAACAACTAGACATAATTTACAGCTTTTAAAGCTGTACATTTTATATTGAGATAATAACTTCAGATGTTAACAGGTAGACCAATTTTACAGCTTTTGAAGCTGTAAATTTCATAGCGAGATTATAACTTCAGCTGTAAACAAGAAGACCAATTTTACAGCTTTTAAAGCTGTACATTTTTTAGCGAGATAATATCTTCAACTGTAAACAAGTAGACCTATTTTTCAGCTTTTCCTGGACCTCCAATGCCGACTAGTCCAGGTTAGTTCAAGTTTCAGTTTTGAATTCTTTGGTACACAGTGTGGCTATAGGGATATTCTGCAGTGGAGCTAACAACTTAACTTTGCTTCTATTAATCCGAGTGAATTAATATCTATTTTTCTATAATGATGTTGCCAAAAAATAATGAAAACATATTGCGTGCCATATACTTTATGTGTTGCAAAAAAAAAATGAAAACATATTGCGTGCCATATACTTTATGCGTTGAAAATTTGAAAACATTTGCTTGCAATATGAAGACTGAACATTTTTTGCTTTGCAAGCTCTCCATCAGAGGAGTTTAACTCCAACCATGAAAGAGTCAGGTATCCACCAATACATTCTACAATTTTTTGTGCTTTGCATATTAAAGTACTTGGTTGATTTGAGATAAGAAATAAACGACAAACTACATTGTGTAATGTGATTTATTCTGTTCTGAGAACTCTGAACTGTTTACTTTCTGCAGCACCGGGCCGCCTAAGTCCCGCCCTCATCTCTTCTGACCAATCAGGTGACAGTCGTAGAACTCCGTTCCTTTCTCAGTTCTCCAGAGTTGGTTTTTGTTCTTCTGTTACACAGTTGCGTTTGATTACATTATCAATATTGAGTTGTGTTCTGTGATTGAACGTTTTTAATATTTTTAGTAATTGTGATTTTCTAAATTCACTTACTAGATAATTATCTTATAGATATTCACATTGTATAATGTACATATATTATTTGATATTTTGCTACACATTTGTTAGCATTGCATGGCTAGGATATCAATTCACATTTCCGGATAGTTTTTACTTCAAAGGAATCTTGCCTCACGTATGTCTGGTTAGTGAATAATTACATAACTTGAGGACCCTCTTGCATTTCTTGATATATGATGAGAAAGTAAACTTTATGGTCCCCACATATTTCTTTCTAATTATGGATACTGAATATCGTGCCTCATTTTCATGTACATTGAGGATAATGGATACTTATATATTGCCACGCCTCATAAACATTTCAGTTTTATGAATAGTTATAATAGAGCATTGAATCATGATTTTTTGAAAGATACAGTCTCATAACTGCAGTGGTGTGTGCATACAAATTGAGTAATGCGCGTTAGCGCTTTATGAAAATCTGTATATGCACACATCGCTGCATTAAGGAGACTGTCTTTCAAAATTTCATGATTTAATGCTTATATTTATATTTTTTAACTTCTTGCTTTGTCTGCAAATGTGATTTATACCTTAAAATTCCTATCTTATCATATAAAGGGTAAGTTCATATTAAAGAAAGAGCCACTGTAACAGCGACAAGCGTTCAACGTTTGTGACGTCATAATAAAACTCGTCATTTTAACCTTTGAGTACCCTGTGTGTATTACAGTGTTATAACTGCCGTAGCTTTCAACACACTATACAAGCAAACAATATGTGGAATGTAAATATATTATAATGACTTACACATATTCTCAGATAACTAAGATAATGTCTTGCATCTTAAATCTTTGGATAATGGATATTTAAATTGTCATGTTATTGTTTCTGGATAAATGATCTTGAATCCTATTATGTCTTAAACAAATGGATAATTTTAAAAAGACACATCTTCTTGTATATTTCTTGATATTACTAAATACTTGAATATTTGACATTTCATTTAGTATATTTCTTGATACTAATTGATACTTAAATGACAGACCATCTATATATTCTTCGATATTAATAGATAATTTAAATGACATACATTTAAATAACCTTATTTAATACGCCTACACTGAAAAGGGAGTTAGCTGATAAGGATGAGAGACACAATGGTTGTACAAAGAAACTCCAAACCCAGTATAATGCTTGCTTCTTCCGAAATTACAAGTCATTTCTTCTTTTCATCATCATGTCTCTTATGTTACAGGTTCATTTATGAACCATAGTACCTCACATTGTGTAGATACTGAAACAATGTCATAACAGCCTTATTTGTATGAGACGGGTATAAATATTTCTACTGCTGTATGACTAAGTTGACTTGTCGCCTTACGTCTAACAGATAATGTATCTCTGATTCTTTGTGAATAGAGAGTTGTACAAACATTTGAATTGTTTTCTCCTTATCTTGTTACAGGATTTGATGCTTTTGGGGAGGTCCTGAAACCAACCTCCAATGTTGGGATGAATAGTGCCACACAAGAAAAACTCATCAACAAAGATCTGGATTCCAGTCTGTCACAGCTAGCCGGAAACCTCAACATCAAAGGGTCAGCGTCACAGGTCAAAAAGTGAGTTAATGTTGCCAAGGTTACTGGTCACAAAAGTAGGTCAACTATGTATGTCAAACTTTCAACTATCAGAGGCATGGTGTAAATTAAGCTTGCAGATTTGGTTAGTTTTGTTTGCCAACTTTTATACACCTGGTAGGAATTTCAACTTTTACATCGCCAGGAATGTGGATTGTAAAAATTGACTTATTTGCTGTAGATGGTTGTGCTAAATACCAAGTTTTAAGTATACATAAATCAGTAATCAGGCAAAGGTTTATATAATAAACACAGGGTATATGACAGCATTAAAAAAAATCAGATTCTAAAGGAAAACAAAAATATTTGGGAACGTTTTCAATATTGTTCAATTTCTTTCGCTGAAAGAGAAGCCGTTAAAAGTGCAAGTATGCTGTGTTTATTTTATGCCATATTGGGTTTATTTCTACAATTCAATTTTTTTATCACTGAAACAGACTTAAGTTACAGTCCAAGTATGTTGTATTTATTTTCAGACAACAACATGACTGGCAACCGAAGGGTGAACAGAAGAAGACGGGCGGTCAGAGCTGGCAGGGGCTACCCCCCAACATTTCCTCCTCCACCTGGACCTCGCCCAGCTACGGTCAGCCCATGGTAAATAGTCAGTCCAATATGACAACACAGTCTACACTGATAAACTCTCAGCAGCCTCCGGTAAATATAGACCCCCGTTGTCTGGTTCAGTGTTGTCTCCACACCCCACCTTCTACCACCTCTGCTAACCCGCTGGTCTGCTGGTTCCACAGTTGGTTTTCCTGGGTTGTGTGGGTTGTCACGTTCTGCTGCACTCATGCTAAAAACTCCTGAAAACACCATCACATAGGTATAGCAAGGGCAGGGATTCTGTTACCCCAATTTTTTTTCTAGTGTCAGTAAATTCAGGATGAGCAAGTTGGTGACAAGTTAAAAAAAACCCGTTTTGACATTTTTATAGTGGCTGCCAGTTATTTTTGTATACAAGTACAACATTGAACAATCTATCTAGATACAATTCTTATGTTAATTTTCAAAAATGCTAAGAATGAGTGAAGTTTTCATGGTATTATTTATTGACTGCAATAAGCTTTAAGAGGATTGTTAATAAATCTGTCTTCTCAGAGATTAGCAAATGCTACATCGGGGGAAAATTCTTGGTTAAAAACTGTACAACATTATTTTTCTAATACAGAAATCAAGATTATAGGATGCTTCAGATTTACTCAAAATAGCTAAGCCTTAATAGATTGGCTTGGACTGCGAGCTATTTACTATTTATGGAACGGGAATAAACTCAAACATGAAAGTATTTAGAACTACATACTTTGTCCAATGTCATATAGTGAAGGCTTTGTTACAACGCACTTTGAAAAATTACGCACTTTGAAAAAATTTTTCAAAGTGCGTTAACTTTTGGACCAAGTCACCGCACTTTGAAAAAAAAATATTTTTTTTCAAAGTGCGTTGATATCGTCGATATTAACGCACTTTGAAAAACAAATTGTTCAGGGTTTAGTCGAAATAATATTTAATTTCAGATACAATAAGTAATTGTTTTAACCTTGTGTAGCTTAATGGGATTTACTTTAGAAAGAACCCACTGCATTCTCAGCTAACTTGATTAACAGTTTTTAGATTAGAATTTTTTTCCTTTTTTTCATAAGCTTACGCCGTTCGACAATTTACATAAAGAACAACTCGGGAGATCTGAATTATCCGAATATGACATAAACTGCATCGCTTAGCAACTGCATTTTCCTTTTTTGTGTATGCAGCAAACTTACTAATTATCTGGTACATTGTGCTGTGCCAGAAACGAAAATTATTTAATTTATTTATTGATAATGGAGATAATGTATAACATATTTCGACTGTCTTCAATTGCATGTGCTTATAAACAAACATGATTTTAAAAAGGATACGTTAGTTATGGTTATCAAAAACAACATGATCTTTTAAAGGATCAGTTTTAAGTTTATAATAATTTAATGTTTGTCAATGTACATGGAATTTTTTTTTAATTGAAGTGATTTATTTAATTAGAATTTGAAAAGAGGGTTTATGTTGAAACGCTTATAGATTCTTTGACATGCCATTGGAGAAATAATTGTTTGACCAGCTCGTTTTTTTTTCAATATCACTTAATTTACAACAAAGCGTATTCCTTTTTTTGATTTTATACATTTTATACATTTACTCTAAGTTGCTGAATATCAAACACGTTTTGGAAGGAAAAAAGAGGGGTAGGGGACCTTCCTGTACGTAATCAATGAAATGAAGCACTGGTAATTGACCTGTATCTTTGGCTAACCCCCACTCCCACCCCTATCCCCGATTTTTTAAACGGTAAATAAATTCAATAGTGTAACAAATCGTCATACTATCAACAAATTAAGAATTTAATTTCACAATTTGTGATTTATACATATTTTTTTCAAAGTGCGTTAGGTGTCTCGATACTAAAAAATGTTGATGTACCTTCATAACGCACTTTGAAAAATTTTTTCAAAGTGGGTTAACTTGGTCCAAAATTTAACGCACTTTGAAAAAATTTTTCAAAGTGCGTTGATTTTGTCCAAAATTTAACGCACTTTGAAAAAATTTTTCAAAGTGCGTAATTTTTTCAAAGTGCGTTGCCACAAGGCTTGTACAATTTCACATTTTATTAATTCTTGTCTAATTCCATGCAGTATCAGATTCTGTCCTTTTTTACAGTATGGTGTATTTCTTGTTCAATTCCATATACAGTAGTTTCAAGGTGTTTTTTTTTTTCAACTTTTTCTGCAGTACATGTATTAAGTCTCGTCCAATTCCTGAAAGTATCAAGTCTTGTCCAATTCCATGCAGTATTAAGTCTTGTCCAATTCCATGCAGTATTAAGTCTTGTCCAATTCCATGCAGTATTAAGTCTTGTCCAATCCCATGCAGTATTAAGTCTTGTCCAAATCCATGCAGTATTAAGTCTTGTCCAAATCCATGCAGTATTATGTCTTGTACAAATGCATGCAGTATTAAGTCTTGTCCAATTCCATGCAGTATTAAGTCTTGTCCAATTCCATGCAGTATTAAGTCTTGTCCAAATCCATGCAGTATTAAGTCTTGTACAAATCCATGCAGTATTAAGTCTTGTCCAATTCCATGCAGTATTAAGTCTTGTCCAATTCCATGCAGTATTAAGTATTGTCCAATTCCATGCAGTATTAAGTCTTGTCCAAATCCATGCAGTATTAAGTCTTGTACAAATGCATGAAGTATAAAGTCTTGTTTAATTACATGCAGTTTCAAGTGTTGTCCAGTTCCATAAAGTTTCAATTAATTTCTATCAGACCAGAGGGCAATGGAGAAGGTTTAAGTTTAATTTGGGTTGGATTAATTTTTAATTTGTCATTTTTCTTGTTTTTTTTTTTTATTTTAGATTTGACTCTTCATTTTTCTTGCTGTTGTTGGATACACACAAACTTGTTTTTTAGTTGCACAGTAATGTTACACTTTGTGTTGCTTCTGTCAATTTGTTGTTGTCTAAGACTAAAGAGGATAAAAGAGAACTGATATAGAAATTATTCAAATGTATGTGGAGTTAATGTTATATGCAACAATGTGGAAATATTTGCTGAAAATTACATTCTGTCTTTTAAATGTTTTTTATTTAACAGTTTCCTTACATAATATTTGGTAAGCTTTTTTTTACATGAAAGGAGGTAACCATCATGTTCAATTTCCTTTTGTACTTTATTTTACAGATGATGGCACCAGTGATGGGATACAATGTTCAGCCAATGATGCAGGTAAACATGGTAAAGAATAGAAATGCTGACATCTTTGTATCGGTAAAGCCAGACAACTTAAAAATATTGACCAGAATATATACTTAACATAAATGCTGACATCTTTGTATCAACAAAGCCAGACAACTTAAAAATATTGACCAGAATATATACTTAACATAAATGCTGACATCTTTGTATCAAGAAAGCTAGACAACTTAAAAATATTGACCAGAATATATACTTAACATAAATGCTGACATCTTTGTATCGGTAAAGCCAGACAACTTAAAAATATTGACCAGAATATATACTTAACATAAATGCTGACATCTTTGTATCAATAAAGCCAGACAACTTAAAAATATTGACCAGAATATATACTTAACATAAATGCTGACATCTTTGTATCAAGAAAGCCAGACAACTTAAAAATATTGACCAGAATATATACTTAACATAAATGCTGACATCTTTGTATCAATAAAGCTAGACAACTTTTAAATACTGACTATAAATTCATGATCTTAAAACAATCGCTAGTTGTCAAACTCTGATTCAATCTTTTGTGTAACCATGGGTTTGTCAAAAGAGGTTATAAATTCTTAACTAACATTTATTTAAAAGAAAACCAACTTTATATTTCGGATCCTTGTATATCTTGTAAATGTTATTATGTTTATCCCTTCAAAATTAAAAGCTGTGTTGATCTTATGCATTCTATTTTGGAAATATTATGATCTTAGGCATTATTTTAATTAAAAACAAGTTTCTTTGGGAAATCTGTTGAATCTAGGTATACCTCATATAAAAACTTTTCTTTTGAGAATGTGTTGATCCTATGCATTCCCCAAATTTAAAACTACATGTATCACTTTTTGAAAAATGATACTAAAAAATCTGTTGTGTGTACAGCAACCAGGCATGATAGGAGTGAGGCCAATGGGAATGCAGCCCGCCATGGGAATGCAGCAGCCAATAGGAATGCAGCCTGCTATGGGTATGCAGCAACCCATGATGTATGGCATGCAACCTGTCATGGGAAATATGATGTCACAGCCGCGCCCACCCGCACAAACCAATCAGGATCCATTTGGAGCGTTATGAGATTCATTTAGCAACCATTATTCAGGTAAATGCAAGAAAATATATTATAGATCTTGAAGTCTCTGAGTCTTCAATAGAAGTCCCTGAAAAACAAAATATTGCGGAGACAAAGTATGTGCTTGTTATCTATTGGTACAGGCGACAGTTGTGTTTGATGTTACAATCCACATAATGTCCTATTATGTTGACAAATATCTCTTTGTATTGCATTTAATGACATTTCTAAACAGATTGTTCTTGATTTTAGGGAGAGTCGTAGTCAAATGAGTGTTTGTGAACCAGAAATAGGCAGGGATCAAGAATGTGCGTCATCACCATGGCAACCATCAACTTCAACATTCCTATTCAATCCATATCTGATCTTTGCATGTGAAAAAAAAATACACAACAAAATTTGATTCAATCTGACAGGGACAGAACAATATCAATTACATCACAGTGACAATTAGAGGTCAAGGTTAAATACACTTGACCTTTGACCCCACCAGTTTTAGAATGACAAACTCCACTCATGAAATTATAAGCCTAGTCATTCAGTGGTGCAATCGTTAGTAACTGTGGTGACCGTGAAATAAACGACTGAAGCACTACCTGTTATCTAATTGGAGATGATACCACTCTGTTTTAATCAATGTTTATAAAATCTTCTTGTTGTCAACAAGTTGAATTCGAATTTGTTCTAGAAAATCTAGATTGTAAATAATCATGAGAGTGAATGAGATTGGAAGAATGGTTGTGTTTATTTTCTGTTGGCATGGTAACTGTGTTGCCATGATTTTGTTATGGTGATTATCTGACATGATGACTTCTTAGATGTATTCATTTAGGTTGTTTCTTTCTGAATGTGCAGGCTTATCATGTTTTACAGACACTGTGAGGACTTTCAGAAGATATATATTGGCAGTGTGTTTATTAGATAGTTGTATTTATTTGGAATTAAGCTCACAATGTATTGAATGGTAGATGGCTGTTCCTTTGTACACCTTTGTAAGAATTACTGTACGAGTGCTAAGCAAATTTCACTGTTACGTTTATTTGTTACATGTGTATCGTATGTGTTATTGTAAAATCAATAGAAATTATCCTTATTTGTTGAAGTTTCCTGGCCTAATAATGCCAAGAATACATTTAAAATCATTAATACACACTTATAGTATGTATCCATGTATTATTCAGTGTTGTAAGGACAATTATAGAACTGTATGGGCTGATTTTCACAGATGAGGGGGGACACACAGTGTATAGAGGCAATGTTTAGTCCTTGGCACACTATAGTCTGCACGGAAGTTGCCAGCATCACTAGTTTCCAAGTTGTGGTTGAAACGCGACACATTCCAAACCCAGCTTCTGTCTATGAGATAGTACATCTGTATTAATTGCCGCTCTCTGATGACACAGAAAACTTTACCAATGTATTAATGATGCACAGGTGTTAATGAATTCTCAGAACAAAACGATTTTATCCATGTGATAAAATTGAGGCGTTTAATGTTGCAGTTATTAAAAGCAATTATGAATAAATATGGGAAAATGTCTGTAGCAAAGCAGAAATGTTCAAGAACTTTGCAATTCATGAATTGATTATTCAGGGGAAAGTTGGTATATTCTTGAAGTTCATGGGGTTCTGTGTTACAGTATATATAGAAAAAGAGAAATTAATATCGGTCAATAATGATGATTTTACAGTATTTTTGTTTCACGTAACATTATTCTTGAAATCAAAGAACAGCACTTCAGGTATATAAGTTTCGATTTGAAAAAGAAAAGAATTTAAGCCTTGTTGCTGTGTGGAATCTCTGATGACAATCGGCCAATATAGAATGACTGACCATGCCACAAATCTATGTGATAACATGTCAGACGTGTGGAATACAGTGTATACAAGTTGTGACTGTGTTTCCAGTCTTCTGGTGGGAAACTCTGTTGACCAGATGTAGTAGTTCCTCTAGACACAATAAACTCTTGCTGCATCTCCACTTTCTTCAATTATCGCCCTTTTTCCATACATTAAAGCCAACATGAAATAAACAAAGCACTTGGTCGCCATGTTGTTTTGGATCATTTGATAAGGCGGCTGGGTGGTCAATAATCGGATCTACCTTGAATTTTTGAAAGTGAATTTTTAAGCTTTAATCTATTATTAAATAAAGAAAAATTCCATACATCTTATAATTTAAAAATTTTTCTTTTATTCATACAAAGCTCTATTTCAGAAGATTTATAAGTAAAAAAATGGTCACAACCACCCGGCTCTCTGGACAGCCACTTAGTCGACAGCCACTTAGTCGACAAACTAAGGATCAGTTACTTTCTGACGGAGGTATCTAAGTTGCACGTACTGAATACATTCACAA
Source organism: Magallana ariakensis (assembly GCA_020458035.1). NCBI lineage: Eukaryota > Metazoa > Mollusca > Bivalvia > Ostreida > Ostreidae > Magallana > Magallana ariakensis. The sequence continues at coordinate 78,564,674 of CM035812.1, read as the reverse complement.
CAATACTTTTTACAGTTGTATTTTAACAAAAAAATGAAACAAACTAAACTGAATGGAAAAATGAAACTGAGGTTTCTTTAATCGAAAATTGCCAATTAACTGTCCGAATTATCTCGAGCAGAACGGGTTGCATATCGAACACGTGTGACGTTCTTTTAAAACGTGTATAACGTTTTCATTATATTTCAAACACTTTATCCAACGTAGTAAATATGCGATTTGTAATCCAAACATTCATTACATGGCCATATTTATCAGTTCTGTTGAGTACGCATACCGCATTTAAGCTGTTCTTAACCGAAGGCTTAAAGAGGTATTGTTATTGCCATTTGTGCGCTGTTTGTAATTCTTTTGCAATGTAGACCTTACTTTAAAAAACTGTTTGGCTTTTTTTTTTGTAAAAGAGGTATAGCGCACTTACACGTAGTATACGATTTCGCCTACAATATGGTGCTTTTATAAACGTAAGACATTTTCAACATTGCACATTATTTGGTTAAAACATAATTATTTAAAGAAACGCAAATTACACAGTTACCAGGTTAAAAGAGTCTTGGTTCTCTTACGAGACTCTGTAGGTTTTGTAAGGGATGTAGAGGAAATTAGTTAGTATACAATAACAAATTAGAGATTTGAGTATTTGAACCACTAGCTTTAAACCAAAGAAATTAAATTAGAATTATGTTCTACAGGTACTGCAGTACACGTTTACATTGAATTAATTTTGGTTTAACCTGGTCTTCTTACAGAAAATTAGACAAATATTTCAATTAATGCAGTCAGGCACATAGCCACATATATTGAAAAGACGTTCGATAAGAGTGTTGTATGTGTGGCCAAGTGGTTACGCGCAGGTGTTTTTAGCTCTCCTGCATCTGTTGTCCGTCGTCCGCCCGTCCGTCCGTCTGTAAACTCTTCACTTTTTTTTACTTCTTCTCTAGAATCACTGGTCCAAATTTAACCAAACGTAGTACAAAGCATCCTTATGGTAAAGGAATTTTTAATTGTTAATATAAAGGGCAAAACCCTTTTAAAAGGGACATTAAATTGTGTCTTAAAAAATCTTCTTCTCATGAACCACTGCAGCAGAAAAGCCAATGTTTACACCATAGCTTGTACCGTATATCAGGTTTTTTCCGCGTCATGTTTTTTTTTCCGCGAATCGGAACCTAGAACGGTATATAAAATTTACACGAATCAAATGTTCGCTATTTCAAAGTCATAGTGAAAATTTAATTCACATTTGGTTAAATATGTAAAGTAAAAGGGAAAAAAGTATCTAAATTGTCACTCTTAATTAATAATGAAAGATTCGGACAAAGAAATCATTTACACGATTTCCTTAATGTAAAATAATTACCGATTATTATTTTCAGAGACGCAAACAGTCAAAGATCAATAGATCATGTACAGTTACATATACCAGTAGCTCAGGTATAATTAGACATCGGTTTTCGCAAGGAAAGCGACCGTTTTAATTAGCGTGTTAAAGGGACTTGGACACGATTTGAGCTCAATTTTTTCAAAATTTATTTTTTCATTTTTAATGTCTAGAATGGTCAATATGGATGTTTTTAATGTTCTGTCAAAATTTGAAAGTCAAATATCGAGTTACAAGCGAGTTACAGAGGTTAAAATTCTTTGTTTTGTAAACAAAGCTCGAGTCCTATTTTTGTTTACATATGTCTTGAATTGGTAAAAGTTTCAATCTGATGTTGCATTTTGTTGTTGATAAACTTATTTCTGAACACATTTAATATGTTTTTCTTGTTTCCACAAGTTATTTTGTCCAGAAATGGTAATTTCTTTACTTTACATTATTTGTAAACAAATATAAGACTCGAGCTTTGTTTACATAACAACGACTCTTTTCCTCTGTATCTCGCTTGTAACACGACTTCTTACATTCAAATTTTGGTAAATCATTCAAAATACACAAGTAAACTATTTAATACATAAAAATCAAAAATAAAATTTTCATCTGAAATCGTGTCCAGGTCCCTTTAATGGATTATTAAATAAACAAATAGGCTTACATACCTGTTATCTGGCGCTTCTTCTCCAATCCCGCAATTTCTTCCTCTAACTAAACTAACTGAACACAGTTCACTGTACATTTACTTACCTGTTTACTTTAATTATAAGGAAAGAGAAAATTCTATAACAAGAACAAAACTTTGTATCAAATTTACACTGATTTATTTTCCGCGTTTCGGAAATCGTCGCGAACAAAGCGGAAATTGGATACACGCGGAAAAAAAGCTGATATACGGTATATATAGTGAATATTCTAAACTGTTAAAATCGTGACCCGCGGAGCAATACTGAGGCCTAAAGAAAAATTTAACAAAGAAATTCATAGTGAAAATGTTTAAAAATCTCAATAACTACAATGCTACAATTTGTGATATTACTATACAAGCATTCTAAGATGGTGTAGATTCTTAATTGTTAAAACCGTAACCCTTAGATAAATAATGCATCCTCAGGATGGGTTCAAAGTTTAATATAGAAAGATATTGGAAAAATGTTAAAAAAATCTATTCACAAGAACTACAATGCTACAATTCGTGAAATTAATATGCAAGCATCCTAAGATAGTGTGGATTCTAAATTGTTTGTACTGTGGCCCCCGGACATCAGGTGCAGGAGGAAGCGTGGTAGGCGGAGGATGCGGCGCAAGAGGCCAACCTCGCCCTCAGGATTGCGTACGGCATGTCTCGTTGACCAGACGTATTGGAGCTGCCCTTCCCGGACTGGACCAGCAACCCGGAACAACGACTTGGACTGTCCTTGGATTTTCCTTTGTGTGTGTGGAGGCCTTTGTCATTTGAACAGGCCCTGTCCTAGTGACTTGGTATCCCGGCTGTTGCCGGGATAGCTTTCCCACTTCCTAGTTATGCGGTGGTCCTGTTAGTACCAGACGTGACCTACTCCTCTCAAAGAAAACGGAGGGGAGTGTAGTGAATGTGGACTTATTCCATGTACGGGCTGTTTATAGCCCGTGACGTCACCAAGCGGGTGTGAGCAATCTGCAGTCGCCGAGTCTAGACGCAAGACAAGGTGACCGGTGAGTCCAGCGGTACCGGACCCACGGATTATTGTGATTGTAATAAATAGACCAAATTAATACTATAGTCTGTCCCAAGATATTTATGCTGCACATTTGGACGATTTTTAATAAAAATACACATACCTGTGAAAGAATTGCAATTGAAATCGATGAAAGGAATAATTTCCAAGATAACCACATTCACACATTATCATTTTTCCCTCGTAAAAATTCACACGAACGAAAACAGATTTCCTACGGAGATTTATAATGGGGAATGTTGACATCTTTTCTCCATTCGGAAGTACTCGGGACACCTCGCGCAACTTTTCAACGTTATCATCCGGGCGTCTTCCTCTCCTTAGCAATGGAAAAACCCCGTTTACTTTTTATTTTTAGCCGTGTATTGATACCCGACAAGCTAGAGGGGGCGTTTCAAAGGGGAAATCTTGGGATTTTTTCATACTATTGAATGAACATCGTCTGAGCCATGAGGTATTTATAAATATCGAATAATTTAAGAAAATATGCGGGAAAAATATCTTGGGACAGACTATACATGTATTTCGAACAATATCACGCTTTGTTTAATATCAATCCACATTTTAATGATGGAGGATATATAACGTTTGAAGGATGGAACGAGACTTAATCTTAGAAAACCAGAGTTTAGAATGTAAAAAAATCAAGTGGTTACACTAATGCCACTAATGGACGCGCTTATGAACGTTCTCGAAAAACTTGCTATATAACAGTATTGTAGTATGGATGTTTATGAATAGAATCTGACAGGAAACGTACGAAATCCCAGTAAAAGAATTTGACTCATTACGAAGTTGCGTAGGATGGAAGTGTATCTCTCGATAATTTTGAATTCTTCTAGAAGTTCTTCATCTCGGACGACAGACTTCAAACGACGATGGTTTGACAACAAAGTCCGACAACTCTTGCAGTTCTTAACATATATAAAAAAGAATAAAAACGAACGAGTTTTGTATATCCGAAAAAAAAATATACAGCTTCTTCATGATAAATTATATTCCTTATTTTGAATTTGAATAAAAGTCTTTGATTTTAGATATATGATATAAACAACATAACACTGTTGTTTTGATCTCTGCCTTGATATCAGTTCTCAGATGGTATCGGCCCGCGCCCTTCGGGCTTGGGCCGATACCAACCGCTCGGGCTGATACCAGGGCCGAGATCAAAACAACAGTGTGATATTCTATATGAATCATATGATCTTGTATAAGATGATATTATATTGTATCATGATATAATATTGTATCATATGATGTGGTATAATATTAGATGATATTGTATCATATGGTATTGTCATATATTGTGTCGTATTAAATTGTCTCTAATGATATTGTTATATAATGTGATACAATGTTGTATCATATAATATTGTATCATATGATACAAGATAATACCATAGAATATATTGTTATACCCTTATAAATATTCTTCTATATAATTCTTACTAATAAAAAGACTAATAAAACGAATGTTATTACAACCGGTCTGCCAAATTTCGATGTTGACCAGTCTACCGGTTCAACATCGAAATTGTTTGACCGCTACGTCACAGCTAATTAATTTTTGTCCGAACTCGGCAAAACGGAAATAGCTGAAGTTATGTGCAGATAGAGTTGTCGGTTGATATGATACGAAAGATGGCGTCACAAGCTTTAAAGGCATAAAATTTAAGTGGAGGGTATAACAAAACAGTTATTGACTGAGATTCGCGCAACGCAATTGTTAGACCTGAAGGTGAAAATGTTGCCCTCGGCCTGCGGCCTCAGGCAACATTTTCATCTTCAGGTCCAACAATTCATATGTTGCCCTAGGCCTCATACCCAGTCAATAACTGTATATTATACAAAATTGTATCACTTAATATCAATATCGTATCATATTACTTAAAACAATATTGTATCATATCATATGATAAATTATCAATTTATATAATACAATATTGTATCATTTGATGCAATATCTTTAAAAAAATAATATTTACATTCCACATATATTTTGCATGTAAAGCTACTGCAGATATAGCACAATAACACAGACAGGGTACTAAAAGGTTAAATTACGAGTTTTAATTGTGACGTCACAAACGTTGAACGCTGATAAATACAACGTCACAAGCGAAAATCAAAGATCACGCTTGTGGCTGTTACTGTGGCTCTTCCATTTATTTGAACTTACCCAAAGGATAATACAGTAATTTTGAGGCATAATTCACATTTGCATACGAGGCAAGAAGGTAAAAAAAAAATGTAAATATAAGCATTAAATCCTTATCTTTGAAAGATATAGTCTCATAACTGCAACGGCGTGTGCAAACAAATTTTCATAACGCGCTAACGCGCGTTATTCAATTTGTATGCACACACCGTTGCAGTTATGAGACTATATCTTTCAAAAAATGAGGATTCAATGCTTAATTATATCATATGAAAACATATCATGTTGTATGATATCATATCGAATGTAACAGTATTACTCGTATATCACATCATATGATACAATATCATATCATTTTATATGATACATAATTGCTTGATACAATATCATATTTTGACATTTATTTATATCATATCATATGATACAATATCATTGTATTATGATATAATATAAAAATACAATGTATATCGTATCGTATAAATATTGTATCATTCGAAACAATATTGTATTTTAAGGATTTTTTAAAAGGATTGTTTGATAGCAAATTGTGTGAATTCTGCAAGGACAATGTATTTGGAGACGTATTTTGGAGATTAACTGGTATATTGGATTGAAAAAAAAACCCGATTGAGTTTGGGTAAAGAATACTGATAAATATTTACATTGCAAGTAGGTTTTCTTAGATGAACCTATAGAATAGCGAAAATGTTCAATTCTGTTTGAACTTTTTCATGACGTCACAATGATCATAGCACGCGCTTATCGCTTGTCGCTTGGATAATTGTAAACATACAATCTCGGTAATTTTAACAGTTCTGAACGATTTGTCTTTTTCAAACGTAAATATAAGTAATAAACAGCAATGTTAAAAAGTTCACCGGAATATGAAGTTGGTTGGTACGTGATCAAATCTACTGAGAAGTCCTTCGGGCTTCACAGGATTTGATCGCGTGACCAACCAACTTCATATCCCGTTGAAAGTTTTAAATTGCTGTTTATTTCTTAAATATTAACATTTGCAAATATGTTTCCTTATATGAACCTATAGAATAGCAAAATCGTTCAATTCTGTGTTAATTTTTTCATGACGTCACAATGATTATCGCACGCGCTTTTCGCTTGTAGGTTTGCTTATTGTAAAAATAAAAACACGGTAATTTTAACAGTTCTGAACGATTTGCCTTTTTCAAATGTAAATATAAGTAATGAACAGCAATGTTAAAAAGTTCACCGGGATATGAACTTGGTTGGTACGTGATTAAATCTTCTGAGATCTCCCTCGGGCCTCACCGGATTTGATCACGTGACCAACCAGGTTGATTTCTTAATTGAAAGTCGTTACCTACAATGCTAGGTTTACCTCAATAGGATAAGATTGGGCTGTTAAGCTAAGGATAGATAGTGAAATTATAACGAAAGACTCAGTTATACATTACCTGTGGGTTTGAATCTAGGGCTTAGTTGTACATAGCCTGTAAGTTTGAATCTAAGACTTAGTTATACATAGCCTGTGGGTTTGACTATAGGGCTTAGTTATATATAGCCTGTGGGTTTGACTATAGGGCATAGTAATACATAGCCTGTAGGTTTGAATCTAGGGCTTAGTTATATATTACCTGTGGGTTTGACTATAGGGCTTAGTAATATATAGCCTGTGGGTTTGACTCTAGGGCTTAGTTATATATAACCTGTGTTTTGACTAGAGGGCTTAGTTATACATAGCCTGTGTGTTTGGGCTTAGTTGTACGTAGCCTGTGGGTTTGACTCTAGGGCCTAGTTATACAATGTTTCTGGGTTTGACTATAGGGCTAAGTAATACATAGCTTGTGGGTTTGACTCTAGGGCCTAGTTATACAACGCTTCTGGGTTTGACTATAGGGCTTAGTTATACATAGCCTGTGTGTTTGACTCTAGGGCTTAGTTGTACAAAGCCTGTGGGTTTGAATCTAGGGCTTAGTTGTACATAGCCTGTGGGTTTGACTCTAGGGCTTAGTTATACATAGCCTGTGGGTTTGAATCTAGGGCTTAGTTATACATAGCCTCTGGGTTTGAATCTAGGGCTTCGTTATAGATAGCCTCTGGGGGTTGACTCTAGGACTTAGTTTAACATAGCCTGTGGGTTTGAATCTAGGGGTTAGTTATATATAGCCTGTGGGTTTGACAGTAGGGCTTAGTTGTACGTAGCCTGTGGGTTTGACTCTAGGGCTAAGTTATACATAGCCTGTCGGTTTGTATCTTGGGCTTAGTTATATTAATTGTTTCTGAATGTTCATCTTTCTGTTTGTTTCTTTTGTTGTTTGTGGTTTTTTTGGTTAAGCTTATTATATGATATGAAGTGTTGCTTCTAAATTTGAAACCATTCTTGTATTCGGCATATTTCTTCAATCTTTGGTGCAGCTAGAATTAAGAAACTATGAGAAAATGATAAACATGTAAATGCTAAGAATGCAAGTATAGGGAGTCTAAAGGTTGAGTTCAATTTTTTATACATCCGCACAATTTTGAACAAGTATTGTGTACATGTGTTTTGTATCTGCCCTTCTATAAAACATTACCATGGCAAGTTTAATTTTCTTAACAAATAAATGCTAAATCAACTTATTGCTTCAAAACTGAATGTGCATCGCTTTTATTTCACTTGAAATGAGCATTCAAATGAACTGTTGTGACTTGTATGCCACAGGTATGGAGTAATCGGCCAACACAGGGGCGGGGGACAATCCAGGGATGCGCTCAGTCTCGGTATCAGTAGTCAACAATAAGCCCTCCCGACCTACTTGGCGCCTTTTTTTTAACCTTATTTTTGTGTGAAAAAAACATATTTTTTCCTTTAAACTTAGTTTACATGTAGAGAAATGCAGTTATAATACAATACACAATGTAAAAAAAAACCCCAAAGGTTTTCGCTCCTTCCTGTCTAAAACTGATATTTTTGATGTATTTACAGAGTTGAAAAATCACCCCTCCTTCCAATTTTTCCATTAACATTACATTTAGGATATGTAAATGTACATTTGACCTCAAAATAACACCTGCTATGATAATTACTTTTGAAAAGAACAAGAAACAACATAGTTTTACCCTTTTATTGTATTTATGCATCTATGTCGAGCACCATGTAAAATTTGTACATGTTTCATGGAATTCTAATCCTTCTCCAGCTACCCGGGTAAATTGGATTTTTTTAATGAAAGGCAGGCATCACACTGGTAGGTCTTATTGTTTTAGCATGTTTGAAAAGGGAGGGAAACCACAATAGATAAGATATTCACTAAATATGATTGATACATGTAGCTAATTTTTTTAGATGAAACAAGAAACCACATGCAGGACGGCATGTCTATTTGTCACTAAAAATACCACAATCCAAAAGGTCAATTTTTAGTATCAATGATGATTGTTTTTAATCATGTGTTAGAATTGACACAAGGAAATTGTCACAAGTTTATTTTTATAATATTAGATGAAAGATTTCAAACCCCTGAATGAAATCAAAAGATACATGTAGGCGTATTTCTCAGTAATGTGTTGCTTTTATGATCATAATATCATGTAGATACATGCAGTATTGCACAAGTTGTCTTATTAAATGAAATTAAACAACAATTTAGATCTAAAAGATTAAGTAAAGATCTTTTACTGACGGATAACTCTATGAATCTGCTTTAAACAAGGTAAAGTGGAAATTGTGGATTCATTTAAATGGCCATATATTCCTTAAACCTCAATTGAATTGGCAGTATGGGGTGTGCTTTTTATCTGAATTGCTTAGGCTTTCTTATTCTAAGAGAGAATGTCTTTTCATGGAAGTTAGTGTAAGTTGAAGGTAGCAAGGGTTAGTTTCGGATAAAGTTCCCCTCAGTCATTTTGTAAAATTGAGAATTGCACTACTTGAAGGCTTATGAGTGTTGCTAAATTTCATGTAATAATATTTTACGATTATCATTAGTTAAAAGGATCTCTTGTTGAAATTGGTATGCAATTTTTAGGCCCCTAATGTTAAGTACATGAGAATCAAAAGTAACATGCAAAACCTGTGGCTATGACTGCTGTGTTGACATTACACAGTGAAATTACAGGTTACAGACGGTAGATAAAATAACAAGAAAAGTAGGTCAATAGGATATAGTAAACTACACACCGGTGAGTTTCTGACATGTAAAATTGCAACATTCACATGGTGCGGATTGCCAACACTTTGCAGGGAATTAGCTGGGGGAGGTAATCAATAAAAAGGGCAAAATATAAAAGGGAAAATTCTCAGATAAACCACTATGTAGAAAACTTTACATATCCTGACATTTACAAATGAAGTCTTATACATTATGCTGTAATTTATGTTATAATTAATGCTGTAAGTTATTTGTTTATATTTGAAGTTTGTCTTTTTACCCCCCCCCCCCTCCCACATTATAAGGGAGTGCAGCTCTAAGAACCAATGCGCGGGAAAAAGAACGAGCTAAACCTAAAAATTCATCATGAATTTCTTTTTGGCAGCATCCAAGAATGTCTTCTAGCTCCTGTAGTGCTATGCTAAAAAAAATAGCTGACCTTTCCTCGCACGTTTCGGTTCTGTAAGGTTGAAGACCTAATTTGAGTATTGTACAAGATTCGTAATCGGGAAACGGTGACGTTAATGAAACGGTTGGCAACGTCACAATGCTCCAACGATGATGATTGCAGCTTAAAACTGTTACTTATCTAAAAATTTGGTCCAGAAATTTGGGCTACTTGCAGTTTTAATGTATTTCAACCTAGTATGACAAATTGTAGTTACAGAAATCCAGTTTTGTTGAATATGGTAACCAAGACGCCATATTGTTTCCTAATCGGCAATGGTAGAAAGCGTTGCCACAATCGCTCGCCGGCGACGCGCGTTCCACCGATCGGCGACGAAGGCAACACCGGCTAATCCGGCGATGCCGGTCAAATGGAAAGCACCCTAAGTTCATGTATGACATCACAGTGAACCAGCGCTATATTTCCCGCAATAAATTTAGAGGGGGATCAAGCATCTGTACTACGTGTTATATGCAATAAATACTCGTCATTGCAGTGTTAACTGCGATCCTTTGGCTGATTACTTCTTGTTTTAATTGTTTATGGCTTAAATAAAGGGATGATATACATGCACACACAAATTCCGTGCTTTACTGTCATATCGTTCCAAGCTAGTATTGCCTATGGTACCGTACGTAGGTATAACATAGCACAGTGGGGAAGATAAAACATATAATTGTTAATAGAGATACAACACATAATTTTGAAATAGATAAAAAAAAATAAAGAGAAATCTTAAAAAGTTAAAAAAAAAAACATTGTAGAAGTTGCATATGGTGAAACTGTTAAATGGAAATTACACACTTACAAAGAAGTGGTGGGGTGGAGGGGCCGAGCCAAAAATGTATATTTAGCATGCAAAAATGAACCATTAAAAAAAAAACAAGTGAAAAAATTGAAACTTAGATAACAACAAAGAACACAAAAAAAAAAAAAAATAAAATAACACGTACAATTAAGCAAATTATCGTTTACATATAATATTATTATGCATCAAAACAACAACCGACTTTATATTTATCAAAATATATCTCATAATTTTCTTTTTTTTTAATATTTTGAGCAAGTTGACTCTGTGAAAAACTAATGGTATATATTAACCCATGGCAGGAAAATTTGGAATAAAGATGAAAGTCGCCAACTTCGGGTTCTGGGTGGGGGTAAACGTATTCGAGAAGCGATGATGTTTAAGGGTGCGGCAAGTCCATGGAATGCAGTAGTTGAGAATTGTGCGAGATATGTGAAGTTCCTGCTGCGCTCGTCCTAACGGTCACACCGTAAAACATATGATATAATATTCGAGCATAATACATGGAAAAACTACAAATGTGCCATTATATTCTCCACAAGCTTGGTGCACTGTCCTTAGTTTATTGATGCATTCTTTTGATTCTTCTTTGTTTCTTATAATTTTGAGATAAAAGCACTTTTGACTAAGGAAATGCTCTTCAAATTACGAGAATAAGATCTTAAGAACATGGGGGTTTGATATCAACTATACACAGGGTTCGTGTGTATAAAGACCCATTGTTAACCTATATATCAGTACAATAACAGAAAGTTTCAAGCGTTTGACACGTCTCTATCAAGGAAAAACAGGCCTCCTTTTTATATATTAAGACACTTGAAGTTTTAAGTACAAACGTCTTTTGATGAAGAATGATTGAGAGAGAGAGAGAGAGAGAGAGAGAGAGAGAGAGAGAGAGAGAGAGAGAGAGAGAGAGAGAGAGAGAGACGGAGAGACAGAGAGAGAGATAGAGAGAGAGCGAGAGACAGAGACAGAGAGATAGACAAAGAGAGAGAGAATAATGTAGAGAGAGACAGAGATAGGGAGAGGTGTGCAGAAATCTTTGTTTAAGAAAATAGAACAAAGGTTTTTTTAGATAAATATTATTCACCCATTACATGGTTTAAAGAATATTTGTTTCTTCTCTTCAGCACTTTACACTAACTGCCAATTTAACTCTGAGACAAGAACATTTTGGGGTTTTTGAATGGTTATTTCACTGCGGAAATAGCTTGAGAAATGATAAACAGATCATTGTGTTCCATCTAAATTTATAGATGAAAAAAAACACGTCTTTTTCATGCTAGCATTGATGTTCATTATTACAAAATTATATGAACAATGACAAAATATAAATAAGAAAAGCAAAATTTAGCCCGAGGGATAATTGTATGTTTTACCTTCTGTTACCTATTCTTTAATCGACTTTAGAATGACAAAACTGTATGATTTTTTATTCAATTTTATAAATTTTAATTTGTTTTTATAATAAATGAGAGCATGCAGTTTATTTCTCGATTGAATAGTTCTATAGCCATTTGGGATATTTCGAATCCCACTCGTTTCGTGTTTTGAAAAGTTTGAAGCATCGCTATGCAATTAACGAAACATCAACAATCAGTCATCATCAGAATTATTTATATAAAAAAATTAACACAAAATATAACACATTAGCAAATTAATCTGTGATTTAATTAATATCCTTGCTATTCTCTATTGAGAAAATTTGCATGGTTCATCAAAGTTTTCATTCGCTGTATACTTAATAATATAAAAGGTATACAAACAATATACAAACAATAAATTGATAATCGGCAATCTTATAAGCTTTCAAAAAATATACAAGTTGTTTTCAAAACCTATAAATTGTACTCATTTTAATGCGTCTTCAATCTAATTCAGTTTGGGGGTATTTAAACTGTAATCACTTATGAACACAATGTCCACACCCGAATAAATGAAGACTTACTGTATATGTGTATTGGATAATTTTCTTTGAATTGTTTTTTATATATGCAAAGCAATGATATTACAATGCTAAGGATATCAAAATTGAACTATGTATTAAATGACAGATTAGTTTTGGTGTTTGCATTTTTCCTCTGTGTTTCTTCAGATAGCGTGTACATGCAATGCATAGATTTTTATCAAATTTAAAAAAAAAGGCAAAATAATTGACTAAAATAATGATTTCTTAACTTTTGTTAGACTTGGGTTTTTTACCCCCAAAACAAAACAATCTAAATTAATGTTTCCATAACATTATTTTTGAGACCTGGTTTTACCCGTTTAGCTTCTGATTCGAAATGCCCGAAAGTGACCCGCAATACACTCAAGTACTATAGTCGCTGTCAAAGTCGTTATTTCAAATACAGAATATTTTTGTTAATCTCACCTAATATCCTTTATGTTGATACCAAACAACTAAACATAAACCTTGATTAGAAATATTGTTATTATATATATATATATATATATATATATATATATATATATATATATATATATATATATATATATATATATATATATATATATATATATATAAAGCACTAAATAAAATCAACAACACTAGGCATCTTTAAAGTGTCGGATCTAATGTATAGATACTAAGCCAGTACAATGATATATATATCGACACGATTGACTACTCCAGAGCGATCGGCCACATTGGCAAAACCTTATCAACATTGATCAGCAAAACTGTATAAAATGTAGTTATTATTTTTTATAGGTTCTTTAGTAGTGTTAGTTGTAGTGCTAGATTTTGTTTTCTTTGTTTTTACCTATGTAATCCTTTTTGTTTCTCTTATGTCCTGAAGAAGGGACTGGTTGTCCCGAGACAATTTCATTTGTTCGTGTCGTTAGCCATTTTCAGTGCTTTATATATATATATATATATATATATATATATATATATATATATATATATATATATATATATATATATATATATATATATATATATATATAAATCATGTTATAAAATGGAATTCGGAAAATTTATGCATTGAATATGTGGATAAACCCCACTGTTATATGTTAAAGAAATCAATGTTTACTGGTCATGCGCGATGTTATGCGCAGTGGTTGAGAAAATCTTAACAATTTCTTTCCTTCATAGAACTTCGCTATTCTCTTAAAAAGGACATAATCGCACAATAAGTTCGGATAATATTTTTTAAGTTACGGAATGGGGTGCGATTTTACGAATCGTTTGGCCTATGGAACTTATTTCATTCTTTGGACTGTTTTACTTAACACTGTGTTTTCTGACATGACGACTGTCGCTTGTCCCGCTCCCTGTTATTGCGAACCGTCGACAGAATGTAATGGGACGTATGTGAATTGTTATGAGGAAGGATTAAAGGAGGTCCCGACCGGCATACCCAAGGATACATGTAGATTGTAAGTCATAATCATATTCGAGAATTTTATAATTGTAGTTATCACCTTGATAATGATAATTGAAATATTGAAGAAATTAACCAAAAAAGTACGCGCTTTTGTGATGACTTGCATAATAAGCTCTGATGTCAAAACATGTTTTAAAATACAAAAGCCGAGGCGCTAGTCTTTATTTTAAACAACATTTTGAGAACGAAAAGGTTTTCATTTATTTATAACATATCTTTGTATCGTATTCCAGTAATATTAAAGGGTAGTTTGATTGCTTATTAGTGCTACACTTAATTTTTTTCATGTGAGAACACGCGGTGTAAATGTATAGAGAGGTCCTTGAAACAGCCGCATTGAGCTCTTCAAAATAAGCATTTGAGGCAATATACATCGTTTTGACTAGAACTAAAACATGTAATTGAGACTATGTATGTAATGATACTTTTATGATCAGTGCGAGGCTAAAATGTAATTCTGATGTTATAATTTACTAATGCATTTTAGTTCACCCTCGGATCCAGGGGGAAGGATGATACAGGGGTTGCAACCCTCGTTTAAAAATCAGAAAAATCAGAGAGAGAAAGAGAGAGAGAGAGAGAGAGAGAGAGAGAGAGAGTGGGACGGGATGGAAATGTTATATTTTGTTTTATATATAACAACAACCAGACTTGTGCCAAACTTACTACATTGTAAGAACCAGCATCCTCATTTAAGCCGTCAGCAAAATATACATGTCTTATATCGGGTCGATCGGAGAATGTTTCGGCAGGTTTTTTTGTATTAATGAGTTAAATGATTGGAAACGCCAAATGCCAGTTTATTTCGTTGTTATTTAATTTGATTCACGAAATTGAATGTTCATTGAAAGTGTCTGATAAAAAAAATAGATTGATAAAACCATTTGCAACTGGAAACTTTGTTATTCTCACTAAATGCACAGAGATTGAGACAGTCACAAATCACTGCCATGATATTTAAACATCCACTGAGTATTCTGTCACCTATTTTTTAAGGAAACGGATTATGATTCGTATGTCATTTTGTAAATTTAATTTTGAATAACTGGGTGGGTGTAAATACAAAATGTTGTAAATTCTGTATTTACACCCACCCAGTAAATTCAAAATTTACAACATGACACATATATGTAGCTCTATAGACACGTGGCTTAACTCAACACGTTCTAGTTCTAACCAGTCTATCGACTGGTTGAAACCTTCAGCTACATGTACCTGAAAAAAAGTCAAAGACTGCACAAAATAATCATTTTGATGCCAAATTCAAATGAGAAGAATTGGCTATTTCTTCTAACGCAATTTTGTGCAATGACATTAATTTAGTTTTATTTACTTTTTATGAAAAAAATCAACATTAAAGAAAACAAATTTAAATAAAAAAAAATATGGTTCTTCTATAAATCATGCAGGCAATAAAAGTGGCGATCACTGTAGAAAAAAAAATAAGACAACCTAACGCGGGTAATGGAAATCTGCAAAATCGCTTCCTTTGTACCGGCATGGACTAGAAGAACATATTCTATTGTTTGTGGAAAAGTGCATATATGCGGCCTCCGTACTTTGACTTCAGCCGATATCCACATTACTATAAAACATCCTTAGACTCATTCTGTTCAGATTTTACAACCGTTGGCGTTAGTTGCTGTGTATAAGTATTGATCGACTGCACCACGGACCTAGAGAATCTAAGTGTTTATGTACAATTAGTATTTTTTTAAATATCTAATCTACGGAATGATGTATAATAAGTCATTTTTAATATTTTTAAATTTTATTGAATTTTGTTATCCCTTGGACTGAAATGTCACACTTTCATTAGTTTAAACATAGCACGTGATTACCTCATATATCTCTATATCTGTTCGGTGAGAGTTAATATTAGGCAATATGGCCGTCATTGGCCGACGCTTCGCTTACTCATTTCGACATTTCATAGTATATTTAATACAGAAACCGCATGCCGTAAGTTCTTAAAGTATTTGGAGTAGTTGCCCTTTGAAATGCTTTAAAATTAGAGTAGTTGCCCTTTGAATATTGACGTCACATTGTTGTGTCTGGAGCAGAACAAAATGGCAGCGTCGAAATTTGCTCAAATCTCTTCAGAGGAAAGGGAGAAAATGTTTAAAATTGAATAGCAACAAAACATTGTAAGTAAACAAGGATGAAGCAAAGATTTTTAAACAGTATTTGATAGGTGAGATTGATAATTTTGAAGAGTTTAAATAAGTTAAATTGGACGAGATGTTAGGCATCTTGTACATGACTTTGCGTAGATCATCGCTATTTGTGAATAAATATGTCGCTTGATAGTCCTCGGGAAAACAAAACACTTATTAGGTTAGTTACTGACTCTCTACGAATATATTGGGTTGATCAATCTCATAGACGGCTCGGCTTCGCCTCGCCATCTATGAGATTGATCAACCCAATATATTTCCGTAGTGAGTCAGTAACTAACCTAATAAGTAATAGTAGCGTGCAACCCTATTTAATATAATAAATATAGAAGCGGACAGGAACCCTCAGTTATCTTTCTGAGGTCTAGTAGTTTAAAATTCAATATATACATATACTAATTGATAAAACTCGACTGCTTGTCGTAAAATCAAGTATGTACAGTATGATCAGATACAGTTTCTATCTAGATCGGCGGGCCCGGCTCATACAGCGCGGCACCCGTAAACTCATTAGTATGGGCTCCGGTTCTTACAGATCGGCTCTCGGAGCTCTACAGTTCTTAAGACTTCGGCTCTTACAGGGCTACAGCCCGGCTCTTAAGGCTCTGGCGCTTACAGCGCGGCTCTTAAAGCTCCGGCTCTTACAGCCGGCTATTACTGACCTGCTCTTAAGGTTCCGGCTCTTACAGGCGCGGCTATTAAGGCTCCGGTTCTTACAGGCTCGGATCTTAAAGCGGGGATCTTTCAGGCGCAGCTATTAAGGCCCCGGCACTTACAGCGTGGCTCTTAAGGCTCCGGTTGTGTTTACCTGTTGAAATTAGAGATATTGCCTTATTCAAAACTATGTATGCAGACGATACCGTACTTTTTTTCAGAGACAGAGCAAGGTTTACAGAATATGCTTGATTGTTTACAACAATACACATCGAAGTGGAAGTTAAAAGTTAATGTAGTTAAGGTAGATATAACAAAAATTGTTGTATTTAGAAAAGGGGGAAGGTTAAAAAATAATTATTGTTCGAATTATGATAATGAATTTATTGATTTTGTTGAAGTGTTGATATTGTTGAAAGCTTTAATTATCTTGGTATAACTTTGAATTTTAATGGCAGTTTTCATAAAACACAAAGTGTCTTGGCGTCACAGAGTAGAAAAGCTATGTACTGTTTATTGTCTAAAATGAAGCCATTGCATTTAAACATAAATACAAAATTGTCATTGTTTGTTACATATATTGGTAGCATAGTAAATTATTGTTGTGAATTATGAGTACAACACCCAGCAAGAGATTTAGAGAGCATACATTTAGATTTTTGTAAGAAATAATTATGTGTAAGAAAAGTGTTACATCTATAATGGTATATTTTGAATTGGGGCGTAAACCATTGCAGTTAAATAGAAAATATAGAATATCGGATAAAATTAAAGAATAGTGAAAATTGTATTTTAAGCAACATATACCAAGATATGATAAAAGTATGTGAAACAGAGTTAGCCTCTAATTGTTGGCTCTCGTACATAAAACAGTTGATAAACAATTTAGGTTTTTGATACATATGGAACTCTAAAGAACAATTTAATGAACATGTATTTTTACTTGAAGTGAAGCAGAGGCTGACCGATATGTTTATACGAGAAGGTCATAGCAACTTTAAAAATTTCCCCAAATGCATAATGTATAAGCACTTATATAATAATTTTGAAGTACAAGAATATTTGAAAAAATTCATAAGTAAATATCGTTTATCCTCTCATAAACTTGAGATTGAGCGTGGCAAATTTTATAATATCCATAGAAATGATAGAGTTTGTAAACTATGTTCACTATCACAGATTGAAGATGAGTTTAATTTTATTTTAATCTGTCCATTTTTTAAAGAAATAAGAATGATGTATGTAAAAAAATACTGGTTTGCAAACCTTCTGTTTTTAAACTCATTCAATTACTCTCAACACAGAATATCAAAGAGTTCCGTAAATTGTGCAAATACCTTTATAAATGCTAAAAATTACGATAAAAATATATTGCTTGTGTTTTGTTTTGAGAATATACTCTCCATTATCCTGTTTTGTCATTGTACTCTCCATTATCCTGTTTTGTCATTGTAATACATATGTACACTGCAATGAACACTGCTATGTACACTGCTAAGTGCATCCGCAGACTAATTTAAGATTGTGATTTAAAAAAAAAAATGTCTACATATGTTTGTACACTTAATTTATGTATATATGTTAAACCTATGAATCGTATGGTTCTTGGTAATAAACAATACAATACATGTTGTAAAAAAACAGCCGCTGCTCTTACTGCTTCCGTGTAACAAAGAATATTGACCCGGGTTGAAAATTGACCCGGGTGTCATTTTTCAACGTTGAATATTAACCCGGGGGTCATTTTTCAACGTTGAAAATTAAGACCAAAAATTGTGAAATTTATACCCGGGGTAATTTTTCAAAGGTTTGAAAAATGTTTTTCTAAACTCTAATGACCTCGACACGTTGAAAATTTTGTTTTGATGTGAACTGGAACAATCATGCACATATTTGAAAGTTTCAGTTTTAAAATGTTCATACTGTCCGATACATATTTGGACGTGGCTGTTTTGTTTTAGATTAATATGTCCGATTGCAATTAATTATTTAATTTGAGACTGAAAATGTGATATCCATTTATTGTTATAATACTGTGTAAATAAAGCTAAGAATATGACTGTTTGCTTCTGAGTGGAACAGGCGAGTCGGGCCAGCAATTATTTTTGACATAGAATTGATTTTCATTCCCTCGTGTGACAGAATTTCAGGTTTAAACTTGTCATAATCTCTGATAATAAAATAAATGTATATATATCCAAAAAATACTGACCGTTATTATTACTGTTCAGGCAATTCGACATGCACCTGACGTTGTATATGTTTCTAATACTTAAAAATATATAACCTCTATACTGTTTTATTAAGTATAGAGTATATTTATTTTTATAAAGACAAAAATATATAACGTCAGGTACCTGTGCTTAATTTTAAGATTAAGAAGTCAGAATATTTCCCTGACAAAATAATAAATGAATAGTTGTCATATTATTATCCGTGAAGTCGTCAGCAGTTTTTTTTACGACTTAACAATAATCTTTAATAAACTTACCGATAAACTATTTTTGAAGCACCAGCCAATTTTCTGCATATGTATAGTTATAGTTCTTTAAAGAATGCAATTCATCTCTATTATTTTGAGTTTTCATTTCCATTATTTATCTGTAAATTAGAAACACAGGCAACTGACGTTATATATTTTCTCATAATTAAAAACATATACCCTCTACGTAAAAATGTAAACAATTTAAAAAGAGTAGGCTTGCATCTACAGTCGGGGGATGGTTGATCTTATCATATTAATGAAAAGGCATGCAAAAAGTGAAATATATTAAGATTACTCAATCATACAATTGATAGAGAAACACTTGTTAAAATTTATTTGGCTTTTATCAGACCTAGATTGGAATATGGTGATGTTGTGTGGGGCAACTGTATCAAGGAAATCTCCGACTTGCTTAAACCTGTACAAATTGAAGCAGCCAGGATAGTAACAGGGATGAGAATTTATTAATTACTCTAAAATCATTTTATAAATAGTTTGGAAACCTTACAATCTCGAAAGGATAATGAATTGTTTGGCACCACAATTCATGTTAAATATAATTCAACTATATTTCCAACTGAAATCGAATATACTAGTAATCTTAGTTTGAATGACATTTTTTACTGTATACTGTTATGTCGGACTACTTCTTATTACAATAGCTTTATTCCGTCCATACATGAAAATTATGGAATAATCTTGATGCAGAAATGAAAAATTCATCAACTTTATCCATCTTTAAGTCAAAACTTTAAAAACAAAATTTACAAAAAGCTTACAAACACACTTCATGTTATTGTTTATTTCGATTAACAATACGTCACAACATGGAGGTGTCCCATAATACCTTAAAGGGATAATATTTGAAGTCGAAAATAATCAATTTAAATGTCTCAATTTTTGTCCGCCTGTTGAAACATGTAAACATGTAAACCTAAAGAATAATTATGTAAAAACTGATAATTTTAAATTAAATAGACCCAATTTATAAATATTAATTCGTTAATTTGTGCTTCTTTGATGTTGAATTTGAATTGGTTTTATGATCAAAATTCCACGATGTGGGTCAATTTTCAACGAAACAGGGTTTTATTTAACAACTTTGGTCTCAATATTCAACGTTGAAAAATGACCCTCGGGTCAATTTTCAACCCGGGTCAAAATTCTTCGTTACACCGGCTCTTACTGAGCGGCCCTTAAGGCTCCGGCTCTTACAGGCGCAGCTCTTAACATCAATTCTCTGTAAAGACCAAAAATACGTGGCCACGCACTATCATGGAATTGAATTTTATCTCTCTGACTTGAAAGAGTGTTCCATATGAAGACTCTCTGTGGGTACATTTTTGACAGTACATACTCAGTTTCCATAGCAACGACATTGAAACATTTTGCTTATGGCCAAAATGACATATAGAGTACCATCATATAAATAACTGGTATGCTCCCTAAATGCATGAAGGTTTGATCATGACATTGGTTTAATTTTATAAACAAGTAATCAATGTACATGTACACATAAATTGATTTAAGTGAAATGTACAGATAACAATCCCATCGGTTTGTGTTTCATAGATTTAGCTTATAAAATAGTAAAAAACAGGCACACTAAATGATATCAATTTAATTTTAAGCAGGCAATTGAAAGCTGGAATAAACATTTTTTTAACAAGATGAGACCTTGGTCTAATAAATACAACAAAAATTGGCTTGGGTATATTCACTGGCTTTCACATACAATTATTTGAAGTTATCGCTTTTCCACAAAATTCAATTTAAAGTTACTTCCCTTTGTTGACTCTTCTGTATTGAAGTACAAAAAAGACGTCACAACAACATGGCAAAAGCAGACGTTGGAAAAACATAGATCAAATGGGGTGGAGAAAGCATGGAATTTGAGTTTAAGTGTATTTAGAGTAAGTCTCTAATGAATTGCTGAATATGAAATGAACAATGTTCTATCGGAATTAAGCTTAATTACCGACCTGGGCTGTATTTAAACCTCTTGTAAACATGTGACTGTCTTGTACAATTAAAACAATTGTGATCAAATGAAACAGACGGATATTTCCTCTACTTGAGTTTCGGTAATCTGACTTACGAATCCAGCACTCAACCAAGGAAGCTAATGACCTACCAACCTGCAACACTTACATAGAATTGCAATACGAGTAACACCCCTACCCCGGACTGATGGTGTGGAAGATGGAAAGAATCGCAGTGTGTAAAAAGTGTGTAAAATACCAGACTTATATCCCCATTATGTAGGATTTACTCATTTTGAGAACCCTCATGAACAAGTGAAAAAAACAGGATCATAAAAAGGCAGTTTATGGAGATAACATGCAGTCCATAGCAGTCCTTATTCCAATTGGTCAAGGTATGTATATTCACACCCAAATCAAATAAGCTTCAACCAATCTATAGCCTGTTCCAGCTTCCATCGCTTTTAGTTGATTTTCTCAATGAATACATGATACATCTCAGGTCTAAATGAAAAAGTAAATTTACAAAATCAGGCATCAGATTCCCCTGGCAAACAAAATTATCCCCCTAAACACCACTCTCCAATTATTTACAGAATCACCCAGGCACTTTCATGTTATTCGCAATGCGAATTCTCAGTGGTTATTTTTTTTAATTGATAATTTTAGGTTAGCTGTATATTGATACTTTAATTTATAGAAAATACCACCCCCCCCCCATGAAAAAAAAATGTTTTTCACCCTTTTGATTTGTTTACTTCTTTTGCATCATGTTATATTTCATACCTAAGTTGTTTTGGGTTTTTTTTTTGCTGATTTGAGCCATCTTAATTAAGCAAACAGTGATGAGTGATGGAAATAGAATTTCGAACAGACTTACTTA
This sequence comes from Magallana ariakensis, assembly GCA_020458035.1. Lineage (NCBI taxonomy): Eukaryota > Metazoa > Mollusca > Bivalvia > Ostreida > Ostreidae > Magallana > Magallana ariakensis. The sequence goes on along the minus strand of CM035812.1, from coordinate 78,542,479 downwards.
ATTTAGATTATATAATATACATGTAAAGTTAGCAGTATTAAAGTAAAGGTAAAGGTAATTTGGGAATGTTTTTAAAAAAATGTTTCATTTTATTACAAATTTGCTGTAAATATATTAAAATATAATTGTAGGATTATGTGTATGCTGCTGAAATAAATGACTTTGGCCCTTATCACCACAACAGAGTATGTCAAAAGGAAGACATAGAACAGGAAATGTGAGTTGATAATTTTAAACAAAATTAAGCAAAAAGTGATGTCACATGTAGATATTCAAATCAACTGATAGTATATTATCTATCATGCAGGGCTCAACAGTAACACTTGTGTAGTTGCTGTGTCCAGCTGATTTTTTATTTGGACAAGTCAATCTACACAAACACTTGTCTGGCTGACAAGTCATTTTTCTCAAACAATTATAATATGATGATGGATTCATAAAATATCATGAAAAGTTAAACAATTTTTTCCACTGTAATAAAACAGAAAGAAGATCAGATCATACTTTAAGTATAAAAAAAAAATATGAAATTTCAGGGAAGGTTGAAAACCTATATCCTAGCTATGTATATAGTAGCTAAGTTACTGAAACAAGTGTACTAAATCTACTTGTCAGTGTCATATCACTAGAACACACCAGTAGATTAAGTAGAATATTCTTCTCTGGAGTGATATTACATGTATATACAATAGTAAGATATTTTTTAAACATTAATAATTTTTTTTAAATATTCAGAAGATTTTTTTTTATACTGACAAATACCCAGTACTGATATACACTGTATTTGATAACAATAGCAATAAAGATAATTTTTAATAAAATATTTTGTGACAGTAAATTATGTGGAGACCAACCATACTCTTATCAATTTCTATCATTTATTTATGTCATTCATAATTCTCCTTCCTTTTCAAATTACAATTTATAGTAGCATTTACACAAGTAAGCAACTTGCCCAAAGAACAGGTTAATATTTTAGTTAATGTTGAGCCCTGTTATGCCATATCTAATTTAGTTGCAGCTGTTAATTAGTGCATACAGTATAGACTAAGATTCCAAGTGAAAATAACATTAATCAATATAACTTGAGATCTTAATTAAAAGCCATTTCATTTTGTACAACTACATGTAAACATAAACACATCAGGGTTTTGTTTCTTATTTGAAAAAAAAACAACAATCAGTCACATTTGAACATGTCTGTTTTGGTATTGTATGCAAAATGCATACATGTATATGATTTAATTTATTTAATGATCCATACATGTAATATTTTGCTTTTTCAACATTGCAGAGTGTTGAGGAAAATGATCAGACCAGTCCAGTGAATACCCAGACCAGCAAGACAGTCGGACATACAGTGCTAGATGAACAAAATTAATAATGAACAAACTGAACTCGCTAAAATATTGAGTAATCCAACATTAATCGTCACTTTGTTGTGTATTTTTATTTTATTTTCATGATTGGGAATATATTTTGAATATTTATTTGAAGATTTATTCATTAGTTTTTAGGTAAGTGTTGATTTTTATTTCTGGAATTGCATTGAAAAGATATATCATTTTCCATTTGTGCTGATATTTGGAGTTATCTGCCCTTTGTCATACAAAAAAGTCAATTAAAGCCTTCTTAAAGTGGTAAAAATCATAAATGTTGTTATCTATTGAAGCAGTAAACCTATTTCATTTATGGAAAATATCTAAAAACAATTTCATGGTATCATTATTTGTTAAGACTCATTTGATAGGGTTTTCTTGCTTGGAGTTATTTGCCCTTTGCAAAAAATATATAGAAACAATTCTTTTAAAGCCAAATTAAATTATTCTGATACATTTAATTTAACATATTTTGAAATATTTAATCAGTTTCTCATTTACTTAAGCAGAAAAGGTATTTTAAAGGAGTTTTATGATCAACTTATTGTTAAAAAAATATTTTATAAATATTCTTAGGGGGGTGGGAAGGGATGAAATTACCAAATTTTGGAAGTAAAATAAACGAAAACGAAAAAGATACCCGCTCTGGTTTTTATAAATAATATTTTATATAAGTATGATGTTTTAAAAATTGCAATTGATTTATTTTTTCTTCGCCTGCAATTTTTGAGAGACTTTTGATTATACAGGGTAAAAATTGAAATATTAAAATTTAGAAATTTTGGCCATATTTGAGCCACCAGCTTTGAAATAAACAAGGACATTGAAATTTTTTTTCTCTTGCATCATGAACATCTATATTTGTACTATGTATATCATGTGTGAAATATCTTGAAAATTTAGAAAAAAAACCTGTCCTGTGACTTTAAGTTTACCTTGTTTTCCACCTTAAAAACTGTGTATTTGGGCCCTAAATGAATGAAATTGGTTACCATGGCAACCAAGGTAATAGGCATTATTTTGATGGTGGGTAATATCATACCTTATGAGTATCAATCACCTGAGAAAGTTTCATGAAAATCTGAGATGGTGTGTGCCATGACCCTATAGTAATATTTTGGTCTTTAGAGAGAATTGATGTTAAGACTCCGGCTCTTCGTGGCTCCGGCTCTTTCGGCATGGTATTACAATTGTTTAATCATAAAAAAATATACAAAACTAGGAAAGACTTATTCAGTCACGTCTAAGACTTTGTGCAAATTGAAACCCACAATTGTAATACTGATTGCGAATGACCGACTAAACTTGATGTCCTATGATCTGCACTGTCACTGCATCGACTCTTTCATAGCATGGTTCTCTCGCTTATATACCCTTCTAAAAACACCATCCGGTGTAAAAATGAAAATCAAAGTACTGAAACCCCCCGTGGCCGAATGACAATTTCCAAATTGTCACAGAATTCAAATTCTTGTTTGTGTTTGTTCAACATGTGTGCCAACTTTCACTACAAATAGGCGATTAGAAAGGCATATAAATGCGATGTCCGTGCAGCCCCCCGATCATTGTATGATTAATCTCAATACAATCATGTTTAACTTATGAACTCACAATGCCGATCTATATCTATGTTTCCTTTTAAAAGTCGATTTAAGAGAAAAAAGTATTTTCTTTTAAAAAATAAAATTTTACCTGGAACGTTATTTTCGAAATTTCTTCAATTTCACCAATAATACAAAGACACACTATAGCGAGTAACACACTATGTTTTGTGCTTAGATATATCGAAGCATTCTTAAACATCCAGCATTACCAAGGCTTCAATAAACGAAAATTTGTCAAGCATCACGTATCGTCGTTGTCGTCGCGGCGGCAATGTATTCATTTTTATTATCGTCGATATCCTTATTGTTGTTATTCGTCTTTGCTTTTGTTGTTGTTTTCACTGATGTTGCCGTTATTGTTGTTTTTGTCGCTGTTGTTGTTTCCGTTGTTTTAATTCTGTCAAGCAGCACGTGTCGTCGTTGTCGTCGCGGAGGCGTTGTTGTGATCGTAATTCTCGTTGATATCCTTGTTCTTTTCGTTGCTGTTGTCGTCGTATTTGTCTGTTGTTGTTATCGTTGTCTTAATGTTGTTTACGTTGTTGTTGTTGTTGTTGTCGTTGTTGTGGAGCTTGTTCAAAACAGTTAGATCAATTCTTTCAATAAAATCAGCAGTTTTTAATTAATCTAAATGCAAACAATATATAAAAGAATTTATAAAAATTATATATAATTTGACAGTTTAAACTAGATTTTTGAGTAACAAGCATAATTGAAAATTGATAGAACGTGTAACGTACAGAAACATTCCTTCAACTGACTAGAAATCTACCAGTGGTTTGCTTTGTTTTATAGCCAGATTTATATTAATAGTGTACTTTCAATACTTAATGTTTATGAACTTAAGTAACAGTAGATCGATAACACTCTATATTATATATTATTAGTTATTAACAAATGTCTATGATAATCTAGCTCCAGACAATGTTTTAACTCTCCCTTCACTAACAGCCACGTGGTGACTCCTGACTAGACCCTCGTATCACTGACAAACCTTCTATCCAACGACTTTAATTATATTCCTAGTAATAATAATGATGAAAATACAAGGGTTGATCCAAAAGAAATGTCACATTATGCACCGCGTTTCTCTCTGGCGCTGTACTGTATCAAAAATGTCCTTATCGAAATTCAATTTCGAATGAACATTTTAATTAAAATTCGTTGAACACTTAACAAGATATTGATGTTTATAGCATGATATATACGTAACATCACCGCATCATGAATATACGTCTTTTTTAAGGTTTGTATTTATGAATAAATTACACGCTTAAAGATTTGAAAAAGCCCCAAACATCACAATATTATGAAACAGATATAAACTTTTTCTAACTGTTTTAAAAAATTAGGGACCGTTCCCGTCCATTTCGGATATCTACACAATGCCTTTTGTCTCTAGATCAAGGAAGAAAAAAGGCTACACAAAAAAAAATTTGGGACCAAATCAACACACTTTGAAAAAACTTTTCAAAGTGCGTTAAATTTGGGACCAAGTTAACCCACGTTAAAAAAAAATTTCAAAGTGCGTTATGAATGTACATTAACATTTTTTTAGTATCGAGACACTTAACGCACTTTGAAAAGAATATGTATAAATAACAAATTCTGGAATTGAATTTCAAATTTGTTTGGAGTATGATGATTTGCTAACACTAGTTAATCGAATTTACCGTCTTTAAGAACGGGGATAGAGACTGGGGTGGGGGTTAACCAAAGATATAGGTCAATTACCAGTACATCATTTAATTGATTACGGGAAGAAGGTCCACTACCCTTAATTTTTCCTTCCAAAACATGTCATTCAGCAACTTGGAGTAAACGTTTAAGATTGGAAAAAGAAATATGCTTTGTTGCAAATTAAGTACAGTGATATTGAAAAAAAACGAACTGGCCAAACAGTAATTTCTCCAATGGTATGCTAAAGAATGTGTAAGATTTTCTACATAAACCCTCTTTTCAAATTCTAATCACTCAAATAAATCACTTCATTAAAAAAAAATACATTGACAAACATTGCATTATTATAAACCTAAAAATAGGCATTAGGGTGTGTTTTTTTTTCTCGCACTCATCTTCTAAAAGATCATTGTTTTTGATAAACATAACTAACGTATCCTTTTTTCACATAATGTTTGTTTACAAGCACATACAATTGAAGCCAGTTGAAATATGTTATACATTGATCTCCATTATCAATATATATAAATCATTATCAATATATATAATCATTTTTGTTTCCGGCATAGCCCAATGTACAAGATAAGAAGTAAATGTTAACATAAACTGCATCGCTAAGAAATTGCCCTTTCCTTTTTTGTGTATGCATTGGATAATTCAAATCTCCCGAGTTGTGTGAATTGTCTAACTATATAAGCTTATAAGAAAAGAAAAAAATTCTAATCAAGAAACTGTTTATCAAGTTATCTTAGAATGCATTTGGTTTCTTTTTAAATGTATCCCATTCAGCTAAACAAGGTTAAAACAATCATTTATTGTATATAAAAGTATCAATTATATCGACTAAACCCTGAACAATTTTTTTTCAAAGTGCGTTAATATCGGCGATATCAACGCACTTTGAAAAAAAATATTTTTTTTCAAAGTGCGTTGACTTGGTCCCAAAATTAACGCACTTTGAATTTTTTTTTCAAAGTGCGTAATTTTTCGAAGTGCGTTGTAATATACGATGCATTTTTTGCTTCGATGGTTAGAAATCACTAGAAAATGTACTGAAATTGATATATCCACCTAACATTAAGAGCGAATGAAAGGGGTACCCTTAACGTAATTCCAATATCTAATAAAAGCATGTGTCATGTAAATAAATAAATTAGATAGACAGAAGATGTACGCTCTGAAGGAAAGTTAAAACTAGGTTCTTACGTCATGAGCACTATCATAAAGCTACGTTTGACTTCTTGAAGAGACCTCGACAAACTGATCGGCCATTAAATAATATCCAACATACTACCTCATCGATTACAAAAAGATTAATTAGTTACTTTATGAAAAAAAAAATGATTAAAAAATGTAAAATAGAGCATCGTGGCCAATCTACATATACCGTACTAAATTACGAAATTCTACCAGAACGCCAAAGATCTAGAAATGACGTCGCTAGCGTGCGGCGTCATTATTACCCCACGCTCTACAAAATATATTATCTTCATAAATATGTAAAATAAAATTTTCAGATCTGAATCGAATGAGGTAGATATCTTCTAGCACGAATTTTTGTCTCTTTACGCGGATTTTTACGATTTTATCGCATCTGTGACATTACTTTTGGATCAACCCTCGTATAATATTTACAAAGTATACATATTGTTCACAAATACCATGATATCAAAATAAGTGTCTATTTAATAGCTTCTTTTTACACCTTCAAATGTCCAAACGATTTTTTTCTTTTTATATAACATCGGCCTTTGTTATGTCACAGTTCCAATTCAATGTCCCGGAACTGTTATTTGTCCGCCTTTACCAACATTTAATTCCTCGTCCGCTTAAAAGATGATTAATGAATCGAATGCTCAATATTTGCTTTTTCTTTTTCAAAAAAACTTTTTTTTTACTTTAAGAGTGTAGGGGGATATTTTGTCAGATAATCTTAATTAAGCCATGCATGTAAGTTGAGGAACAGGTTTGCGTGGTTAGAAATGAGCAGTCCGAACATGGAGAGTACCGAAAGTGGTAGTTTTATGATAGTTCCGAGGTCTGTAGGGCGAATGATGCTTTAATTCGTTTAGCATATCTATGTCAAAGTGGATAATGCACCGGATAATGTCATAAGAAACCAAAGGGAAAATGCTTTTAACCGAAAAAGGCTGCTGATTGATTTAAAGTTTCGCCGAGTTTTTCCAATTTCAAACATTATTTCATGAGTCTACCGGAATGTTATTAACTAAAAGTAGAAGAAAGACATCTGTCTTAAATTAATAGATGCGTCGAAGAATAATTCAAGAAGCCACTCTTTACTTCATTTTTCCTTCGCATGAAGAGAGACAAAATACTATGTAGTTGGTTGTCAATGAATTGTTGCTGTTATAATTGATGTTCATGTTGTTTTAGTTCTACTGGTACTTTACCAGTTATCGGCTAAGACCAGTTATCGGCTTAACTGAGCGTTCGGATTTATGGCACGCGACTATTCGATATTATTTTCTGTTTCGATTAAATAAAAGCAATTTTACTTGAAAACTTTCTTGAATATGTTTTAAACATGAGCTTAAACGATCATTTTAAAAACTTACCTCTTTGTGATACGTTATTATATCACTTCTTTGATTTCACATATAATATAAACACATATAACATGAATAAACAAAAAGAATTCACTAAATTCAGAGAGATTCATAGCCCAGATGAACGCCTGATTGCACAATTATGTATTGAATAATCTACGATTTTGTGTATGACCGTATGCTAACAAACGGATAATTTTATGAGTTTTGTTTACGTATCATAACCCCTACGACCTTTTGTCTTACCCACATTCAAATTGCATTTTGCAAGTTATAAAAATCGACATGTACAGGGGTTTTACTATGCTATGATCATGAAGCCGATAACTGGTACAGTAACACGAAAAACTCGCAAATTTCAGGCATGCTAAAAAATACAAAAACTAGGTGTTTTGGGTTCTAATTAACGATATAATCTAACATATTGATAAATAAGGAGTTTAACATTTAAAGTATGTCAGGTTTTATCCAAAAACATCAAAAAATAAGGAAATACGAAAAGAAAACGTGGAAAGAGAAAGAGCCGCAGAAATTATGGGTAGTTGGTAGTGGCAGTGATGGTGGTGACTTAGTACTAAAGAAGTTTAAACGATATCGGGTTTATTGCCGGGACTAGGCCTACCTATAAAACAACCATTAATATTTAGAGCGTACTGGGAGATGGCGCCAGTCAATTTTAAGGACAGAGAGGTCACTAAAGGTCCACTGACATTTCCATTAGACTACACTTTTTTTGTTTAGGGCTTACCGACCATTATTTTGATTATTTCAGTGTTATCGATGGAAAAGCAAAAGTAACAGTACCAAGTTACAAGCTTCTATGCAAACAGGTGTGTCTCAGTTGGTCACGCAGCCAGAGAAAGTCTGGTAGGTGGTAGTGATAGCGATGGTTAAGACTCATAACCAAAGAAATTTAAAGGTTCTCAGTTCATGACCTGGACTAGGCCTACCTACAAAACAACCGTTAATATTTAGGGCAGGTACTGGGAGATGGCGCCAGTCAATGTTTAGGACAGAGAGGTCGCTAAAGGTCAACTGACAATACCTAATACATAACATGCCTGACAAAAGGTATTTAACCGTGAATAATGCACCTGATATTCACCTCAACACAGGATGATTAATGTTCACTGTGACCCCCTTGGAGGTGAGGTGACAGATATGACTGAAATTACCATTCAAAAATATGATTTCTTGATTTTCTGCACCCAGTAAATGCAGGAACACTATGGGATCAAAAGCTGCTCAGAATTATTTTTAAAGCACATAGAGCAGAAGACTCATAGGAGATCGGATTTCTTTAGATCAAATAAAATGTCATGCAATTTGAGCCAAGTACTGACCAGCTAGTATTCATTTTCTTTTTACACAGACATAGCAGATCCCGTTAATAATGCGCTCTTAAAATGAGTGTGTTCTTGGGAGAATATACAATACTTTTTTTAAATTATCCAACTTGCACGGAAGCATATCCTTGTATAAATACTAAAGAGTAAAGATAATGCAGATATACACTGCACGATAGGGACAAAAAATTGCATCTATATACTATTTGTTTAAACCTGTGATAATATGAGAGACAGTTTTCCTGCTTTATCAGTGCGGTGGAGTAATCCCTCATTGTGCTACGTGGCAGAGGAGGAAGAACACTACGCAATTCGAAATCCACTGATATTCCCGAAAACCCACTGACATTGTCTCATATTAAACAGTAAAATTAATTTGAGCAAGAAATAAAAAGGATTCAAAAGTCAAGAAAGGTTGTAATAAGCTAAGTCTTTTTCTTAATTGACAAGCTTGAAGCGTCGTTTTTGAAAGCGGGAGGGTGGAGCAGACTCATCCGAAAAAAAAAATCTTACAAAAAATGGAAATCCGCCAACCGCCAGCCAGTAATAAAAATTATAATCTGTGAGGGTAAGGTTGCACATAGTACAGTAGTACAGCAAAAACTTCAATTTCATTGTTAATTTCGATTTTTTTATATTCTCCCAAAAATGGGAGGGGGCATATTCATCATAATATGTAAATGTAAATGTAAAGGTTTGCTGCAAACAAAAAGAGGTTGGGGGCAGGGGGCTTCCTGATACTAAGTTCCTGAAATATCTTAAATTTTGAGGTCTATTTTATTCTCTTAATTGTTTTAGAAATTACATGGTAAAAATGTCATACACTCAAAACTAACGAGAGAGAGAGAGAGAGAGAGAGAGAGAGAGAGAGAGAGAGAGAGAGAGAGAGAGAGACAGACAGACAGACAGACAGACAGACAGACAGAGACAGAGAGAGAGAGACAGATTAAAAAAATGAAACCAGATCATGACAATAAGCCGTGCAATAGAAGATACAACATGTATATATAAATAAAAAGAGAAATATTAAAAGGTCATTTAATTTAACAACATAATTATTTTGATTGCAGCGATTGGTAAAGAGAGAAAGAGAGGGGGAATGAGTTTATAAAATATTTAATATCTGACATAATTTTAATTAAAAACACTCACCTAAAATAATGAATATAAAAATTGTTCTGCTTATTCATGCATGTTTTATTGTTAATATATATTTCATTTTTATTAAATTTTCTAAATATTAAACATTACCCTATTAAGACATTACGTAACATCTTGATCAAGGTGTAAGACAGACAATTTACAAAATTAATGCGACATTCACACCTTTTGATCTACTGATGTATATTTACTATATACAAATACTGCCCCACTGATCCTCATTTTGATGTCCTATCCGGTTATCCTCCATCTCTATTTTGAATAATCATTATTTGAGAAATATTTTTTTGTGTTGAAAATTAAATCGACCACATACATATTGATAATATAATTAAATTGAATTTATTGTAGAAAACTAAAAAAAGGCACTTAAAATCAATTCTGAAATCGACATAATTTAAAAAAAAAAAATTAAATAAGTTGTTACATTATGTATGCTAATTGGACTTCGATTTTTAATACATGAGCGTATCTAAGAGGGAGGGGATGTCGGGAGAATTTAAATTTGTTAAATTTACATAGTTCAAATATCAAAAATAGGTCTTAGACCCTCCCCCTCCGGCGGAAAACATAGATATGCTTCGGACCCCATCCCCTGAAAAAAGTTTCTGAATCTAGATCTGTGCATGTAATAATGAATTAAAAGACATTGTAACTGATAGATACGTGGGAAACAGTGCTTGTCAGTACCCCGTACAATGGCGTACACTGCGGTACAATGCTGGTCAGTGGGTAGGTACAATGTTGTTCAGTTGAGTACAGTGGAATACAGTGGATCTGTTCAGTAGATGTACAATAGATTTACAGAGGAGTACAGTGATTAAACATAAATATCAGACGTTGTCAGTCAATTTTCGGGAATATCAGTATATTTTAAATTCAGCAGTGGAGGTAAATCATATGGACATAGCATAACTCCTAAAAAATCTCCAGAGTAATGTGCCATAAGTGTAAGGGATAATTCATTGAACCTTGTGAGGGAGTTAATTCGCCGTGGGTGTCGTAGATCTGTGGGAGAGACGGTCGTTTATGTTAATGTGTTGACTGCAGGGAACTATAATCAAAAACCAAGAGCAAGGAACAAATATTCATCTGATAAACCCTGTTGTTTTTATTGTACACTATTGATGACAGTCGTTATGTGAATTTTGTTTGTTCAAATATTGATCATGTGCAAAAACACCGATGGGTTAATATGGAGTAATACTGGAGACGGCAGTTCTATGAAATTCCCAAGCAAGGAGGGTGAAGGGATCGTCCAGGTTTAAGTAGTGTAGTGATTCCCGTGGTAGGGGGAGGGGGGGGGGTCTTACACCTGAAGAATGTGACCAGTTAATAGGGGAAGATGTGCTTTTGGAAAGAATCCCGAGGATTGCAGTTAATTCGCCGTGGGTGTCGTAGATCTGTTGGAGAGACGGTCGTCTATGTTAATGTGTTGACTGCAGGGAACTAGAATCAAAAACCAAAAGCAAGGAACAAATAATCATCTGTTGTTTTTATTGTACACTATTAATGACAGTCGTTATGTGAATTTTGTTTATTCAAATATTCATCTTAAGCACTGTTGTTTTTAAAATGAATTTGAGATAATATAAGTCAATTTCTGTAGTGAATGTACAAAGTTAGTATACATAATCAGATGATTATTTAAAAATAGTCTGATGCATAATTTTATAAAATAAAATTCGTCGTAAAATAAAACAAGTAATTTTTTAATGATAACAAATTCAAAGGATAAAAAAGTCGCTATTAAACTAAACTACCTTTTCTTCAGTGAACCTCAATGAGTGACTTCGGGCGTTTACCGGCAGCGGAAAAAGGGGATTGCAAATATTTTATTATTTTTTAAATTGTGTTTGTGGTTTATTATTGTTTTACAATATATGAACCTGATATCGTAACGCACTTTCATGTAACGTTTAAAATTCGTTACTTGATACATTGAATATAACAAGAGCAATAATAGATATACAATTTAAGACAAACAAACAAACAAACAAACAAACAAGCAAACAAACAATCAAACATTTTCAAAAAGTAGGCATATCAAACTATACTTTCAGCACACACAAGCTTCACAAACAAAGTACGTAACCATTTAAGGAATATGGAATCCTTCTCTGAATAGTATGGGTGTGATGAAATTCAATAAAGCGTGAAGGACGTTATGAAAAATTTGATCACGCCAAACCGTATTTTATCACTTTATTATATTAGAATAATGATTTCATATTATTTATAATTATATGATTTTCAGCAATTATACGATTTAATATTAAAAAAGTCATTGATGAATTTTATTGAGTCATACTATACAAAATCGATTGGAAATGTTCTCATAGACAAAGACACAGGAAAATGTAAGCATTCAGAAACACAGAAATATTTTCTGCAAATTAGAGAACCTAAACTGAGTAGCGTGTCATGCAAGAAACTCACAGTACCACGTGCGAGCATCGCACTGTTTTATGTAGAAACCGTACCGTAACATGTATAAAACCGTTCTGTACCGTGAAGAAGCGACGATAGAAAAATTATTCATGTCTGTTATCAAGGTTTCAAAAGAAAAAACCGTTTAGTGTTAATAATTCTATTCTAAAATGGGTATAAATATTCAGCTTAACGAGGTCATAGCTCTTAAGAACGGCTGTTAAATTCAAATTTAAAACAATGAGCATGGTTAAATCATATTTATAAACAATACTAAAGTGTAATAGTGTTTTTTGTTTTTGTTTTTTTTTTTAAATATAAATCACTTGTCATTTAGATAATTGCAAGGTACGAATAATAAACGAATATATAATAAATAATTAACCGTCTATTCGTTTCTTGAATACACGCTTTTAATTTTGATGAAAAATGAATATGCCTGTAAACCTAATATATCAATTTGTGAACCATGAACGGAATGTCGTCTTTGTCCGTCTGAACTAAAACATCGACTACCTTTAAGAAATGACAAGACGACAGAAACCGAAATTCCTATTTTTGACGTAAATAGCAAGTGTTAAAGATCTTAATGTTGTTCATACAAGTATATAGCACTGCTGACTAGTATGCATGTATACAATGTTTTCTTTTTAACGTAAAAATATGTTAAATGTAAATTTTGCCATTATGTATTTTAAAACCGTACCAAATTCTGTTTGATAAAAAAGCACAATTAATAAATAAAAAATAATTTCCAAAAGAAATAAAATGAGATTTCGCGTGTTCGCTTGCAAAACAGTATTTTTTTTTTGCAACATGACTTGCATATGTATATAGAACTGCAAGCTCAGCTTGTTAAGGACGTCCAAAAAAAATTCATATTTTTCGCATAAAATGTTATCCTCTGAATAATCTTGACATTCTAATCAAATTACTTGCTACACAAAGTGATCTCAAATCAATATAAAAATTAAAAAACATCGCTATTGCATGACATTTTGGTCTCATTGGAATACCCTGTTACGTGATACATGTACCGCCAGAAATAGATTAACTAGGCTTAATAACCTGAAACGATAAATATTTATTAACTTCAAATTTAATTTCAGTAAATATCAATGAAAAATATAATATTAAGTTAGCTGGTAAATATGATTAAATAACAGACCAATCATAGTTATTGAAAGAAATACTTAAAGAGTACTTACTTTTTATCAACACCAAAACAAAAGTCGATGCAATGTTTCTAATAAACCATTTACTGCTTACATAACCCTAAAATTGAATAATGTGTCATGACTTGCAAACTATTGTGCTAAAGATAACATAAAAATGGAAAATTCCTTTATTATTGTGCATATTGATGGAAGTAACAATAACTATAATACTACAGTAGGCATAATCAAAGTGTTTAATCTGTTCAAAATGTGTGTAAAAACTTTTGTTGTCTATTCATACATTTGATCATCATATAAGAAGGATAATAACACGCTTCGATTGACATAAATAACAATACAATCTTGTCTAAATTCAATCCAGATCCTCAAAATAAGCTTAGTAGCGCTAGCAGAGTGTATTGAGTTTCCATTGTTTACATTTTCATTGAACATGTAGGACATGCGAGCTAATATTATTTCGATGTTAGAGGCTGATAGAAAGATATAATAACCCTCAATACTCTCTATGATCAAAATTAACGAAACGCAGAACATTTTCCCTGACCGAGTCACCGAAATGATGTTTAAACATAATGTTACAAGAAACACAAATGTAAACAAGTAAACATAATCGAAGTTGGGAAATTTTGCTTCGTTTTTGTTCTATCTCATAATATTGAATAATATAAAACAATATCTAGGGAAAGTACAGATAAGTCCTAGCTCGTTCAGTTGTTTCCTTTACCGATTCCCGTCCATGCTAATTGTGAATGAGTTAAATTTAAAGATACATGTATATCACTGAAGTCCACGTTTATTTACAGCTGCAAGCGCCGATGTGACGTAGTCAACCTCAACACGTCATCGGACGACTTATACATTTTAAATTTTGCGAGATATTAGGAATATTTGGTGTAATTATTTCAGTACACTTTTCTTGATACGAACAAACCCAATAATTAGTTATATTAATTTTTGTAGATGTTTGTTAATTATCGAAATATCAAAAACATCTCATAAATAATGAACGGGACTTATGCAAATTTCCCAAACCCACATGTGCTAAAATTCTGATACCCTCTTAACATAGCTGAAAGGTGCAATGCGACTTTTGATGGTTTGCCCCAAACATTGATGGTGTGACACGCAAAAATATGATGGTTCACGTACAAACGCAGAAGTCCGATATTGGTTTAACTACATTTACCACCTATTATGGTTTGAATACTTTATTTTTATATTGTTTTATTGACTAACTTGCAGCAAATATAAGCATACTATAAAATTCCTGTACAATATGTTTTTTTTCATGTTGTTTTGAAGATGTATGATCGTGACTAACTGACGCTATAATCTAGGAGAGATTATGAACTGTGCAAAACGACGTTATCAATAACATCAACATAGTGTGACGTCACAATCACTTTAATCTTTTATTGATAATGTACTGTCATCCTCGAAAACCACGCACCGTCAATATGTACGACCTATCCGATCCCATTTGGCCGTGGTTGCATGATACGATTTTATCTCGTAGTTAATACAGTATATTGACCAATACGAGTAAAGCATAGTCGGAGGTTGACCTTTAATGTGACATTTGATTGTCCAGTTTACAGAAAATATGCTGTTTACTGCTGATGCAAAAGCTTGGCTCATGACGTAGAGTTAAAACATGTTACGGGTTGAAATATAGTAAATGGTTTAATTGTTCATTTGGTGCAAGATCCATAATGAATTCAACACCGATGTGATATATCTTTTTTTTAAGTTCTTTATGATCAATAGAGAATTATGTAGAATAATAGAAAAAAAATTCCTTGACATTCCACATAAAACTATAAAAGTATCCTCACTCCTATGTTCAATTCAAAATCATTTTAAAGAAAAGGTCAACAACAATTAAAATGCTGTGTTTGAGAGACTGTAGATTTTCTGAATATATTTTATATTCCAGAAAAAAAAAACCTCTGAGACTTGTTGCTAGATTACTTCATATTTCCACAAAAATGACAGCTAAAACACATCTTTTCAGTGTGTATATCTTGAAATTAAGCCAAGGTCACCAAATCAAAAAAACATTATGAATCATCATTGAAATAATTTATATTTCAAATTTAAGAAATATGTAGCATAGTTTCATTTACTTGATCATGACGTTTGCGCGCAACGACGTTACTAATGACGTGTACATAGCGTGACGCTACATACCTAGATTTTAACGACACCGTCTCTTTGACGATACATGCCATTGTACTTTAGATTGAAGAGCGTATAAAACAATTGGACTTTGGCGTTTACCATCGTACCTTGTGATGACGTGTCTTTAGAAGACGTCCATCACACTTGTGATTGAAAACTCCGCCTTGTGGGTAACACGCAGACTTCGGCGTGACAGTCGGACTCAAGAGTATTACATATATTTAATTCGAATGCAAATGAAAGTTACGTCAAAGCTTTGTATAAAAAGATTGTTTACACCTTAATAATCGAAATACATATATCTTGTGAGAAAGATAAATTAAGATGTGAAAAATACGTTTTTGAGAGAAACTTCGTTTTAACATTATTGTGCTGCAAGCAAGGTTCTATCTTGTCGGGAGGGATATGTCTTCTTAACAGACATTTGTTTGTCAAATAACATTGTTGACGCTACATCTACATGCTATATATTATGTGTTTAACCAAGTTAAATTTCTAAAGTGTAAGGGATTTCCCATTAACATCTTAACACTGACGGTGTACACCGATGTTATTAACTTGAGTTTCAGGGATATGTATATAATGGCGTTTTGATAGGCAAACAACCTCACAAGGAAATAAAACTATTTTGTCAGGTAGGGAAATGGTCTAGTTGCAAGGCATAATTTTAATAAACTAGTATAGCAGAGACAATTTTCGCTAGAAAACTCAAGCTTCCTTAAGTATAATGGGGGTAAAGTGTTGACTATTAAATTTTCAGTTCTGCATTGCAATTTCCAGTGACTACAGTCGCCTATTATCTCTGAGTAGGACATAAGTGGAGGCATCACTTTAGAATTTTGATAATCTGCGGTAGTTGCAATAAGGGTGTTTTAAAAATGCCAAAGAAGTTTTTGAAACTTTCTCTCAGAAGACTTATTTAATTTGAGTTCAGCTCGAGATGAGATATAGATAAGGCTATAGACCAAAGGTCAAGAAGACATGTATACTACTAGATAAGAAAGGTTTTGAGGCGTTACCTCACCTTATTTCAGGAGGAGTTGATACACAGGTTTGCTATCGGTTGCACTAACAGTAAGAAGGAACAACAGCTGATTACCCTAAGAGAGCACGCTTTAATCTGCTATTAAGAAAATGAAAATTGACCAGCTCCCACAAGTAAAGCAGCACACAAAAATACTGAAGTAAAACAACAACAAATCCTAAATTAAGTTTCCAGATTTCAACAGTTTTCTTATTTTAATATTTTTTTTCGAACTTACCGAAACGCGAAATACCGGAAAATAATATATATAATTTAGTCGGTGTAGTAATTCTATGCAGAGCATAAAAGCATAAGTCAGAACTGCTCAAGAATATCGATGTCATTGGAATGCTATGGGTTGCAAAAACAATAAACAACAGGAGAAAATATGTATTGAAAGTACAGAAACAACATTTAATATATTTGCCCATGTTTTATGAATACAGATAATGATACCAAGCTGAACGGACATACTGCAGATTCCAGGAGTCTTGTGACTTTATCAGAGAAACGACTGATAACTCATTTTGTTTGTTGAGTGCAGTTCTAAATCACCCATGAATAAGAAAAGGAAAACAACTTGTTGATGCAGTTTTTGACCCCCTATATTTAAGGTATTTGTCCATACGTCACAAAACAACGTATGACGTAATTCACGCGTTATAACGTCTTGCCCGTGCCCGATCTTTACTCTATACGCTTAACAACGAACATAAATATATTTTCCATAAATTGTTTAAGAATTGGAATTATACGTTGAAGAAAAATTACTTCATTTTTAGAACAGTCTTTAAAACCAGTAAAAATAGTTGAATATAGGTTTTGTCTTGAAAGTATATCACTTAATTAGCGTTTTCCGCGTATGTGACTGCAATTTCTAAATACCGATCTCGATCCATAAAACTTACCGATATTAAAAAAAACCACCTTTTGCGTGTTAAATAATGCAGATTGATCAAATATGTTCAAATAATTTTTTCTATTTAACAAAAAGCGAAATATACTTTTTAGAGAGATGAAATGATAAAACTATGCAAAATTTTCTTTTTAGGGAACTTTTTTGTAAATATATATTTTAATGAATTTTACCAAAAATACGCCAATTGTGATCCTAAAAAGGCCTGTCCTTTAGGTAATTTTATTTTCTATTGGGAAAGCGGAAACAAACAATTTTTTTTCTTAGGCCTAACACATTTTGTTTGGGCAGTGTTAAACAAACCATATGTAAAAAATGATAATACGTAACTGAAAAGGTAAGGAACAGATATTTGTTGACGGGGAAGAGATGTAGGCGATTGACAACTCAAGAATGTCTCCTTAGTTCTTGTGAACCCTTTCAAGACACTTATTGTTGTCGATTCAGGTACACTTTGGGTTCAAAAACTGCTTTGAATTGTTATTTTACACTGCACTATGCAGACGATTCCTACTAGGTTGGACCCCTCAAAGACAAATAGAATTGTATGCAATTTCAGCTAAGTACTTAACTTTTACTGCTTCATTTGGTCTCAACACGTATTGTGCGCATTCCAGTGCATAATTTACTTTTGTTTTTGTGGTTGTAAGTTGCAAAGTAATTCCTGTATACACCAAGTGAATGTTGAGGGAGAAACAAAGACTGCGGGACCTTGAATAAAGTGGAAATGATTGTTGTGGTTACTAAGTTTCAAACGTACATATATTTTGTATCAAAGGGTAAATTCAATTCATTTCCTTAACATATGAGACACTGCATGAAAAATGTCATTGTAATGACAGCTGCGGATATAGTTAACTATTAAAAAAAGTAATGAAAAATATGTCTTCTGCTAAGTTTTACGAAAAATACTGGCAATCGCACTTGTTATGACGTCACAAATACTCTTTTGAAAGTGTAATGAGGAAAATGTTTATAAAATTTTAATTTTTGGGGTATTATTGTGTAAATAAAAGTTCCAATCTTATTTTTGAGATGTATCAAAACGATATTAAAACATGGCAAAATATGACCGAATCATTTTTTTTTCTAGCATTTTCGATAATCAAGCCTTCTGACTGGTTTAAAAACATCAAACAGCACGCATACACTTTTCATAATCAAAGCATGGAACTGATCCTATACTTACAGCTATTTGATTAAAAAATGGAAGAAAAAACCTTGCAATCTAGTTAACTATGCAATAAACGATTTGTAACATGTAGAAATCGTACCTTTTCATTGTAATCGTATGTTTGACGATAGCCAACGTGTCCTTATTTAACCTGTTATTTGAAGAATTTTACAAACAAGGTAAATTCAAATCAGGCTTGCAAAAATAAGACATGCATAGCAATTCAAATAAGTGTGACACAAAAGTGTAATATTTTTTTTACCTTTGATGTATATATTTATATTCAAATTATACATGTAAGCGTGTCAAAATAAAGATGTAACTTTTTTTCAGTTCAGACATTTATTTTATGGCATTAAACAGTTTCATATAGCAAACAATACGGGAAATAATTTTTAAATACTGTATTTTTTACCAAAGTCAAAGTGGTCGCAAAAAACCCTGAAAAATATATAATTGCTCAAACGATCAGATATATTATACATAATCTTAAACAACCCTATTTTTTGTGTGTATCTCTGATTAAGGTTCCGTCAAAGGAAAACCTGTTTAGAAAAGGCATTTTAAAGTTGCAGACTTTAGTTTTTACTGTACATGCTTTTAAGCATTCTAGTAAAAATTACATCTTATAAGAAATTGATTTGATAATATTTATCAAACTAACACAATAAGCAAATACATATAGAAATATTTAATTTTTTCGAGAATTTTTTTTTCGAACGTTGGCATTGTGTTTTTATGACGTTTTGATAAAAATAATCTTTGTAGGAGTTCGTTAGCAAAGTTGACATTAAAATGTACACCTTAGCAATTTTGCATACAATACTATGCTTTCCTTGGGGTTAATTTTCCTATTTTTGAATAATTCAACTGAACCAATCGAAATTTGTTATACAACAATAAAAAAAAACCCAGATTTTTGTGCATTTTTATACGTCTGATGATCCTCTTTAAAAAAAAAGATGGTATAATTTGCTTCGAAGTCAGAAAAATTCCAATGTCCTATATATCCCTGTTAAGAGTAACTGTTACTGTATTTTGAGTTTACCCCTGGCTGAATTTCAAAAACTTCGTAGGGACAATAGAAACTAGTTTATGATATATAGTTAGAAAAAATAAAAAGTTCAATGACGAGGTATTAAGATAACCAAATCTCTAAACCAAACCTGGATGTCAAGATTTTTAAAATTTCATAGTTTAAAGCGGTTGGTATATCCTTATAAAAATTGACAACATATGACCCTCTTATCATTAAGAGTATGTCTAATCGATGATGATACCATTGTGGAGTAAGAAATGAGTTAAAAGTCATAGTGAACATTGTGTCTAGGAGATATATATGAAATAAACAATTATTTTAGTAATGTGACCTCTAAATTTGGAAACGTTTGGAACACCATGTTCTTCATAATAAAATAATGACTACATTAATCCACTGTGATGATAATTTTTCATACTTTCAGAATAAAATTATTGTAGACAATCATAGAATTGCAACAATTTTTGAAAACGTGGATGAAATCAAAGCATTTTCATATGTTTACATTATGTTGATAATCTATCTTTATACTTTTCTTCACAACCGTTTGAGTTTCATTTTTATTGCTATCAAATATATGTTTAAATTGTTTTGTCAATTTCTATTTTCGTTTTATTTTTTTCTTAATATAAAATTTTACTTTAAAAATTGTACCGATGCTGGTATGTTGCAACCACTTTTTGAATAAAACCATTATTGAAATAAATTAGTGGCTGTAAAGTGATTCTTATAATAAAATACATTCCCAACCACTATTTAAATATTTAGTTCAATTGTGGTTGGATTTCAATAGTGGTTACAAAGTGATTCTTCTAAGGAAATACATCCCCAATCACTATTGAAATTATTTTTGTAAATAGTGGTTTTATTTCAAAAGGCACTTGTGCGTAATCAAAATGAAATATATCGAATGGCCCATTAATTAGTGTCTGATTATCTTTTAATATTTGATCTTCAGTTGCAAATTTATGTTTGTATTAATTTATAATAAACATGTATATATAAATATGCTTACTTATAGAGCTTTAGATACCTTGAAGAAAAGACAGATGACGCAAGGTTGATATTGAACTAAATTAAATTAATCGATTAAAGATCAAAATAATACTTTTAAAAAACAATATGCAGAAAATCATTAATCTTATGTTTTGATTAGAGATGAAAACATAAAATAGAATTTACCAAAATAGAACCAAAGGCAAAAACATGATTTTTTATTTAAATTCTTTGCATAACACTTTTAATCTCGTGTAGTTTAAATTATTTAAGACAGTTCAACTTTATAAATATGATGAAATGACCCAAAATACTGTGTGTCTTAGGGGAAAATAAAAATCGGAATATTTATATATTTTGAGGACGGCCTTATAATTTTCATTAATGATCTTTTTTGCAGATCAAAGAAAATTCTATTATCAAATATCTATTTATTACTTATCTTGTTTTGCGAATGGCAGTATTTGCAAATGCTATGAATTTAGTCAAGATACAAGATAAATTATCGAGATAACTATTCCAACAAAAAGTCGGTCTTGATCAAGAAACTAGAAAGTTATCTCGACTTCACAAGATAGTTATCTTGACTTTATGTGATATGTTATGTTGACCAAAAATTATGTGTATGGCAGAAATATGCCACCATACATAACACTTTTGATCACATGTAGTTTATAGTATTTAAGACACTGCAATTTTATACATATGATGAAATGACGCAAAAAACTGTGTGTTTTAAAGGGGAGAATGATAATCAGCATATTTATATATTTTGAGGACAACCTTATAATTTTCACTAATGATCTGCTATGCAGATCAAAGGAGTCCTGGGTAATGAGTTCAAAATTCTATTATCAAATATATTTCTATAACTTATCTTGTTTTCTGAACGGCAGTACTAGTATTTGCAAATGGCACAGATTTTAGTCAAGATACAAGATAAATTATCGAGATAGCTATCCCAACAAAAAGTCAATCTTGATCGAGAAACTAGAAAGTTATTTCGACTTGACGAGATAGTTTTCTTGACTTTATTTGATACGCTATGTTGACCAAAAATTATGTGGATGGCAGAAATACGCCACCATACATCTGTTATGTTACAAATCAGCAAATGTAAAGTTTATAAATTTGTCGAATTTTGACATGACCTAATATGCTTGGTTCAAGGAAAAGGCATGCCGTAATCGCCGGAATAGACCAAAATAAACATAATATTCAGTTTAATTGTTATAATAAACGATACTATATTCTTTGGATCGAGAATATTATTTTGAGAAAAATTAAAAATATTGAGGTTTGATTCAAGAATAGGTGAATGTATGTAAAAATCGGTGCCCTGGTACACTGGTGTGACGAAAGCGCTAGTTCCTGTAATATAATTTCCATGGTATTATACGATAAGGGTTAACATTTACTACAAAAAGAAATGTCTAATATCGCTTAAATAATTTGACATGTAATTTGAACTGGAAAGTATAAGTTGAATACGTATGGCGGAAATAAGAGGGATCAAGATTTTTTGGGTATATAATGCACATCGATAATCTCACCGAAAGAGAAACATAAAACGCGTAAAACCCGAAAGAACTAAATGCATCACAAGATAGAATTGTCAACCGGTATTTTCTATCAGAGTTATCTGAAATGATTTTCTCTGAAGATTTTTGAAAAACAATGCATATACGCAAATTCAAAAATCAAAATGAATGCAAAATGAAAAAGTTATGCCGGCGGTGTCTCGAGTATACATACTGCGCAATTTGTTTGCATGCGACGTTATCATAAAAAATAATGACGTCATGGCGTTTCTGCTGCAGCTGACGCGAAAAACAATGGTATTTTTCAACAGCTCTATACTGAAAACTATTAATGCTAGAATATAAAATTAAGCTGATTCTCAAAGGGCGTTTCCTAGACTATGTTTGAAAAATATATGATACAATTTTGAGACGGGGCCGATTTTGACAACAAGTGAACAATGTTCTTTAGTCAATTTTCTACGTGGTCATTTTTCTACAACCCACACGGAGAGAAATGACCTTAGGGCCATAATTTCTACGATGAAGTCCAAGTATTCTACAACTGAGTGGGTCATTTTTGTACGTAGAAAAATGACCCCGGTCAATATTCTAACGGGGTCACTTTTCGTCGTTACACCGGTTTAATTTAGATTTGCTTCTAGATGCCAACATCATCATGTGCACGGATTTAGAGAAGGGATTGGAGTGGGGGGTCCATACCCTCCCACCCTTGAAAAAAATTATTTATATTGATACATGTAGTAAAATTACCAAAAATACGCCTCGGACCCCAATCCCCTCATGGATAAATAAACATTAGAATATTTTGATAACAACAAAAGCCTCTACATATAGTAAAGTGCATTATAATCAAAATTTTTTCACAGTGACGTTTCATAATTTAAAATTTGTACAATACATATATTTGGCTAAAAAAGATTATAGGTTTTTAAAATTTGTTAATCTGAAGTAAAAAAATAGAAAAGCCCCAGCAGCATTTGAACTCTCTACAGACACGTAGTTAACGCTCTACCCATTGCACTTCACTGTTAGGTAACATTATTTTGGGGGAGCGGGAATATTATATTTATATTTTATTGTTTATTTCTGCAATAGGGAGGTCATCACAATATGCAGGTGTCCTGTACCACCTTAAAGCTGAAATGTGTGCTTTACATAGTTATTACCTAATAAAATAGTACAAGGGGTTTTAAAGAATTATGTCATGAAAATACATGCATGTTATTAGAAAATAATCTTTGTCCTAAGTTACATACACATCACAGGTCTATAGGTCGCATTACCGGGTACTAGTTTTACCCAGCTCTTCGGTTAGATGGGTTCCACGTGGGGCGCGTTTGATTGAATTGACTCTAGTAACTCTAGGGTTATGTTGGTGCATGCGCAGAGGCTTGACTCTATGAATGTGAATAAAACGACAAGTGTTGCTCTAGGGTTAAAATTAATGGCGAATTAATTTGGTTTTCTCTTGTCAGTTGATCTAACGCTATCTGTCTTAGCTTTTGATCTAAATTTAACATAAGTTAAAACATTTGTAGGTCTTACTATTTAAAGTTTATAAAAAGAAAAATCATCCAGTAATTATGTTGTAAAATTCCCCTGTCATTCAGAGCTTATAAGATTCCTTCCCCCTACACCGATCTGAAAATTATTTTGAATTGAGATACGCATCTCAATGATAACATTCTTGACGAGTAACTAAGTACTAGAATAAAAGAGAAAACTAAGAAAAAAACAATGTCGCGTTTTACCTGTAGATTTTAACATTTCCAATGATCCAGCAATAACAAATGCTTTATTTTTTCTCCATATATTTATAACCTTACTTGAAATCTGGAAAAATATCAGTAATATAAAGATTTTAGTAATTCCTACTCTGTAAGTGATATATGGAATTTGTAATCCCCAAAATTCAAATTTGCATATGTCGAGCTCATAATTGCTCATCGCATTGCGCCATCTTGAAACTCTTGTGTTCTCACTAAAAGTAGGAGTAAACTTTTGTAACTCGGGTTCAACACTACTGTCGTAAAATACATGTTTTATTGACAACTCTGGAAACCCGAGGTACTCGTGTTGTTCAACCAAACACGCCCGTGGTGTATATAACGGTATGTGTTTTCAATGTGCAGAATAGAATTCATTAACATACATAAACATTCCTTTTGTGATGATCAGCTAATTAATGGATCCATATTGTGCTCTAATTGGATTATCATTATGATGTTGACCAATATAGGTAGGCATAATACATGTAGTACTCGCACAATTTTATGAGACACCGGTATACATAAGTATTACTTTCACTTTCTAAATAAGTGACCTCCCTTTGCCAGCATACTGTATCCTCATCTTTTAATATCTTAATAAATAATCATTGTTACCTATCCTATCGCATTTGTACAGTTTCTGTCATTTTAATTGCAAAAGTTATTTTTTTTCATTTGTCAGACTTAAAATGTTAAGTTGGCCCCATATTGACTCTGTGACATTTTGTATTAAATTTGTGTATTACATTTAAATAAGCTTAAATATAGAGGCTTATCATATCTATATGAGTTTTATTTAATAAGGAGGAAAGGGTCTTTTTTTTAATGTATTATGATGCATCAAATAAAATGTAGGCTTTGACCCCATGGGATTGTTCTGACCCAATGAAACAGCTGGAAAATACCAAATATCTTGAAAACTGTTGAGATCCCCACCACTAAACCATATGTTTTCTTGTTTCTAATATCATTATGATGCATCAAATGGTGTAAGTACATGACCACCAGGAGTTGTCTAAAAACCACTCCCCACCTCATCCCTCAGAAATAGGGAATGATGATTTACTTTGATAATTTTTAACTTCTGAGATTCCCCATCCCTAAACCATATTTTTTCTTGCTCTTTGTGTGCATCAAATAGATAGGTAAAGTTAGCTACTAGTAACTGGCTACTAGTAACTGGCTACGCGAAGTAAGGAAAGCTAGCTACTAGTAACTGGCTACGAGATGAACGAAAACTGGCTGCTAGTTACTAGTTACTGTCCAAGTGACAAAACATACCTGGGATTTTTATTTGTGTTCTTGATATGTACATTGCACTATATCATCCACATGATTTATCATATTTTGTGATATATTTACAAGTGATGTTAAATCAACATTTGACTAGGTTATCTATATGATTATACCTTAAAAGTACTCATATTCCTCTCATACTCTCATCAGTAATTGGTGTATTTCGTTTAAAATATCTCTATATTAGACAATATTGTCTATTTGACTCAAGTAGCAGTACATATAGATTGAAAATATCAACAAGTGTTATTAACTATAACAATCTATCATGTCATCCGCATGATATTACAACAAAATTATTCAGATACCATTTCTTTCCAAACATCTCTATGTTAATTAAAGATTTTTTTCGATGTAGTTCAAGTAGCCGTACGTAAAGATTGAAGACATCTTCAATGGTTTTTAATATAAACATTGTATCAGGTCATCCACATGATATTACGATACAATTACACAGAAATATCTTTTTATGTCGACAGCTTCTAGTGCATTTTGTTACAATTATCTTTATTTTTTAGGGTTTTGTCAATATATCTCAAGTAGCTGTATATGTAGATTAAAGATATATACCAGTCTTGCTAATTTCAACATTCTATAATGTCACCCACATGATATTATAACACAATCACTCAGATATCCTTTTAAATCTCATCAGCTACAAGTGCATTTTCGGTACAAATATCTCCATTTTCAACAGTTTAGTTCATATACCTCAATTAGCTATATATATATTTTAAAGATATCTACAAGTGGTTAATTTGAACATTCTGTAAGGTCACCCACATGAAATTATGACACAATTACTCAGATATCTCTTTAAATCTCATCAGATACTAGTACATTTTGTTACAAAATATTAATATCTTTATTTTTGAGGGATTTGTCAACATATCTCAAGTAGCTGTATATATAGATTGATGATATGTACCGGTCTTGCTTATTTCAACATTCTATCAGGTCATCCATATGATATAACGACACAACTACTCCGATATCTCTCTTAATCTCGTCAGCTACTAGTACATTTCGTTACAAATATCTCCATTTTTAACAGTTTCGATCATATAACTCAAGTAGCTGTATATATAGATTGGAGATATCTACAAGTGTTGTTAATTTGAACATTCTATAAGGTAACGCACATGATATTATGACACAATTACTCAGATATCTTTTTAAATCTCTTCAGCTACTAGTACAATTTGTTACAAATATCTTAATTTTTGAGGGATTTGTCAACATATCTCAAGTAGCTGTATATATAGATTGATGATATGTACCGGTCTTGCTTATTTCAACATTCTATCAGGTCATCCACATGATATAACGACACAACTACTCCGATATCTCTCTTAATCTCCTCAGCTACTAGTACATTTCGTTACAAATATCTCCATTTTTAACAGTTTCGATCATATAACTCAAGTAGCTGTATATAAAGATTGGAGATATCTACAAGTGTTGTTAATTTGAACATTCTATAAGGTAACGCACATGATATTATGACACAATTACTCAGATATCTTTTTAAATCTCTTCAGCTACTAGTACATTTTGTTACAAATATCTTAATTTTTGAGGGATTTGTCAACATATCTGAAGTAGCTGTATATATAGATTGATGATGTGTACCGGTCTTGCTTATTTTAACATTCTATCAGGTCATCCACATGATATAACGACACAACTACTCCGATATCTCTCTTAATCTCGTCAGCTACTAGTACATTTCGTTACAAATATCTCCATTTTTAACAGTTTAGATCATATAACTCAAGTAGCTGTGTTTACATATTGGATATATCTACAAGTGTTGTTAATTTGAACATTCTATAAGGTCACGCACATGATATTATGACACATTTACTCAGATATCTCTTTAAGTCTCGTTAGCTTCTAGTACATTTTTTGTTAAATATCTACATATTTGGCGGTTTTGTCAATATATCACAAGTAGCTGTTTATATAGATTGAAGATATCTACATGAATGGTTTATTTAAAATTCTATAATGTCACCTACATGATATTATGACATAATTACTCAGATATCTCTTTAAATCTCGTCAGTTACTAGTTCATTTCGTTACAAAAATGTACAATTTTGGCGGTTTTGTCAATATATCACAAGTAGCTGTATATATAAATTGAAGATATCTACAAGTATGGTTTATTTTAACATTCTATAAGGTCACCTACATGATATTATGACACAATTACTCAGATTTCATTTAAAATATTGTCAGCTACTTGTACATTTTGTTACAAATATCTTTATTTTTGCCGTTTTTATCAATATATCACAAGTAGCTGTACATATAAATTGAAGATATCTACAAGTATGGTTTATTTTAACATTCTATAAGGTCACCTACATGATATTATGACACAATTTCTCAGATATCTCTTGAAGTCTCGTCAGCTACTAGTACATTTCGTTGCTAGTAGCCAACTTTTAATTATCTCATAGAAAGTTACTAGTAGCTAGCTTTCCTTACTTCTCGTAGGAGAGATATCTGAGAAATTGTATCGTAGTATCATGTGAATGACTTCAAAGATTGTAGTAGTTAACAACATAATTTGTGGAAACTGATACATTTAGGAAGAAACTGATACATTTTGGAGGATTATTCAATCTATATATACAGCTATTTAAGTTATATGGACAGAACGGTCTAGAAATGGAATATTTGAAACAAAATGCACTAGTAGCCGACGAGATAACGAGAAATATGAGTAACTGTGTCGTAATATCATGCTTATGACATACAAAGATTTTGCTATTAACAACACTTGTAGATATCTTCAATCTATATGTGCAAGTAACTAAGTAATATGGACAGAACTATCTAAAAATAGAGATATATGTAACGAAATGCAATAGTAGCTGACGAGATTTAAAGAGATATCTGAGTATTTGTGTCGTAATATAGGCGACCTAATAGAATGTTGAAATAAGCAAGACTGGTACATATCATCAATCTATATATCCAGATACTTGAGAAATGTTGACAAAACCTTAAAAAATGAAGATATTTGTAACAAAATGTACTAGTAGCTGACGAAACTTAAAGAGATATCTGAGTAATTGCGTCATAATATCATGTGGGTGACCTTAGAGAATGTTCACATTAACAACACTTGTAGATATCTCCAATCTGTAAACACAGCTACTTGAGTTATATGATCTAAACCGTTCAAAATGGAGATATTTGTAACAAAATGCACTAGTTGCTGACGACACAAAATTAGATATCTGAGTAATTGGGCCTTAAAATCTTGTAAACGACCTTAAAGAATGTTTAAAATTTCCAACACTGGTACATATCTTCAATCAATATATCCAACTGCTTGTGATATATTGACAAAATCGCCAAAAATAAAGATATTTATAACAAAATGCACTAGTAGCTGACGACATAAAGAGAGATATTTGAGTAACTGTGCCTTAATATCACGTGGAGGACCTTAAAGAATGTTAAAATTACCAACACTTGTCCATATCATCAATCTATATATCCAGTTACTAGAGATATGTTGACAAAACCCTAAAAAAATGGAGATATTTGTAATAAAATGTACCAGTAGCTGTCGAGATTTAAAGAGATATCTGAGTAATTGTGTCATAATATCATGTAGGTGACCTTATAGAATGTTTCAATAAACCATACTTGTAGACATCTTCAATATATATATCTAGCTACTTGAGATATATGAACTCAGCTGTTAAAAATGTAGATATTTGTAACGAAATGTACTAGTTGCTGACGACACAAAGAGAGATATCTGAGTAATTGGGCCTTAAAATCTTGTAAACGACCTTAAAGAATGTTTAACATTTCCAACACTGGTACATATCTTCAATCAATATATCCAACTGCTTGTGATATATTGACAAAATCGCCAAAAATAAAGATATTTATAACAAAATGCACTAGTAGCTGACGACATAAAGAGAGATATCTGAGTAACTGTGCCTTAATATCACGTGGAGGACCTTAAAGAATGTTAAAATTACCAACACTTGTCCATATCATCAATCTATATATCCAGTTACTTGAGATATGTTGACAAAACCCTAAAAAATGGAGATATTTGTAATAAAATGTACCAGTAGCTGTCGAGATTTAAAGAGATATCTGAGTAATTGTGTCATAATATCATGTAGGTGACCTTATAGAATGTTTCAATAAACCATACTTGTAGACATCTTCAATATATATATCTAGCTACTTGAGATATATGAACTCAGCTGTTAAAAATGTAGATATTTGTAACGAAATGTACTAGTAGCTGACGAGACTTAAAGATTATATCGTCAGTAGTCATAAAAATGCTTGTCATTGGAAATCCAAAAAACTATTTTGTTAAAAACCATTCTGATTGCACACACAAGTACTCTGAAGCTGACATTAAAAAGATGCTTGAATTTCTGATAGACAACATCTATGTAGTTTTTGGAAATCAAGCCTTCCAACAATCTGTTGGAATTCCCATGGGTACCAATTGTGCCCCATTGTTAGCAGACCTATTTTTGTATTCTTATGAAGCAGAATTTATTCAAAAACTTGTACGTGAAAAAAATAAATCACTCGCTGTGGCCTTCAACTCAACATTTAGGTATATCGACGACGTATTATCAATTAACAATTGTTATTTCCATACTTACGTCGACTCGATATATCCCAGTGAACTTGAAATAAAAGATACCACAGAGTCAGCGTCATCTGTCTCATATTTGGATATTTTACTGGAAATGGACATTGATGGTAACATAACAACAAAACTTTATGATAAACGCGATGACTTCAATTAATTTTTCTATAGTAAACTTTCCTTACTTATGTAGCAATATACCTTCATCACCTGCATATGGTGTTTTTGTCTCTCAGTTAATTCGATACGCAAGGGCATGCTGTTCGTATGAACGGTTTCTAAGACGAGGCAAGCTACTGACAAACAAGTTGACAAAACAGGACTATCAACAGTCTCGTTTAAAGTCATCTTTTCGTAAGTTCTATGGTCGATACGACGACCTTGTCAGCAAATACAATCTTCCACTGAGTCGCATGCTGACTGACGTTTTTCATACTAATTGTTAGACCATAATTAATTACCTAATTGTCTACGGACTTTTGCGGTTTTTATTTTCCCGAGTACGACAAAGAGCACACGGCGGGTGTGACCGGTCAGCAGAGGATGCTCACTCCTCCTAGGCACCTGATCCTACCTCTATCTTGGAGTTCCGAGTTGCTCTGCTTTGAAATTGTACTTCGTTTTATGGATTTTTGAGATGGTTGACGGTTTGTTATTGTCATTTTTTCATCATGTGGGTGACCTTATAGAATGTTAAAATATACCATATTTGTAGATATCTTTAATCTATATATCCAGCTACTTGAGATATGTTGACAAAACCCTAAAAAAATAAAGGTATTTGTAACAAAATGCACTAGTAGCTGACGACACTAAGAGAGATATCTGAGTAATTGTGCAGTAATATCATGTGGATGACATAATAGAATGTTTAAATTACCAACACTGGTACATATCATTAATCTAGATATCCAGCTACTTGAGATATGTTGACATAACCCCCCAAAAAATAAAGATATTTTTAACAAAATGTACTAGTAGCTGACGAGATTAAGAGAGATATCGGAGTAGTTGTGTCGTTATATCATGTGGAAGACCCGATAGAATGTTGAAATAAGCAAGACCGGTACATATCATCAATCTATATATACAGCTACTTGAAATATGTTGACAAATCCCTCAAAAATAAAGATATTTGTAACAAAATGTACTAGTAGCTGAAGAGATTTAAAGAGATATCTGAGTAATTGTGTAATAATATCATGTGCGTGACCTTATAGAATGTTCAAATTAACAACACTTATAGATATCTCCAATCTATATATACAGCTACTTGAGTTATATGATCTAAACTGTTAAAAATGTAGATATTCGTAACGAAATGCACTAGTAGCTGACGAGATTAAGAGAGATATCGGAGTAGTTGTGTCGTTATATCATGTGGATGACCTGATAGAATGTTGAAATAAGCAAGACCGGTACATATCATCAATTTATATATACAGCTACTTGAGATATGTTGACAAATCCCTAAAAAATAACGATATTTGTGACAAAATGTACTAGTAGCTGAAGAGATTTAAAGAGATATCTGAGTAATTGTGTCATAATATCATGTGGGTTACCTTAAAGAATGTTCAAATTAACAACACTTATAGATATCTCCAACCTATATATACAGCTACTTGAGTTATATGATCTAAACTGTTAAAAATGGAGATATTTGTAACGAAATGCACTAGTAGCTGACGAGATTAAGAGAGATATCGGAGTAGTTGTGTCGTTATATCATGTGGATGACCTGATAGAATGTTGAAATAAGCAAGACCGGTACATATCATCAATCTATATATACAGCTACTTGAGATATGTTGACAAATCCCTCAAAAATAAAGATATTTGTAACAAAATGTACTAGTAGCTGAAGAGATTTAAAGAGATATCTGAGTAATTGTGTCATAATATCATGTGGGTGACCTTATAGAATGTTCAAATTAACAACATTTGTAGATATCTCCAACCTATATATACAGCTACTTGAGTTATATGATCTAAGCTGTTAAAAATGGAGATATTCGTAACGAAATGCACTAGTAGCTGACGAGATTAAGAGAGATATCGGAGTAGTTGTGTCGTTATATCATGTGGATGACCTGATAAAATGTTGAAATAAGCAAGACCGGTACATAGCATCAATCTATATATACAGCTACTTGAAATATGTTGACAAATCCCTCAAAAATAAAAATATTTGTAACAAAATGTACTAGTAGTTGAAGAGATTTAAAGAGATATCTGAGTAATTGTGTCATAATATCATGTGGATGACCTTAAAGAATGTTCAGATTAACAACACTTGTAGATATCTCCAATCTATATATACAGCTACTTGAGTTATATGATCTAAACTGTTAAAAATGGAGATATTTGTAACGAAATGCACTAGTAGCTGACGAGATTAAGAGAGATATCGGAGTAGTTGTGTCGTTATATCATGTGGATGACCTGATAGAATGTTGAAATAAGCAAGACCGTTACATATCATCAATCTATATATACAGCTACTTGAGATATGTTGACAAATCCCTCAAAAATAACGATATTTGTGACAAAATGTACTAGTAGCTGAAGAGATTTAAAGAGATATCTGAGTAATTGTGTCATAATATCATGTGGGTGACCTTATAGAATGTTCAAATTAACAACATTTGTAGATATCTCCAATCTATATATACAGCTACTAGAGTTATATGATGTAAGCTGTTAAAAATGGAGATATTCGTAACGAAATGCACTAGTAGCTGACGAGATTAATAGAGATATCGGAGTACTTGTGTCGTTATATCATGTGGATGACCTGATAGAATGTTGAAATAAGCAAGACCGGTGCATATCATCAATCTATATATACAGCTACTTGAGATATGTTGACAAATCCCTCAAAAATAAAGATACTTGTAAAAAAATGTACTAGTAGCTGAAGAGATTTAACTAAATATCTGAGTAATTGTGTCATAATATCATGTGGGTGACCTTATAGAATGTTCAAATTAACAACACTTGTAGATATCTCCAACCTATATATACAGCTACTTGAGTTATATGATCTAAGCTGTTAAAAATGGAGATATTCGTAACGAAATGCACTAGTAGCTGACGAGATTAAGAGAGATATCGGAGTAGTTGTGTCGTTATATCATGTGGATGACCTGATAGAATGTTGAAATAAGCAAGACCGGTACATATCATCAATCTATATATACAGCTACTTGAGATATGTTGACAAATCCCTCAAAAATAAAGATATTTGTAACAAAATGTACTAGTAGCTGAAGAGATTTAAAGAGATATCTGAGTAATTGTGTCATAATATCATGTGGGTGACCTTACAGAATGTTCAAATTAACAACACTTGAAGATGTCTTCAATCTTTACGTACGGCTACTTGAACTACATGGAAAAATTGTTTTTAATTAACATAGAGATGTTTGGAAAGAAATGGTATCTGAATAATTTTGTTGTAATATAATGCGGATGACATGATAGATTGTTATAGTTAATAACACTTGTTGATATTTTCAATCTATATGTACTGCTACTTGAGTCAAATAGAGAATATTGTCTAATATAGAGATATTTTAAACGAAATGCACCAATTACGGATGAGGGTATGAGAGGAATATGAGTACTTTTAAGGTATAATCATATAGATAACCTAGTCAAATGTTGATTTAACATCACTTGTAAATATATCACAAAATATGATAAATCTTGTGGATGATATAGTGCAATGTACATATTAAGAACACAAATAAAAATCCCAGGTATGTTTTGTCACTTGGACAGTAACTAGTAATTAGCAGCCAAGTTTTCGTTCATCTCGTAGCCAGTTACTAGGGTCTAGCTTTTCTTACTTCGCGTAGCCAGTTACTAGTAGCCAGTTACTAGTAGCTAACATTTATTGTATCTCGTAGCCAGTTACTAGTAGCTAGCTTTTCTTACTTCTCGTAGCCAGTTACTAGTAGCCAGTTACTAGTAGCTAACTTTACCTATCTGCATCAAATTGGATATAGGTTATGCCCCCTTGGAGACACCCTGACTTTTCAGAACTGGATATAATAAAGTATTTTATCTTATTCATATGTATAGCGTTTGATCCATTGGGGTAATTCCTAGCCTAATGATGACCCTGCTTTGTTTAGGATTACAATTTCCCCGAATACATATAACATTTTGTTTATCTTAATGATAAAAATTAAAAGGCAATATCCTAAATCTTAATATGCATCTAGAGAAAAATACCAATCAAGAAATGATTTAAAATTTGCTACTGTACACATGTAAGAATGTATTAAAGAAGACTCTGAATCTCATAGGGGGTGTGGAGGATAAACATTTAATTTAAACATATATTGTTATTAATTTTAACTTTAATATAAGGCAGAAAAAATTACTTCTGATCCTATTTCAATAAATCATTTGTCAATTATGCAAGGTTTAATGTGATTTTTTTTTTTAAAGAAAAAAACATTTCTTACTAGTTTATAAAACTTTAAGACCTAAAATTATAATTTCAATTTTAAAAGATCATTCGACAATTAAGAAAAGTGTTAATGTAAGGTTTTTTTTTTAAATTCTAAGCAAAAATAAATGCTAGGTTTTGTTTTTTGTTTTAAGAGAAAAAAACCCGTCATTTTATTTAAAGTCTAAGGAGGGATACATACATGGGGCAACAGGTATTTGAGTTTGCCGAGTGTTAAACGTCAATTTTTTTGCAATTATTTTACTCCCTAGATGAAATTTAAATTTTTAAAACCCTACTGCACATCTTTAAGACAGCCTCTATCATATCTCAAGATATGATGTGTCTATTCATGAAATCATAAGAGAAGTTCTGAGATCCAAGTTATTTTAGGAGAGATAAACGTCAATTTTCTGCTACTATTTGACTTTCTTGATGAAATTAAAATTTCTAAAACCCTATTGCACATGTATAGGACAGCCCCAATCATATCCAAAGAGACGACATGGCTACTCCAAAAGTTATAAGACTAGTTATGGGAACCATACTTTTTTGCAAAAAAACATCGTTTTTTGTTGCCCACTGATCCCCGTGAAAAAAAAAAAAACCTGATCACAAAATGACACCCCCGATCACATTCTAGAAGATCATTTGGCTACTGCAAAAAATGTTGACGTTTTTGAAACCAGATTTTTTGTAAAAAACCGTCATTTTTCAGCCACCAAATGACCCTATGGCAAATTTGAAATTTCCGAAACCTTATTACGCATCTATGGGATACCCCAAAACGTATTCCAAAAGATGATTTGTCTATTGTTTAAAATGTAGGAGGAGTTCGAAGAAGAGGGTTTTTTGTGAAAAAACGTCATTTTGTCCAATTATTTGACCCCCAGGACTACCAGAGAATTTTTGAAACCTTTTTACAAAACAACATGATACCCCAAATCAAACTCCAAGAGTTAAATTTGCTGTTTTATAAGATGTAAGAGCAGTTTGAGAAAGTAAAACGTGACAGACGGACGGACGGAAAAGGGTAACAACAATATACCCGAACTTCTTTAGGAAGAGTGGGTTTAATTAAAAAATACAAAAAAAAGGAATAGAAAAAATGGTAAAAAATAGTAAAATATCTTCTGTTCACATTTTTTCAAAACTCCAATAATGCTTTAAAAAATGTGTCGTATTGAGAAAAATAATACACTTTTTGTATTAAAAAGCTTTTAAAACAAATGCTCAGTATATCCAATATAATTCACCTTGCACTACTGAACTCGAAACCTACTGATATTCCCGAAAATTGACTGATATCGTCTGACATCTACTGTATAATCACTGTACCCTACTGTAAATCCACTGTACATCTACAATACAGAGCTACTGTACTCCACTGTATTCAACTTTACCCCATTGTACAGAGCTACTGTATTCCACTGTACATCTCCTGCACAGAGCTACTGTACCGCACTGTATCCTCTTGTACCCATCTGTACAGACTACTGTATTCTACTGTACTGCACTGGGCGGCACTGTACCCACCCACTGACCAACACTGTACTCTACTGTATGGCACTGTACGGAGTACTCACCAGCACTGTAGACCATTGTGCAGGGTATTAACACTGCAAAGTACTGTTAACCCAATGTACATATGTTTTATGACTAATACTGTTTCAAAAATGAATTTAATTCTTACTTCTTTCAAAATGCATGTTTGACAACAAAGTATGGATTTGTTTTGAATCTGTACTGTTGCTTACAAGAAAGAGAATGGGCTTCTATTTCTTTAACTTCATTATTACATCCGTTTCCAGGGGGTGGGTTTGGGTTATCTATGATTTTCGTGTGTGTGTGTGTGGGGGGGGGGGGTGGGTCTGAGACCTATTTTTGATAATTGTACAATGTAAGCTTCTAAAATTTGAGCCCCCACCCCCTCTAGATCAGTGCAAGAGTCGAATTAGCATGAAACATAACAGCTTGCAATTAAATGAAAAAAATATTTATATTGATTTCAAAATTAACGTTTATGTGATTATATTCAGTTTTTTAATGTATTTAATTATATGTCAATATGTGAAGTGAACGTTTTTTTAAGACATTGAAAAAAACATACTTCTCAACCTTATGGGTTTTTTTAAATAGAGAAGATAACTGGTGAGGACTTCAAAATGATCCAAAGGTGTGAATGTCGCAATTATCAACCTTTTAAATTGTTAGTCTGACACATTTTCAATATATTTTTGGTGTTGAAAATATTTAATCACAATCAGATATATATTAATTATATGAATAGCAGTTGTGTGCTAGGGTATCATTTACTCAAGACACAAATTAACCTAGCAACGAAATTAGAGAGCAAGGCCATTCACACTAAATTTATAGTCAATGGTTTAAAGTAATGAATAGTATGGAAGCATGAATTTTTATTGTTAAATGGATATTTCATGTGTTTTGAATTGCCAACCTAGTACACAGGAGAAATGTCCACATGTGTTAAACATGTGTTAAACATATATTTTACATATATATTTTACATGTGTAAAACACATATAAAGAGCACACATGTAAAAAGTGTTTATTTTCACACATGTTGAACATGTGTTTCACATACGTAAAACACATGTGTAATTAAACACAACATTTTTATACATGTAAAACATGTGTTCAATATGTATATTTCATGTGTTTTATGTATATGTAAAACTCATGTGTAAAATATCTTGGCAACTAATCAACACTGTTTCTATTTTCATTTAAAGCAAAAAATGCTTTTAATTTCTTAGCTAATAGAGATTGATATACTGCATACATGTGCAAATGGTTTATTCATTTGCATTTCCAATCACCTGTTCTACCATTAAAAATTTTAAAAAAACCAGTGTTTAAAATGAAAATTGATTTTATTATTGCAAATGATTACATAAAGGCATATTTGTTGTTCTTCTGTTTCCAATAAGTTTTCTGAAAAAGAAACAAAATATAAATTTTTTCAGCTGCTTGCATAAACAACAATATGTCAAGAGTAACGAGATTCAGTGTATTTTTTGCATACAAAATATTAAGTTATTTCAGAATCTCCATCTCCTTAAATGTATCAATGTTAATTCCCTACATTAGCAATTAATTGTGTAAGTTGAGACAGAGAGAGAGAGAGAGAGAGAGAGAGAGAGAGAGAGAGAGAGAGAGAGAGAGAGAGAGAGAGAGAGAGAGAGATAGAGAGAGAGAGAGACTAACAAAGAAACAAACATATCAAACATATCACTATTTATATGAGAGAATAAAATTTTACCTTTAGTATATTTAGCCATCTCTTCACCACTTCAACTTCCTTCTTTTCAATTCATTGACCTTAGCAAGGCATGCGTGGACTTCTTTCTAAAATGGTAATACCAATTTAATACAATTATCAGAGGTTTTTAAAGCAGCATAAAATAAATATTTAATTTGAAGATGAAAATATACAAAATATTTGTTTCAATTTAACTTTTTATTAACTTTTAATTTTTT
Source organism: Magallana ariakensis (assembly GCA_020458035.1). Classification (NCBI taxonomy): domain Eukaryota; kingdom Metazoa; phylum Mollusca; class Bivalvia; order Ostreida; family Ostreidae; genus Magallana; species Magallana ariakensis. Next base: position 78,504,578 of record CM035812.1, on the reverse strand, counting down.
TATTTTAACTAAATATTTGTGAAAGTTAGATTTTCAACACTTAAAAATTACAATATAAAGAAATGATTAATATTAGCCATACAGTCAGAACTTAACGTATTTAGATTTAATTACCATGATTTGTCACTTTTATACCAGCCGCAGTATAGAAGTATTCATGAACTCAAGAAGAATGTCTGGATCTTGAAAAATTCTTTACCGTATGTCTTCGGACTTTTTACTAAAGCCATTTGCTACAAAAAAAAATCCACATAACAGTTGTATATACAATAAGTTGCATATCATAGTACATTGCAGGTATAGTATTGCATGTTTTACTTTACAAAAACATTTAAACATGACATATTTAATTATTATGAAAATTTCACTGTTTTCTTTTATACTCTGTCCCACGATATCCTCGATTCACATTTTGCTTAATTACTCGATATTTATAAATACATCTACCTCAGGGTTTAAACGATGTTCATTCAAAAGTATGAAAAATTAACAAAATTTCTCCTTTGAAACGCCCCCTCTAGGTTATCAGATTTCAACACACGACATACAAATGTGAAGTCTACGGGGATTTTGTATTGCAACAGACCCGAATAATAACGTTAAAAAGTTGTGCGAGGTATTCAAAGTGACTTCCGAATAAAGAAAAGATGTCAACATTTCCCATTTTCCCATTATAAATCTCCATAAGAAATTTGTTTTCGTTCCTGTGATTTTTTTCCGAGTGAAAGATGATAATGTGTCAATGAAGTTACTGAGGATATTTTTTCTTTTATCTATTTGTTATTGCACTTCATTTACAGATATGTGTATTTTTTATTAAAAATCATCAAAATGGGCTGCATAAATATCTTGGGACATACTATACAACAATTTAAATATTAATTACTTTTAAATAAAAATGTCGAGAAACAGTTTTGAAGATAAAAATTGAATTTTTCTGATGATACTTACAACTGCATAAACAGTTTAGAAAGACATATCTCTGCTATTCACTGGGTTATTGTCCTTGATCTGTGTAAAAAAAAAAATAGTGTTTTAATTAGCATATAACTCACTTAATATATTAAGTAACCAGGTGAACATTTTAGCAAATTGTTGTGTACTAAAGAACACATTTAAAAATGAATTTAATCTGTTCAGTGCTGATATATCAACAACTACAACAAATTATTTACAAAATTTTTTTAAGGGAATACCTACTCGTTACTTTGCAACGAGCTTTACTCTAGTTGGGTTTTTTTCTACTTTCACTTTTCAAGATTTAAATGTGTGAGTGTCTGATCTAAATAAAATGCATATTTTTTTAGAAATATATATTTAAAGTTGGCTTAATTATCAAGCATTGTTTTGTCTCTAAATCGAGTTTTAGCCAGAGTTGTATCTTTTGGAAAATGTTTACTGACAGACCTACAGTTTACATACATTTATAGCAGCTGTAGTATAGCTTTATGTGTATATATACATTAAATTATGTATTTGCATATAAAATCATCTAAAACTTTCATCAATTTAACTTATGTGTAGTGGATTACCATCGGTCGTTGACAATACACGTTTCTGATTTTCAACCCGAATTTTCCTGGAGAACAGATGCTCTGAGTTACTTTACACGTTGTAAAATGACATAGGTTGCGACCAGCAATATTTATATAATTTTACAATAAAAATAAACAAAAAAAAAGTGATTGACAATCCTTACCTATAGCTTCAAATCGAATCTGAAATTCACCATCTTCTGCTTCCGTAACGTAAAAAATGACGTATGATTGCAAAACGACAAAATTAAAGCCATCAAGATTTTAATCCGGAATCGGTAACAAATAAATTTCCTGTAAGTTAGTGGCAAAAAGTTTATTAAGTAAATTTTATTTATACATGTATTAACTAATAAATGTAAATTACAGGTTAAAGTCATGAAAATGAATAAGAAAATAAAACATTATTTAAATGTGTATATGTTGTTTGAAACATGTATTGAACATATATATTTTTAAATATGTGTTAAACATATGTAAAATGCATATGTTGTACATGTGTATAATATATGTGTTCAACATATACAATTTTAAACATATGTTGTACACATGTATTATATGTGTAAAATATGTGTAAAATTATACACATATTTTAAACATGTGGACATTTTTCCTGTGATAAGATGTCAATCTCGTAAACATAATAAAGAATGCAGATCAATTATAATACCACGTTTAAATAATGCTTCACACTTGTATCTTTAAGTCTTATACTATTTTGACATATTCTTACCAGCTAATGAGAAAATGTTGCATTCATATCTAGCTATTGTTATTGTCTGTTCACGTTTACGTTATTGTTTACGTCTGCTGTGTATAAAACTGACACCGGAACCGAAAACTTCGCCCATCGTAAAAACAATTTATTTTTGTAACGGTGGCTGCATACAAACAACAAAAAATATTTTAAGAAATTAATTCTTTTGCTGTTTTGATTAATCTGTTTAAATTTCACCGTGTTGTTTGCATGCGGCCACATCTAATTCTTATTGGAAAGTGAACATTTCATTAAAAAACCGTGAAAATGTTGCGACTTTATATTGAAACATAAACATCCCATGTACAAAAAACTTAAATCATGTCAAAGCTTGAACTTGGTTAAAAATTAAAAAAAAAAGAGGCAAATAATGTATGCTTACATGCTTACTGCCCCTTGTTCTTTGCAGGCGCTGCTTAATTTCTCGGTCTTAAAAAGAGGGAATATAAACGTGAATCTATATGAGTGTAGAGTATGAGATTTATTAGTCCTATGACGATGCTGAGGCCATTGACAGTTGTAAACAACGGCATTTGCTGGTAGGACCTCATAGCTTGGTTCAATTAATAAAAGTTGTTAATACCAGGATATGTCTAAGAATGCAGGAATTGGTGATAGTAAGCCAAACATGCCAAGTTATTAAGAAATTTCAATCATTCCTTCTTCATAACCAGGGTTAGGCCTGTGTACAGAGTTTCCATAGGTCTCAATAATAGGAATTGGAATATGTTTACTGTTAATTGTAAGAAGACAAAACTAACAAACTTGAGATTGTCGGATAATGTTCATGGAAAGAGAAATTGTTTGAAAATTATGATCTTACTAAAATGGAAAACAGGTTATGAACCTAAGATGTCTTGAACTCTTTAATGTAATTCCAATCAAAACAGATGACCAAAAATTGAAGATCAGATTAACGTTTAAAATGCAATAAGTAAATAAATATAGTGAAAATATATTCTTTTGGTTATCCTTAAAATAGAAAATGATGGTATATGAACCATTTAATATCAAGGGGGTATTTCTAAACCACCCGTACTAAAAAAAAATACAAAGGTGAGTAACTTCAAAGGCAGGAATGACTCCAAAGTTCTTGATGTTGTGCATGAAGTCATTTTAGTTAAAATATTGAGCCAAAAGATGCGCGAAATTGATATTTTAGAGTGCACAGTGCAAAAATGCCCTACTAGATCGAACCTCCCAATGACAAATAAGCTGTTATGCATATTGAGCTTAGAATTGAGTGCTTAACGTTAAATGGTCTAATAGTGTTTTGTACAGTCTGATCACGTATACTCCGGACACTGTGAACGTGATCAAGTGAGACTCTGGATATAATTACATTATGATATACAGGAAGCAGACCGAATCCTCCCGACTGGAACGAAAATCCCTCATATTTACAATATCGCAGGTTAAATAGAAGAAACGAGTTACTTTTTACTCTGATCATAAAAGATCACATATACTATGTTAAGACCTGTAATACTTTTAGAAATTATCCTTGCTTTTGAGCAATCCTTCTGAGCGCCTCATGGCGGTCGGGAAAGGAGTAATGCATATAGACATTGTTTATCTCCAAAAGATCTACATCAAAAGGCTATTAGGGGGAGGGGATATTCAGTGAGGTTTGTGAATTCCGTAACTACAGATACGCTGAATGTACGAGGGCTGTCTGATTTATCCGATATTAAGATTTGTACCTTTTTCTAAACTAATTTATGTACTCAAAGAAAAAAATCAAGCATTATCAATTAAATGTCAGCAAACAATGTGATCAGCTAGAAAACACACATCAGAGCGTATAAGCAATTATAATTTTACAGCTAATTTATGCAAAGAACAAATCGTGAAGAGTCCTATGGAAGAGAAGTATCGCACCATTTAAAACCCGTTCTTTCACAAAAAACTACGTGTTTTCAAATAGCTAAACTATCCAGATTTATAATAATTATTGAATAATTTGTATTGATACATCAAAATGGATAGAAAAAAACATTTACATTGCAATTCAATTAGATTGAGACAATCGAGACATAATTTTTTCGACCTTCATTTTCTTGAATAGGAAAGACGGATCAAAATATGTCTGTCCGGGATTTATGCGTTTTCAAAAGAAATGTTTGGTTTTTTTTTTCAAAACTGAAGGGTACCGAGTGAACGTCATAGAGTAATATTTTAGTAAATGCATTATGATAAAGACAATCAAATTAACATGGACGAAGGATAAGCTGAAACAAGTGTTATCTATCTGTTATGTTTTCTTTTCATATGTATAAAAAGAAATACTTATTTGTTTAACCTTTTATAAAACTGATTATTTATAACTCTCTTGGCATTAAGAGTATGCTTTCTAATCTATGCCATGATAACTTTAAAGTTAATTTCAAAGTCATCGGGGAAATTTTGTCAAGAAGATAAAATTAAAAAACAACACTGCCAAAACTAGTGTTACCTCTTGATTTAGAAACGTTCGAAATATCCACGTTTACATATGCGTTAGAATTTAGTTGCTAAATTAAGTGTTTTTTTAATTACATATTTATTTTTAAAGTATTGTAGAAAATAATTTAGTTGCAACAATTGTGTGATACATTAATGGTAAAAATAAGCTGAATGGATCTTTTTTTCATGTCTACGAGACATAGGTCGTGACGGTATTATTTTAAAGACTTTTTTTGTTCAAAATAAAAATATAACAAATTTGAAAATCTGCTTTTGTGGTACGCTGTAAGTGAGACATTGTGCTGTTACAAATTACTAACTATCAATATCTTAAAAAGAAAAATATCCAGCAATATCAAACAGATTGTATTTTTCATTCTTAAACAAAACAAATTAAAAAAAAATAGTAAAATATTTTCTGATCACTTTCAAACCTCAAATAAAAATGTGTTGTATGGAAATACATTAAACGCCAACGTTTTATTGAATAACTATTGAAACATCACAGCCGTATAAACCAACATTTGCGCAAGAGTTCTGGCTTATGCTGCAAGGAGTAAAGGGTATCTATGACCTCATCCATAGCAATGATGTTGTTAGTGTTAGACCTCATAGCTTGGTTTTATTGATAAACGTGTGTTAACATCGGGATATGTCTAGGAATGCAGTCGGGTTACATTACTAATATAATACTGTTCACAGGGTTATTTTCGCCCCGTGTTTTTTTCCGCTTTTCATCATTTGCGAACGGTTTCGCCCCGTCTTGAACTCGCCCAGACGTAGTTGGGTTTAAAGAAAGATAGTTTTGGACATTCGAATTCGACCAGTGTTAAATTCTCCCGCAGACAATGAGGGCAAACGGGGCGAAAATAAAATGGGAGCGAATATTTTCCTGTATACAGTAGCTGTTACGCTAACTAGGCGAACCTCAGACTGTTAAACTGTAAAGTTGATGGTGAGCCAAACAAGCCTAATTATTAAGGAAGTTCAATTGTTCTTGCGTCATAACAAGAGTTACCTCTACCTACAGAGTAACCATAAGGCTCAATAATGGGTATTGGGATATATTGCCGGTAAATTGTAAAACGAAGAAGCTAACCCTCCTGAAATTATCAGACATGTTTAATTGAAATAGTAACTATTTGAATATGGTTTTGCTAAAAGAAAAAAAGTATAAATCTTAAGCTACCCTCAATTATGTATTGTCAATCTAATCAAATAAGATAACAAAAGTTTGAAGAACAAATTAGTAATTCAGATCGTAGTTGTGTTTTAAAATGAGATGAGTTAGTAAATATCATAAATATGTTTTCGTTTGGTAATCATAAAAATGGAAGATATTGGCGCATGAGCCTTGTAATATAAAAGGGGTTATTTCTGAACCACTCGTTGAAACGATGATTTTTTTATGGAGGTCAGGAACCTCAAACTGAATTATAAACAACAGCTAGTAAAGCATGTTTACGGAGAGTAATTAGAGGCAAATGACACCACATATTGTTTGTTTATATCTTAAGGGGCAGGGACGACTCCATAATCTTAACACAAAGTTAACAACTTTTGATTTATTATGTTGTGCACCCAGTCTATACAGGTGCAATATAAGATTGAAAGCTGCTTGGAATTAATATTTTAGGTTGCACACTGCAAAATATTCCTATGAGTTCGAGCCCCTCAGAGACAAATAAAATGTTATGCAAAATGAGCTAAGAATTGACCTGCCAGTGATTCATGCAGTCTGATCACGTATTCACCGGACACTGTAAAAGTGATTAAGTGAGACGTTGGGGAGAACTTTTTTGCTAAAATCCGGAATCGAATGAATAATTCCGACTGATTCAGGTCAAAAAGAACAAATGAGCTACGTTGTTCAGTGAGCTTTGTAAGGGTGTATACGGACATTTTCATGGGAAGTGACCTGGATTTTGGGAAAAATTGTTAGCGGCTGTTGCAGCGTTGAATGTATTATCTTGAATAAGATAAAAGAAACAATGAATAAAAATATCAAAATATTTATTAAAGAAAAAAATACCCGTCAAATCAATAATTTACCGATTAACATATTTGTGTTAATTTTTTTTTTCTATAATATATTGTTTAAATGATTGTTATGATTGTTGAGTTTTAGAAATACATAAATTGTAGAATGTAAGGTGAAAATCGATTTTTAAGTTACATGAATGATGAATATGCGAGGGCTGTCTAAATATTCCGATACCTAGATAATAGCTTTTGCTTATTTTATTTTTTAAGTATAAAAACTCATAATTTGTTTCAAAATTATTTATAAAATAATTAAATAACCTTTATATTCGTTGTTGTAAAATAACTGAAGTAGACCGATGCTTCCATTGATTTGGTGAGTTTATCGAATACAATATATACACTATATGAGAACTATTTTGATTTTACATTTAAATGCAGTGCAATAAAATAGGTTAAAACCAGTTATATAATCAACGAATTTAAATTAAACATTTATCGATTTAAAAACATTTATCAAAGAATGCAATCAGCTCACGTAAACACGTGACATCAAAGCATATAACGAAGGGGTGTTAAAGAAGCATATAGAATCTAAAATGCAAGTAATTCTGCGAAATAACAAATATTAGTGATTAAATATCTATTTCAATATCAAAACATCACAACGGCGACGAAAATCAAATAAAAAATACCAGAGACATTTTTTTTTATAAATTAGACTGTATTACGTAGGTTTACACATTGATGAAGTAATGAATAAAAGTAAAATTTCCTATAAATCTGATCGGAAAGCATTGTAAACAAATTCAAAATATAAGAAATCTAAGAACTGTAATAAAGTATTTTGTTGTGATTTGTTGAGCATTGAAAGAGAGAATATTGGAACATATGTTAACTTTATGAAATATTCGCTAAAAGGTATGTAATTATGCTATTATTTCTCGACAAGACTTTCCTCTGTCGTTGTTTACGATATAAACATCCGACTAGAACAACACTACCCCGTATATTTTGAAGTTTACATTTAACACGTATCAATAGTATAATGTTTGCTTAACTTGAAAAGTGCTGCTAGAATCCCATGTTATGTGTTGCTTTTTTTTTTTTTGCAGCATGCCGTTTTCCGGGCATACTGTATAAAAGTTGGAAAAGTTTATAAAGAAATGAGCGAATAACTTTTTAATAAAGGAGACAATATGATTCTAACAGGATTTTTTATAAGATTGAGATGGTTTGCCTTTACTTGATATGTTTATTGTTTTGTGGAAACCGCGGGTTAGTGTTGTTCTATCTCATTTTATATTAAGGAATATATGTTAGCTATTTCCGATTAAAAACATCCATGTAATATTATGAATTTCTATAGAACAGTCAAAATAAGACGCTTAGTTGTCCATATGCTTCCTTAACCTACCCGTGAAGCAATCATAATCTTACGGTTAGTTATGCATAAACGTAGTGACCATGCCTCTTTAAACCGTTATTTACACGTAGCATTGTAATCACGTGTTTTCCAATAATAAACAATATCCCGATTCAAGTGTTGAACAATTGTTACAAAACTTAAAAAGATACATTAAAAATGAACTGTGAAAAATCACACCATACATTGCAATTTAATCAGATTTAGACAACCGAGTCATAATTCTCGACCTTTTATTTTTTTTATAGAAAAGACAGAACACAGCAGAATGTGTTTGTCTCGGATAAATATGTCTCTGAAAGAAATTTTGTCTATTCTTTTATACCTTTTAAAACTTTCAAAAAATGTGTAGTATGGAGAAAAAAGACAATAATTTATTAAATAGCCATTAAAACAAAACATCAGTATATCCAGTAAAATTCTCCATCGCCTGAAGTGTTCTGGATTATGTTGCTTGGAGTAAAGGTTACTTGTGACATCATGCGTAACACTGGAAAATATTCTTATGTAGCTAGTTTAAGTAGGCCGGGAAAATTTAATCTATTTTTTTTAATTACATTGAATCAATACTCTAAAGGACTGTGTAACTGACAAAGCCTATAATAACCTCTTACAAATATAAATTCAAGTGATGGATTAACGAGATCTTTCTTTGAATATAGTATTCAATGTGTTGTCTAGTAACAAGTTTCATATTCTTATATCATAAATACGATGACCCTATCTGAAGCACTGAGAGGATATCCAGATATTGATAGCTTTTTAGTGAAGACATATTTTTTATCTAATTTAATTTGAAGTTAATTTGATTGGTTTTCAAATGACGCAACACTATTAAGGTATACTATGCAGTTGCTATGCTATACTATGCTAAAATTAAAATAATTTTTTGTCTGTACGAACCTGATAATATACATTACAAATTACCTTTGAATGCAACTTTGAGGTCAAATAAATATATCACCGCTAAATATAAACAACTTACTGTTTTCCATGCACTTGTCGATATGACGCCATACTATACAAATATAGCCCGTTCATGAGGTCGATCCATAGATATATCGACTTCACAGAAAAGCATAGCGACCGAACACGAAGTGAAAGGGCTACATTTGTTATATTATTTTCCAAAGAAGAATTTGCTTTTATACTGATAAAGCAACTTTATCAAAACAATTGATGAATTGAGTAATTTCATATTTCCTTCAATAACAACACTTTATTTTTTCAATTAAGTTTAGGTATTCCAGAACATGTTATGTTGTAATTAATGGTAACATTTGAGCAATGTCTAATTATGGGGGCAGCAGGTTATATGGCCGGGTAGTGGTCTATGACTGCAAGCCCCTGCTTCTTGAGTTCTTTTCCGATGCATTTGAATGCTTTCGTGGATTTCTTGAATTCCTCCCCCTTTACAGTATTTATCTGCTTGTGTCTCTCCAAATACCGCTGTAACCCCTGTCTATACGACAGCATTGTTGACTTTTTATACATTTCTCCATCCTTTGTTCTAGCTTCCATGTAAAATTTAGCCAGCAAATCGTCCAACTTCTCGCACTGAAAATGTTCGAAGTCTCCGCTCTCGCCTTTCGACTCAAGATATTCCCGAAATAGCTTTACGGTTGTTGCTGTTACCTTGTTCGTGTTCCTTGCATCAACATTTTCCATTATTACTTTCATTTCCGCTTCATTAATAGTCGCAAAACGATTTTTCACTTTAACGTCTGCAACTTCCATCTTTGTTGTTTGTTTACGCGGATTTTACCGGAAAGAGAATTTTGATTGGTTGGGATGAATCACGCCAGCAAATCAAATTCATTTTAACATTAGAGCAAAATTTCCCTAATCTATATTCAGAAAGTACAGGTCAATCCGAGTTTTTTTAAAGCTTATTTTTAGAAAGTACAGGTTAATCCGCATTTTTATACTTTGACACGTGGTATCAAAGGAACCAATGATAAAATTCGTTATAATGCATGAAAATAATATTGTAAATGTTTACACACATCATGCGTAGGGAGAAGCGAATCAATTTATTTTGTAATACTTAAAATTGATTTCATAGATAAACGACGCATAAAGAACAGACATTTATTTACCATTAAATATTTGACACCGATAAGCCCATCTAAATTCACATTTTACAAAATTGTACACTTAACAAGTCTTAACAACGATTTAATTTTAAAATAATAAGGTTCATCAAACGGAATAAATTGTCAGGCACTATTGACATACTTTGAAGTAATTTCCCAATCAAACTCTATTGAGGAGAACTCTTGAGAAAATGCCATCTTATTTCCTAGCATTGTGTTCACTATTACATGTATTTGTGGGAAGAATTGGTGCTTTTTGTGAGATTTATAGACACTATCTTTGGACACAAAACATATTACGTGAAATATAAGGGTTGTGGTTAATGTTAAATATCAAATATCTATTTATATCAGATATAACGACAAAAATCGGTTCTACTTTGGAAGCGTATCATTGAAATAAGATATAATCAAATTTATGATCATAAGGAAAATAATTATAGTAATGATAGACATTCCATGACTTTGTCCACTTTATATTATTGTCTTTGTTCAACTCCTTATGGATTATGACAAACTAAACTTGTTCAAAATCAAATCGAAAAAGTTCACAAGACAAATACAATACAGTTAAAACAACACAGTCCTTAAATAAAAACTTTACTACACCAAGTGAATTCAACAATATCATATGCACTACACCTATGTACAGATGTGCATTATGTTGGTTTTATATCTAACTAGTAATGAGGTATATTTGAACAAATAAACTATGCTTCAAGACCCGTCACGAGGAAAAAAACCGTTTTGTTCTATATCATATAAAAAAGTCTTATATCTTGATTTTTTTTAATTTAATAACAAAGTTTCTTCTATGGTAGACCCGTCACGAGGAAAAAAAAACGTTTTGTTTTATATCATATAAGAAGTCCTACAGTCTTATAGTCAGTGAAATTAGTTATTTTTGTAGACCGTTGGTGTTATGAAGTGTTCTTGCATTGCATTAATTCGTTACAAGAAATAACGATGTCAAGGATTTGATACTTTCTAAAATAGTTGGTTACATGTATGTTTCAGTCTTAATTATATTTAGCATAACAAACCTTTAGGAAAAGGTTTGTATTTTACAATTTAATACTTCACAAAGTCACCATACCGATAAAATATTCTTCAACAGTAAAAGTGTTACGCAAACAACAGTCGATACTATATTTTATGAAAAGAAGCCAAATATATCTAATTATGAACAAATAGTAACTGTTTTGAATTTGGTTTTAAATTTAATGATTGATATGTTTAGGTATCAAATTGTGTACTGGATTATGTTGTCGATTTAATGTTAGAATATGGAGCTAACTTATATGAAATTAGCCGACAAATTTCAATGGAAGACACGGTTCGAAAAAATTATGATATTGCTAAAATGGAAAGAAAATTCTCAAGTAAACGATATACAAGAGTTTTGATGTCACCCAAATTAAGTTAGATAACATAATCTTAAATAAACGATAAGCAATGTCAAAGCAACCATAAATATATTTCGTTTCAAATATACGACCAGTTAAGGCATTTACTACAGAAATAATCGTTTATCATCAAGTTAAAGGGAATAATAATTTTTGAGGCATTTGATAATATAGGGATAGTTCTGAACCGATATTTAAAAAAAAGAGATATTTGCCTGATATAGGCAAAAGTTTCAAACTGCACCGGAAACAACAGCTGACAAACACATGTTAAAGGACACTGGTAGAGGACACTGACACCTCAGACTGAAATTGTAATTGTTAAACCTTTAGATGAGGGACAATGAAGACTACAATGCCCCTGAGGAAAATTAACAACTTTAGATTTATAATGTTATGCATCAAGTCTATACATGTACACTTTGGGATCGGAAGCTGTTTAGAATAAATATTTTAAAGCGCACGGTGCAGAGGTCTCCTCCGAGATCGGATCCCTTTCGGACACAAGATACCATGCAAATTGAGATAAGGACTGACCTGTCACTGCTTCGTGCAGTCTGATCACAATCAGTTGCCGCGCATTATGCGTGTGATTGTGACGGTGGAGAGAATTCCATTATTTAATCAGGAACCAGATAAAATATGGCTGACTGGCATGGAAATCCCGAATAAATAATGTTTACAATATTGCAGGTTGAATATAATAAAAGATATACTTTATACGATCTGAACATGAAAGATTTCAGCTATTATCACTACTGTAATAAACAAACCCTTTGACTATCAAAAAACCCTGAGGAAACCCTGAGTGGCCCTGAGAAAACCCTGAGAGACCCTGAGGTCGGCACTGAGGGTACTGAGGAAACCCTGAGAGACCCTGAGGTTTGCACTGAGGGTACTGAGTAAGCCCTGAGAGACCCTGAGGTCGGCACTGAGGGTACTGAGGAAACCCTGAGAAACCCTGAGGTCGGCACTGAGGGTATTGAGAAAACCCTGAGAGACCCTGGGTCGACATTTAATACGAAAAATTTAAAATTACTTCAAGTATTTAATGTTTGGCGCATGTTCAATAAATATAAACATGATTAACATAATGCATAGGTATAAATTTACTTTATTTCTGCAATTGCATTTGATCAGATTTGTGCTCATTTTAACCACATCTTTAATAAATTGTATTAAGTTAAAATTAAGGGAAAATCCAGAAACACAGATAATAAGTATATATCGTTTACTGACATGTGCATTTTTCATGTATACCAGTTTTACATGCGACAAGCCAGGGCAACATGTTTTACTAAATTTATTTTTTTCAAAATTCACGATGAGCCGTTAACATTTAAAGTATTCTTCCGAAATGAAATCATAGAAGTCGGTCGTAAAATGTAATGTTTTTAAAACAAAAAATCATGTTGATATCATTATAGTTGCCCTAACAAAAAATATTTGATTAATGCGTATTCATAGATTCCAATTACACATACATTTTTAATTTTAAACAAGTGAAATCTTTTGCTTTTGATTTATCATATGGCATATTCTTGTACCGTATGACAAAACAATAGCATATTGTGACAGGCCGATATTTTTAGCCGGTCGGTTTACCTAAGGTAAGTTCAGGTGTGGGTGGAGCCTATATTGAAAGAGGTGTGAAGCCCCGAGGGAAACACGCTCGCTTATATATACATGTCTATATACACGGGGTATTAACGTGCTCTCACCAGAGTTTTTCCGATGATCTAAAAAAAATATCGTACTTATAAAACAAATGATCGATCATTGAAATAAATATATAAATGCATGAATAACCGCGTGTGACGTGGGCAAAATCTTTCGTTTGATTAAACAAGTTTCCGACGGGATTTACTGAGAATATATGGTGATGTTTTGTGCATTATACGATTATCCCACCGTACTCAAATACTAAAGCAACATTGCAACATACGCTTGTAAAACTTCTCCGATCAGCTGCTAAATTTAAGTGCACAATAAGTCTACCATCTGCACATGTACCATAGTTCTCTGTACTTGTTTCTCTTCCGGTTTCGGCTCGTAAAATTTCTCAAAGAAATGCGATAAC